>CM029621.1:17678224-18311889 GCA_017311315.1 Dendrocalamus latiflorus
GAATGAACAGTACCGTGAATAGTCCCACGCTGGATGAACAGTACCATGTCGATATCAAGCATTCAAGCCCAATTCTCATCTTATCGAGCTTTTCCTAACATTAACATAGTTTGATTTAATATAATTTTACATATAATTTGGAAGTATTTTTACAAACAAACTAATGAGCCGAGCTGAGCTATATCAAAATTCAAATTCATTTGAAATCAATTCATTTCAATATTTAACCAATTAACGAGTATAATTAAAGTAATTTTGAACCGAGCCAACGAGCCCCACTAACGAGCTTTTTGCCACCCCTAGTTGGGGGTAATGTAGCACGAACGAATTTGGGCTTATTTTCTTTTAGATTTATTCCATGTATTAGAGATAAGTTTCTAATTATTAGGATTAGTTTTCTTAATAAGAGATAGGATTCTTAGAGGCCAAGTTTAGTCATCCCTATAGAAAGGACAACTTCGTATCGTTATCATTAAGCAAAGAAATAAACAAAGTTTTCTAGTTTTCCTCTCTTCTTCAATAGGCCTCAGAGCCTTGGCAGCGGTATGGCCGACCGATCAAGAGCGAACGCCCTACCCTCGGTCCTCGGACCCCATACCATATCAAACGGAAGATATCAGCGACAGGGAGAAGAATCACTGGCTCCACTACTACAAGTGTCCATATTACTTGGTGAAGTTAATTTTGTGGATGAGTTGCAGTGTTTTCCTCTGGATTGAATGCTTCAATTTGGTCGATTTGTTGATCTGCCGGACGGGCTAGATGGTTGCCACTTGTGGGTGTGGGAAGATGAACTAGACACTAGAGTGCAAGAGCCAATTATGGTCACATTGCACTCCTTCACTCACCCGCATACCCCCAACTTCTCCCGTGCACTCGTCGCCACCGCACGTGGTCGTCTTCCCCAAAGCTGGCCCCCGCCCGCTGAACCGTCCCGCCACACTAGTGATCTTCTCGGAATTTTGTTTGAGTCACTTCGTGTTCTAGTATCTTATCGACACTTCCACTCAATTAGTTTCTCTTTTCTCGCAGTTCATTGCCAGAATCACGTCGTCTTCCCCGACTCGGTTGAACCCACTGCTGACGTCAAATTCGTCGGTGAGCTTCTCCTAAATCCATTGCACCAAGAGCACCGCCTCCATCTCCAATACCTTCTCCCCATGTCAATTCGGTCGACGTGCCACCTTGGAACGCCGTCGCTGCCGCACCACCTTCCCTAGCGCCGATCGCTGCTAGAGATGGCAACGGGTAAATACCCATCGGGTATTGCCATTCCATACCCGTACCCGCTAGGTGTAAATTTACCCGTCGGGTTACCCGTATCCGCACGCGGGTAGAAAAATTTACCCATACCCGTACCCGCGCGGGTATTACTACCCGACGGGTAACCCGTACCCGCAAGCATACCCGGTTCAACACATAAGAATATCATCAATTTAGACATTCATTAATCATACATGCCAAGCACAAAAGCGTCTAATGATCAAAATTAGTACATCACATAAACATAGTTGACATGACCATATCAACGTATGACAAACAAATAAACAATCAACAACAAGTAGATAATAAAATTAACATTTGAGTGGGATGTCTAGTTGTCTAATGCGGGTAGTCATTACCCGCGGGTAGGCGGGTATGGGTAGTATATACCCACACCCGCACCCGCCTACCCGGCGGGTAGAGGATTTCGCCCAATAACGTACCCATGGGTACATAAAATTTTCCATACCCGTCTCTTTATCGGGTAAAACCCGTCGGGTATTCGGGTATCGGGTACCCATTGCCATCTCTAATCGCTGCCCTGCTATCTCCGGCCAAATATGGCCACACTAGTCACACTGGAAGACTTCATTCACCGTCGCCATGCTCATGCTCGTGTCGGTTCCCGAAGATCGCTGCTGTAGCACCACCGTCGCCATCCGCCCACGCTGTGCTCGGACATCGCCAGTGCCGCTGCCGAGCTCCCCTGTCCGCCTCACTGCCACCTATTGCCATCCCGAGGCCACGCCAACCCGTTTTGGTTGTCTCCCTTGACCTCCATTCCACCGTTCGCCGAAGTCGCGCAAGAGCCTACACTGCCCGCTCCTCTGTTTTCCCCTCTCTGTTCTCTCTATCTTTCCGATCCTTGGCCCCACTTATCAGTTCTCTCAAAAACTAGCTGAGCAAAGAAGAAGAGGCCATGAGGGCAAAACAGTCATTTATGAATGCATCTCTCACCAAAAAGAAGGTTAACGTAGCAAACGGACGAAAAACGTCACGGCAACGATATTTTGCATAATTTTGGGCCTTCACAATGGTATTTTACACCGCATGACCTTCGCGATGGTATTTCGCAAGTCGCAAACCTTTACGATGGTATTGAACAAATTTGCTCTTTTTATTTTGCAGCAAAGAAGTAACAAAGGAAAAGGAGGATATAGAATGGCAGGTTGTAGAGACAACAAAAGCTCTGAGCCGAACAGGACCGGTGGAAGGGGCCTATAAACCTAAAAAGCTCTCACTGGAGGATGAACTGAAGGTAATGTTGTGTTCATATGTGAAAAAATGATTGCTTTCATGAGAGGTTTGCCATTTTGTCATGATTGATGTACTCCCTCCTTTCTGTATTATATAGGCTTTGCAACAAAAGGTCGACATAAACAACTACGACTTCAAGAGGATTCCCAGACCCAATGAAAAATAAGTGAAGCAAAGGAGTGAGAATATGCTTGAAGCTAGTTTCTTCATCTTGTTTTTTTTCATGAGTTCCGTCTAATGCTGTCCAAGTGTCGAAATGAGATTTTGGGGGGGGGGGGGGGGACTCCGGCATTACCATCAGAACTTAATGCTTTGTCAGCAACCAGTATCTGTATGTCAGTCTACTCTTGTGAGATTTTTGAGGTGTTTGAATACTGCCCCAACAATGGGCAATCAATTGTAAACAGACTAATCTGACGTGAACAATCAAACTCTGACATTTTGTAATGCTCTAGCCCAACCTCTGATCCTAGAATGCTACCACTACTCTAAAACACTATCATTTATATCCATCGCTGCTAGATTTTAACATCATCTCCTCTAGTTAAATCTCAATGACACAATAAATAACATATGTTTAACAATGAGCATTTAAGCAAAGGTCGCCAGCTATCGAAAAAAGCGCATGAATTGTACAGAACTAAATATTTCTAATAACACATTTTTAACACTAATTACCTACGTATGCCATTAAAGCCTGAATATATCAACTAAAGGTAATATATGAATTATTGATTACACGGGAAATAAATGTGTTACTCTCGTCCATACATGCCGCCTTCAATATTTACCTAAAAACGACAACAAAATAAGAATGATTCCAAAGACCTAGCAAGTACACAGTAGAACAGTAAACATTAACACCAACATAAGCATAAACATAACTATGTTATTTTTTAGGTATAATATCATCATTGCTTTCCTCTATTAATATAATGCACATATTAATGCCATTCACATTACCCACTTGATCGAATAATAAGCATTAATGAACTATTTTCTTTCATTGATGCACTGCAGTGCAATGCTCATGCACATACCTCTTTTTCTTTCTTTAGCTTAACACCAATCGATGTTCACTCTCTACCTCTATCCTATAGAGGTATCTACCCAAATAGGTATTTTCCTCCATCACATGGAGATGCCTACCTTTGTATATCTAACTCAAGAGCATTCCGGATTAATCATATAGTTTTCTTACCAACCTAACTTATGCACTTCGGATTAACTATATAACTTACTCACCTCCCTATCTCATATGCATTTTGAATGATATGAATGCATGATGTAATACTTTCCAATGATTATTTGTCATATACTAACAATACCATGTAACCATCGATATCATTCATTCATCAACATCATATAATATCATATTGAACAAGAATAACGTAAATATAGCACGGCAAGTAGATCTAGATAAGCAAGAACAAGAATTAGGCCCTGATCAACTCGGCTTCGGCTTCTGGCTTATTTTTCACTATTCATAAGTTTCGTCTTTTTCTGAACTTTTGGTTTTTTGTTGAGCTTTTTTGCCGGTTCTTTTTTTTCCCGTATTTGTTTGTATTATACGTAATGGGCTAACATATTTTTTTTATTTTTAATTTTTTTTAAATTTAATTATGCTAAATAAGCCTCTGTCAGCTACAGTGCTTTTTTCAGTCAGCTACAGTGTTTTCAGCCATAAGCCACGAGGCTTTCAGCCGAACCGATCACCACCTTAAACAATCGTCTACCGTTCTACCATACACTTGCATACAATACAACATTTTTGTCTAAGCATCCATCATGTGAGGTTGACCATTATTCATCATCTCAACATAGTCATATCAAGTACCTATGTCATTATCCATCCTCATGGCGGAACTAGCATTACTTACCATACTGCAACTATTGTTATTACAGACCGCATAGTGAACAAGGGGGTTGTGGGAAGCCCACAAAGAGGTTACCCAGAGCCTTACAAACCATGGAGATAGGGGGCTTCCACGAGCAGTGCCACAACATTGGCGTCTGGGCCAGCAGGGCCATGCTTGGCCAAATCAAGAACACCTACGGCAGCTCCGACCACCCTGAGGAGCAACATCGAGCAGGTGAAGCTGATGGACGAGGAGCAGTTCGCACGTTCAAATCTTGTTACATCCAAGACCCCATCCAGTTACTACAATTCTACTATATACATTCATGTTGAAAGCTTTGATTCATCGATCCCCACTGTCTTGGAAGGTAGGTACACCGACATAACATAGTCATATATCATAAGGATATTGTCACACATTGTATATATTCAAGAGAGAATATGCCAACATCAAGATGAACTTATCCGGGGCATTCGTGACATGTGCAACGTAAGATACTTCCATTCAACGCTAGGAAGTCCCTCTAGTGTTACCATCTCCAATGCTCTTCCTTGCCAGCTTTTTGCATGTTTTCCACGAACGATGCCAACTGTTATGGCCAATGCCACAACAGTGAGTCCTTGGTACCCTTCCTCCATTGAGAATGTAGACTTGCTAGAGCTAGAGACCACCACATATGTGTGCGAGACAATGAGTAGGAAAATGAGTGAGTGTTCCCCTGCTTCATACCATTTGGAGGCTTATATACATGAATGAGGCAAGACAGGAATTTTCTAACCTGATCCTCAATAATTACAAAAGGTAAGAATATATCAATATATTCCTTTAGATAGATTACACTATGTTATTAGGCTTATTTTAAGACCCACCAACTAATTCTAACGGCCTGAGGAAGAATGCGTTAGATGGTGAAGTTGATAAAGGAACTTGGAGGAGAATGAATTCTTTGAGGGCAAATGCGAGAATTAGATGATGCTCTTGTGAAGCTCATTGAGATAAATGCGTACATTATATAAGCTGTTGCTATGTTCCAAAACATGGTGCCCTGTTGAGACCATATAACTTTTCTGTTAAGACCGGATTTTCGAATCCAAACTTTCTGTGTATTATCGTACTAGCCCTAACCCATATTAAAGCTATTGTACATAGTCGAACAGTGATACTTACATAACCAAACATCGTTTTATTGCACTAATAAAAAGTATCAACTTTATGACCACTTATTACAAATGAGGCTACTATACCTTATAAACTTACAAACTCAGGACAGAAGGGAAAAAAGGGCGGTGCATATATAATTTTCGCTCTAACAAGAGTAGCACTAATCTCAAAATAAATAAAGAGATAAGTAATATCTATCTACTATTTATCATACTTTAAAAATTATACAAATCACTATTAAAAAATATTAAAGCACCTCCAAAGAATAAACTTAAAGATAGTCAATCGATACGTCAGGGGCCGTTTGAGCCATGTCTCGCATCCAACTATTACAAATGAGGTCACACATCCAACTATCGGCCTCCATGTCTCACCGTTTCAGACATATCTTGAGTGGAAGAGATCGAAGCCTGCTTTGTTTTCTCGGTACAAGTGCCTATAGATTGTGTAGAATCGCACGTGTCCACTGTTGGCGAACTGACAACATTCTGGGTTAAGCGAGCTTATACTGCTTTCAGTTTTACCTCATAAGGAAGAAATCAATCAATACAACATACTCCTTTGTTCATCTTTCTTTCCCGGAGAACAAACAAACAAATATAATGTTAACTTCTTTTCCTTGAAAAGATGAAATATTTTTTACGCTATCTGCTTGGGTTTGGGAAATTCTAGCGGATATCACAGCTCAGGAAAACAAAATACGCCATGTATGTATTATTCACATTTCCACAGAATACGATGTGGTTATATTTCAGTCATCTTACAACTACAAAGAAAAACAAGCCATTTATTTATGTATTCTTCACATTTCGACAGCATAGGATGCAGTTATACTTCAGTCATCTTACAACTACAAAGAAAACAAAGAAACGGTGAACCTGGAGAGATGAATTCAGGTATTCTTCACTGTGGTCATTTTCTAAATGTAAACAAACATCAAGTTATCACCAAACTATTTTAACAAAAAAGGGTCTGGATTTTTTTTTTAAAAAAAACAATGGCGTGTGGCCAGGAAAAGCAAAATGCCAGAACTCCAATGAACATCTCTTCTAGTAAAGTTGCAACTATATGAGTCATGTGCCAGAGTGCAGCTTTAATGAAACAAATATCTTGCCCCACAAGTTTTTCTCCCCCTGAACTAGAGCAAGCATGTAATCCAAAAGCAGAACCTGCGTGTACATGAGAAAATATGAGCAACGGTTTGAAAGACAATGAGATGATGTCAAGTGAGTTTATCCCCTGGAGGCTGGAGAACGGTTGAGCCAATTTTATCTTGACAGAAAAAAGTACTATGGGATGTTGTCAGGTCATAAAGATGGTAAAACCGTTGAAAGTAAAATCATTCCTGACACAAGTTGCTTCCAATATCTTACATAGTTTTATTTCGACCATGCCAAGAATATATGGAACAAGTTAGTGCATTCGTAACTAATGATAGCTTCCAATATCTTACATAGTTTTATACTTTTATTTCGATCATGCCAAGAATATATGGAACAAGTTAGTGAATTCATAACTAAATTGGCGTTCAACAGGCGGCAAAGCGTTTAGATTTTCCAGAATAAGAACAAGACTGTTAGACTAAGCATTTTAATTTTTGAGATCAAATGCTTCATGTACGAGCAAAATGAAATAATTGTGATTTCGAGATATAGTGCTTCATGTTTGAGCAACATCTGCCAAATGAACAAAATGTAACTTAGATATGCTGTGACTTACATGCTCAATCAGTAGCAACTTTCTTCCTTGCTGCCCTTGCGTTATCATACTCAAACTTGAGCACATCTGGAATGTGGGACGTATCCTTGATATACAACCACCTTCCAATTGTGCTCTCCTCAATCATCGGGAAGTATTCAACAAGCATGGTGTTGACGATCCAGTACCAGATAGCACCAAACACAAGGCCCACTACTGCTCCCGCAAAAACCTAATGAACTCAATCAAATTGAAACTTCTTTCAGTTTTTCAGTAGCAGTCATGATATTTTTCCTAAAATGAAAGCAATCAAATCAAAACCTTTCTTCAAACAATCAGGCCTGCAGGGAGACAACCAACTAGGAGGATAGACAAGTCTACCATGCAGAAAAAAAAGATGCAATTTTTAAGGACATATTGACACAACATGCAATTGTTCTATCTTCTGTGGAAGAAAATTCATATGCAAACAGATAGATCCAACAGATGAGCATCATTAAACATTCACAACAACTTGAACTGCATAATTTTGCTACAGATGTTGGATTCGACAAACTTTGTTATGCAGATAAATGCACATCATTAGGTAAGGTATGCACAATGTCCAGAAAACTGGAGGAAGCTGCTTGTAATGCTGACCTATGAACGATTTTAAATTTTCGATAGTGTTTGAACTAATTTTCACATTATGATCAATGCAAAGTCATCATCTCATAGTTTTCTTTGGAAATGGAAAGAAGATAATAACTCATTAATTTTTCCATGACTTTCATTAATTTTTCCATGACTTTGTTTGAAACCAGTTGGTTTCTAGCCATGCTTTTTGTTAAGAGACAAATGTTAGAAGTTATAAGAAATGGGTGGAAAGTGGCATGGCGGACTGCCAGCCAGTTGGAAACTTGTAAAACTGTTCATCTTCATCTCATCCAGTTTGAATTCCTATTAGCAACAGAAGTTGCAAAGTGACAATTGAAACCACCAAATTTACCTCTATACGCCGACATCATGCAAACCTCTCATCAAAGACTGAGAAGAGCTAACACTTTGCAATTGGCGTTGTAGAACATGTCTCTAGCTGCCTTTTACAGCTTTTTTGGCAAATGCCATAGTTATGTTGCTGCTGATCGTACTACTAGGCCATAAAATTGTAATTTCCTTCAGCAGTATGTACACATGCAAATTTTCTCAAGAGGGCAACCTTTAACAATTTTCACCAGCAAGCATCGTATTGATTATATATGAAGCTCATTATACACACCTAAAGAAGTGAATTTTAACCCAAAGAAGCATTGAAGGCGTCTTAACTACACATATTTCCCTTGAAAGTAGCTTAACCTCCACAACATTTCTTGGAAAATACGAAAATCACAGCTAAGGCGCTTTTCTTATGACCACAATAAACCGATCTATGACACAAATCATTGCCTAGAAGTGTATCGATCAAGTAAAGAATAAAAATTCCAAATCTCCATCTTTCCATCACATCCCATCAGATCGGATCCGGAATTCAGGGGCCCTCACCTGCGCGACGGTGTGGTACCCGAGGTACACCCTCGACAGCATGGTGAGGAACGCAAGCGGCCAGGGCACGGCGGCGATCACGCGGAGCGCCGGGGACCGCCGGAGCGCGAGGAGCGAGAGGTAGGTGGCGAAGAAGAACATGTACTGCGAGTGGCTGGAGGGCCATCCGTGGGAGTCGCAGGCCTCGAGCAGCTCGCAGTAGGCCGGGCGGGACTGCGCGACGGAGTGCTTGATGAGCTCGTTGAGGAACTGGGAGGCGAGGAGGCCCGCGGCGAAGCAGACGCCCTGGAGCTCGCGGCGGAAGAGGAAGTGGGAGACGAAGCCGCCGAGGGAGATGAAGACGGGGACGAGTGAGACCCACGCGAGGAGGAGGCCGAGCTTGTCGCCGCGGCGGTAGCGGACGTGGGTGAGCGTGATGGCCTTGAGCGACGGCGGCACCGACGCAGCCATCTCCTGGTACTCCCCCGGCCAGGACATCGGTTCGTCGCGGAGGATTTTTCCTCCCTTTTTTTCCGGCGAGGCTCGGATCTGACTCGGCGCCTATTCTGGTTGCGATGGCAAAATTAATCATATAGACTCTTTGCAGATGAAAATCTAGGATATATCTTTCTACACATTTAAATTAATAATATACCCTCTTTCAATTTATTTGCTTTACAAAACACCCTCTTTATACTAATCTGTATAGGTACAAGGTATAAGCATGTATTGTACCGTATTTTAGGACCTAATGTACCCATTTTACCATTTTCTTCAGTGACAAGAAAATGGTAAAATGGGTATATTATCAATTTGGATAATATACCCAATTTCCCGCCACTGAAGAAAAGGGTAAAATATATACATTAGATCCTAAAATACGGTACAATACATGCTTATACCTTGTACCTATACAGATTAGTATAAAGAGAGTGTTTTATAAAGCAAATAGATTGGAGTAGGGTATATTATCAATTTGGATGTGTAGGAGGGTATATCCTAGATTTTCATCTATAAAGAGGGTATATGATGAATTTTCCCTCCGATTGGGGTTGCGGGGATTTGCGCCTTGCGCGTCTGGGATGGGGTGGGAAGACGCGTGCGCGGAGCCGGGCGAACCTGCCAGAAGGGGTGTGGCGTGGGCGCGTCCTAAAAAGTACTGTGACTTCTAGCCATCATTTGTGCATTTTAACTTCTAGTTAAGTACGAGACAATTAGAAAAAAAGTAAAAGATATTCATGGAACAAATTATTTCATTCAAAATGATTTCTATAAATAATTTATAAAAACTATACTAAAAAGCCACTCTATATAACTTTCGGTTTCTAAAGCCAAAAATTGTTTAGAACAGAACCTCAATCGTAGAAAATCAGATGTTCAAATTAAGGACTTTAATATTGGCTGTCGTGCTAAGTCTGAGTCTTCAAAGAATTAGAAAAGTCTTGCATTCAACTATTTTTTAAAATGGGGTGCATAGAGTATCTTTTGAATCCGGATTAGAGGCACTGAGCTGGTGTTGAAAATATTGACTATAGTGCAATGAAACCAACTTATAACCAAGTATTAGTTGATTGCCCGTGCTTCTACGTGCTTCTACGGATTTGTATTTTTTTAAAAAAATCATGTTCCATATTCTAAAATCACAAAATAAAGCCATCACCGTAGCCAGTCATAGAATCATCCTACCATCGATTTTCGGTCGCTATCAGAGAGTTATATATGAGCTTACAAAACTAAAGTTTCTAGGCATTGCTACGCTAATTTCTTCAAAAACATTCAGTCAAAATTTAGGACGTGCGATATGAATTCAACTATATTGATTAACACCTACCTTCATCTCCATCTCTAACCTTATCCTCTTTCTCCCCACACTGATCCATCCATCCATGGCCACCATGTTAGATTCCTCCTCACGCCACGGCCCACATGGCGCCTCGCCAGTGCCAGTGAAGCCTACTAGAGCTACGTCATCGCCGCTTCCTCCTCATCCCCCGCTCAAGCCTCCCCCATGCTCGTCGCCACCGCCCTATCTGACGCCTTCTCAAAGCCACGACTTCCTTCTCTTCATCTTAGGTGTCCTTCCTCATGCCACGGCCGTCAAAAATCAATTTAGAAGACATGATCAAAGGGGGCAGCTTACCTGAGTGTACTTCTATTCTGACCAATTCGTCAAAATCATAAATGAGTCCTACATGTCCTAATCCATCCTCGGAATTGACTCCTAATGATAATTTCCGAATTTTAAGAATAAAGCATTTCTTAAATATGATTAAAAAACTAATTAGGTATGTTGTTCAATTTTTCCTAATTTATTTCAAGATATTTTTTCCTTTTTGTCTATGTCATTTATTTATTTTATGTCAAATTAATTTGGGGTGTAATGTATTGGAGAATTAATAGCCCACATTTGAATTTTTGGAATAACATTGTTGTTTGAGCATAATTCAAATTTCAACCAAAACAAAATTCAATTTTGAATTCAAATGCAAAATTGAACTTCACCTTCAAATAAAAAGGGAATGCAAATAAAAAATTTTGAAAAATCAACTTGGGCCAATCCAATTCCCTTCCTCTCCTCTCTCTCCTTTTCCTCAACCCTGTGCCATCTGGCCCAATCGGCATGCTGGCCCACTCCCCCTTCTTCTTTCTTTCCTCTAGGCTAGCCCACTCACCTAGCCTGCCTTCTTCCTCCTTTCTCTTGTTCTCGCTCTCCCGCTCGTCGCTCGCCTTCGCTAACTGCATTGCCGACCGCCCCACGCAAGCCATGTCTCACTTGTGTTAGTGCCTGGCGCGTCACCACCTGCCACACCTTTGCCAGTCCACATGTGTCGCACAGACAAGGCCGTACCACATCGTTGCATCGCCTTGAATGGCCATGCCGATGGCCGGCTGTGAGAATGCCCCCGCCGTGCCCGTTGCCAAATTACCTCATTACCTCGTCACGTGTGCCTACTCCTACGCCATCCCATCACTTTGCTACACCCACACCATCGTGATGTCGCTCGCAACTGCTGCCCACATCACCCTCATGTTGCGCCTATGATGCCCATGTCACCCTGTCACCACCACGCCGTGCATTGTGTGCGTTAAGCTCAAGCTCACCTCTGCTGACTATAAAAGCCATCTGAAGCCCTCCTTACCTCCACATCTCGCCTCCAGCTCCCCTAGCTCATTCCCTCTCCAGCCTTTTCCTCCCCAAGCTGAATCGAGCTTGGTTGTCTCTCACGCCTATGCCAGCTGCTGCCTTTGCCCCTTTTCTTCCCTAGCTCTGGCTGCTGCGCTATGTCGTGTGCTCGCCGTGGTGCCGCCTAAGCCATACCAGCACCACCCACAAGTGCTTTGCTCTGTTTTAGCTAGGAGTACCATAGAAAGTTAATTAGCATAATAGTATCATAAGGATATAATTAATTTACTTTAATAAAACTCATTAATTAAGGCTAATTAGTCACTGATGTGTGGGCCTAACCGATTAAGAAAACCTAATTAAGACCGGATTCAAATTAGCACAAAAACAAGCTATAATGGGTGTCACCTGATTAATCGGTTTGCATCAACTCAGTGCGGGTTATACCATCCAAAGGAACATGTGTCGTGTCGCTGGTGTAAGCTGCTATGCGACACAAGAGAGGGCTTTTGATCAGAGTGGATAGAACTCCACAGTGGTGGAAACCTTAGCGGGTGTAACCTTGTTGGGAAAATGTACTATAAAGGTCTTGCGATGGTCTTCTTGATCTGTATGTCCAAGAAAATATGTGGAATATAATAAGTTGAGTATCTCTTTTGGTTAAAGTGTGTGACCTATGTAGAATAAAAACTGTTTGAACAACCATGCTCATAATCATGGGTGGTATGGGAATTTACTCGAGTTAGTGTATATTTACAAAAGAATTTATGGATGGGATGAAAAAGCATGAAGGGTACATAGAACTTTGAGTTGATTTCCCATGTGTGGATAGAACCCAGTGATTATAAATGGTGGATAAAACCTTAGTATTAAAGTAGCATATGGTAGATGGAACCATGTAATAAATGAATGAAACACCCATCCCTATTACTATTACACATTTTGGCAATCTTTAAAAATATGATTTAGCTAAAACATACTAAGTCTTAGGATTTCTATTTACTGTAATTCAATTATGACATTTTAGAAATAAATAAACCCAAGTCTTCCTTTATTAAGCCTTTCATCTATAATATTGCATTCTGTGTGTTGACTCATGGAGCATGGTTATTTTTATTCACCTTCACTCACTAAAATAACTCAGAACCTTTGGACAAGACCCCAATGCCTACTACATCGTGTCTGGACCAGACGGAGAAGAAGATAGAGGAGTCTATGCCGTTCTTGCAGTCTCTCGTTCTTATCCTTACTCAGGTAGACTTTGATGGTGATAGTGTGTACATCTATTATTCAAGCCTTGGATAGTAGTTGTCGTGCACGCTTTATCCCTAGTTGCTTGCAGCAAGGTGTGGCCTCACATTCTACTTTCCACTTCTGCTTTTGGTTATTGTAATGTAATATTTGTCCTGATCGGCCAGTTATATAAACACTGCCCGATATAGATTATTTGAATTCCGATATGTAATATTAATGTTTGCCATGGTTTCATACGTTGTATGAATATGATTCAATAATGTATATGCATACATTATATATTGATCAATAGAATAGTCTGGTGTAATCACATAGGATTCCAGAAGTAAATTTGAGGGTTCGACTATACACACCAATTTTAATCATTTTACTCGAGATCCCGCTCTAAACGGCTTCAGCTTCTGACTCTTTTTTTTTGGTTTTCGGCTTATTTAAGTTAGAAGCCATTTGAAATGTGTTGGTTTCTAATTTTGGCTTATTTTAGTTTTTTAGCTTTTCTTTTCCCTCTTATTCTTTTGCATTGTCCGTGACAATATAATAGTTTTTTTCAATTTTTTTCTCATTTCTCTTTAAAAAAGTATCAGCCGCTACAATATAATTTTAGTCATAAAGACAAAAGCTACGATGAAAAGTTTACCAAAAACTAGTTGGAGCACCACCAGACCTCTGCCCCAATCTTGTCTCCACCATGTTGCAAATTTGCGATTACCGATTCCCATAAGAATTCAAATCTTTTTTTTTTTATCTAGCACGACCTCGTATCCTATCCGACGTTGTAGCTTTCCAAGTTCAAACATCTCGCTCGCTCGCTGCACACCTCCTCCACCTGCGCCGCGCTGCGCATCGCCTCAGGCAGCCCATGGCGACGACAGCACCACCCGCGGCGATGGAGTTCCAGCTCGGCGGCTCGCCGGGCGACGGCAAGGCGCGGGACAAGTTCTCGGTGTACCAGAACCCGTCCCTCACCCGCGCGCTCGCCTCCCGCAGCGTCCTCCCCTCCCTCCCTGTCCTCCTCCTCCTCGCGCTCTGCCCCATCTCCTCCGCCTCCTCCCTTATGGCCCTCTCGTCCCGGTAAGCCTAAATCTAACCCCCTCCCCTCTCTCTAAACCCTAAACCCCAGATCATAACGATCTGTGGGTTCTCATGTCTCGGTGTTATCTCATGGAGGACCAGTTCGCCAAGGTTGCCGGCCGTGCGGGCGTCTCCGTCTTTGCTGCTGGTAAGCTCGCCCGTCTCTCTGCTGGGTTGGGTGTTTGTAAGAGTCTGGGGCGTACCGCGCCATGCGTGGTTGCTCACGATGTGCTTGTGAAAATGTCAAGCTCGCCTAACTTAGTTGCATTGCACAACGAAAAAATTGGTTTTTTGCCATCCGAAATATTGGGCTTCGCAGATTTGCCATCCCAAACATTAGTTTCGGAAATATGCCATCCGAAACATGTGCTTCTTGATTTCTTTGCCATTTCTGACTTTTCTGTCCCTAGAGCAAACTCTAAATGGCAAAGTCAGAAAAATCTAAATAGCAAGCTCTAGGGACAGAAAAGTCAGAAATGGCAAAGAAATCAAGAAGCACATGTTTCGGATGGCATATTTGCGAAAACAATGTTTGGGATGGCAAAACTGCGAAGCTCAATGTTTCCAGGTGCTTGTAAAAGTGCCATCTTGTTCTGCGCATCTAATTCTTGTAAAATATTGCCACATTTAGGCTTAAGGGGATCTGGTGGGTTTACAAAATGATATCGGTGAACTTTCGTTGTGCCAGAGGTGTCTGTGCGTGATTTAACTTGTCTGGTTTTTCAGTGTTTGTCTTTAGGTTGGTGGAGGCAGCGCTAGGCTTGGTTTCTCTGTTAACACTGCCGGCTTTCTTCAGGGCACTGATGCTATACAATGGGAAGAGGGCACTGGCCATGGAGGACAAGGTTGTGTTGTCCGAACGCCAACTTGGGCTTCTTGGGTTAAAGATGACAGGTCCAGAGGGAGGTGGCATGGATGAGCAAACCAATAAGCCTCCCAAGGCGAAGCTGTCAACACCCTCAGAGTCGATTGTTCCTTTCAGGAGGTCTTCATTCAGCTACACACCATCTCAGCCTTTAGGGCAATCAAGGATTGGTTCCAGCCATTTGAGCCCTGGTGGCGAGAGACTGACCACGGCATTGCAAATATCACCTTCCACTCCACTACCGAAGCCTGTTTCTTCCCCTTCAACTCCATGGTCAAGGAAAAGCTCAGGCAGCGCCAAGGGCATACAGACGGAGGCAATGTTGGAGCTGTTCTTGGCTGGCTTGGATGAAAATATTGACAGAATCACGGATTCAGCCAGTAAGACTGCAACGCCTCCAGCAACCATTACAAGCTTTGGCATTGCCAGCCCTGTTTCAGTCACCACATCAACCACCACTTCTGGTACTGCAAGGAGCATGCCTTTGAGGCCTGTAAGGATGTCTCCTGGCTCCCATCAGAAGTACAACACTCCACCAAAAAAGGGCGAGGGTGAGCTTCCACCTCCAATGTCCTTAGAGCAGGCCATGGATGCCTTTGAGAATTTGGGTGTATATCCTGCGGTCGAGCAGTGGCGAAACAATCTCAGGCAGTGGTTCTCTTCGTTTCTTATAAACCCACTTGTCCAAAAAATCAAAACAAGCCCTATTCAGGTGCTCATTTTTTTTGCATTATTTTTACATGAACCTAAATCTCTAGTCCATTTTCAGTGGTCACCATTTTTACTTTGTTATCCCTCTCTTGCAGGTTAAGAAAACAACAGCTAGTGTTGGGGCTTCAGTTACTGTTAGCCAAGTTGGAAGCGATCTGCCAAGCACAACAGCACCAGTTGGCTTATCTCCACTTGGTGAGACTAAAGATTGGCAGCCGACTGTCACGGTTGATGATGATGGGATTCTAAATCAATTACACGCTGCACTTCTGCATTCTCATGATGCCCCTGTTGGTGAGTTGCTAGTGTAATTTGACATTTTCCTGCTGTAATTTTGTGTGTTCATATGCTTCGATCAATTTGTGCATCAATTGTGCTGTGGCTAAAGTCGATATACACTTTTAAGTTTTCCCCTTGATTTACTCTTTAAGTTTGGATGGATTTCCTGATTTATTAGTAATTATTTTCCCTGTGTAGCACAGACCTTTGGCAGCCCACAACAGCCACAACCGAACCCCCTCCTTCCAGCAATTCAAGCATGTATTGATGCAATTACAGAGCACCAGAGGCTTAACACTCTGATGAAGGGAGAGCTTATAAAAGGCTTGTTGCCATAGAGTAGTTTTCGTGCTGATTACACTGTTCAGAGAGTTCAAGGTGAATTTCGTGCATTCACCATTTTATTTCAAAATAGCAAAGATAGGGCCTTTAGTTGCATGATATTATTTAGACATGTAATCTTAGATTAGAGTAATTATGACATTGGGATTAATGCTGGCATAACTTGTATACTTCTATCGTGATGCAGAACTTGCTGAAGGAACATGCTTGAAGAATTATGATTACATGGGTTACGGAGATGGCCATGGTAAATCAGAGAAAAAGTGGACCAGTGAGCTGCCAACTGACTCACACCTTCTTCTATACCTGTTTGCTGCTTTCCTTGAACATCCAAAATGGATGCTTCATGTTGATCCTACCTCCTACTCTGGTACCCAATCTTGCAAAAATCCCTTATTTCTAGGAGTCCTTCCACCAAAAGAGAGGTTTCCGGAGAAGTATGCTGCTATGATATCCGGTGTTCCAGCAGTTATTCACCCAGGGGCTCTTATACTGGCTGTGGGCAAGCAGAGTCCTCCAGTTTTTGCTCTATACTGGGACAAGAAGCTACAATTTTCTCTTCAGGTGATTCAAGCTTTTTTTTGTTAACTTGTTTTATCAACATCATCATTATTATTTCTGTTTGCTGTCAATATAATCATTGAGCATGAATTGTCAAATTGCTGAAACGAAGATCTCTTTTAATTAAGACACACAACATAGGAAGTTAAAGGATACATGAGAGAAACAAACCTAAAAGAAAAGTTGTAAGTGTGTTGCGTGGTGTGTTTCGGGGAAGATCTGAAATTTCACTGTGTGTTAAAAGTGATCAGGAATGGATGATCCGCTGCAGCAATCGTACTTGCCTGTAGTTTGCTGTGAACATTGCCTGTAGGTTGCTGTGAACATGGTAATTTATGATTACAGATAAATGGTATGTATCAGTCTGACAATTTTAGCATGGATTATCTAATTACAGTGCACACCTAATTCAAGTTGGGCCTCATCTGTGACAAATTAGTACACATTTATGATTAGCTAAACATGACATAATTGCATAAAGATATAATAAGGAGTGCTTCTATACTTTCCTCTCTAACAAAAGTAATATTAATCTCAAAACACATGAAGAAGTAAGTAACATCTATTCACAATTCATCGTGCTTTAAAAATTATACGAATTATTATTGAGAAAAGTATAGAAGTACCTTACACAATGAGATTTACTCTTCCGGTAAGTTCACCTTTGCTTCTATTGATATTAGTTCTATTGATATTTGTGAATTTGCCCATTGGTACACACTTGGGTTAGTTGGCATCATCAAATTGCACTAATTTTTACATAACTCAAGAAATTTTATTATGTAGTGTATTAACTGATAGCTATTAATAAGTACCAATGTTGTACATGTGTTTTCACTTTCCAGGGAAGAACAGCGCTGTGGGATGCCATTTTGCTACTGTGCCACCAAATAAATGTTGGTTATGGTGGTATTGTCAGGGGAATCCACATTGGTTCTTCTGCCCTGAACATCCTGTCAGTTCTTGATTCAGACATGGAGAGCTGAAGGGCTGCGTGCTGGTTTGCCTCCTTGCCAGCAGGAGCCCTGCAAAGATGGTTTTTGCAGTATGTACTCTGAGGAGAGAAGTTATGGCCAGCCCAGCTGGTGTTACATTTTGTAAGTTGTTACTAACACCAACATGTTTCGAACTAACCTAGTGTTAGATCTGATATGCCCCGGTGGAGGGGCAGCTGAATCTTGTGCCCAAGCTGTAACTTAAATTTCTGACAATCCAAGTTCTTCAATTCAGTGGTTGTGTGCTCTGAATCACCTCACTCATGTGGACAAGATACTATTACCAATTTCGTCCTCACAGTGCATATACAAATGGGCCTAAATTCCTTTACGAGGCCCAACGAGGTGACCAAAAGCTAAAAAGCTTGAGCCCAAGTAACCTACGGCCAAGGGAAACGAGCGCCCGCTCACTCGTCGGAGCGGCCGGTTCAAAAATTTCAAACTCACCTCCAATCCCCAACGGCAACTCCCCAATTCCAACTCATCTCCGCCCACTCCTCGATCTGCGCCATTTTCCCTTGAACAAAACACCTCCCCCTACTCCTCGATCTCTCCCACTCCCACCGTCGTGGCCATGGATCCCTACCCCACCCCCTTCCCAGGTAAGGAATCGGCAATATCCCCTCCAAGATCCGATTCCAGCCTATCGGTTCAGGGGACTGATTTCGTGAGATACGCGGGGAAACGGCGGTCGGTTGCCGCGCCGGCGAAGGCGGCGGTGCCCAAGCCAAAGTCCATCGGCACCGCGCACGCGAAGATGGCCAAGAAGTAGCCGACCGGGAAAGCCGCTGCCGCTGGGGCCGCTCCACAGCCACGGCAAGGATCGCTGAGACACTTGATACTCTAGATTTGTATGTTCTCCGGTGCGTTTTGCTTACTGAGGTAAGGGCGACTGTTTTTCAGGTCACGGAGCGCGTTTGGCAACGTCCGGACCAGCAACGCCCTAGCCGAGAAGCCGCCGCCGCTGCAGAAGCCTTCAAAGTTGTCGCCCCCGCCTCTGTAGAAGCCTTCGAAGGTGTCACCACCGTCGCCGCAGAAGGTTGCAAAGGTGTCGCCGCCGCCGCTGCAGAAGCCTTCCAAGCTGTCGCCGTCGAATTCGGTCAGGGCGACTATGTCATCTCGTCCTGCAGCAAAGCCCTTGAAGAAAGCTTGCTCGGCCTCGGATCTGGAGGCGAAGGCCAAGAAGAGGAGCCAGCGGGTGAGTTTCCAGGAGGACGCGGCGGCGGCGGCCCCCGAAAGCGGAGAGAAGGTGAAAGTTCCCACCGAGGACGCCACTGAGCACACGCTGATGGTGTCTGTGAAAGCCCTGGAGAAGAAGGCAACGAAGGTTGTGGCCGCAGAATTGCAGCAGCTGCACGCTCGATTAGCTCGAGTCCGCCTCGTAGTGGCTGGCGCACATCCGCCTGGCAGAGTCTGTTGGGAAGCACAGGGTTGCTGCGGCATTCTTTCACCTTGCATTTGAGTGCCAAGCTCAGGTGAGAGTTCAAAGGACATCGTTTTTTATTTCACAGTCATGCTAAACATTGCAACTCTAGGTGCATTTTTAAGAGTTGGTTGCATACATATGTTAAATAAAATGCTACTTTCCAACATATATATGCAACTCTAGTTTGCAACATATGGATTGTGCTCGAATAGCCAATTGATAGTAGCATGACCCTGACACCTATGGTTTTCTTTAATTTTTTACTTCACATTAGCTGCATGATTAGTACTAATCCAAGCAGATGTCAAGACTGTTCCTTTGAATAAAAAGATTTATTTTTGTGGACAGCCAATTCACAGGATCCAAGTGGGCTCAGGAATTACGCGGTGCGCCATGAGAGTGCCGGCACTTTGACCCCTTTATTCGAGGAGGTTCTCCTTGATTATGGCATGCCAGTGAACCAACCAAAGTTTGACACTGATGGTTTTGAGAAGGTGGATACACCTTCAATTACAAATGTGGTTAAGACACAGATTGATGCGACCACACTTAAAGTAGATGGATGCTTGGAATGTGATTGTGGTGATGATCTTGCTGATTTGGGGGACATCAATATTGTCAAACAAAGCGAGGAAGGCATGGACCAGCCGAGCTTTAAGAGGAAACTGGATGAAAGTTTTGAATTTGATGATTGTGAGGCCGTCATTGTGGACCGGGTGGTAGAAGCACATTCTGAGATAGAGAAGAATGTTGAGGTGAAAGTTCCTTGCGACAGTGAAATAATCCAGTCAGCATGCAGATCCTCCATTGATAAGTTGTGCTTGAAAGGATCACCATTAGTAAGGGGATCATCTGAAAGAGGGTTCTCATCAGATAGCCCTTTTGATAAGTTGTCTCCGTCTGCACGGAGCTTATGTGCAAAGCGCTTATCATCCGGTAGCCCTTTTGACAAGAAGTCCCCGTTTGGGACCGGCTCATTGAAGAGGCTCACATCCAGTTGCCCTTCTTATAAGAAGTCTTCCACTAAAGGCTTGTCTTCAAAACAGATGTCATCTGGTAGCCGTTCTGATGGGGAGCATAATGCTACTGCTGGAGCTGGTGATCCTAGCAAAGTGATTCAAGAGGGGGGATTTGACTATCATGCTGTAGGTAAGTTAACATGTGCAGAGCTTTTACTTCGACATAGTCACGCAATTGTTCAGTTTGAATTGAACGAACACGAGGAGGATGCTGCTATCAATGAGGTGTGTTTAACAATTAGTACTAGTTTTGCTTCCACTATCTAGAGTTTTTTTAGCAAAAATTAGTAATTGTTCATGTGCAATGCACATTTCCCCATATATCTTACTTCAAAATAATATTACTGATAATCAACCCTAACTCTTGAAAACCACAAACTCTTGGAGCACTTGTTTCAACAGATGTTCTGTTGCATGTACTGAGGAGCGAATGATAATAATATAATATCATCAACATAGATCAATATGTATGTAACAACTCCAAATCATTTGAAGATAAACAATGAAAATCTGCTTTTGAGGAGACAAAACCAAGTTCCGTAACTTTAGAGCTTAATTTGGCAAACCATGCACATGGTGCTTATTTGAGTCCATAAAGAGACCTTTCCAATTTGCACAGATAACTCGGATGCACTGAATCTTCATAACCAGGAGGCTAACTCATGTATACCTCTTCATCCAAGATGCTATGAAGGAAGGCATTTTGGATATCAATCTATCGCATGTTCCATCCCTTTATCACGGCCAAGGAAAATAGCAATCGAATTGTTGTGTGCTTCACCACAGGACTGAAAGTATCCTCATGATCAACTAAATATTGTTGTTTAAAAATTTTTAGCTGCTAACCTTGCTTTGTATTGATCAATGCTACCGACCTACTGTTTACCTTGTGCTTGACTTTGAACACCCATTTACACCTAATGACATTAAGCCCAGGCTTTGGTGGCACCAATCTTCATGTGTTATTCTTCTTCAGAGCAACAAATTCAGCATCCATTGCTGATTTCCACTCTGGAACTTGCAAGGCTTCAACATGTGGGACAGGTTCAATCGTATGCAATTGAATTGCTGTTATCGTATAAGCCACAATACCATCAATACGTTGCTTTGGGCACCGCGATGAGGTGGTGCAACATTAGTTGATGTAACACTTCATAATTTAGTACCCGGTGAAGAAGGAGCTTCTTCTGTTGCAGTACCTACAGACACAGATTCAATGGGCAAAAGAGATTGTGGTGCATCATCCATTAGTTGACCAAGTGATATATTAATAGCACTGCCATTTGGAGGACTTGAAGCAGAAGAATTTGTTATAGGAATTAGCAAAAGAGTTTGGGAAGAATCGGATGAGCATGTAGCATCATCTGTGTGATGCTGTGAAAAGGGACAATAGATTCATCGAATATGACATCTGTGGACGCATACACTTGGCCAGAGGACAGATCAACGCACTTGTATCCTTTGTGACTGGGACTATAGCCAAGAAACACACATTCCTTTGAATAAAAAGACAGTTTTCTGGTGTTACAAGGTCTAAGACATGGCCAACAAGAGCAACTAAAGATCTTGAGTAGGGAGTAATTTGGTTTAATAGCAAATAATCGTTCAAGAGGACTTGCTGTTAAGGCTTCGCCCCAAAGGTTGAGTTGCATGCAAGATTGAGAAAGAAGAGCAAGGCCAATGTCGACAATATGACGATGTTTTCGTTCGGCCAACCCATTTTGCTGGTGTGTGTGAGGACATGTCACTCTATGTCCAGTGCCAAGATTATTAAAGAATTTGTGTAACTTCTAGTGCCCCCACCCCAATCAAATTGAATGAACTAAATTTGCTTTCCAGCAAGCTATTCAACATGCTTTTGAAATTGTAGAAACACATGAAAAACATCAGATTGAGATCTCAACAGGTAAATCCAAGTGAATCTACTAAAATTATCAATGAAACTTACATAATACTTGTATCCACCCACAGATTGAGGTGCAAGACCCCAGACATCGTCGAAGACAAGTTCAAGAGGAAAGACAGAAATATGAACTAACGAACTATAAGGTAACTAATAACTCTTTGCTTGTTGACACGTATTACATATAGATGTATGTGTGGAAGATGATACATGCAATTTATTTAGGAAGAAAACAAATTGAACTATTTGGGGAGATGGATGACCCAGACATGCATGCCATTGCTCTTTTGATACTTCAGTACTTGCTAACGCAATTTTGGAGGAACTTAATGTTTTGATGGGGTAGAGACCTAACTCAATTTTGGCTTCGAGAATTTTTCTCTTTGACACTTGATCCTTGACAACAAAGAAATCAGGATGAAATTGAATGAAAACGTGATTATCACGAGATTTTTATATATGTGTGGCGCATGAAGAACTTTCTTAAGAGCAAGAGGAGAGGTCGTAGTATTAATAGAACAATGACCAATGTTTGAGATGTGCAAACTTACTCCATTTTTTACTTGAATTTGATCAGTGCCATTGTACTTTTTCCAAACAGTCAATCGATCTAAATCGTTCGTGATATGATTGGTTGCACCCATGTCTGTGTACCAATTCAAGTCGACCTGGTAGGAAGTCGTGTATGCCGTAGCAGCTGATGGTGAGTGAATATTATCTGATTGATATGAGTGGTTGAAGCAATGGTAGCACTTGATGGCAATGTGACCAATTTTGCCGCAGACTTGACACGTTGGACGTGTGCAAGGCCTCCTAAATCTTGCTAACATTGCTAATTGTTGTTGCACCAACAGTTAAATCTACCACGGTTGCCGCGATCACATCCTTTCTAGAATCCTCTCCGCTGGGCAATAAAATTGACTGAGAGACCACTTGGATTTCCAACATAACCGATCTATAGCTATGAATTAGCATTGTTGTGCTCCATGTGCAGTTCATAACTCATCACATGAGCATAAACATCATCTAGAGTAATTCTTTCTGATCTTGTGGTTATAGAAGTTACTAATGGATCATAATCTGATCTCAAACTAACAAGAATATATGAAATTATCTCACCTTCTCTGAGAGGAATACCGATGGTAGATAGAGTATCTGCCAAATTCTTCATCTTCTTGAAGTAGTCTGTGGTTGTCATATCCTTCTTCATGTTGGCTAGCTGCATCCTTGTCTAAACAACTCTCGCCATCAATCTGGATGTAAACATCCACTCTAAAGCCAGCCATGCCTCTTGGGAGGTAGGCATGAACATGACATGAGCTAGGATGTCTTTGGTTAGTGAGGAAAAAAATCCTGCTAACGACCATCTACCAGAGAGAGGAGGGAGCATGGGCCTGCTTCGGCCCAATGTAGCCCAAGCCATCCCCTCCTAAAACCTAGCTAGGGGAGGAGGTCTCTTGATCCACTCCTCCTTGTGTGTTGACTCCATCGTGCCCCCTTGTTGCTGCTGCCCACGTCATCATCCCCACCCTAGCACGCGCCGCCGCTGTCGCCCTGTTGCCCCGTGCATCCGTGCACGTCCTTGCAGGTCATCGTCACTGCTCTGATATTCGGTGGGAGTTTTGATCTTACGAATGTTTGGAGTAACTTACGTAATCAGGCCAATGCTTTTGTTCTGAGAAGACTATCCAATAGTAGCTGAAATACCAGGTCACATAAGCTAGATTCATGACCTGGGACGCACCTACCTTTGTCATGGTAGTGATCATCTTGGTAGGGCACTTAAGAGTACCATATACATATCCAAGGAATTGATAACTCTAAAGGTATGGTAAGAACTGAGCTCTCCAAAGCATGTAGTTGTCCTTGCCACGTCTAATGTTGATTGCGTGATTGATTGGAATGGAGGGTATCGAGTTGATGGCAGGAGAAGAGGACGAGATCATGGATGGAGATGTAGAGTTCATAGACATGGTTGAACCTTTGGCTCTGATACCATGAAAGAATTAATGAAGGTTTAAGTTTCGGCACAATCAATTTGATTGCTCTACCGCTTCTCTATTTTCTTATTGAACACAACCGAAGGTTTCAGATGGTGAACAATACACGGATTACATGCTACAACGCTGACAATAGTGCAACTGTTACAATCTTCATAATCTACAGTAGAGGGAAATTTTAGATATGATACAAGATATTCATAGATAACAACAACCGATTGATGGCTAGCATATCAACTATGGACTGTAGCCATTACTTCTAACAGATATAACTTTGCATACCAGCCCTCAGAATGAAAGAGATGGATGGCCATGATGCTCTAGATCATCCATACTTTTGATGGTCCAAATTTGAACTCGTAATGTTTATATTAGTATATATAATGAAACAACCTCAAATTTTCAAAGTGAAATCAAATTTCTTTGGATTTTATTCCTAACCAAAACTTTAGCCAATTCATCACCCATCTCAACCCTTGACAACCCCTTCCACCAATCTCACCGTCCCCTCTGCCATTTGATCAAACCAAGTTGGCGATCACTGTTCACAAACCGGCAAATATCACCGCCTGACCTAAATGCCACCCATTCGATGCCGTCATGATGTCACCTGCCGTTACCACACCCTTGCCACCTTGTCAAAGCCCGTACGCCTCGCCTGCTACGACAGCGCCGCCACCGCCTCTGCACTCGCCACTATTTGCGCTCGCTCTCTCTCTTGCCCAACCTGACATGTCGTACCACCTTTTGACCGCCTTAATGTTAGGCCCGAGGTAGCCCATACCTTTCCCCCAGCCAGTAGAGTCATGCCCTCCCGACCCCTGCCACACGCCACCGCCATGACCTAGGCCTTGTGCTGAACCACCTCTCTCATACTATTTAAACCCATGAGCCCCTCCATTTGGAAACACCAGTGCCCAAGTGAGCCTCACACACTCCCAATTGCTGTGACGCCCGAAGCACCGCCGGCAATCACCGGAAAACCTCAACTAAGCCATATCTCAATTCTTGTTATTCCGCTAATTACTTTTCAATTGCATTCGCCTATAGCACCCTTATGCTCTTAGGAACATCCCCGAAGCATCACCTTAGGACCCTAGGCCCCCTAGCTCCCTGGCGCCTAGCGCCACCACCTGGCAGAGCCCCTCCACTGTCAACAGCCCAACTCCGGCCATCACCGCCCAAGTTGCCACTCCCCTAAGCCTCCCCTGCTACTCCCCTAAGCCTCCCCAACTCAACCCCCAAAATGGTATCCCCTAGACCCCAGGAACCCAACCATAGCCCCAGATTGCGTCGCAAAACTCTGTAGCGCCGTTAGTAGCCATCGCCACCCTACCCTGCTTTTGGTCGCCGCAATGGTGCGCAAACAGAGAAGATGAATAGTGATTTTTGGGCCAAAATAGTAATTGGGTCGGTACTGTAGCAGCTTGGGTCGGCCTTTTCACTATTTATTAATGTTGACCACTGTAGCCTTCGAATTCGGTATGAATAGTAACCAAGCCTAGCATGAACAGTGAAACCCACAATGAACTCGTTACTGTTCATCAAACCCTAAAATGCACAAATAAATCCATTTTGGTCATTTCGAGCCTGTTTACTTATTTTTTTAGCTCCGTTTCTCAATACCAAGCCTTTGTAAACCCAAAACCCCTTTTATTCGATTTTCTGGATTTTATTTCTTTATTTTCTTTCTTTCTTTTTCCTAGCTCTTTCTTTGAGCACGGAAAGTTATTCTTTTGCTTTGCGCTAGCACACGATGTCGTAGAACAGCCAGTCCAGGAGGGAGAGTTTCAAGGACAAGTACAAGACTCAGAAGACTACGAACTCGAAGAATATGTTAATCCGCGAGGCAAATCACATGTTTTTTTATCATATTAAACCTACATTCCTTTAATTATTTAATTATCAATATTTTCATTATGTTATTTATGTATTGTTATTTTATGTAAAATAAATGTTTATAATGATACGATAATTAGCTATGTCCTACCACTGAAAAGTCCTAATTTATTTGATGGACATATTCACCTTGACAAGCCCTAGTAATAATAAGTTACTATAAAATATATCATGGTAGTTTAGGAAACTTAATTACTTTACACTACTAGTGGGTAAAGCTAGGCAACTCTGCAGAGTTAATTATAAATGGTATTCGAATACACTGTTCTTTCGGTAAATGCAGTTGTGTTTAATGGGTGATTCCAACAGTAAGGCATAAGTAGATTTGGAAATTAGTTGGAAATGATGAAGGTTGGTAATCAAGTTATTGAAACCTCAAATTCCTTAATAAGTTTATGTTTTGTTATTTTATGCACAAAAATATTTACAACAAAAACTGCATCCACATAAAATAATAAAACCATTGTAATCCTGTCTCTTAGAAATCTTTGCATGTAATTAAATAGTATTTTTCCATGTGACTTGTTGAATACGATCGTTTGTACTCATACTTGCTCAAAACATTAACAGAATGTGCTTGTCAAGATAATGTGGAAGTCTACGAAGACAATGTTGAAGAACCATGCGACGTAGATGATGTCTGGTGTTAGGGTTTATTTTACACTCAGCCCACTTATGAGGTTCTTTTGTAATATAATACATCTTTGGGCTACATGATCTGTTGTGTAAAACCTGACTGCTAAGTCTTAATTTTGTAATAAAGTTTGGCTTTTATATTTAAACTTAATGGCAATGATATATATTTATTTGTAGTACTCGTAGTTGAATAATTCTAGATAGAAGCGAGGGCAACCAAACGCTTGAAAATGAGGGAGTTACAAACAATAACCGTAGGGATTTAAATATAGCTGACTTAATCCTCACATTGCTTTTCCCATCCATGTTCTAAGGATGGTAACGTCAGTTTCAAAAAAAAAATCTCTCATTGTTGCCTTGTCTTCAGTGCTGCCATGACAAATGTTCTGGTACTACGGACCTCATTATACTACTACTACGTCGATTCATCGAACATATCAGTAGCCGGAGACTTGCTATAGATGTTTCCAAATTTCATCGGGCCAATCTTGCTATAAATAGTATAAATATAAGCCATAAATAAGCTCGAATCAAGCTAGCGAAACGGAAAGACAGGAGCCAAACGGGTAAACGACCGAATGAGCCGCGCCAGCGCCACGCAAGCGTCGGGCCAATCTTCCCCGCTAAGAGCAAGTATTATAAGAGGCTGTAAGCTGGCTGTATGCTGAGGTGGAGGAGAGAGAAGAGAGGTGGGCTGTAAGCTTACAGCCAGCTGAAGCACAAGAACCAAGAAACTTTGTGAGAGAAAGGGGTAGGTCATACAGCCTTCAGCTGGCTGTAACTACTATATGAGTAGGCTGATAAGTGGACTGTAAGTATCTATACAGCCAGCTGAAGGCTGTATTATAAGACTTGCTCTAACGCCTCGCCCTCGCCTTAATTTAATCGAGGGAACGACGATTAAAACTAAGCAAAAACCGGGTTAAAGCCTCCGGGAGCAACCCCAAAACCCAACGTCTGGAGCGAGTGCTTCCCTCCCCTAGCCCGCACGGTTGACCCCATCGGGGGGCGGCGAGCCTCGCAGGCAGGTAATCACGCCGCTGCTCTCGTAGATTTCCTCCTGTTTTACGTGCGCTCTCGTTGCGATTCTCGTCGGGGCTTGCTGCTGCTGTTGCGTCGGTGCTTCCTTGTGTCGTGGGCTGGGCGATTTGGTCGGGGAGCTGCGGTGGTTCGAGCTGTGAATTTCGGAAGGCTGGTTGTTGCATCTCGGGAGGAAAGCGAGGTGATTTCGGGGTCTTGGTATGCTTAGATGAGGTGGGGGAATTGAGTGATTTATTTGGTGATGCTTGTGGGGATCCGATGGGTGGTAGACTCCTCCAACGCAAACACCTAGTCAGCTGTAAGAGGTAGTCTTCTCCTGCTTCCTCCGGCTTCTTCTATCCGTGGGAGGCCTCTATCTCAGATCCATCCGGGCTAGCCTTGTTTCGGTTCGTTTGCTTTGATTAATGCATCAGCTTACTTTCATAGCTCTTTCATGCTTATTACAGATATGCAATCATAATATTTAGGGAACCTTTTTTTTTTTTTGAGAAAGCTTGCATGCTAACACAGTAAGGTTCCAGGGTTGTCTATTTCTTTGCACCACGAAGCAAATATCCTGCTTGCAGCACCTAGACATCCATCGGCAGAGAAGATGCAATGAGCAGACAGAGTGTAACGGTTGCGCAGCAACGGGAATTTCATGCCAGGAGGATGACTTAGAGCATTTTGGGAAGGGTATTGGTAAACATCATCCGGATGTTTTTTTTCTAACTACCATCTAAATTTGTGGCCGTTGGATTAGATATCCAACGACCACGAATTATCCCCACCCCCTCAAAAAAAATCCCCCCCTCCAAAAACCGGAGTCATTGGATCTCTAATCTAACGGACCGAAATTTAGATAATTTTTAAGAAGAAAACATCCGGGTGATACATATACACACTCTTTTGGGAAAGGAGGAAGGCCCGGCAAAAATCCTTTCGAGGAGGAGAGTGATGGCTCATATTTGGGGTTTGGTTTAGAGGAGGATAGGATGGCGCGAATGCATGATGGTATTTATTGCACCTGGAATATACTTTGTGTTTATGTAATTTTTACGTTCTGAGAAAGGACATTAATTAACATTGTGGGTGTTGTAAGGTCTTACGACCTCCCAGGACCTTTTACGACCGGTTAGAGTCGTTTACGACCGGTGAGAATCAAATACGATCGGTTCAGAGTACTTACGACCAATTCCGAACGCCTCAATCTCCTCCGATCGCCTTTTCAGCGTGGTCGTAAATTTACTGTAGCAATTTACGACCACTCCGCGATATCGCTGCCGCTGCCTTCCTTCAGCCGCTCAAGATACCGTGATCGAAGCCTTCTACGATCACGCAGTGATGCTGGCGATCACTGTTCACCGTGGTCGAACACTCGTACGACCACGTTCACTTCCTTCAACGTAGTCGGAGTTGCTTCCGACCACGTTCTGGCCTTCCCGGTGTAGTCGTAGCTCGTTACGACCACCTTCGACTCCTTACGACCACCTTCACCGTGGTCGTAGCCTTCCCTGCGTAGTCGATCCCCTTATGACCACGTTGTTCGCTCCTTAGCCGTAGTCGTAAAAACACTGTTCCTTTGCCGTCGTCGTAGCGCCTCCCGACCACGCCTGCTGGAATTTTGCCGTGGTCGTAACTCCTCCCGATCACGCTTGCGGTGATCGTGAGTCCTTCCGACCACGTCTTGCGCAAACACACGACAAAACAATGCTCTGTGTTTCTCCCTCTTTTTGGTCTTTTCTCAATTGCTTGGTCCATCGAATACATGGCTCTAGGCCTCTTTTTATACCCGGCTGTCCTACTTCAACACGGGTTCTCAACATCTACTCCGACTCTGATTCTAATACGACTTCGACTTGGTTTCCATCTACGACTTTGAATTGCGGCTGCAATTCGACTTCGATTACACCCAAATTTTGCACATGACTCTAAAACAAGATTATTTACAACATTCTCTCCCTAATCTTGTTTTTCGATTTCGATCATGCCAATCTTCTTCTTCATCTCTGAAAATTTTATCCGCCCCAGCGACTTTGTCAATATGTCTGCTTTCTGTTCTTCGGTTCTGATATAGTTGATATCGATCTTCCCCTCTTCGACACAATCTCTGATATAATGATATCTTGTGTCTATGTGTTTGCTTCTATCATGTAGAACCGGATTCTTGCTCAGTGAAATAGCCGATTTGTTATCAACCCTGAGTGTTACCTTCTGAATTTCTTCATCTGACAATTCACTCAACAGTCGAGCGAGCCAGACTCCCTGGCAAGATGCTGCGCTCGCTGCGATGTACTCGGCTTCACATGAAGATAATGCAACCACCTTTTGCTTCTGAGATTGCCAGCTGATCGGACTCTCCCCAAGCACAAACATTATGCCTGTCGTGCTCTTTCGATCGTCGACATCTCCCGCCATGTCGCTATCACTGTAGCCCGTCAGCTGCAACGACTTTCCACCTCCTCTCTTGTACTGAATCCCGAGATTCAAAGTACCTTTGATGTATCTCAGGATGTGCTTCACGACATTCATATGCTCCTGAGTCGGTTTCTCCATGAAACGACTTACGTATCCGACCGCAAACAAGATGTCTGGTCGGGTGTGCACCAGATACTGTAGACTTCCGATAATGCTCCTGTAAGTCGTGGCATCAACTGGTGATCCTGGGCCTGTCTTGCTCAACTTCAGATGATTCTCCATTGGGGTTTGACATGGATTGCACTCTTCCATACCCGACTTCTCCAGAATCTTTCGAGCATATCCCGACTGACAAAGTGATATGCCGTTGTCGGTTTGATTTACTTCAATGCCGAGGTAGTAGCACAGAAGTCCCAAATCGGTCATTTTGAACAGCCTCTTCATCTCTTCTTTAAACCTTATAATCTCCTTCGAACTCGATCCAGTAATGATCAAGTCGTCCACGTAAACGCCCACGATCAGTCTGTTCTTCGCATCTCCCCTCGTGTACACAGCATGTTCAGAGTTGCTTCTTCAGAACCCAAGTGCCGTTAGACTTTTGTCAAGCTTCAAATTCCATGCTCGTGGTGCTTGCTTAAGTCCGTAGAGAGCTTTGTTCAGCTTCAATACTTTCTCGGCTTGCTCCTTGGATTGAAAACCCGGCGGTTGAGAGACATAAACTTCCTCCTTAATGTCTCCGTTCAAGAACGCCGTTTTCACATCCATGTGGTGAATCTCCCATCCACCGTTTGCTGCCAATGCAAGAAGTAGTCGTATAGTCTCCATACGAGCTACTGGGGCAAAGACTTCTTCGTAGTCGATGCCTTGTTTTTGAACATACCCTTTCCCCACAAGTCGTGCTTTGTGTTTTACGACTTCTCCCTTGGAATCCTTCTTTACCTTGAAGATCCACTTTAAACCGATTGCTCGATGACCCTTTGGCAAATCGGTGAGTTCCCATGTGTCATTCTCTTCAATCGACTTCAGCTCTTCCTGCATAGCTGCTCTCCAGTATGCATCTCCCTTTGCTTCTTCATAGCTTCCAGGTTCTTCTGCAGTCGTGTAAAGCAGTAGCTCTTCAGACTGCACTGGTTCAGTTTGTGCATAAATCTCACTTATGCTTCTCATGTTCGGTATTCTATCGCTCGAATCTTCTTCATCAGACTCTTCTTCATTAGGTGAGACTTCCTGATCATCAGCACCGGTCGAATTTTGGCTTTGAGATGTGGTCGTAGCTTCTTCCGTATTGTCAGCATCGACTGCTTCGACTTCGAAGGTTACCCACTTCGACATGTCTTTCTCAATGTCCTCGTGTTCTTCCCACTCCCAATGTTTGTTCTCTTCGAAGACCACGTCTCTGCTCACATGAATCTTCTTTTCGACCGGATCATAGCACCTGTACGCCTTGGTGCCTGGTTTCGAGCCAAGATAAATCATCCGTCTGCTCCGGTCGTCTAGCTTCTTGAGATAAGTGGATGGCTTCACATGGGCTAAGCATCCGAAGACCCTTAGATGCTCGACATTGGGTTTTCTTCCCGACCACTGTTCATATGGAGTGACTCCATCCAGTGATCGCGTGGTCGCACGATTTAGCAGATAAACAGCATGTCGTACTGCTTCTGCCCAAAGTCTCCCGGGCAGGAATCAGCTCTTCAACAGATTTCTAGCCGTTTCGACCACGGTCCGGTTTCTTCTCTCTACGACTCCGTTTTGTTGAGGTGAATACGGAGCCGTGAAGAGTCTTGCAATACCCTTCTCTTCACAAATCGAGTCGAACACTTTCGCGAGGAATTCTCCTCCTCGATCTGACCTGACCGACTTCACCTTTTTGTCGACTTCGTTTTCGACAAGAGTTATGAACTTCTGAAAGTTCGTCTTTGCCTCATCTTTGCTTTTCTGCATGTACACCCACATGGCTCTTGAATAGTCATCCACGATCAACATGAAGTATTGATTCCCGGCATCTGTACGAGGTGTGATTGGTCCGCACAGATCTACGTGAACCAACTCGAGTGGTTGCGAAGCTCTGAAACTCGTCTGCTGTGGAAAAACGCTACGAGTTTGTTTCGCCACCAGACAGCCTTCGCAGACTTGCTCCGGGTGGTCGATTATCGGTAATCTGACCACCATCTCTTTTCCCGCCATCGTGTTGAGACTCTGGAAATTCAGATGTCCGAATCTTGCGTGCCATAGCCAGGCCGCATCATCGGTTGTAGTCTTCATACACTTTGGCTTGCATGCTTCAATTTGAATTTTGTACAGACGGTTTACCGTTCTCTGTACTTTCATTAGCAGTCGCTCAGTGTGGTCGTACATCTTCAGATAGGTGTCTTTGATTTCAATCCGACAACCTTCTTCAGTCAATTGTCCAAGGCTTATAATGTTGCTTCATAGACTTGGAATGTAGTATACATTCGACAATCTCCTCTGGCTTCCATCCTTGCACTGCATCAGGATCGTGCCTCTCCCTTTTATCTGAATGGTCGAGGCGTCTCCGAACTGTACTCTTCCAAGCACATTCTTATTTAATTCGTAAAACATCGAGTACGTACCCGTCATGTGGTTGCTGGCTCCGTTGTCGAGATACCAGTCTGCCGTCCGCTCTTGAGTCTGCTCTCCTTTCTCCAACAGACTCGGAAACACTTTCTTTTCGTTTAATAGAACCATTGTCGGTTCGTCTGCAGTGCAGAGCGACAACAGCAATGTCGGCTCTTTGTGCTCATCCGTTTGAGCCAGGTTTGCTTCCTCTACTTTCTTCTTACTCCGGCAATTCGCAGCATAGTGACCATACTTCTTGCAGTTATGGCACTGGATGTGGCTCCGACATTCGGCAGCGTAATGTCCGAATTTCTCGCATGTGTAGCACTGGATATCAGATTTGTCCGTCTGGTGATTGCCATCTCCACGACCGCCACGACCTCCTCGACCACCTCTTCCACGGCCACTCTGGCCATAGCCTCGTCCTTGTCCTTTCCCATGAGACGCGCCGCGGCCACGACCACGTCCACGACCGCCCCTTGATGACGATTCTCCTCGGTTCCTCGTGTCATCCTTTACAAACAATGCTTGTTGGTTGTAAGGCCCTTTTCCTTCATTGTCGGCTTGGTAACTTTTCAGAAGCTGCTCGTGTGCTCTGAGCGCCCCAGTTACCTCCTCCACCTTCATCTTCGAGAGGTCTTGTGAGTACGTGATCGTAGTTACGACCGGGAGAAACTTCTCCGGCAGTACTCGTAGATACTTCTTCACCGCCACCTCATCTTTCAAGTCGTCGCCGAGAGATTTGATCTCGTTTACGACTTCATTAAACTTCCCAGAGAATTCTTCCACTGTCTGGTCTCTTCCCATCTTCAATGATTCAAACTCACTCCTTAATGTTTGAAGTCGAACTTCCTTCACTCGATCTACTCCTTGGTGCATTATCTGCAGAGTAGTCCAGACGTCTTTCGCCGTCTCCTTGCCGACCAGCTGTCGCATCATCGAGTCGGGCACAGCTTGATAGATCGCTGCCATCGCCATCTTGTCGAGACGATCATCGAGGACCTTGTCCTTCTCCTTCGGTTCAACCGCACCCCAGACTCCCTGTGCGATCATGTTGACCTTCATCTTCATCGCCCAGATCGGGTAATTATCCGAACTGAGGATCGGGTACTGCAGCGACACGCTTTCCTTCATCTTTGAAGCCTCCCCCATGGTTCACCGATGCTCTGATACCAACTGTTGTAAGGTCTTACGACCTCCCAGGACCTTTTACGACCGGTTAGAGTCGTTTACGACCGGTGAGAATCAAATACGATTGGTTCAGAGTACTTACGACCAATTCCGAACGCCTCAATCTCCTCCGATCGCCTTTTCAGCGTGGTCGTAAATTTACTGTAGCAATTTACGACCACTCCGCGATATCGCTGCCGCTGCCTTCCTTCAGCCGCTCAAGATACCGTGATCGAAGCCTTCTACAATCACGCAGTGATGCTGGCGATCACTGTTCACCGTGGTCGAACACTCGTACGACCACGTTCACTTCCTTCAACGTAGTCGGAGTTGCTTCCGACCACGTTCTGGCCTTCCCGGTGTAGTCGTAGCTCGTTACGACCACCTTCAACTCCTTACGACCACCTTCACCGTGGTCGTAGCCTTCCCTGCGTAGTCGATCCCCTTATGACCACGTTGTTCGCTCCTTAGCCGTAGTCGTAAAAACACTGTTCCTTTGCCGTCGTCGTAGCGCCTCCCGACCACGCCTGCTGGAATTTTGCCGTGGTCGTAACTCCTCCCGATCACGCTTGCGGTGATCGTGAGTCCTTCCGACCACGTCTTGCGCAAACACACGACAAAACAATGCTCTGTGTTTCTCCCTCTTTTTGGTCTTTTCTCAATTGCTTGGTCCATCGAATACATGGCTCTAGGCCTCTTTTTATACCCGGCTGTCCTACTTCAACACGGGTTCTCAACACCTACTCCAACTCTGATTCTAATACGACTTCGACTTGGTTTCCACCTACGACTTTGAATTGCGGCTGCAATTCGACTTCGATTACACCTAAATTTTGCACATGACTCTAAAACAAGATTATTTACAACAGTGGGGACCATTGATGATTTGGACTACTCACGCATCTGCACATACAATTGATCCTAGTACATACAACTTTTATTGCCCTAATTGCACCTAACCAATTAGAGATGAAGGGTTACTGCTCAAGAATCAATATATATGAATTTGTTAAAAGGTACACCTAATGGTAGTTGATATTTGCGGCGAAAGGTCTTAGCGGAACAAGTTTGTGGTGTGATCTAGCCAAGTGCCTCATTTCGTGGTGGTATTACCCAAATTGTATCGTTTGCGGTGACATTCTTTCCTAGTATCTATGATCAAACTCTTCAGCATAGCTCGAATTTTGAAGCATGTTTTGCTCTGGTTCAAAGTTGTGCATCAATCTTGCATCCGAAGTGTAAGATTGTTTGCTGAATGACATACATCATTTCTCAAGTTTTGTAATGCTAGAGTGAAAATGGATGGAAACACTAGAGGCGGTGGGCATTCTGAAGCACTAAAGAACTACAATCTGGGAAGAACATTAGGTATTGGCTCATTAGGAAAAGTGAAGATTGCAGAGCATAAGCATACAGGGCACAGAGTTGCTATAAAGATTATAAACCGTCGCCAAATGAGAAATATGGAAATGGAAGAGAAAGGTATGCCTAGAACACCGTATGTCATAAATATGTTTATGATCTTTTGCTACTTCAAGATTTCAAGTTGTCTGCTTCCAGTACTGGTCAGATTTGTGAGCTGTGTTCCAGACTTCCGGCTAATATATTATTCAAGATAAAATTATATTGATTCTAGGATACATTCATTTTTGCTTAAGAAGAAAGTTCACCTTGTGTTATTGATTTTGATTTTGTAATATTGGGACCTGGACTTGCATTGCAGGCAAAACGGCTAATGTTTGATTTCAACTGATTATGTTTTTTATCTTGTTTCCAGCAAAGAGAGAAATCAAGATATTGAGGTTGTTCATTCACCCCCATATCATCCGCCTTTATGAGGTCATTTACACACCTACAGATATATATGTTGTGATGGAGTATTGCAAGTATGGCGAGCTGTTTGATTACATTGTTGAGAAAGGCAGGTTACAGGAAGATGAGGCTCGTCGAATCTTCCAGCAGGTACTTGTCCTTTTGCTCACTTCTTCGCTTGTAGGAACATGCTTTTTGCATCACAATAGGTGCTTATTAACAAACTTTGATGCCTTGCCTGTTTTCATGAATCAAAATGTATACACATGCCATCCACGTTTATCATGTGGAGCTATTGTGTCTTCTTCTTGAATGTCTTGATTGTCTTAGTATCACTACTGGCATGCTGTTCGAAATGTAGAGAGAAACATTATATCCTTTTGAGGGGGAATATGAAATTTTGAAATATTCTGATATTGTTAATACATATTCAAGGTTTGTCTCATTAGTTTTTTTGTAAATTTTATTGAACAGATTATATCTGGTGTTGAATACTGCCACAGAAACATGGTTGTTCATCGTGATCTAAAGCCAGAAAACTTGCTACTTGATTCAAAGTATAATGTGAAACTTGCTGACTTTGGCTATAGTAATGTCATGCATGATGGCCATTTTTTGAAGACTAGCTGTGGGAGCCCAAACTATGCTGCTCCAGAGGTATTTATTTATATCACTGTGAGTCTATATCTTCCTGCTCCTTCACACACGATGCCCGTTTCTTAATGGCTTAGTGGGTGTTCCTTTGCAGGTAATCTCTGGTAAATTATATGCTGGGCCCGAGGTTGATGTATGGAGTTGTGGAGTGATCCTTTATTTTCTTCTTTGTGGTAATCTTCCATATGATGACGAGAATATTCCCAACCTATTCAAAAAGATAAAGGTGAGACAACACTTATGTAGATTATTTGGACCTTACAATAAGTAGATTTCTGTTCTGGACATCAACAAGCGCTTATGTAGGGTATGTTCTTTGGTTTTTAGCTTTTTTTACAGTAGATAACTTTCAAATAGAGTACCTTTTCGATATGATGTCTATAAATCGATTGTAGTAGACACTGTAGCGATTTCATCTAGATCGGCCAAAATCGCAAGAAAGTGTCTCTCTCTCTGTACTTTTTCTCGCAAACAACTAAAATTCAAAAATTTCAGCAAAAAGTTGCAGCCCAAAAGATTTTGCTTATGGCTTATGCTTTCCCTCGAACAAAAAAATGGGACAGCTTCTCCGCCACCGTTTCAAAGCGGCTTATCGGAATAGCTTTTTAGAAGTGGCTTATAACTTATCGACGTTTGGTTCATTCGCATGAGTGCTCGTATTGGGTCAAAACCCATAAACCGCAGCTATAAGCTATAAACTACATCCTAAAAGAATATGCCCGTAGACTAGTTGGACATTAGAATATGCAGATTTGTTTAATTATGGAGATTTGACCCCCCCCTGTTTGGTGTTCCAGGGAGGTATCTATACTCTTCCAAGTCATTTATCTGCTCTGGCTCGGGATTTGATCCCAAGAATGCTTGTTGTTGATCCTATGAAGAGAATCACAATTCGTGAAATTCGAGAGCATCAATGGTTTCATATTCTACAGAGTCAATTATAAATGGTATTTGAATACACCGTACTTTCGGTAAATGAAGCTATATTTAATGAGTGATTCTAACAGCAAGGCATAAGTAGTTTTGGAATTTAGTTAGAAATGATCAAGGATGGTATTCAAGTTGTTGAAACCTTAAATTCCTTAAGAAGTTTACGCTTTGTTATTTTATGCACAAAAATATTTACAACAAAAATTGCATCTACATAAAATAATAAAACCATTATAATCCCGTCCCTTAGAAACCCTTGTATGTAATTAAATAGTATTTTTCCATGTGACTTGTTGAGTACGGCCGTTTATACTCATACTTGCTCAAAACATTAACAGAATGTGCTTATCAAGATAATGAGGAAGTCTACGAAGACAATGTTGAACCATGCGACGTACGTAGATGATGTCTGGTGCGAGGGTTTATTCTACACTCAAGCCCGCTTGTGGAGTTCTTTTGTAATATAATATATCTTTGGGCCACACATCCCGCTGTGTAAAACTTGATTGCTAAGTCTTAATTTTGTAATAAAGTTTGGCTTTTATGTTTAAGCTTAATGGCAATTATATATATATATTTGTTTGTAGTACTCGTAGCTGAATAATTCTAGACAGATGCGAGGGCAAACCAATAAGCTAAAAATAAGGGTGTTACAAATAATAATAAAAAGATCTCTCATTGTTGCCTTGTCTTCAGTGCTGCCAGGACAAATGTTCTAGTACTACAGACCTCATTATACGTAGATCGTATCAGTAGTTGGAGACTTACAGTACTTATGTATTGAGCTTCCAGATTTCATTGAAGATATTGATAACGCATCTGGGCTTTAATCAACCTGTGCAAGAACCTTTGGGAAATACGCTTACAGAATTGTTGTTATCAGAAAATAACTTGGAATTAATGTCACATTATTTACAGATCCATTAGTTGCTGGAACTGGAAACGAGCTGCTAATATAAGGTTTGGTGCTAGTTTGATTTTGCGTCCTGTGTATGTTATCCATTAGTTTGGAACTCCGACTTGCCTAGTTTGCTCTGCTCCGAGCTGTGTATTGTTTTCTTTTCACCAGTCCAAGAACATGGTTTGTGAGCAAAGATCATCATGCGCTTGACAGGTTTCTATTGTGCGTGCTTGCTTAGCATAACAGCATGAGGGTTGTGGTCTTGGTTGATATGGAAATCAACCAAGATTGCTAATTACCTTTCGAACCTTTAGGATTTGTGGTTGATGTAATATGAATATCTTGTAAGGTTGCAATCGAAAGATTGATGTGCATGCAAAATTGCTAATTACCTTTCGAAGAGTAGAAACCAATGGTGCCATCGAATATTGGTTCCGTCTATGACCGTACGGATACAATGCAGTCAAATCATGAAAATCCGTAGAGTCGATTGGTGCAAAGTGTATGCGCTGCCGGCTTCTCGTTCTACCACCAAAAAGGTGTTGTGCGCTAGCCCGGAAGAATTTGCCTAAGCTGTCCTTACAAAGCCGGTCTATGTTAAGATGCCTCAGCAGAACCCTTAATGGATCTTTTCTTATTTTTTCTAGAAGTTTACTGGATTGTAAAATGTCCCTGGTTAATGGCAACAACTGGTACTAACACGTGTTTTAACTGATAGCCTTACATGCATTGATCGTAGCTAACGATGCTGTTCTTCTTAGACGGGATTAATCCATTCATTTTCGCAACACATTAAGTTGATTTAAGCATCTCCCACGATCCCATCGATAAAACCTGTGCGTTTGCGGTGCGGAATTGGCCAGCAGGAAAAGATAAGCAAAGTGCAAGGAAACACAAGTAAAAATAAGTAGTGTCTTGCTCGGTTGGACTGAAAAGCTGTGGCTTATGGCTGAAAATACATAGTAGCTGGCTGAAATTTTGCTGCAGCTGAAGGTGCCTAATTTGAAGTAATTAAATTTAAAAAATTTTAAAATAGAAAAAATGTTAGTTCATCTTGGACAACGCAAACGAATAAAAGCTAAAAAAGTAAAAAAATCAAAAATATATATATATATAATTTATAAATAGTAAAAGTTAAGCCAAAACTAAAGCTGAAACGAGCGGGAAAATTGGTTGGCCGTACAGGGATGCGCTCGGTTACGAACACGACGCAGCCGCGCGCGTGCACCGGGCGCAGGCGTCGTGCTTGACTTGCGGCCACGTTGGCCGCTTTGGCCCGACCCACAACCGAAAGCGCCACGGCAAATCCGTGAGCCTCGAGAGGAGCGAGCCCCCTTTCCCGCCGACGCTGTGGACCGCTGGATCAGCGCACGCACGCGAGAGACAGCGCAGGCTGCGGACAGAGACAGCGCCGCATCGGGCAGCTCGCCGAGGAATATTACCACGTGAAGACAAGCTAGCTACGTGTAGCGATATGCGGGATGGAAGCCGTCGCTGGCAGTGGCAGGCGGGACGGCGACGTGCTGTGGGACCGGCCCGTCGATATTTCTGCGGTCTGCACAGCAAATCAGAAATTATATAATATGCTTGTTGCGTTGCTTCCGTCGCCAAATAATCGATCTTGACTTACAGAATCACACTCACCTATATACAAGTGTATCCTAGTACACACCTAAAAAAGATAAAATTCAAGATATATTCACAATATCATAAAATTTCTACTAAAAATACACTTATATATGTATAAAAAAGACATTAAAATTTAAATAGCGGTGAGTGAAGTTGTACGCTCCAGGGCTCCGTTACCTCACCATCCTCGTTCGCTCTTTTTTTCTAACCCTGGTGAGACAAACGGGCACGTTAAAATCGATACCCTGGATATAGATGTTACCGTTGCAATTTTTTAGTCTAAAGAAGACAGCGATATGACGTTGAGTTAAAGAAAATAGACAGCAATGTGACGTTGAGTTAAAGAATATCTTCGATGTTAACTGGTTCATGCAACAACGAATTATTTTTAAGGCAAAAAAGTGTGGGATTCATATTAATATATGCCCATACGGTATGCCACACTTCGTATGGTTGCTGATTTATGATACGATTTTGCATTACATGTGAGGCTACGAGTAAGGCTCATGAGCTGCTTAAGCTCGGCTTGTTTAGAATCTAATCAAGCTAAGGTCGAGTTTGATCTCGAGCTCGAATAACTTGTTAGAACTCGATTCGAGATTGAATATTAATACATGTTAATTTTTACTGAGTTTACTCGAGTTTTCTTATTATTGAAAATTAATACATATTGAATTATTTTAACTGTTATTAAGTTTACTCAAGCCGAATTCGAGCTCAAACTTTTCTTATTATTGAAAATTAGTGTATGTTAAATTGTTGTTACTATTGTCGAATATGTTAAATTGTTTTTACTATTATGAACCAAGCTCAAGCTTAAATCTGGACTTAGACCCTAATTCAGGCTTGCTCGACTTCAATTCGAGCTTCTACCGAGCTCAAGCTTAGGAGACCAAGCTCGTTCAAGTTAGTTCGTTTATAGCCCTACGTGTGTGTGTATATATCCACCGTGGTACCTTAAAAGAATACCTTTTGTTCGACGGTAAGATCCTGTTTGAAACGTAAAAAAATTATATGAATTATACAAGAGAAATTTTATATAAATCATTCAATTCTTCTTACATTCAAAAAGAGACTAAACCCCTACCTCATCCTTGATGTACAGCTATACACACATGAGAGTTATTACACAGAACACTCAATACTAGCAGGCTAGCAGCTGGCATAGAGAGCTGATGGTTGCTCAGTTGGCAAAGACGCGAGTGTGCACCTTAGCCCTTCCGCGTTCGGCTCCGATCGTGCGCTCTTAGTATAGGATGGTATGGTATAATCAGAATGTGGTGAATGATTATTTCCGTTTTTTGATACCTGAAAAAACAAATCTTAAATCAAAAGAAAAATAATTTAATTTTACCAGTTATAGATTTCAATTACAACACGCTCGACTGCTTGCATAATGGCTCGCTTAACCTTTTTACTCGCCTCGATGAACGCTTCGATCGCTCGGCGTTCGATCGCTCACTTCGACCGTCGCTGCAACTGCTCGTTACAACCACTCGTTTGACCTCCTTTGCACATAGTCGAACTCTCTCTCCGCTTGAAAGCTTCGGTCGCTCGAACGAGAACTCGTCGAAAACAACACCGTGCTTGTATTGTGCAAGATTAAGATGTGTTAGCACACCGCCGCCGCCGATACAGCACCGCGGATATCCTTAGTCGCATGTCACACAGGAGCGCAACACAGGTGTGTACTTGTTTGAGTAGCTCCCACATGATACAAGGGCACACAACCACTTGAAAGAGGATGGCCATCCCATACAATTCAAACGTCACCAAACCTCAGCCCAGTGGACACCATGGACGACTCACTACAAGGTAAACCCTCATTTAACAACGGATACATACCAACACTTAGATAAAACCGTTGCAAACAGTAGCCCAGCAACATTTACAAGATACTTACCAACACTTGAGAGAAGCTGTTGCAAACACTAAACCAGCAACGTTTTTCTTCTTCATATCAGTTCTTTTTACTGATAAATTTTTTCCCCGAAATCAGCTTTTTACTGATAATTTTTTTCCCCGAAACCAGTTCTTTTTACGGAGAATTAGAAAACTCTCATTTCAAATAAAAAAAATAAACGTCACCAGGAATCGAACCACCAACGTCTCAATGCCTCAAGTGCGCACAATGACACTACCACTAAGGCCAACTTGCTGTTGTGTTGAATTATCTACATTACGTTTTTTATAACAGCTATGACCTATTTCCCTCGGAAGCTCCCAGATCCCGCCGCCTTTCTTCCATCTTCCGTGGTTCCGTCCCCAAATCCGCGTAGCCATGGTAATTTTCTTCTACCTCGTCTCAGCCACCGTACACGCGGGAGATCGGATCATCTACTTGGTAAGGTGGCTCACCATGTTGCTCCTCAATTCCATCTCCTTGCGTCTACTCGTTCGTACCCTACCCATCGTGACTGATCTCGTGCAGGTTTCAACACCAATTTGCTCCTACTCGTAGTCAAAATCTCTCATGCATGTGTGTCCACGGTGTTCCAACCATCCTTGCTACACAAGCCGATCAGCTTTCTCGCCATTGATGCAAGTTGGAGTTCATCCTTGTCATGAACAGAAGGTGTTTGCTGTTATGTCTCTGACAAAGTATGTCTCACCTCAGTACAAATTTTGATTGCTGGTTCAATCTGAGTCAGATTTGTGATTGAGAATTTCGTGGGGTTTCTCTCCTCTCCGTCCTCTCCTCTCCATTCCACGCAGCAAGAATTTCGTGGGGTTTCTCTTCCCATCGTAGACTCCTTTGTTCCCTTGATCCCTCCCCATCACGACGACGCCGGCCATCTGCTGGGGACGGCACCGTTGCAGGCCGACCACCTGATCGCACGACGCTATCTGCTGTGGAAGGCGGCTCCGTGGCAGGACGATCCTCACATCGCTGAACTCCTCTACTTTGAGGCTTCACTCGGTTCAGTTCCCTGATGCAATTCCCCTTTTCCCCCTCCTAATCTGTTGCTAATTTGCTGTGTAATTGCCTTCGTGACTGATCTCACCCATCGTGACTGATCTCGTGCAGGTTTTAACACCAATTTGCTCCTGCTCGTAGTCAAAATCTCTCATGCATGTGTGCCCACGATGTTCCAACCATCCTTGCTACACAAGCCGATCAGCTTTCTCGCCATTGATGCAAGTTGGAGTTCATCCTTGTCATGCACAGAAGGTGTTTGCTGTTATGTGTCTGACAAAGTATATCTCACCTCAGTACAATCTTGATTGCTGGTTCAATCTGAGTCAGATTTGTGATTGAGAATATTCAGAAAAGACTAAGGTATGGCATTCCATCCAAATCTTATTGCACTGTGCAAGGAACGTGGGTTTTTTGCTTGCTTTTTTATTTATGAATTTGTATAAAGTTTTTGTCTCAATTGGGTAGAAGTATTTAGATGCTAATCCTGTTTCCACAATTGAATCAAATTGTTCAGTGTTGTATATACAATCTATATTTTTAATTATTGAGCACTTCACTGTATACACATGTGTCAAGTAACCTTCACTAGTAGCTTAGAGCCTTTGATTGGCTTGCCAGGCTTATAAATCTTTCAGTTTGCACTGACTTTGTCAAATTGGTTGTGATAATGTAAGTTAAAGAAATTCAGATAATGATAATCAAGTTCTTTTCAGATACTTACGATAGTATAATAATAAACATAAGCCTATTAGTTTTTTCAAGTAATAAACTTTATTGGTTGTTATTTATTTACATCAAATTAACAATAGCTTTCTTCCTAGTTTTGTGATGGATTTAGAAGCTCTCAAGCTGCTTTTGCGTTATCCTAAAGAATCCAATCAGTACAGAGCTGGTGTAGTAGGATTTCTCGAATTTGCATTTAAAGATAAGTCACCAGATGCTAGGATTTATTGTCCATGTGGTGTATGTGTGCATACTGCTCTACTATTGAAAGATGACATCTATGAACATTTGGTGTGCCATGGGATACTTGAGAATTATGATGAATGGGATTTTCATGGCGAGCCTACGGTGCAGCACATTGATAATACACAGCCACAGCCTCATGTTGAAGAAAGGCATGCCAACATGCACCAATTGATTAATGATGCATTCGGACATTTGTATGATGACATACCTATGACTGATGGCAATGACATTCCAAATCCACCTGTAGATGGACCAAATTCAGAAGCACAAGAATTTTATAAATTGATTAAGGATTCAGAGAAGCCTTTATGGCCAGGATGTGAATTATCACAGTTATCTTTACTTGTGCTTTTATTTAATATTAAATCCATGAATAAATGGTCAGATAAATCATTTGGTGATCTACTTGACCTTCTTCGTATTGCAATTCCAAATGGAAATGAGCTTCCCAAAAATTTTTATGAGGCTAAGAAAGTTATTTCAAAATTTGGCTTGGGCTATGAAAAAATTCATGCATGCCCAAATAACTGTCAGCTATTTTGGAAAGACAAGGTAGATGATGATTTTTGTTCAACCTGTAAGGCTTCTAGGTGGAAAGATAAGGAACCTGAAACCAAATTAACAAAGAAGCAGAGAAGAAAAGCAATACCAAGGAAAGTATTGCGATATTTTCCAGTTAAAGAGAGGCTGAAAAGACTATTCATGTGCAAACAAACTGCACCTCTCCTGCGGTGGCATGATGAAGAACGCATCAAGGATGGTGCACTACGACATCCAGCTGATTCTGAAGCATGGAAGGGCATCGATGAAAGGTTCCCGCATTTCGCAACCGATTCTCGTAATATTCGGTTTGGTTTAGCTACTGATGGATTTAACCCCTATGGGATGCTGAGCTCTAAATACAGTTGTTGGCCAGTTGTTTTGGTAATATATAACCTAGCTCCCTGGTTTTGCATGAAAGAAAACTACCTTATGCTATCTTTAATAATTCCTGGACCTAAAAGTCCTGGAGATAGCATTCATGTGTACCTTGAACCATTGTTAGAGGACCTAAAGGATTTATTTGTGAATGGGATTTCCACATATGATGCTTCAAGAAATGAAACTTTTAATTTGCGTGCAGTTGTGCTGACGACTATAAATGATTTGCCAGCTTTGGGAATGCTTGCTGCTCATATGGTTCATGGGGAATTTGCCTGTCCACCTTGTGGTGCAAATGCATGGTCCAAACGTCTAGCACATGGGAATAAATCTTGTTTTATGGGTCATCGTCGATTTCTGCCTCTAGATCACGAATTTCGTTTTGATAAAAGTTCCTTTGATGGAACAACAGAGCTTAGAACAGAGCCTATAACATACTATAAGCGCCCAGTTTTGGATGAGATAATTTCACTTGGTGATTTCAAGAAGTCTAAAACATATAAGGCAGTAAGTAGCCTTTTCACATTGCCTTATTGGGACAGTAATCTTCTTCGGCATAATTTTGATGTGATGCACATAGAGAAGAATGTATGTGAAAATATTTATGGTACATTATTAAATTTAGATGGAAAGTCAAAAGATAATCTCCAAGCTCGTCTAGATCTAAAAGAAATGAATATCAGAGAAGAGCTCCATCCACAACAAAGAGCTTCAGGCAAGTTCTACTTGCCACCTGCAAAATTTACTATGTCCAAAAGTGAGAAACAATTGTTCTGTAAAGTTCTCCGAGACATAAAAGTTCCCGATGGCTATTCAGGAAATATATCAAAATCTGTAAATTGTGCGGAAGGAAAAATTTATGGTCTCAAAACACATGACTGCCATGTCCTAATGCAGCAACTCATGCCTATTGCTTTGAGAGGTATTCTTCCAGATGATGTTACAGCAGTACTATTTGAATTATCTGCATATTTTCAAGGAATATGTTCAAAAGTGCTTCATGTTGATGAGCTTGATCGCTTGGAAGAATCAATTAAAATTACACTGTGCAAAATGGAGATGATATTTCCTCCTGGGTTTTTCACTGTTATGGTCCATTTGGTAGTCCATTTAGCCACTGAATGTAAAATTGGTGGACCAGTTTGCTATCGATGGATGTACTTTATTGAAAGGTACTAATTCTTCTTAATACAAGTTTCAGTGTTTGGGTTAAGTCATATATCATATATAAATGCATTAATTGATGCTTGTATCCAGGTATTTGGGTAAACTAAAGTCATATGTTCGCAACAAAGCTCATCCTGAAGGTGCAATGGCAAATTGTTTCTTGGCAGATGAGTGCATGGTGTTCTGTTCAAGATATTTAGAAGGTTTTACTACAAAACACAACAAACCATCCAGGAATGATGAGAATACAGATCATTTTGAATCTAACATATTTAGGCATGAATCCTCTTTGTTTCCTCCAATAGGAAAACCATTGGGAAAATCATCTATTTTCTCTTTAACTGATTTAGAGAAATTGCAAGCCCATAGATACGTGCTATACAACTGTGAAACTGTCATTCCGTATTTCAAGTAAGTGCTGGTTGTACTTGTTAATATATTACATGAGATGTTTTTAACTTAATCATGTTTATTTCCATTATAGAGAACATGCAGCTGATCTCAAGCGGAGAAATCGTAACCGCCGCCTAACTCTAAAAACTATTGAGCATATACAGAATAAAAATTTTCCAAATTGGTTCCGAGACCATGTAAGTAACATGATTTTTTTATATTTTAAATTAAAAATGAACTTGGCTTATGTATATTTTGGAATGATACAGATCATGCGGTTGGAGCAACAAAATGGCAGCAATAGCATTGATGATGATATTAGATGGTTGGCCCGGGGTCCAATGGATACAGCAAGACGACATAGAGCCTTTAATATCCGTGGATACAGATTTAGGGCCAAGCGCTATGACAAAGTGACTCAAAACAGTGGAGTTGTTGTGACTGCGAAAACATCAAGTTATGCATCAGCAGGTGATCCTAACCCTATCCTTGGAGATGTCATGTACTTTGGAAGGATTCTTGATGTAATTGAGTTAGACTATTACGGAAAATTTTCAGTGGTGTTGTTTAAATGTGAATGGGTTGATGTCACTCAAGGAAAGGGAGTGAAAACTGACAAGTATGACTGTACACTTGTGAATTTCTCGCATCAAATTCACATTGGTGATAAGATTGAGCATGAACTCCTTGTTTTCTTTTTGAGTACTACTACGTACGAAATAACTGATGCATTACCGCCTTCTGTCAGGGTGCAGTCTGCACACTTCAGTACAGCTTCTGCTTAATTAGGCCCTGTGTTTGTAGTTGTGTGAATGGTTTTGCAAGCTTATGGATCGGAGTAGCTAGTAATGTAAACCTTTCAAGATGTGCCATCAGTAACACTCGCAGGCCTTTGGCCTTTGCAGTAAAGAAAAAGGTTATACAGTAATAGTAGTTAAGATTTGTCAGTATAGATACTAGGGTAAGATTCATTTTGACAACAAATACAGATGAATGGTCTTGTTTTTACAAGACTTGTACTCGGATAAACAATTAATGTGAATAAAACGTAAGGTGTGTTTCCATATAGGCTAAATATGAATAAAACGAGTACCATCCCAGCTCTTTATTTCACTTTAAAGAATACTAGTCTATAGAAAGCATTTGCATCGGCAGCACGTAAGTAGTACTAAGCTGCATCTGCATACCAACGTCGTGGCCTGACGCTAATCATTTTCATTCGTACTGCAACTCAAAATAGTGGTGGTAGGCTCAATTGAAATTGCAGAAATATATTTTGGAAAAAAGATAAAAAAAATTCAAAGAGTGAAGTCGAACCTTAGACCTAACGTTAGATAACCAATCACCTCACCACTACGCTAAACTCACTTAATTGCTAAAATTGGGTTTTTGACTTATTTATCCAAGCTGTTGAAGTGGATATACAAATTCATTTGTGCCAATTTAAACTTTTGAACAACTTAGGATTCTTAAAGGTTTGTCTTATTTTAAAGGCATTGTTTGGAACGCGGGAATAAAACTCAATTTTTACGCGAATTGAACTGATTCCTGTGAAATTCTTACAAAATTCCAATAAAATTCTTGCGTTCCAAACGATGCCATGGCTAATTTTTCTTATTTTAGTTGGTTGGTTCACGCCATGGCTAATAATGGTTATTATTGTAATTGTTTGATAAGAACCGATAGTTTTTTTGTTGCTCCCGCCTTTCTTTCCAGGGCCGGCTCTGGGGGTAGGCCGGAGGGGCGCCGGCCTAGGGCCCCGGGCCAGGGAGGGCCCACCCCCCGGCCCGCACCAAACTACGGCCAGTCGGCCAGACTCCAGAGCCCAGTTCCCAGAAGGCAGAAGCCTGCATGCATGTGTTTTGTGATTGAGCATTTGAGGCATGCATTAATGCATACACGTAACGTTTTGTGATTGCGACATTGCGACGCTTCAACTAACGCCGTAAGCCTGTAACGCGGAACGCCTCGACGCTTCGACTAACGCCAGATTGGCCAGAAGAACGCCATGCCGATTCGCCGAAGTACCGAACGTGAAGTCGTGAACTCTGTCCACGGGCCGTAGCTTCGACAGTTCGACGTGATCATCTCCTGACTCCAATACGGCAATTCTTGATTTCTCTGGATTGCTTATTTGCTCGTCGCCTCTTGGATCTCAGTCGCCATCTGGTTTCTCTGAATTCTTGATTCCATCTGCATCCGTCGCATCGCCGAGGTCAGGCAAGTAGGCAACAATTTATATCTAGTGATCTACTCATGAACTCATCTACATCTACTTCAAAAATTAGGTTAGGATTTTATGTTCTTCTCGCTCCTATTTGAGGTAAATTAATTCTTACTAGTTACATTTGGTTTATGAACTAGTTAGTATCTAATTAGTTTATCATGTTAGAACTATTGATTTGTGTCACTTTAGACACAATAAAGTTTAAACTGCATATTTTATAAGTAGAAAAAAATTATAGTAAAGAGCCCATAGAGCCGAATTCACTCCAGGGCCCTTGAAAATGTTGAGCCGGCATATTGAAAATTATAGGAGTTTCTTTTGCTCCTTTTCTTTTTGGTTTCGCGCGAATTTTCCTCTCCTAAGTCTAAATCTCCCTCCGTGACAGCACCTTCCATAGGGATCGTGGGCACATAAATCGGATCTGATCACCTCCCCGTCCTCTCCTCTCCATTCCACGCAGCAAGAATTTCGTGGGGTTTCTCTCCCCATCGTAGACTCCTCCCTTGATCCCTCCCCATCACGACGACGCCGGCCATCTGCTGGGGACGGCACCGTTGCAAGCCGACCACCCGATCGCACGACGCTATCTGCTGTGGAAGGCGGCTCCGTGGCAGGACGATCCTCACATCGCTGAACTCCTCTACTTTGAGGCTTCACTCGGTTCAGTTCCCTGATGCAATTCCCCTTTCCCCCCTCCTAATCTGTTGCTAATTTGCTGTGTAATTGCCTTCGTGACTGATCTCACCCATCGTGACTGATCTCGTGCAGGTTTTAACACCAATTTGCTCCTGCTCGTAGTCAAAATCTCTCATGCATGTGTGCCCACGGTGTTCCAACCATCCTTGCTACACAAGCCGATCAGCTTTCTCGCCATTGATGCAAGTTGGAGTTCATCCTTGTCATGCACAGAAGGTGTTTGCTGTTATGTGTCTGACAAAGTATATCTCACCTCAGTACAAATCTTGATTGCTGGTTCAATCTGAGTCAGATTTGTGATTGAGAATATTCAGAAAAGACTAAGGTATTCAGAAAAGACTAAGGTATGGCATTTAGAAAAGACTAAGTTATCTGTCCATACAGTCCTGCTGTAATGGATCTTCTCTTGGTTCCTAGAGAACGAATCTGTGAATATGGGGTACTATTCAAAAGTTGTAGTTGACTGAACTATATTTCTTCAGAGTGCTTAAACTCCAATTCTTGATGACTATATCAATAGAGATTAATTTTTTGAAATCATGCTGTTTGCAAAAAAGCAGGAAGCCTGTTTGTTAACTTTGCAATTCAGATTATCCATATAAATGCAAAAATTAGATTTTCTGATGAGCAGACAAGGGTTATTTTTGTGGGGTAATTTTTTAAAGTGTTTAGTACTGCATTGTGAGAGTGAAATTAGTTAGCGATAGAATACTATTGAGTTGTCATTGGAATGAAATCCATTTCTCATAGATGCCTCTGTCAGTAGAGAATATCTAAGTTAACTTGTATCTTATATTAAACTTGGCTGTTATAGATGTTGAATTTTATTTTATTGATGCCATGGTACAGCAGAAATGGCAAGGGGTAGAAGAAAACACATTATTCAAAGCCAAGATGAATATTTGGTAGAGAACCATGTCGAGCAAGAGAGATCCCTTCCACAAGATGTTGGTTCATCTGAACTACACCCTCCTACTGGAGATAGCTTGCAGGTAGAGAGTGATGATGATGTCGATGTTAATGTCCAAGGTGACTACTAAGCAATTAAAATTAATTATCTCAAAAGTATTTTGTATTGATTACTATTTAACATACATCTTTCATGTCTATTAACTTTGGATAGATGCCAATGGAGAGAAAACAAAGAGGGGGAAGAATAAACTGAAAGATATTTGGAACCTTCCTAAAGGACTCAGAATTGTTGTTGCGTGTAATGATCTTGATCAGCCAATTGGAGAAGAGGCAGGAGTATTAGGTAAATTCCTTGGCATGGTGGCTAGAAACGGGCTCTTATGCAGCTTGAGCTACAAGGACTGGAGGCTACTGATACACCAGAGGGAAAGAAATACCAATGAAGAAAAAAATAAGAAGGATATACTCAAACAAGTGAAGGTACATGCCATCCTTCGTACCTTCTACAACTCTTCATATATATATTTTTCTGAAATTGACTTTCTTTTACTGGTGTACAGATGAGATTCCTTTACCCTTCTCGCATGGAAAAATGGATATTACGTACTATTGGAGACAGATGGAGGCAACATAAGTCAAATCTGAAGTCAGTCTATTTTGATGCGAACAAGAGCATGGAAGTTAATTGCAGTAATGTTCCAAATGGTGTGATTGGTGATCAGTGGATTGCACTTGTGAATAATTGGATGAGCCAAAAATCAAAGGTACAATATACAATTGGTAATCAGTGGATTGCACTTATGCAACTTATTGCTTTGCTACATTTTCTTATTCCATGGTAGGAAATAAGTGACAAAAATAGGGCAAATTGTGCGAAGAAGAAGTCAACGCACACAGCTGGAACAAAGAGTTTTGCTCGAAATAGAGAAGAGCTGGTAAACATTTGAATTGAACAACTCTTGTTATGTGTACCTCTTCTATGTTGAGACATTAAATACATTCATACTTGACATTCTTAAACAGAGACAAAAAGATCCAGAGAAGAAGATTCCACACAGAGCTGTTTTATACATTCATACACACCAGCCCAAAAGTGACAAGAACATAAATGAACATGTGGTACTTAATTTTAAATGCTTGACCTTTGCTATCTACAATGATAATTGTATATATTGATTTAATTAACATTGTTGTTATGTCTAGGACAATTTGAAGGAACTTATAGTGCAGAAACCAAATTTAGCAGACACTAGTCATGGAAAGGTTGCTTGGAAAGGGGATGCACTTACTCAAATACTAGGAGAAGACAAACCAGGTCGAATACATGGTTTGGGCCTTGTTCCAAATCCTAATCAAGTTTTTGATCTGTCAACTTCACGACGCTTTAAGAATATAAATCTAAGTTCAGTTGACCCGACACCAAGTGAAGATGTTCTATCCCTTAGACTTCAAATGGAAAAGTTTCAGAAGCATGCCCAGAATCAAGATGTTGATATTGTAGAATTAAGGCAGAAGACAACAATGTTGGAAAAAAGACAACTAGATCAGGTAAATTTAAATAAATTTTCTATTAATCATTTTGTGTACTAATATTTTGAATTGGTTTGCTAGCAGTGCTTAGATGATCATCCACGAACATCTCAGAATACTTTTTATGATGATGGGCAAAATTCAAAACGAAAAGTATGTATCTCTATGCAATATGCTTATAAATGTGCTCATATATTTATAGCGCTATCTCTGTTTTTTCATGAGATGTAAGCCTTATTCCTTTTCCACAGCGAGTGTATGGTTACCATAGTAAAGGATTTAACATGATTGAGGAACCGGATAATACAATGGTACTGTGGAATTTACATATTTTCAACTAGCATTTGTGCAAAAGCATGCAATAATCTGTTGTACTTATGCACTACAGAGGCAAAATGATGATGACCATGTGGATTTGTTGTCACCAAACAAATATTCTTCTGGAGACCAGGTTTCTTCACATATTGTCAATATTACTCAACATGGCTTACCACCAATATAATGTCCATACTTGTTGAAAATATTAGTGTTTATTATTGTTTATTTCTACTATCTCATGACCTTGTTTTATCATTGTAGAACAAAAAGGCCATGATACAGAATAATAATGTGCAGCAAGCAAACTCAATTTCTTATGCATACAAGGTTAGTTTGCTTCAAAATTATTTCAGTTTAGACCATGGAGTTGCCTTAAATTTAGTATTTGTAATGGATGATTGTATATAACTGTAGAACAAGGAAACTATTGCATGTGGTGACAATGTGCAGCAAGACTCCAGAGCTTCTACTCAAGTACAAACTGTTAGTATTTATTTGCTGCCTCCTAAGAAAAGAACACTTCTATCAAATAATATTTTACACAAATTGAGTGGTTGTCATGAGTTATGACTATATGACAGACCAATTCAAGATATTTCCAAGATGACAATAGGTTGGACAAACACAAGCATACCAACATAACCAAGGTGACCAATGCTATTTACTATTATTTGACATGATTTTTCAGTGTACTGCGAAATGTGCCATTTGTAAAATTTCATATACAACAGGTTGTGGACCCAGAAACATCATCATATTGGTCAAATAATGAAGTTCTGCATCACCTGGTGAATATTTATTTAACAACAATGTGAAGTTTTGTTTTCCTAAGAATTATATGGTGAATTTTCTTAATTTTTTTCAGAACAAAAGGAACCCAAAAGGAGCTTGTGCAGCTATGCGGGTTAGCGTATAAGACACATCTCAACTTTATGATACTTAACTTCTCCCAAGAATTGACTTAATTGCATACTGATGTGCATATAACTTTTTTACAGAAACGAAGTGCTACAGGAAATTGGATGCCTACCAATTCAGCAACGGTATAAGAGTATATTTGTTTATTAGCAGTGTTCTTCTTTACAGATTGTTAAGTTTCAGTTGTACAACTATTTTCTCATGCACTTTGTGTTAGGCTGGTACCAAAGTATTTTTGAAGAGCTTGACAAGTCAAAATAAGGATGTCGCATTTGCTACAGTAGTAAGTTGTGATCCAACATACAAGCTTGATGGGGTTCAGATAGGGAAAGAATTTTGGTTAGTGCGTGTCTCTATTCCACTAGCTGCAGATGAAGCATTGGTACGACCATACAAAAGCTACAAAGTTATTGGTGATGCTGTAGGAGCTCATATTGCCTGGCCTTCAACTTTCGTAGGTTCTTCTATTGCCTTCACAATGAAAGTTTGTTTCTTGAGGATATTATATTAAAGCATCCAAAATTTTCAATGTAGGTTGAAAAGATAAATGGATGATGGACAAGTGATCGGCTCGGCAATAAGAAAAAGAGTGGTGGCATCCAAAAAGATTATTCCTCGCCTTAATATTTTATTTTGATAGGAAACAATGTTTAGATGAAAGTATTGTCAAGAATTATGGGATATTATTCGATGTAATGCAACAATTTCTATTTAATATAGCATTGCTTGCTTGTCATGTGTGGATGTTGCTTTGGTTGTTGAATTAATTATTATTGGAAAAGCAACAGATTCTATTATTGTGCTCCAAATAAAAAAATTTGACCAATTAGATGATGAATCATTTGTTGCAACGTTTGTAAGTGTTGTAACTATGGAAAATTATATGTTGGAAGATACTAGAGAAGGCATCCACACATGGTATGTACCAACACATATATCCGTTGGACCAAGTCATTATATCCGTTGCAACCTTACAACGGTTTTTATAGCTTTTACCAACGCACATATATATGTTGCAACAAACCTTGCAACGCCACTTGCCGCAACGGATATTACAAGCGTTGGTACAGACCATACCAACACTTATTTGGACATCCTGCAACACATATATGCGTTGCAAAAGGGGTTCCCCTTGTAGTGACTGGCAACCATCGCAAAGAAAAACATTCATGTGAGAACCGAAGCTACGTAACGGCACCAAATAGCGCGAGGAATTAATTAACGAACGTGCCTGAGGCTGCGTGCGCCAAGCATGGCAGAACCTCTCCAGCGACTGGTAGCTTGACTGCCATGCAAAAGTAACAAGCCGATGAAACACGTGCTAGTGCCACTAGGTGCCGCAAGCCCACATGCAAATAGTGCAGGTGCAAGCCAACGTTAACAAATCGGGGAAGCCAATCATCTAACATGCGCGCCCTATCTAACGTCCTCGTGGCACACGTAATTTCCCAACGCCGCACGGCATCGGCCAAAAACCGTCGCCACGCCAACAAAGCACGGCTGACCGTCCAAAGGAACGCACACGTAATGGACGACGAAGAAATACATACGTTCCAGGGAAGCAAAATAAATAGCGCAAAAATGAACAAAAAGAGAGAGATGGTGTGTTCTTTTGATTGATGGTTTATGATTTATAGTTTAAATATTTAAATTATGTCTGTTCACAAAAGCCAATATACAAAGAGAAATAGTTATATATGATTTTGGCCGGTATAACTAAACGCAGTATGCTTTTTACTATAATTTTTTATTAATATCGTTTTAAATAAATATATTATTTAAAAATTAATTATTATAAATGATATAAATATAAGCCATAAATAAGCTGAAATCAAGCCAACGAAAACGGAAAGACAGTAGGAGCCAAATGGGTGAGCGACCGAATGAGCCGCGCCAGCGCCACGCAAGCGTCGGGCCAATCTTCCCCGCTAACGCCTCGCCCTCGCCTTAATTTAATCGAGCGAACGCCGATTAAACTGAAAAACCGGGTTAAAGCCTCCGGGAACCAACCCCAAAACCCACCGTCTGGAGCGAGTGCTTCCCTCCCTAGCCCGCACGGTTGACCCCATCGGGGGGCTGGCGAGCCTCGCAGGCAGGTAATCACGCCGCTGCTCTCGTAGATTTCCTCCTGTTTTACGTGCGCTCTTGTTGCGATTCTCGTCGGGGCTTGCTGCTGTTGTTGCGTCGGTGCTTCCTTGTGTCGTGGGCTGGGCGATTTGGTCGGGGAGCTGCGGTGTTTCGAGCTGTGAATTTGGGAGGGCTGGTTGTTGCATCTCGGGAGGAAAGCGAGGTGATTTCGGGGTCTTGGTATGCTTAGATGAGGTGGGGGAATTGAGTGATTTATTTGGTGATGCTTGTGGGGATCCGATGGGTGGTAGACTCCTCCAACGCAAACACCTAGTCAGCTGTAAGAGGTAGTCTTCTCCTGATTCCTCCGGCTTCTTCTATGAGGCCTCTATCTCAGATCCATCCGGGCTAGCCTTCACTTCTTGGTCGGAGGTAAACCTTGATCGATCGGTTGATTGCTTGCTTGGTTGGTTTGTTGATTGGTCGATCTCACTTTCCCCAAATTTGGTTTCTGAGCAGGAAGATCTTACTGAGTGAGAGATTCCGATTCCGATTCGTTTCCATACTGTTCTTGTGTGAACGGGGCCGTAGGATAGACGCCCTCCTGTGTTGCTGTTGTGTGCAAAATTAATTGGGTATCGTCTGAGGGGATACTAGCAGATTCGTGTGTTAGTGCTGAGCTAGCTTAAGTTGTATGGAATATTTATGCACATCACTAGTTATTTATACCGCCGGATCCTGCCATTTATTGATAGTCTAAGAAAGTGATGGGGCATGATGCATGTGGTGTTTCGGTTCGTTTGCTTTGATTAATGCATCAGCTTACTTTCATAGCTCTTTCATGCTTATTACAGATATGCACTCATAATATTTAGGGAACCTTTTTTTAGAAAGCTTGCATGCTAACACAGTAAGGTTCCATGGGTTGTCTATTTCTTTGCACCACGAAGCAAATATCCTGCTTGCAGCACCTAGACATCCATCGGCAGAGAAGATGCAATGAGCAGACAGAGTGTAACGGTTGTGCAGCAACGGGAATTTCATGCCAGGAGGACGACTTATAGCATTTTGGGAAAGGAGGAAGGCCCGGCAAAAATCCTTTCGAGGAGGAGAGTGATGGCTCATATTTGGGCTTTGGTTTAGAGGAGGATAGGATGGCGCGAATGCATGATGGTATTTATTGCGCCTGGAATATACTTTGTGTTTATGTAATTTTTATGTTCCGAGAAAGGACATTAATTAACATTGTGGGGACCATTGACGATTTGGACTACTCGCGCCGTTATCTGTACATACAACTGATCCTAGTACATACACCTTTTATTGCCCTAATTGCACCTAACCAGTTAGAGATGAAGGGTTACTGCTCAAGAATCAATATATATGAATTTGTTAAAAGGTACACCTAATGGTAGTTGATATTTGCGGCGAAGGTCTTAGCGGAACAAGTTTGTGGTGTGATCTAGCCAAGTGCCTCATTTCGTGGTGGTATTATTGAAATTGTATCATTTGCGGTGACATTCTTTCCTAGTATTTATGATCAAACTCTTTAGCATAGCTCGAATTTTGAAGCATGTTTTGCTCTGGTTCAAAGTTGTGCATCAATCTTGCATCCGAAGTGTAAAATTGTTTGCTGAATGACATACATCATTTCTCAAGTTTTGTAATGCTAGAGTGAAAATGGATGGAAACACTAGAGGCGGTGGGCATTCTGAAGCACTAAAGAACTACAATCTGGGAAGAACATTAGGTATTGGCTCGTTTGGAAAAGTGAAGATTGCAGAGCATAAGCATACAGGGCACAGAGTTGCTATAAAGATCATAAACCGTCGCCAAATGAAAAATATGGAAATGGAAGAGAAAGGTATGCCTAGAACACCTTATGTCATAAATATGTTTATGATCTTTTGCTACTTCAAGATTTCAAGTTGTCTGCTTCCAGTACTGGTCAGATTTGTGAGCTGTGTTCCAGACTTCCGGCTAATATATTATTCAATATAAAATTATATTGATTCCAGGATACATTCATTTTTGCTTAAGAAGAAAGTTCACCTTGTGTTATTGCTTTTGATTTTGTAATTTTAGGACCTGGACTTGCATTGCAGGCAAAACGGCTAATGTTTGATTTCAATTGATTATTTTTTTATCTTGTTCCCAGCAAAGAGAGAAATCAAGATATTGAGGTTGTTCATTCACCCCCATATCATCCGCCTTTATGAGGTCATTTACACACCTACAGATATATATGTTGTGATGGAGTATTGCAAGTATGGCGAGCTGTTTGATTACATTGTTGAGAAAGGCAGGTTACAGGAAGATGAGGCTCGTCGAATCTTCCAGCAGGTACTTGTCCTTTTGCTCACTTCTTCGCTTGTAGGAACATGCTTTTTTGCATCACAATAGGTGCTTATTAACAAACTTTGATGCCTTGCCTGTTTTCATGAATCAAAATGTATACACATGCCATCCACGTTTATCATGTGGAGCTATTGTGTTTAGCGTACATTTTATCATTTATTGCCTTTTTTTGCATTTATTGGATTGTTTTTAGCTTCTGGCCTTTTATCACATTGAGTTGCAAGCTTACCAAGGTATTTGCTTTGTCTCGAGCGATGAAGTGATCAATTAAATCAAATTGATGTCTTCTTCTTGAATGTCTTGATTGCCTTAGTATCACTACTGGCATGCAGTTCGAAATATAGAGAGAAACATTATATCCTTTTGAAGGAGAATATGAAAATTTGAAATATTCTGATCTTGTTGAATACATATTCAAGGTTTGTCTCATTAGTTTTTTTTTGTAAATTTTATTGAGCAGATTATATCTGGTGTTGAATACTGCCACAGAAACATGGTTGTTCATCGTGATCTAAAGCCAGAAAACTTGTTACTTGATTCAAAGTATAATGTGAAACTTGCTGACTTTGGCTTGAGTAATGTCATGCATGATGGCCATTTTTTGAAGACTAGCTGTGGGAGTCCAAACTATGCTGCTCCAGAGGTATTTATTTATATCATTGTGAGTCTATATCTTCCTGCTCCTTCACACACGACGCCCGTTTCTTAATAGCTCAGTGGGTGTTCCTTTGCAGGTAATCTCTGGTAAATTATATGCTGGGCCTGAGGTTGATGTATGGAGTTGTGGAGTGATCCTTTATGCTCTTCTTTGTGGTACTCTTCCATTTGATGACGAGAATATTCCCAACCTATTCAAAAAGATAAAGGTGAGACAACACTTATGTAGATTATTTGGACCTTACAATAAGTAGATTTCTGTTCTGGAGATCAACAAGCGCTTATGTAGGGTATGTTCTCTGGTTTTTAGCTTTTTTACAGTAGCTAACTTTCAAATAGAGTGTCTTTTCAATGTGATGTCTATAAATCGATTATAGTAGACACTGTAGCGATTTCATCTAGATCGGCCAAAATCGCACAAAAGTGTCTCCCTCTCCGTACTTTTTCTCGCAAACAACCAAAATTCAAAAATTTCAGCAAATAGCTGCAGCCCAAAAGATTTGGCTTATGGCTTATGTCTTCCCTCGAACAAAAAAATGGGACAGCTTTTCCACCGCCGTTTCAAAGCAGCTTATCGGAATAGTTTTTTAGAAGCGCTTATAACTTATCGACTTTTGGTTCGTTCGCACGAGCGCTCGTATTATGGTCAAAACCCATAAACCGCGGCTATAAGCTATAAACCACAGCCTAAAAGAACATGCCCGTAGACTAGCTGGACCTTAGAATATGTAGATTTTTTTAATTATGGAGATTTGACCCCCCTTGTTTGGTGTTCCAGGGAGGTATCTATACTCTTCCAAGTCATTTATCTTCTCTGGCTCGGGATTTGATCCCAAGAATGCTTGTTGTTGATCCTATGAAGAGAATCACAATTCGTGAAATTCGAGAGCATCAATGGTTTCAGATTCGCCTTCCTCGCTACCTGGCAGTGCCTCCACCAGACACAACACAGCAAGCCAAAATGGTAATTCTTCTGTTTCACATTTTAAGTGACCATCGCATGTGTCTTTTTAAACTTTATCCACTGGTATATACAAAAAATAAATTGGTCTCATGAAAATAACATCAATAGATTTGTCCAGAAGAAATGTTTTCTGATTATAATTTTACAAACTTTTGCTGACATAATAATATAGAAATCAAAGGCCAAAAGTTGTATCACGGAGATTGTGAAAAGTCAAACGTCATATAATATGCAGTGCTGGGAGTACTTCTTACTAGTAGTTTGTTTTAGTAGAACTGCATGTATTTCTCACAGGATGAAACAGTAGTGCATTAAGTTTTCCTTGCAATGTTGCTTTTTAATGCTTTGTTGTTGAATTGATTTTTGACTAGCTAGCACTCCATTGTGCTTGTTTTCATGGCAATGGTATAATGTTTTCCTATATGGCCATTTTTGAAGATTGATGAAGATACTCTTCAAGACGTTGTTAACTTGGGATATGAGAAGGACCATGTGTGCAAATCGCTGCACAATAGACTGCAAAATGAGGTATATGCAAGCAAAATGAGCCATCCGTTCCTTTTGATGACTCCGTTGCTGACTTTAGACAATGTTTCCAGGCAACCGTTGCATATTATTTACTCTTGGACAATCGGTTCCGAGCCACTAGTGGCTATCTGGGGGCAGAGTATCAAGAATCAATGGTTAGTCCACATGTACATCATCTGGGGCTTACTTAATCTATTAAAAGTTTAAGCACCACTAACTGTCTAAATGTATGGTTCTCTAGGATAGAAGTTTTAATCACTTCGGCTCATCGGAATCGGCAAGTTCAAGTACCAGGCATTATTTTCCAGGAAGCAGTGATCCTCATGGCAGTGGCTTGCGGCCACATTATCCTGTTGAAAGAAAATGGGCTCTTGGACTTCAGGTCGTGCATATTGTTCATTTTACTTGGCTTAGTTTTGTGACATCCAGCAATTGTATTAATGTATCACTTATCCAACAGTCTCGAGCTCACCCGCGCGAGATAATGATTGAGGTCCTAAAGGCACTTCAAGAATTAAATGTCTGCTGGAAGAAGAATGGACAGTACAACATGAAATGCAGATGGTACCCTGGGTTTCCTCAGGTCACTGATGTGTTAGATGCCAACCACAGCTTTCTTGATGACTCTACCATCATGGATAACGGTGATGTAAATGGGAGGCTACCTGTTGTGATCAAGTTTGAAATCCAGGTGTGCAATTTCAGTTTCTACTACTAACTTAATTTTGTTACTGTAATAAATTTTGTGGGTTCTCAACTCAATATTGTCTTCACAGTTAAATCCATAAAATATATTCTTGTGGTTGGAGTGAAGACTGAGGAGTACATCCCCTATTTCATTTAATCACGTGTTTTGACTCATTGTTGTCAACAAGTAATTATGTGCTACATGCATCTGCTGTTGCCAACAACTATTGTCTCTTGATGCCATTTTGACCCAATCGGTCATATGTTATACTTTTAGCCTAGTATAGTATTGTTCCTACTAGTGCTGCTGTGCACTCGTGTTACAATACACACACCGGTGTATATTATATATGCTGTCTATTTGGCTATATATCTACTGATTTGTTTCCCTTATTCAGCTTTACAAGACCAGGGACGACAAGTACCTGCTCGATATGCAGAGAGTTACTGGACCTCAGCTCCTTTACCTGGACTTCTGCGCGGCCTTCCTCACCAAGCTTAGGGTTCTATAGTGCCCTGTTGTGCTGCAAACTGTTGAATAACTAAACCTAGGGTTCTATCGCATGCGGTTTTTAACTGCAACAATGAATAAACGACACCCTGTAAATAGGCATCTTTCGTCTTTTTTCCCGTCCTTGACAGCGAACCGTGTTGTTTGAGTGACTGGTCTTGTGTTAAGCACCTAAAGGTTGGCTGTTATAAACTTGGAGTAGATAGGCTTAGCTAAGCTGTCTTGGCCAATCCTTGGCTCCTTGCTGATTGTGCAGGCTGCGGCACTATCGCTGATGAGTGGTGATGCTGCAGTGCAAGCTGTTGTGAAAAAAAAGGGGGCAAGATCTGGCTTCTGTTCACCTTACTGTTGCACATATTTACCCAGCGTATAAAAATTTTGCAACTGCTAAGAAACTAGCAAGAATACCAGCCCCTTGCCGTGGGCCGGTTGTGGTTAGTTTGTTAGTAGTATGATTACAGTTATACAGTACTTACCAGCATGCAGTAGTGTCGATGGAAAATTACAGTCGGTATACACAAGCTCTTCCTTTGGCTTGGACATACCATTAAGCTGTTAGTATATTGTCCACCTTTTCTCATCAATTAAAACTTTTGTGTGAATTGGTTGGTATATGAAATTTAATATAAAACACCGGCCAATGGATATTTAACTGATTTATTTGAAAATTTTGGTTTCGAAATGAGGCCTTAAAGTGAGACGGCATTTTTTTTTTCCTTTGGAGAACCATGGTTATAAGGACAAGATGCATTGGGCAAGTCATAACACTGATATTTCTGCAAATCTGCAGTGCTACCAAAGTACCAGTTCTGTATGGCAATTGGCAGCTCACCCAGGAGATAGGTGACTCATGCAAACATAGCAATTTGAATATATACTGTAGGCTGTAGCAGCATGCATGTTTTCTCGCAATCTCTAGGAGTCCTGTTTATGAGTGTATGCCGCGTGCAAAAATAAGTCAGGCCCCCTACTGTCGCATGCAAAGATCTTTTTTTGTATTGCAATCAAATTCCTCATTGCTCGGCGTACCGTGAGATTCGCGCCCCCGTGGGCGATCGATTGGGCGACGCGACCGGCGTTGAATACCACCTCACGAACACGCAGACGGCACGTCGGTACGCCATATGCTATGTCCTAGTCCTACGTACGTACCAACTGCGGCGAACTTATGACGAGCTGCACCTGCGCGCGGGTGGAGGTATGAGCTCAACCGCAACATCCCCCACGCTCCGGCCGCGCGGTTTTCGTCACTACACCTAGCGCGGTACAGCCATCAAGGCCCTGCGTGTGTGCGTGGTCACTCCTCGTCCGCACGCGGGCCGGGAATCGAAGGCACGGGGGCACGTCGAGGCGTCGCGTGGAGCGGGATCCCCGGAAGGCCGGCGACCACCGGCACCGCAATTTGCGCCCGCGCGCGGGGTGGCGTATGGGTCGCCGGTTCGAGTGGCCGCCTGCCTGGTGTGCGGCCACAGTGTGTGTTGGAACACCGAGCTGTTTGGAGGCGCAAAGACGGCGCACCGACGCCGGCCGTGGTGATCGCGCACGGCAGCTCTGGGTTAGCCAGGCTGAGCCGCTGAGCTTACCAACTGAGGACTGACCGGGGAGTTCGGGTGGCGATGGCAGCGAGGAGGACTAGGAGGTTGCTTTTTGTTCGGCTGTTGTGATTGGATTGGGCTTGATTGAGACCTTGAACCATTGGCAGCCATAGGCCCAAGATTAATTAATCCTTTCCCAGACCATGTTTGGCTGGGCTGGAGCTCCGGCTTGAAGCTACCATGAGATGGAAACAAAACAAGATGTGATAATATGTTTGTGTAAATTCCGTCAAGTTGACTCGATTTGTAATGTAGTTCGTGCAAAATCTTTCTTAAAGATGGGACGTGCTAGCGTCCGGATGTGTGATGAGAGCACTCTCATCGTACACTTTAGCTACTGTTGAATCTCACTTAAAATAATCAATCTCAACCGTTCGATTTGATGCAACTAAAATTTGTGAAACTCACCAATAATTTACTTGGCTTGCAACAAAAACTCATCTCATGTGCAATATAACACAAAACACAACTCAAAAAATTGCAATAATACAAGAAAACTACCGTAACAAAAATAAAGTGTTCTTGCAACAAACACAAAAACAACCCAAAAAATTACAAAAAAATTGAAAATTATTTATGCAACAATACAAGAAAACTACTTTAACAAAGAATATATTGTTGCAACAAATGAAACGCTCATTAGAACAGCTGCAATATTTTAGAAAAAGATATTGCAACATGAAAAAATACTTGCTGCGACAACTCAACTTATTTGTTATAATAATTTAGACGAGCATGAAGAAAGATACAATGTCTAACCAAATCTAGCACCTTATCATCAAAGCTCATCAGAGGAGGCCGCCCTCTTCCTCATCACAGGTAGGCCTAGGGTTGGACCTAGTGAGGGGCAAGGTCGGCCTGATTGTATCACCACCAAGCGTGTTGCTCATCCTCAATGAGGGTGGCACTGAGAAGAGACTACGCCAGCGATCAAGGTCCTCGTGTTCATCTTCGTTGCCCCCTGCTATATGTTGCTAGTTGCCTTAACTTCTTCAACGTGACGTCTGCTCACCGTGCGGTCCTGAGAGCATGATAGATTGAGGGATGGAGAGGGAGGGAGAAGCGTGGCCTGATGTCATGTTGTAGCCACTGGTGAGCCACCAGAGGAGGAGGGGCGAAGGCAGTTGGAGAGAGAGTGATCGAGAGGTGGAGGGTGACAGGGTGTGATTTGGGGATGGGAAGTATTCGATGTAGATCATGAGCTTGCCAAAAGAGGTTGTGACGGCACCGGCAAGAATCCCATGGTGGCGGGGCTCTCCCCACTATGGCAGTGCTCACACATGGAAGGCTGCTATCGGTGATAGAGCTCAAGATGCCAAGGGAGCTCGCAGGAGGCTACAACTGGCGATGGTAGAGCTTGGATGACGACCTCGTTGTAGCCTTGAATAGGATATAACTAGCGAGAGATCCGTAAGGTGGAGAGAGTAGCAGAGAGGAGGAGAAATGGCATGTAGCTTGTGTGAGAGATAGAAATGAGTGGTTGATGCTTGGTATGAAGTAGATAAGGTCGCATCGAATGCCCGATCAGTAATGATTTTTCTTAAAGATTCACTTTGTATAAATAATTTCTTGTCAAAACTTAACCAGATATCATATCAGGGGATTGATTTCACGACTGATTTTTTTTTTACAATATTGGATTTTCACACACTGCATGGCAAAATTTAGCACGAACTGTGTATACCCTCAATTCCATTTGTACTGAGATGAAGTCTTATTAATCATCCTTGTCCCAACATTCTTCCTATCGTTCTTCTCGCTTTTGGATATTCCCGTCCAACTTTTTTCAGAGAGTAGATCATCTACGATGCATCAATGACTCTAAACCGCAATGATAATTACCCCTATCTGGCTGACAGTGATACTGAACATCAATTGTCACTTTTAAATTGTACATGAGATTCTTTTTTTAAAAAGGAAGATGTATCTGTAATTGCATTTTAAATTTTCCTGTAGAACTCTGTATCTCCGGTATCTGTAATTGCATTTTAAATTTTCCTGTAGAACTCTGTATCTCCAGTTTTTACTTGTAGAAAACTAGAAGAATAAAACTCATATTCTTGCCACCTAAGCAACCTGCAACGCATTTAGCCCCCTTTACTTCAATACGAAGGCAAATTGGATATATGTCACTTCAAAAATAGCACCGTGTAAAATGCTACTTCAAAACATGAAATTTGCCACCTAAAAATACGGTTCTTTGGAATTTTGTCACTCTTGAACACTTTGTCCTCTCTTCTTCTCCCCTTTCTTCCTCTCAATCTCACGACGAAGTGAGCCTGAGACCAACAACGATGAGCTGGACCTGTGACGGCGACCTCAGATCCAACAGTCAGCATGCTCACCATCACCGAGGAAGAAGGACCATAACCGCACGAGCCAGATCTATAGCGATGACCTCGGATCCAGCACGCAGCGGAGCTAGGCGACGTCAAGGAAGAAGGTTGTACATATTGTGGCTTGCGGTAGCGGTGATGGGCTCACAGCGATGACACTGAGGTGGTGTGGCTCACGGCTGTAGTGAAGGAGATTGGGCGGTTTGCGGCTAGAGCTCGCCAAAGAAGCGGTGACGATGACTGACCGATTGGAAGAAGGGAGAAGTGAGGGCATACGTGTCCAAGAGTGCCAAAAAAATTGAAGAACCAAGTTTTGAAGTCATAAATTTTCCAATTTCATGTTTTAGAGTGATATTTTTTTAGGAACAAGTCCACATTACAATCTTGAATTATTCGGTTGGTTCAAAGAACAACATTGAACTCTAAAACCACTTGAATATCAAACCTAAACTACCGATACAGGTCTTGTGACCCACTTGAGCAAACCCACCCTAGTTTTAGGATGACCTGGGCACCACGTATGTCCTCGCCGGCAACGTTGACCGTGTCGACTCCTTGCTGGACCCCACAACGTGCTATAATTCCCCTCAATTCATCATACACGCTGTATGAAAGTGTCCCTGGATCATCCTCTTACCGAGGATGTTTTTGGACCAAGTCATCTTTGGTAGTGAGGAGCCGATGTAATCAACTTTGCCAGCGTGGATACACGTGACAGCCAGGTCATCCTAAAACAAGGGTGGGTTCGCTCGAGAGGGTCATGTAACCCATTATTGGTAGTTTAAGGCTGAGTTCTTTTCCACTTGTGGCTTATAACTTGTTCTACAGTAACTACCAACTAGCTTTTCAAACTGTATGTCTTTTCAAGACGAGGTCAACAGTAAAATTGTAGTAAAAAATATAATGAGTTCAACTGTACCGGCCAAAATCGCATGCGACTAGCATACTGCCTCTTGCGAACAACCAGAATTCAAAAATTTAAATAATAAACTATAAGTCGCAGCCTAAAAGAACCTACTCTATTATTAATATTCAAATGATTTTAGAGCTCGGTATTATTTTTGGACTAATCCAATCCTTCTAGGTTGTAACGTGGATATATAATATATTTGTATTTTTTTAAGAAGTGCCATCTTTTTAGAGTGGAATATATATACACTTTTGCCCACAACGGAACGCGCGCGCGCAAAAAAAGGGGTCCTACAAAAGCGAAGTAAAAACCGAAACCCGAAAGGCTGAGGAAATCACAGCGCTGGGGGCCATTCCCATCTCGCAGGTGGCCGCCCCCGATTCCACCCCTCTTCCTCGCAGAGGCTAAAACCCAACTCTCCGATCTCCCAACCACCCAGATCTCGAAACCCTTGCCGTCGCCGCGGCCATGGCGAAGGAGTTCCCCGTGCCTCCGGTGGTCTTCAACCCCTCCACTCCGACCCACCGCCGCCACCCTCCCCCGGGAGCCGGCGCCTCCCCGCCGCCAGCCTTCGCGCCGCCCCGCCCTTCCACCTCCTCCGCCGCCAATCCCCTCCCCTTCATGTCCTTCGACGTCTCCGCGGCCGCATCCTCCTCGCCGCCCCTCTTCGCTGGGCCCATCGGCGTCTACTCTGGCGCTTCCTTCGAGGACGAGCCGCCTCTCCTCGAGGAGCTCGGCATCAACACGCGCCAGATCTGGCGGAAGACGCTCTCCATCCTCCACCCACTCCGCTCCGCGGACTCGTCCCTACACGCCGACGCCGACCTCTCGGGCCCCTTCCTCTTCCTCCTCTCCTTCGGCCTCTTCCAGCTCCTCGCCGGGAAGTTCCACTTCGGGATCGTCCTCGGGTGGGTCACCGTCGCCTCCCTCTTCCTCTACTTCGTCTTCTCCATGCTCTCGGGCGGACGCCGCGGCGACCTCGACCTCTACAGGTGCGTCAGCCTCGTCGGATATTGTATGCTCCCCATGGTCATCTTCTCCGCGGTTTCCCTCTTCCTGCCGCGGGGTGGCGGGCTCATATTCGGGGTGGGCATGGGGTTCGTGATGTGGTCCACCAGGGTCTGCACCAGGCTGCTCGCAGAGCTTGCATCCAGCGGCGACGAGCATAGGGGGCTCATTGCCTACGCGTGCTGGCTCGTATACATGCTCTTCTCTCTGCTCGTCATCTTCTGATCCATTTTTATGGTATGGAAAGTATGTTGCATAGATTCACTAGATCATGCTAATTTATTTTGAATTAATGTTGTTGATGTGGTGGTGGTGGTGGTGGTAGTACGGCGATTATTGCTGTGTAGGCCGTATGGTAATCAACTTGGCTATACTGCAGTGATACATAAGTAATTGTGATTTGACAGTGACCGAGAACCTAGTTGGCACATCCGATTGTATAACAAACCTTTAGCGGCAGAATTATGATTCATGAATTGATTTTGTAATGCTACATTTTGTAATGGACAATCCTACGTAGAAATGGGTTCATCGAGGGACCAATTTTGTTTTCCCCCTGTGAGCTATAAAGAACACCTGACTGGAAGGATGTTGCTGTGTTTATCCAATTCCAAGGTTATTCCCTGTTGTTGGTGGGTGAATGCTGCCATGCTTGTAACTGGGAACTGTTAACTGTTGTTGTTGGGCCAGTGTTCAATTATGCTATTGTCCAACTTAGTTGATTTATTTGGAATTTTTGCATTCTTGCCTTAGTTTCCAGAAATGATTAGTCAGTGATTGTATTTTCTTACTGGCATTTTACATGTGAATAAAAATACAAACATGTTTGTAATCATGAATGATAAGAGACCTGCAGACTTATTTCTTAGAAGTGAGATAAGATCAAGCTCCAAACTTAGTGTAATCCAGTGTTTATGGTTGATACGAATTTGAAATTAGGAAATATTGGATACTCATACTAGTGGAAGTTGTTTTGCACAGTACTTTAAAGATACTGTGCATACTTCTGGTGATATCCAGTTTTCTAGTCTTATAGGCTACCGTAGGCATCAAACATGTAATAAGTACAACAGTTAACATTTTTATCCTTACGTTCACATGATATAGAAGATAATACTTGTGTTCATGTTGGCAGACATTATCTGCAAGTATGATTTAGAGCTGGAAATTGTTGATAGACAAATTCAGTGATGTTAAATTGTGTAAGATGCTTCGCAGAATAATAATTCCTTTCTAACTCTGTGGACCTTACAACATACTAATTCTTTAGCTGAACTTTTTTTTGTTTCAATGCCATTTTCCTCTCCGTGGGAAATATAATCAAAATTTGTATGCAACTTCATTCCACATTACATTCTGCATAAGAGATCATGTGAATTTCTCTTTTTGAGAGCATATTGAGACAGTGAGATTTCCGTTAGTGTGGTAGGAATCAGCTTGCAGTTTGGTGCTTCTGATACCGAAATGGCTCTCATTAATCAAGTTTTTGGTGTCCAAATTTTTGCTAAAAGATTCTGTTTGTCTGTTTTCCAATGTAGGTCTTAGCCCATGTATCGATTGTTATACAAGGCTATGTGAATTGATTAAGTTTTTCCTTATTTGTTACGCTAGTAGAATGCTTTCGCATTGTAAGACAAGCTCATTTAGTAATATAAACAGCTTTGTAGAGAAAATGTTTCTTTTACATGAGTAATGAAGCCCACTTAACATCAACCGGTCTGATCACCTTTTCTCTTGGAAAATGTTTTCAGTGCCTTAATTCTCTTTTATGCATACTGTCCCAACTGGAAGATTCTGTATTTTCTCTTTCTACATTAAAACAAGCCAGCATATATGGCGACAAATTGTTACATCTGAATAGTTAAATGAGGCTTTTAATAAGGAATTCTTTTTCCAAATCTTCCCAATGTTGTGTTTGCAATTTCTGCATTGTTGAAACCTTGTACTGGCTCTTACTAGGTTTGCATTGTTTTTGTGTACTAATTGCCAGTTGTGTTTATTCCCCATGCAGATCATGTTCAGAATTCTTTTGCCGTATGGAGTGGGGAACTGCCTTTTATCAGTCACTGGAGTGGTTTTGGTGTGATGTTGCGGAACTACTCATGATCTGGCCAGTTGGAAAAATGTTCTGTAATGATCTATTCCTTTTGATCCTTTAGTTCCCGCGGCATGGTACGGGGCTGGTATATATCTTGGTAAAGAAAAGAAAGACAGGACACTGAAAATATGAAGTAATTAGGTTTTGCTGAAGTATTGATGGGATCTAGCGACTTTCAAAAGGGTACACTCGTGGTCTGTGCGAACTCTTCATTGTGTTTACTTACCACGACTAGTTGTTTTAGGATCACCTTGCCTACTTTCTGTTTTGCTGTTCATTTTTCTGCATTTCAATTTGATAAGAGAGAATTGTTCTATTTCACTTGCTAACAAGTCAATCCTACTTTTCTCCTTGTGGGTTGGTTCTATCAACCGGTTGCCTTGTGCTGTCTGTATGAGTGTGCAGGTCGTCTTTTCTGGTTCGTGCATGAACAAGTGATGCGACATTAGTAATAGTCGCTTGAAATTCCCTTGCGATTTCACTTCTGCGCCATTAAGTCTGTTGATCTGAATTTCTGTTCGTGATGGTGTGCTTGTTTATGGCTGTCACGCACTGACGCGAGTTATCATCTCCGTGGATTGTTGATTCGTTGAACCACTGGTTCAATGAAATATGCTGGTTCATTTAGAAATTCCCGAAGTCCTCAGTAAATTCTGACTAGAAATATGGCAACCCTTCCAAGTTCCAAGTTCCAAGTTCGTGTCTTGAGTTTTTTTTTATTCCTTGTAGTAAGACGACTGTTAGGTGCTAGGCTGGTAAATCAGCTCAATTGAAAGAAGAACATGATGTTGGCCTGGTTGGAGACTCGAACTCCACTTTGAAGGGTTTGGCCCATGTGCTTGTAATCGAAACTTAGCAGAAAAACGATCATGAATAACTAGCATTAGGCTATACGACGTGCATTTGCATTTTCACTATACCCGCCTGATGGCGTCTCGCGCCGCTTAAGAACAGCTTGCCGCGCGTGAGGTGTTCATATGAACTTTTCCTGCCTTCTGGTAGAGAAGTCAGAAGTAACTTTTTTCTGTCTTCTGTTAGAGCAACTTCAGCAGGGCTCCTACTTGAGCCCTCAAATCTCATATTTGAGGGCTTGAAGCAAAAATAGAGGTCCAGCAGGGCTCCTACTAGAGCCCTCAAATTTGAGGAGCCCCTCAAATCCCCCCTCCAGCCCTCATTCCTGGGGGCTCTAGACCAAGCCCTCAAATTACTGTTGAAGTCCGTTTTTTGCCCGCCCCGCCCGGCTCTTTCCCCGCCCGCCTCTTTCCCCTCCCGTGCGCGCCGCCATTTTCCCACCCCGCCCGCCTCTTTCCCCTCCCCGTCCGCCTCTTTCCCCGCCCGCCAGCGCTCGCCGATGCCCGCCTCCCCGCTCTCCTCCGCCCGCCTCTTCGTCGCGCGGCTTCTGAGGGTCACCTCGGCCGCCTGCGCTCGCCGACGCCCGCCTCCCCGCTCTCCTCCGCCCGCCTCTTCGTCGTGCGGTGTCGCCTCCGGCGGAGCTCCCCGGCCGTGAATCCCTCCTCGGCGCGTCTCTCCAGCCCCCGTCGGCTCCCCTCCCGCGAATCACTCCCCCAGCGCAGCTCTCCGGCGAGGCCCCCTCCCGGCGAGATCTCCGGCGGCTCCTCTCGGGACGGACGCGCGGCCTCCTCAGCCCCGGCCCCTGCGGGGCCTCCTTCTTCCCCGGGCGCGGCCTCCTCCGAGGCGCGGTTGGCGGCGGGGCGCAGTTAGCGGCGCGGCTTCTACGCTCCGGCTGCGGCCCTCGCAGGGCCTTCTCCCCTGGCGCGGCCTCCTCTGAGGCACGCACTCCTCCTCGTCGGCGCGCGTGGCTTCTCCCGAAGCGCGGCCTCCCCAGATGCGGCCCCCGCGGGCCCTCCCTCGTCTGCTGTGGACATAGGTCAGTTGGTAGAGCGAGGGGTAGAGAAATTTGAGAATGACGATGGACCCTACATGTCATTCTCAGTTGGAATGAATTTGAGGACCCTGATTTGAGGGCTTCTGCTGGAGTTCAACTCAAAAAATATGCCCCTCAAAAGTGGGGGGAGCCCTCAAATCAAAAGTAGGGGCTTTGATTTGAGGGCTCCTGTTGGAGTTGCTCTTAAAAAGTTAATATGGATAACTGGTTTTTTAAACCATCTTTTTTACTGCTCTCATTTTCGTCCGATTCTGTGGATAAGACAGAGGGTTATGAGTACATCACATACCTTATTTCTCTTATTCTCATCTCGTGCACGCATCTCTCAAATATTTTTCTCACTACTCGCTCTCTCTTTTTAAAAGTCATTTCTTTCCGGCACTGCTATTTATTTTTAGCTAAAAGCCATATGTCATAGTCGATATGAACAAGCCCACGGAATGAGGCATGACGCGTGGGTGCACCACCAACTTGTGTTCACGGCACGACCTGGCTCTCGGTAGGGGTGGCAAATGGATGTGAATTATCCATATTGTTAGGTTATTTTATTCGATAGGATACGAAAATGATATAGATTTTTTCATCCGATTAACAATTTCTCTTCTATTTGTATTTGAATCCGCATAAAAATATGGATATAAATATGGTATAGCCTTTTACCATCCAAAATATTATTTTATCCAAACTATTTGTATCTGTATTCGACGAAATAATATACATATTTTATTGCAATACAACTAATTAGTTGTATAACTTTTTTAATTCAATGCGAGTTCGTATTTCTTTAAGTGGAGTAAATGAATTAGAATGATTAAATATGATTGTACGAGGATAAAATGTCTTTTATATTTTCATACTAATAAGTTATAAGGGTATGCGGATCCACCGAATTGAGTATATATTTGATCGGAATCGTATTCGTTATAATATTTATTTATATTTGTATTCACAAATATTTAAATTGAAATTTATATTCATTTAAATACGAAAATACGAATACGAATGCGGCGGCACAGCGCTTCCCGGTTTCGTTCCCGGCGAAACCGTGAAGCTGGCCCCGTGGCCCGTCGTGAGGAGCACCTCGGCGCTCGGCAAACGACCTGGGCGCACCGAGCTGCCGCGGTAGCTGGTCGGTGGTCGATTAGCACGTCAGCGGAGACACATACGTCATGCCGGCATGCCAGAGCGAACGTACATACACAGATGCACTGCAGGGAGTGCAGGCGATGTTTTAGCTGCCTACAGACCACAAGTCTCGCTCTTTCTCGCTCTTTCTGGCAAGTGTACGAATGCGCCCTGACAGGCAGTTACAATTAGCCTCTGCTCTCCTCGCCCTCTACCGTCGAATCGCCCTAAAAACTCGCAATGCAGAAACCCCGAAAAGAACCAAAAAGGTTGCTTACGCGCCTCCCACCCCACACGTCTCCGCCGGGAACCAAGCGAGCCCCAACGCCGGACGACAAACGCGGGCAAGCGAAGGCGCGCGCGCGCGGGGGGCGAGGTACACGAAGGCGGCGGTGGCGGCGATGGGGACGTATAAGTGCTGCATCTTCTTCGCGCGGAGGTTCGCGCTGAGCGACGCGACAACGCCGGATGACGTGCGCTCGCTCTTCTCCCGCCACGCCGCCGGCGCGCCCTACATGGGCGCCGACGAGCTCCGCCGCTACCTCGCCGCCACGGGGGAGGCCGACGGAGACGGCGAGGGGGACGCGTCGGAGCGGATCGTGGATCGGGTCCTGCAGGACCGCAGCCGCACACCGCGCTTCGGGAGGCCGGCCCTCACCGTCGACGACTTCCACCACTTCCTCTTCTCCGAGGACCTCAACCCGCCCATCCGCCACTCCAAGGTAGCAATCGGCTGGTCGCTCGAGCCCCAACTCCCAAAATGCCGCTTGATTTATCTCGTCTTGCTGCGTTAATTGTTGCCATTGGTAGTTGGGAGATGCATTCGCGCAATGAGGTTACACAATGCAGTGAGGCATTTGCCGATCACTACAATTTAGAAGGGGGTTGTGCGCTTGGCAAACTGCTCCATAATGCGCGTGTCATTTGAAATTTTTGAATATTTCCAACCATTGGCGCTATGATAGGATCAGGTGATGTTGTCTTGGTTCTGCGTCATAGGCATGAGACTGTGATGGATAGGGATCTTTTGTCGTAGGATGGGGTGCCCGCTCTTGTAGCAAAAACTTGATGATGTATTCAGTCAGTGCAACACTGTTTCCGATCGTGACCGAAGCTAGGGATTAGCAACTCATTGTGGAAGATTGTGGCATTGCCTTTGTAAGTGTCCGAATGTTGTGTCATGATCAATGTTCTAAATAGCGGGCTAAGCCCCTTAGCGGCTGCCTCTCCCAAAGGCTAAGAAAGGCTATAGCGGGCTATAGCGGACAGCTTCCAATCGGTGGGTATCGCGATGATTTGGGCTTGCGCGTGATTTGGGCCGAGGAAAATGAAAGCCCACGCAGAAACTTGCCCTAGCGGCGCTAAATGAACCTCCATTTAGCGGTAATAGCGCGCTATTAGCCGCTAATAGCGGAAAAATTCATTTAGCGTCAAATATGGCATAGCTTAGCGTCTGACCTCCCCAATCGCTATAGCCCGCTAAAGCTGCCGCTAAATCCCGCTATTTAGAACATTGGTCATGACGCATCATGCTCACTGCTCAGCAAGCTGATGGGTGATAACACTCATATGACTTCAGTAGATAGATAAACTGAACTTTCATAAAGTCCTTATGATTGACTACGGGTCGGCCATTATCTGTTGCTGCTAGTATATCAAGCTCCATTGTTGATCTGCATCTCAATGGCAATTACTGTGTGTTATGTGGTTTGAGACGTTAGTTGACAGTAATTCCTGTGTGTCCAGGTCCATCACGACATGAATGCACCACTGTCGCACTACTTCATATACACTGGACACAACTCATATCTGACCGGCAATCAACTTAGCAGTGACTGCAGTGATATTCCCATCATTAAGGCACTGCAAATAGGTGTTCGTGTAATTGAGTTGGACATGTGGCCAAATTCTTCCAAAGATGACATTGATATTCTCCATGGAAGGTACATATGAGCATGCATTGGTACTTGTGCTACACCAAGACAATTTTTTTTCCCACATCATTTTGTTGCAATGATAGTTATGTGCTTACCATAAAGACCATTCTATATGCCGTGACTTCATTCCAGTGTTCTAAAAATGGGTCTGCTGGGCGTATGCTTGGCCGTATACAAGTAACGGGTGCTCCTGCCTATTAGTAGGTTATTGGCATAATCAGGGTGGTTAATGCCGCATAATAGGCCAATTATGCCATATAATCACTACTAGATTGGGTGACCGGTCAAGTACTGGTTACCGATTTTTAAAACCTTGCTTCATTCCACGTTTTTTACTCTTGATAGGACACTGACTGCCCCAGTACCACTTATCAAATGCTTGAGATCCATCAAAGAATATGCCTTTGTAGCATCTCCATATCCTGTCATTATAACATTGGAAGACCACCTTACATCAGATCTTCAGGCCAAAGTAGCTAAGGTAATTGCATTCTCTTTGCATGACTAATATCCCAGTCCACGTGATTCTATTGTAGCTAGTTCAGAAATTTTCTTTTAGATGGTCCTTGAAGTCTTCGGAGACATACTGTATTACCCTGAAGCAAAACATCTTCAAGAATTTCCTTCACCTGAAGCTCTAAAAGGACGTGTCATCCTCTCAACAAAACCCCCAAAGGAGTACCTTGAATCAAAGGGTGGTACAATCAAAGAGAGAGATACTGAGCCTCAATTTAGTAAAGGAGAAAGTGAAGCAGCAGCATGGGGAATAGAAGTCCCAGACATTGAGGATGAGGTGCTAGCTGCTGACAAGGTACTGGTTTTAAGTTCTGTTATATGTTTCTTCTTTGTTTTGTTAGTCTACAATGTCTGTCCATCAATATTTTACTAAATGGTGCTCTAGCAGCATCAGGAGGATCTGTTATACCACGAAAGAGATGTGGAAAAAGATGATGAGCAGAAAATGTGCCAGCATCTGGCACCAGAGTATAAACACCTCATTACAATCAAGGCAGGAAAGCCAAAGGGTGCTGTAGTTGACGCCTTGAAGAGTGATCCAGACAAAGTTAGGCGCCTCAGTTTGAACGAGCAAGAACTTGCAAAAGTGGCAGCACGTCATGGCCGTAACATTGTGAGGTTCGTTTGGTAAATACATTTAATTGCTTAACAAAAGCTGTGATAGAGGCGAGGTCCCGTGCATCGAAATTCTTAGTGTCCACTTTTATTTTCTCTTACTGAAGTGCTCATTCTGTTTGTTCCTACTTCCAAGCAGTTTCACACACAAGAATTTACTGAGAATATACCCAAAGGGAACTCGCTTCAATTCATCCAACTATAATCCATTTCTTGGCTGGGTGCATGGTGCTCAAATGGTGGCATTCAATTTGCAGGTGCATTTCTAATTTGAGCAGCAGATTGTAGCATGATGAATTCCTATACTTTCCAAATTTCAGGTACAGGGGTTGGATCAAAATTCAATTTGCCACTGTGATTGTGTTTCGTTGCTCAGTTGGCACGTGATTTGGGCATATTCTGTGCTTTGTTTTTGTCGAATGCATGTGTGCTTTGATTTTAGCACACCTTCCAAACAAACCCTGCGTAATTGGTTCGGCGCAATGCAGGAAGTAAATTGCCTGGATTAGTTGCGTTATGGTGTCTGCTACTTGTGTGCTATGTTCTCTACCGTGTGCTCTTGATCCGTTGTCGCTGCCTCTCTGATGCCATGAAGGCTTGACTTCGTTTTTGGCAGGGATACGGAAGAGCCCTTTGGTTAATGCATGGATTTTACAAAGCCAACGGGGGCTGTGGTTATGTGAAGAAACCAGATTTCTTGATGCAAACTTGTCCAGATGGAAATGTTTTCGATCCGAAAGCAGATTTACCTGTGAAGACAACGCTGAAGGTACATGGCACGTTTCAAGTTCTTCATTTTCTTTCCTCTCTGAAGTTCAGAATTGGGTTTACTTGGCTCCTGGTTTTCAGGTCAAAGTATACATGGGCGATGGTTGGCAGAGCGACTTTAAGCAGACATACTTCGATACGTATTCCCCTCCAGATTTCTATGCAAAGGTATAGTCACCACTGGAATTTGACTTGCCAATATATGTGAAAAAGTTTTTCCAATTGCACAATCGCACCAAGTCTGAAACTGGAGGAGGCATTGCTGATTTGCTTTTGATCCACCAACAAACAGGTGGGCATAGCCGGAGTTCCATCGGACTCGGTGATGAGGAAGACGAGGGCCGTGGAGGACAGATGGGTTCCAGTGTGGGAGGAGGAGTTCGTCTTCCCGCTGACCGTCCCGGAGATCGCCCTGCTCCGCGTGGAGGTGCACGAGTACGACGTGAGCGAGGACGACTTTGGCGGGCAGACCTCCCTGCCGGTGCCGGAGCTGAGGCCGGGCATCCGCGCCGTGCCGCTGTTCGACCACAAGGGGATGAAGTTCAAGAGCGTCAAGCTCCTAATGCGCTTCGAGTTCGTCTAGCCTATCCTGGTGGATTTGACGTGTGCTGTATGCATGTATTATTATGCGTGTGAATTGTGATGATACTTGCTTAGTTAGATAGATCAGATTGGTTGCAGATTGAAGAACTTTTGATGATTAGAATTGTAAGGCTTTGCCCTCCCAAAAGGGAAAAACAAATCGTATGGGACAGGTCTCATGTGAGGTCCTGCGCGCGGAGGGGTTCCGGCTGCTGGACGTCCGGCCGGCCTGGGAGCGTGCCCGCGCAGTCGTGCGGGGCTCCGCGCACGTGCCGCTGTTCGTGGCGGACGACGACATGGGCCCCGTCACGCTGCTCAAGAAGTGGGTCCACTTCGGCTATATCGGGCTCTGGACCGGGCAGTCCTTTACCAAGACGAACGACAGCTTCCTCGACGAAGTCGCCGCGGCCGTCGCCGGCGGCGGCGGGAAGGACGCCAAGCTGCTCGTCGCATGCGGCGAAGGCCTCAGGTGAATAAAGATTGCACGTTTGCTGCGGTGATAATTAAGCAGCATATGTATATGAAATTTTTGATCATTTGCATATCTTTTATGTGCATTTGATAAAATATCCTATGACATCTCATTTACATATGGGTCTAAAATCTGTATGTAAATAACATATGAGAAGACATTTTATTAAATACAATATAAGATGAGACAAATGATTAAATCTCTCCAACTTTCAAGGTCTCTGATTGCGGTGAGGATGCTGCATGATGAGGGGTTCAGCAAGTGCGTCGACGGCGACTTCGCCGACGTGGAGGGGAGGGCAAGCTGCAGTACGCCACCGTCGGGGGAGTGTCCTACATCTTCCTCCAGATCTTGCTGCTGCTGCGGGCCGTCAAGTGATACACATCCGTGGATGGCAATGGCAATGGCAGATTGGCAGTTAATGTGCTGCTTTTTGATTCGCTTAATGTGCTTTGCTTGCATCAAATATGTGTTAGATGATATCGACAGCAGCAAATTAAGTTCTAATTCGATTGCAGCCGGCCGGCCTTTCTGGCAACTACACTCTACATTGGCACGATGAATCGTGTGTCGTGTGTGCACATACAGAGCTAGACAAACACGTCGTTCTTTCTCCCTAGCATCAGCAAACACGCAACTGCTACGTACATAATATGCGGATGCAGTCGTCCGATCGAACTCCCTAGTTTCTCTCACCGTTACAAAGGACATGTTATTTTCAGCTTCTAAAAACTGCTTTTCGGTTTTTCTACAGTAACTAGTTTTTAAATAGAGTATTTTTTCAAGATAGAGTTTACTAGTTAATTGTAGTACATACTTTGCTGACTCCATTTATATCAGCAAAAATCGCACATGAGTTTCTGTTACTCTGTAATCTCTCGTACAAACAGTCCAAAAGCCACAAACCGTAATAAAAAACTACAAGCCGCAGTAAAAAAGAACAGATCAAAAAGGACCAGAGGCAGCATGTTCTATCCCCTGCATGCATGCATGGGAGCCGTCTGTTCTGGAGTAATAGCCAAAAGATTTGGGACGTATCAGGCCAAAATCAACTTACAGGGCAGGCGTGGCTGGACACTGGAGAGTGGAGAGGCACAGGGTACAGTTGATTGATCGATTCCTTCAGTTCCCTCTGGGCATAGCTATGGAGCACACTGAAAGCCTCGCCAGACGTCAGGCAATGAGGAGCATTTGAAATTCTAGTACCTGGGTTCTATTTGTCTATTAATAGCCCAATTTGTTAAACATGAGTAAAACATTAGATAGTTGGGCCATGGCTAACAACCTGTTCAGGTCCTTCGGGAGTCAAGGATTAGTCCATCGTAATGCTAGTGGACCCAAGTATTATATATATAGGCCTTTTGTGGACTTCTGTTCGGCCTGCGTGTGGGGGCCTTAGTGGGCAAATGCTTAAACGACTGAACATTTAATTTTCTATGGGCGCCCACTAGGGGGTGAAAACGAGTCGAGCCAAGCTGGCACGAGGAAGCTCGCCCAAGCACCACTGGAACTGCGGCTCAGCTTGGCTCGATTTGTTAAGGAAATGGCTTAGAAGTTATGCTCGGCTCGGCTTGGCCTGGCCTCGCGAGCGGTGCTGCCATGAACTAGTTTTCATCCGTTAAACTAAGCTATTAAACATGAATTGATTTCAAAAACAAGCTACTAAAGATGAATTAGTAGTCGAGCTGCCATGAACTAGTCCTCACTAACCGAGCTGCCATGAACTAGTACCCAGCTGTTAAACCAAGCTACCAAACATGAATTGATTTCAAGAACAAGCTACTAAACACGAACTACTTGCTGCCAATAGAAATGAGACGCTACACCTTCCAGGATGACAAGAAGAATTAGCCGCACTAATTAATATGTAATCAAACATGTGGGGAATCGGGCAGGGATGGCAAGGAGACGTGCACCGGATGGCAAGGAGACAACACAGCGCAACAGGCGGCGAGGAGAAGGTGAGGCGGGCGGCAACTACGCGGTGGACGGCGAGGAGATGGTGCGGTGGACGGCTACCATGCGGCGGACGGTGACAAGGCGGTCTAGGTGCGGCAGATGCCGCTCCCATCTGCTCTGTGCTGTGTGTGTCGACGCTGAACTACAGGTGTATTGATTGCTATGCTAGACACTATGGTTACTTAGGACTAGGAGGATAATGGGTTGGGCTCGGCCTCAGTGCTACTCACAGTCACCATCTTGCTTCTGGGGGCCTATTTCCCTTCAAGCCTACCAAGGGCAGGGGCACGACGAGCTCGTTAACGAAGCGAGGTAGGAATGAGGCTTAGCTCCGTTTGTGTATGTTACGAGTATGAGGACTTTGATCGAGCTTGTTTTCAGCCGAGCTGCCTCACAAGGCTCGATTTTTTTTTAAAGCCCTAGTGCCCACATATAAGGCCTGTTCTTTTTTACTACGGTTTGTGGTTTTTAGCTGCGGTTTGTAATTTTTGAGCTGTTTGTACAAGAAATTAAGGAGTAATAGAAACTCACATACGGTTTTTACCGATATAAAAATGAAGTTAGTAAAGTATGTACTACAATTAACTAGTAGACCCTATATTAAAAAAATACTCCGTTTAAAAGCTAGTTACTGTAGAAAAGCCGAAAAACAACTTTTAGAAGCTGAAAAGAACAGTGCCATAATAAGATTATAGAATTATAGGTTTTGTATTGTGAAATGTAGGGATCAGATTACAACATAAGATTTCGTAATTTTTCTTTTTAGAGCACAATATCAAAGAATTTAGCCCCGTCATTGTGCGTTGATAATATATTTTGGTAATTAATGGTAATCATATTATGAGAATAATATTTTCTATGAGTTAAATGAATAGCTTATATCCCATGATAAGGAAGACTTCGAATGGTTTCATATGTTGATCATCATTAAATCAAGCAAAGGATATCATGTGTTGATGGCTAAAATCAATAATCCAGATTTGAAGTGAAGATGTTCATCATCAAGCTTCAAGAGGATATTCAAGACAAAAGTATAACTAGCATAGACGGCTCAAATTTTTTTAAAAGCCCTAGTGCCCACATATTATAAGACTATAGAATTATAGGTTATGTACTGTGAAATGTAGGGATCAGATTACAACATAAGATTTCGTAACTTTTCTTTTTAGAGCACAATATCGAAGAATTTAGGCTCGTCATTGTGAGTTGATGATATATTTTGGTAATTAATGGTAATCATATTATGGGAATAATATTTTCTATGAGTTAGATGAATAACTTATGTCCCATGATAAGGAAGACTTCAGATGGTTTCATGTGTTGATCATTATCAAATCAAGCAAATGATATCATGTGTTGATGGCTAAAATCAAGGATCCATACTTGAAGTGAAAATGTTCATCATCAATCTTCAAGAGGATACTCAAGGCAAAAGTATAACTAGCATAAACTAAAAAACATGTTTTTAGTCATTTTGCTGGTCTTATTGTTCAGTAAAAGATCAGGTTACTAGTATATGTTGCCATACTATTAAGAGGGTCTTAACTAGTAGCTTGAGTGTGTCATGTGTTGATCACTCATTTGCTTTGCTTTAGCTCTCTGTGACATGATGCTATAATCTTTGCACGTGTTTTGCAAATAATTGAGGCCCATTCATAATTTTTGTAACATGTAACTTAAGTTTGTGAATAATTTTTTTCAAACGTTTTGAGTCCATGTCTTTAATCCTTGTGGCATGATTCTAAAGTGTGTGAATATATTTTGCAACCTGTCAGGAATTATGTTTTTACCCTTGTGTGCATGGTACCACAATTTATGAATGTGTTTTGAAAATTTGTTGAAGTATATGCACTCTAGCTCTGCTGGAAAATGCAAGGCGGTATGATTGACTCTATGAGAGCGATCTGAACGGCTGTGTGGTATGATCGCCCTATGTGTGACAGTATGACCGGGTGGTCTGACTAGCCATGTGTTGGCAGTCTGACTGGCCACAGTCTGACTAGCTCATGTCGAGTGATTAGACCGCAATCTAACCGGACGCTTGCGGTACTACCGGGCATTTGTTGCAAGTAGTAATTTTCCAAAGAGCACTTTTCTAGAAAATGGCTGAGCAGTAGTACCGGCCTTTGTGGCGGTCTGATCAGGCTTAGTAGTCAGATCGGACCCTGTGTGGGTAGTCTGACCGACAACACCTGTAACTGCTAGTTTTCTAGTCGTTGTAGAGGTCATGGTAGTACCGACCATTAGTTGGTGGAGTACTGGTCTCAGGCTGATTTTGCTGATTTCTTGCTCCAATGGCTAGTTTCTTAGTGTGGAGTATAAATACCGCTTGCGGTTGATTAGGAACACCCTCTCACATCTTATGTGCATGTGTTGCACTTAGTGAGCTTGGAGAGAAAAATCCAAGTGCGTGTGTTGCACTTTGTGGTGAATTTTATATCCATTGAGCTTTGACACTTCATTCGTTCAAGTGAGCGTCTTCTACTTGTTACTCTTGGAGATTGCCGACTCCTAGATGGTGTGAAGGCTTTGTAGTCTGGTGATTTTATCAAAGATGTTTGTGAGAAGACCGAACATATTGTGAAGGTTGGAGCTCACCTATCCGGAGCGAGAAAGAGCTACCACTAGTGGAATTGAGGTGCTTGGCTTAATTTGTGGAGCTGGTCCAATTCGTTTGTGCTTGCCTCAACATGGATTAGGAGAAACTAGCAAGTTTTCGAACACCACAATAAAACATTATGGGTCAATTGTGGTTTGTTTCCTTGTACTCATTTATATACTTGCAATTTATATTTATAGAATTGAATTGATTGCTTGTTACTCTAGAATTGTAAATTTTGACATAGACTTAGGGTGTTGATGTACTTAGGTAAAACTAGATGTTTTAGGCCTTCAACGTGCAAAATTGATTTAATTTACGCTTTCGCATATAAACTTAATTTTAGCAAAAGAGTTAATTTTAAATGCACCTATTCACTTCCCCTCTAGTCGGCCTCCTTGACCTTACAAATACCCCTTTAAGTTGAATCCCACTCACAATTACAACTTAAAGAAAGTGTTGTTAGTACATAGTATAATTAGTCGAGTTAAAGCAACAAGTTGAATTTCACTAACATGTCTAGTCATATAGATAGAACAAACATTCACGCAAAGTATAAAAGTTGTTATCATTTCTGCTAAAAAGTGATCATGACATACGTAGGACAAAAATGGAGGCGATGCTAGTGTAGGAGAAAGCTATCATGAGGCAAGCACAATGAACACACATTTAAATTTCATATGCAATCCAAGTTGATACATAAATTGATGAGCAACAAAGTTAAAAATATGTAATACATTAAAGATAACATCTTAATAATGGATATTATGTTCCAAAAGCCCAAATATATGCACAAGTAGCAATATGTTGGATCGATGCCAACAATCAGAGGGGGTGAATGATTATGGAAGCTTTTTTCTATCCCTAAGTACTCAAAATCTTCACTCAAATGACTATAAGAGTTGTCAAGTTCAGATTGCACCTCCTACATAACAAACATTGAGATCTGGGGTTGAAACAATCCACATCTAGGCTTTGATTGCAAAGCCAGTAGTACCGCTAAAGACAAGTCGGTATGATCGCAGCCTAACGATATTACCGCCTATTGGTGACTTGTATGACCGCTCTGTGGTATTACCACCAACTAAAGTCTGGTATGACCGCATCTGCGCTACTACCACTATAGGGAAGTCGGTACTATCGCTTACCCTGTTCCTAGGCACAAACCACTCGAGACAAAAACCCACATTTGAGAATCTTGATTAAGCCTGTCCAATGCTACCAAAATTTGTATGGACCTTTGCAAGATGTCACAAACCAAATTAAATCAAGAAATACGAGGTTCTTAGACTTGATTCTATCCAATTGAAGAAATCTCATTCTAGGTCACAATGACATACTAAGTCTTAAATACCAAATTACTTCTTGATCATGAGGATTCAAGTTATAGGACTTGCATATCATATCTCACATGTCCTAGAAAGATAATCTAAGCTTAGGTTTGGGCTAGAGAGACGACGATTACAGAATCACAAATCTTGGTCAAGAGAAGGTAAGAACTAGGTAAGATCTTGATTCTTGCTATAGAGTGATCTAGATGGGCAAAGATTGATCCTAAGGATCTACTAGTGTCTCTTACACATCATAGATCACATCAAAATCAATAGAAGCATGAAAATAACCAAATTACAACAAGCAAAAATAATAACTCATGCATAGAGAGACAAGAGTACAAGATTGTAAGAACTTAATCAATTGCATGAAGAAGAATAATTCTCACAGCTTGCTGGTTACAAAGTATCTTTTACAAGTCCCACTCTTACTCACATCATAAAGGAGAGGAAGAACTAATCTAAGCCTAGAACTCTACCATATTTTCTTATAAACCCTAGCTCTCCTCCCCCTTAATCATATAGGCTAACTAGCTCCCTTAGTGGGTCTAGACCCGTTAAGGATTGGGAAACCCGTTAACCCCATAATACCTGGTTTTTCACTCATACACACGCTTTTTTAAAGTGCTTATAAGGATCAACCTTCTCACACCCGAGTGTTTGATCTACTCCACATACACGTCCCTAGCCTAATCCTAAATCACTTCCTTTGCGTCTTCTGGCGCCATTGTTTTGGTATAGGCCTCAAGTCCGATTTTAGACAATTTCTCGCAATGCCCCTGATGAAGCTTCTGTGCGCCTTCCCTTGACTCCATCTTCTTCTTATCATGCAAGCCACCATGCATACCACATGTAGGTTGATCAATGGTTTTCCTCCCATCGACAAGCCTCTTCCATTTTTGGCTCCCACCAGATAATGTCTCACTTGAACCGATGAAGCCACTTAATCCAATCCATTGCTCGAACCTTCCCTCAACACATTCCTTGACCTTATTATGTGTCATGCTTGATCCCAACTATCTCACTCATCCTCCTTGACTGCTCTGGACCTCGATCCACCCTGACCTAATCTTAGTCACTTATTGTTTATCATAGTTGCCTTGCCTCCAAACTTTCTTACACATCTAAAGACCAAGAAATCATTTTTCAGGCATAAGTTCTTTACAACTTGACCCACACAAACATACAACACAATGCAACCATAACCAGAGTTTCAAGATCATCCCATGACCAAATTTCTCATAATTCTCAATTTTCATAACCAACTATCCCCAGCCGGTCTGACCGCACTCCCTATGGCAGTCGTATCGCTTCGGTCATACCATCAACCATTGGCCGGTTCGATCGGTCCTTACCCTTTTCTCGGTAACAAGGGAACGATATGACCACTTGCTCAAGCCAGTATTACCGCCCCAGTAGTACAGCCATAAAAGTCTTGGTACCACGGTTTTGCACCAGTACTACCGGACTTAACCCAAAAACAACTCTCTCTGGAAAATAGTTACTGCCATCTAGAAACCGGTCATACCACACTTGCAGTATTACCACTGCCCATGCCTGGTACTACCGCTGTCGCCAGGCGGATTCTACTGCTATTGCCCAGCCGATACTACCGTCTAACCATAACAACAACCTGAATTTCAGGGATTTGCAAATCCTTTACAAAACTTTAGATTCAACTCAATCCAACTGTCAATTGATCATCACAAATTGATCTAGACCTACTCACATGGTCACTCACAATATTAAAAACAAAATTAACTAGATTGTTGATGCAAATCATGACAGGGTACTAGCAGGATATTAGGGGAGCAACAAGCGGAGCTGGTGCTCCAACCGCCTCATGCCCCACAGTGGATCCACCACTGAGTGGCTGTTTTTTTGTGTGTGTTTTTAGAATCGTAATGTTTGCATTTTGGGCCATGTCTAATGCATACCCTATTAAGGTGAACTATCACAACCCGATTGTATTGATACATGAAATTGGGGAAGAACAAGGAAGAATTGGATTGGAAGTCTTGGGAAGGAAGAAGAAGGGATAGATGGCCTGTTCTTTTTGGCTGAAGCTTTTGGCTGCGGCTTGTGATTTTTGGGCTGTTCGTGCGAGAGATTACAGAGTAACAGAAACTCACGTGTGGTTTTACCGATATAAATGAAGTCAGTACAGTATGTACTATAATTAACTAGTAGACCCCATCTTAAAACACACTCCGTTTAAAAGCTAGTTACTGTAGAAAAGCCAAAACCAGATGCCAAAAGCTGAAAAAGAACAAGGAGGCAAAACTGCTGTGTTAGCACTTAGAGGAGTGTAAAAAGGATGGAATGTTAAGACACCTTACTAATTCTGCCTAGTGGAGAAACATCAATAGGAGGTTTGTAGACTTTGGTGCAGAACCGAGGAATATAAGGTTTGGATTGAGTATAGATGAATGGATATTTTTGGTAATATGAGCAACCGACATAACAGTTGGCCTGTGACTCTCTGCATCTATAACCTACCTCCTTGGTTGTGTATGAAGCAAAATATATTTTGCTGTTGATACTTATCCAAGAGTTAAAGCAACCTGGCAATAATATTCATATGTACCTTGCACAATTGGTGGAAGATCTAAAAACACTTTGGATCAAAGGGGTACAAGTATGGGATGCGTACAAACGAGAGAATTTCACTTTACGCTTCTTGTTATTTTGCATCATAAATGATTATCCAGCTCTTGCAAACCTATTGGGCCAGAGTACAAAAGGGGGCTAAAGACTGTACTCACTTCTTAGATGATACCGAGAGTGTGTGGCTAAAGCACTCGTGCAAAACCGTATACATGGATCACCGTAAGTTCCTTTAGAGGGCTCACCCATACTGCAGGATGAAGAAACAATTCGACGAAGAGGAGGATATTTCAGCTTTAAGGCATATAAGTGGAAAAGAGGTATATGATATGGTTAAGGATTTAGATGTTGTCCTCGAAAAGGGATGTAAATCGATGACCCACGAGAAGAACGTTTGGAAGAAGAGATCAATATTTTAGGACTTACCTTATTGGAAGCACCTAGAAGGTTTCCACTGCATTGACGTCATACACGTAAAAAAGAATGTATGTGACAGCTTGATTGGTCTCTTACTGAACATTCGTTATAAAACACAAGATGGTGTCAATGCATGACTTGTCTTAGTTGATATGGATATCAGGCCTGAGTTAACATTGACAAAGACCGATAAAGGATGAACTTACCTTTACCCTGCTTGTTACACTATCCATGGCCAAGAGAACTGAACTGTGCCAGTGCTTGCATGGTGTGAAAGTTCCATCTAGTTACTCCGCTAACATGAAGAAATTTGTTTCGATGGAAGATTTGAAGTTAATTGGCATAAAGTCTCATGATTGTCATGTGCTGATGACATAGATGCTCCCTATTGTAATTAGAAGTATTTTACCGATCAAGGTTTGAGAGACTATCATGAGACTATGTTATTTCTTTAACACAATTGATCAAAAGGTCATCGATCCCGAAGGACTAAATGCTCTACAGGACGAGGTGGTGATGACTCTATGTCATCTTGAGATGTATTTTCCTCTATCATTTTTTTGATATCATGGTCCATCTCATTGTTCATATTGTGTGGGAGATAAAAATGTTCGGACCCATGTTCCTAGTAGCATTTACCCGTTCAAGAGGTTTATGAGAATTCTCAAGTCCTATGCATAGAATCGATCTTAGCCGGAGAACAACATCATCAAAGGTTATGCAACAAAGAGGTCATTGAGTTCTGTATCAATTACATGACTCGATCGAACCGATAGGTGTGCCTCGATCTCGCTATGAGGGGAGGCTCTAGGGTGGGTATCGAGACTATCAAAAGGAAAGCAACCACTCTAGATATGGATGCATATTCTCAAGGATGAGGAAGTGTCCCACCGTCTAGAAGTGTTGAGTGTAGAATCTTCCCAATGCTTATTCCAGACAGTTAGGGAGAGAGATTTACTCTCCGTAGCCCTGGGAAACAAGGAGTACCCGGGTCGCACGAGAGGCTTTAGTCTTTACGTTCCTTGGAAATATGGTTTCGCAGAGGACTCTGAAGTGTACCAGAGTAGAAAGAGAGCCAAAGCCAAGCATGAGGCACAGTTATGAGAGGACATTACGGTACAAATCAAAGATGAGATACAAAGGTTGGTCAGAGATGAAATGCAAAGGTATAAAAAAATTAGCAGGAAGCCTCCACCGCTCCCGTGCTAGGCATCCCCTCAACCATCGGAGTAGCTGCACGTCTAACCTGTACCTCGAAAAGCAATCATCAATTTCTTATTGATGACATCCTGGTAATAATTATTATCTCTGGAATGCTCGATCCATTGATAGGCCTGTTGGGGTAGCTAATTTGTATTGTTATGTAAGTGGCTACAAAGTGCAAGCTCCAAGTGAGATATGCCTCCGTTGCCCTGTGCGCTACTTGGGGCCAAGCGTATCCATCCGGACCTAGGGTCTTGGTGCATAGTGTATCTGTAAAGCCAGGTTTTGCAAAAGTGAATGTGGACGATGTTCATGCCAATTCCGAGGTCGTCCTGCTGCAGATGCCTCCCAATGATGAGGTCATGACTCTAGGGCAAGCCATTGGAACATTCATTCAATGGCCAAGAGGGACATCTGTTGGAGGCTCCTGCACCGGTGCTAAGTCCACGAGAGCCATCACACCTGTGCCAAGTTCACTTGAGCTATCTGCACCAATGTCAAGTCCACAAGAACCATCTGCACCAGTGCCAAGTCCACTCATGCTATCTGCATCGGTGCCAAGTCCACAAGAGCCATCTACACTAGTGCTAAGTTCACGGGGGCTATCCACACAGGAGCTACCTGCACAGATGCATCAAAGTCACGGTGCATCTACATCTCGTGTCCGGTTGACTATCATGAAGTCGACCTACAGCCGAGGTGGCAAGGACAAACCAAAGCAGTTCGATGATGAGATCCCCTACTTACCATTGGCCCAGAAATTCATGCTAGGTGAGCCGTTGGTCGTCCCAAAAGAGCACCTCCTAACCCTAGGACTTGCTTGCTAGAGACTGCATACATATTACATGAAACATGCCAACAAGCCGGAGGAACAACGATGCGCGGGTGTCATCGTCAAGTTTAGGCCGCATCATCTGCAACACGATATTCATTACCGTGTCTTCACGGTGACCTTCGAGAATTTATTCTTTCTCTTCATACTCATTGCCCTCAACACCTTACTCATTCGATGCTGGATACTGTAAGTGTGTACAATCACGGTCTACATTTATGTAATACCGATAAATGTCATATATAACTAATTGTTGTTGTTGTTGTGCGTGTGTGTATACATACATACATACATACACACACACACACACACATGGTGACTGAAGCCGGATTAAAGAAATCACCAGTTGGTTTCTTTGACCCACGCTTGGTCTCTATGGATACCATCATGGCGGATGCATCCTTTGTCCAGAATTACATGACGACGGCATTGGTGGCACACCGCAACAAGGAATTCATACTTATGCCCTACAACCAGGAGTAAGTGCTACACTAGTGGCTATACTTGTTGATTTGTACTTTATAAGCAACATGAACTTAGGTTTGATGATCATGACGACATACCTGTGTAGGTTCCACTGGACTCTAATTGTAATTATACTGAAATGGAACAAGATAATATACCTTGATTTCCTAAGGAGGAGCAGAACCGACTACATAGTTGTCCAACGATTAATTGACAGGTAAACACATTTAATCCACAGATAACTCCATTATAGTCTTTCCTTCCTTCCCAATGACTAAGCCTAACATTTTGGAATCAAGTAGGTCGTTCGCTACGTACATTGCAGAGGTACGGAAATCCAAGGAAGGGATCGATGCCTTGTGATACGATCTAGATTTTTCGGTATTCGCTAGTACACATTAATCCTGTATAACACTTCATAGTAATGCCTCTTGAACTAACAAATTCTATTTTTGAAGTGCCACCAGCAGCCGCTGGACAACACATGTGGATTCTATGTTTACCACAATATGCAACTTCTCGTCGATTCCGGGGAGAACTATGATACTCAGGTTTGTCAATCTTGCGATAATTATTTTATACTTATCAATTTATATATGTATGCACGACATTGATCTTTCTATCGACAGGTTGCGTCTATCCCTACAACTCCGTTGAAACAGGCTGACCTCAAACATATTAGAGGACAGTATGCATATTTCTTGTTGTCTAGAGTCGTAAAAGAAGATAGAGAGATCCACAATGTAGAATGAATTTCACTGGGATAAGATTGAGCTTAATTATTCATGTGTGTATTTGTTCAAAACTGGATAATTCATTTTAGTTAATTGATTTGTAAAATGGATGTTTTGTTTCTGAAATGAATGAATGTGAATTGGATGTATATATACTGTGTTGATTGCTTGTTTCAGAGGGCATGGATAGCATTTCTTGAGGCTAGCCAGCAAACAGAAATTTGTTTAGGAGCAGAAAGGAAAATCATATACAGTTATTAACTTATAACCGTATGTGATAATTGACAATCATAGATGATTTTTAGTACAAACCGTCTGTGATATGTGATATATCATAGACAGTTTTAACTGTAAACTGTCTGTGATAGTTCAATATCACAGATGGTTTGTAGTTGAAACCGTCTGTGATATATTACATATCACAGACAGTTTGTACTGAAAACCGTTTGCGATTGTTAACTATCACAGACGGTTTTTAGTAGAAACCATCTGTGATAGTCTACGTCACAGGCGGTTTAAAAGCCGTTTGTGATGACCTTATGTTATTACTGACTCATAAACTCAGACGGCTCATGAAATTGTCTGTGATGACATTTTTTAATCGTCTTGATGACCTTTTTTACAGTAGTGAAAATAATTAAAAGTTATCTTGAAATTGTAGAATGGCATGTACTTGGGAACAAAATCTGAAAGCTAGAATAATATGTATTTAGGAACGGAGTAAACAACAGTCCTCAAACTCCTGATGTTTTGCATTACTAGGAAAACAATTATTAACAATGAGAGATGTAGTCACTAAAAGTCTAGATGTGGTTGCTAAAAGTTATTAACAACCACAGAATTGTGGTCGTTAGCTATCGTTAAAGGCTCCGTCGTTAATTAATAGTGCTAACGACCATGTACAATTTCTTATATTTATATTTTTAACAACGGGATAGTGTACCATTGTTAATTATAAAGAAAAGCAAAAGCTAAATAAGCGCACTCACACGATAGTAACGAGTAGCACTTAAAAGTAGCATATATGTAAATTCAAAATCTGAATAAACATTGTTACTTTCTAATTATGCAACGAATGGTTAGCTAGCTGTTGCTGACATCGACAATCCGGCATAGGTTACGAATATGGAGCACTTACATCGATCTGTTGCTTTAACGCCACCAAGGCACAATGCGGTACTTCTAAGTTTTTTCGACTGACATCGATACCAAGATTAAACTTTCCTAAAAACCAATTTGCAGATACGGATAGAATCTAGAAGAAGCAATAAATTACACAACAATTTACCAAAGCCTAATGTGGCACTCTTGACTTTCTGTTAAGACAGCCTCGCAGTTAGGCGTGCATTACCACAGCCTCACATGTTCAACATGAACAACAAAACAGACAAGTTTTCTAATTGCTTTGGCGTAGTTACCTGAAACCCCAACATAGACGCGTGCCTGCCGTCGGCGGCAAGTAAGAACTGCCCCAGTGTCCTCTTCCACTGCCGACGACTAGCCCACTGACACGCCGTCACCGCCCGCAGCCTCCCCCAAGCGCGACTGTGCCTGTGCCCCCAGGGCGCAGTGCCGGCCGTCCGGCAGCGGCGCGGCCGCCCGCCCAAGCCGCAGGATCCACCCAAGATCCTGCACTGGTGGCGGGTGGCAGCGGGAAGAACCTACAAGCTATAGGTGGGCGATATGTTGCCACGGCCGCATCCGCAGTTCACCACAACGGATTGAAACATGCACCAAGGTGATTAATTTGATCGAAATCAGAAGTGGTGCTAGCCGGCCAGTGAAGTATCGAAGACGCTCATACCCATTTTAATTACCTATACTTAATTTACTCATGGCCCATGAGTCACGTACTTACCGCGTGAGCGGAAAGCAGAGAAAAGTAGAAAAATGTAAAGGAGAAAAAAATTGCTTGAACTTCATGAAGCGAGAGGTGTTCGCAGCATAGCCATAAGAAAAGTAACAGAATTGACTCGGGATCTTTAAATCGGCCGGCGGCTGGCCACTCGATTAATGTATGGACTTTGCCGGTTTGCCCTCTTGGCCGAGGGTTTTCATCACATGCATGTTATTGTTGGTTTCTCCTATGCCACGCCAGCTAACTGGCTGCATACGGAATCGCTTATTGAAACCAGACTGGAGATGGAACCGGTCCGGCTATCGGTTCAACCGGCAGACCGGCGATTGAACCGTTGGTTTCATATTTTATTGTTTGTACATTATTTTTACCTTGGAAAGTACATATATCGGGAAGAAAAAGAGTTAAGAAGTACTAAATACATAAGAAAGATTGCCAAATATCACCGATAACACTAATCAAATGTTCGCAAAAATAAACCAAGCCTACCTTGAATAAAGCACATTAGTGCTAGGAGCCTATAAGATACTTCCCAATTGGAATATTGGATGATGGAAGTAGGTCCAGAATGAGGCAAAGCAACCAAGAACACCTTGCCTGAATCAAAGAAAATCCAAAAGAAATCTGACGAGCATGTGGCCAGGACATACTAGATGTGCATATATTGTTGTCTCCTAAATCTAAAATAAGACATGTACATACATATATACTTCTGGCTGCTACTCCTCGCCGCTAACTCCACCCATCTAAGGCCCAAGCCGAGTAATTGCATCGACGTCGTAGCCCCAAGCCCTCGCTGCAAAGCATCATCACCGTCGCTCCCGATCCCCCGCTGGTTGTGCATGCGTAGTAGGGCAATGACATGGGCACCACGCCGCCATGAGTCAATGTGAGAGGGAGGGGAATGACCGAACAAGCAAAATAACCTTAGGAGCATGCTGTAACTAGTGCTTGATGTGTTGAGTCATAGCCTATAGACACTCCAATGGGCCATGCCCATCTCACTTGGTCATAGGAAGCCGCTCAGTTCGATAGAAGCCGCTTAGTTCACCGGTTCTCTAAAAAACTGATGATTAATGTGGTTTTTTGGTCCTATTGCATGGACAGTTGTTGACGCAAACTGAGCCGACATAGTCTTGGTTTTGATTTTTCCGATTTAACCAACGGTCCGATCCTATTTTAATAACTATAAACCACTCCTCACCATATAGACCGTAGGGGCATGGAGAGAGTTGCAGCATTAGCCAAATGAATCGTAGCACGCTCTATTTCTAACACGTGTTTAGAGATCACTATGTGAACCGCAGGGATTGAAATATATACCAATGGGAGAGATGTTAGCGTAGATGACATATACGATTTTAGATTTTAAAAGTTATTTGAAAAAGTTTGCTTTAATATTTGCTCTATTTATTTTAATTTTTAAAGAAACTCATAAAAATAACGAAAATCATCGAGAATATTATTTCAAATATAGAGAGGCAGCAGCCTGATGATCTTTTTAGTCTGATCATGACAAGAGAATCGAAATGAGATAGGCAAATTAATAATGATAATGGAAAAGGAAAAGCCGTGAGTTGCGAGGAAGCGGACGAACACTAGCGTCCCTGTTGCCCACGTGCCTGATTTGCAGGTAAGACGACTGGTCAGAGGACCCTACTGTACCTTAACATCAATCCTTGTCGGTATGACTTCGTGTATGATCCCGTGATAACCAACCTTGGTGTGGTCACATGTGTGCTTGGCGGCTTCATTTTCTTTTTGACCACTTCTAATCAAATATAGGCTCAAAAATAAACTGTTAGAATGTAACAGCCCAAATTGGGTTAAATTCAAAATTTATTGAATTTTGTGGATGTCAAAAACTTTTTGTTGCATTTTGAGATTTTTGAAAACTTCGCCTTGAATTTAAAATTTTAAAAATAAATTTCCTTTGCTCAAAAATCAAATTTCAAACTTTGAAAAATTCATTTGTGTGACTCTCAAAATCTCCTAAAAATCTTGTGTTGAAATCCTTCCTGGATTTCAAAATTTAAATTCAAAATTGAATTGAAATCTCAAAATAAATTTAAATATATTGTCTTCCATCCCTTTCCCCCTCTCTCTCGCGAGGTCGACTCACGTGCACCGCCGAGCCAAGCAAGCGCTCCCCCCTCTCCCTCTCCTGCTCCCAATGCAAGAGAGCACTATTTTCTTCCTCTCCAAGCCTCTCTCGTTCTCAGCTCTCTCCCGATTCCTTCCCCTTCCATGTGCGCTCGCAGGAGACATAGAGCACTGCCACCTTGAGCCATTCCCCTCCTCTTTGAGCACCACAACTTTGTCACATCAACACCATAGCACACACCGCACCTAAGCCACTATTGCTCGTGAGAACTCACACAAACCAGTCACGTTTCCCTCGAGAAGATGTTGAGTTCCGTAGCCTTATAAGCTAAGCCATGTGCATCATCTTCTTTGTCTCATCCCCCTCTTCATTCCCCCCTCTCACTCCCCACTTTACTCTCCACTCAAATGACCAGAATGCCGCTACACAACATCATCTTCCCTAAGTCCAGCCGTGCACCACCGAGCTCCCCTACGCCATTCCTGACACACCGGTGAGCTCCTCACCTTTTGTCTTGCGTCACATCACGTTCTAGGCCCTCATTTATGTTTTTATCGCAGCTAATTTGGCGTCTCTCTGCCTCCAACTCGTCGGCGCCATCGTCTTCCTCGCACACGGTTGAAGCTCACCACCGTCATTTCTTATTCGGTGAACACAAGTCCAATTCCCCTCTCCCAAAGCATCCCCATGACCCCTACTTCCTTGTCCAAGTGATAATTTGGGTCCTCCTTCTCCAGTGCGCCGCGGACATGGTGAGCCTACAACGCCACCCCGAGTCACTGTCGCCAGCCTACCTTGGCCCCACTCTGCCTTCACCGTTCACCCTAGTGAGTTCCCCTCAATGCGTAGATGCTTGTGATGCGCTTAATTTCTAGGATTGGTCCCTACTTAGCCGTCGCCGCCATGGCCATGTCATCGCTGCCACAAAACCTCACTACTAACCAACCACAATGACCTTAGGTCCCTGAACCACCTCGATAGTGATATGGTTAACCCCCTTAGCCCAACACATGAAGGAATCACTCCCTACCTCACCTCTGTGCCACGGCTGTTCTTCGGCCGAACCGCTCCGCTGCTCGTCGCTAATGAGCCACCATGTCGGTGCACTCGCCAACCATTTTCACCACCTATAGCTAGTGTTTGAACTCTGCAACCCGTCTTGCCCCTCGATTGAGCACCCCTATATCTTCCTTGCTGCCGGAGAGCATGGCAAGGACCTCTGCTGGAGCTCCTCTGTTTTGGCCGTGAGCTGTCTCAATGACATGTAGGCCCAAGTGATTAATGATTAATTAGATGTTTAATGTTTACTTAGTAGCTAATGTGCGAGTGTGCGACTGACAGTGGATCCCATCAAGATTAAGAAAATGTAATTAGCCTTCAATTTAAACTTTCAGTCACCGATAAGTAGGCCCCACATCCTTACAACCCTATGTAAACCCGGTCCATAGACCTAAGCCACCGACATATGGGCCCCCTTCCATGTAGACCACCACATGGACCAAGTCTATATGGATCGTGACCCTGCCTGTCAGCCGCTAAGTTATTTTTCTTAAGGAAAATAAGTGGAAAGAAAATAAAATCCCGGTTGACCCTACCTGTTAGGAGTTTTTGAATTTTGGGAATTTTCTCTTAGGTCAAACTTTAAAAAGATTGGTCTCCCTTGTTTTAAATCCAAATGACTTTATTTTTATTTCTAAACTCTAAATTCAATATATTTCTATAGAACCAAAATCATACCTTTTGGAATTCATTTGAAGTTTATTTGAATTTCATTTGAATCTGTGTTAAATATGGATATTTGAGTATTTATAGAATTTGAAGCTCTGGATGGCCCCATCGCTGCCGATTAAGAACCTATGCTATCCACTGTTGAGTAAAGCAAGTCCTTATAATTGATCATATTAAATATAGTTTTCAAATGCAATTACTTTGCTTTCAAATTATAAATTGCATACTTATTATTATTATTGTTCAATTAAAGGTTATGTTAAACATTGATGCTTAGTTATACCGAACAATTGATGTGTATTATATTGTCTTTACCATGTCGCCTTAGGATACTTATTATAATAATATCCACCTTGGTTAAACTTTAATAAATAATGGTTGTGCTTAGAAATATATTAGTGGTAAATGAAAATACAACACGAACTTTGCCAACAGACCCTTGAGACATTATGCAATAATGGGAATGGTAATGTGGGTTACCACTGGAAACAGGAACATGTTTTATTAATTGGTGGAGATTTGGGCGAGGGCTAGGATGAGACCGGTGCCACTGTCCCAGTGTTGAGGGGTCTCACCTCTAGAGTGGGAGGAAGCATCAGGACTAAGCATTATAAAAGTCATATTATGATTTTCTCAATGGCACGCCTACGAAAGCGTGTAATGATTGACATTATGAATTAACCATATCTTGTGGGTAAAGTTATATAATCTCTACAGTTTTAAAATTTTATTTGAATAACTACACCCTCGGTCATGGGCAAAGTGTAGAAATGCTACGCTTGCATAGTTTTCACAAAATAATGGTTATTGGTTAATGGTAGTTATGGATGTAAGTATGGGAAATGAATATGGTATCTTGCTATGGAAATGGGCATGATATCTTAGTATAGAAATAGACATGGTATCTTAGTATGGAAATGGATATGGTATCTTCGTATGGAAATGGATATGGAATGGTGCTTATGGAATGAATATGGTGGACAACTATGAAGAGGATTCGCTCTTATGATCTTAATTAAACTGGACATTTTGATGTTAGTTAAAAATGGCTAAGTCATATGTTTAAAAACTAGCTATAGGGCCTGTTTGGGATTGCTCTGCTCCAGTTTTTCCAGCTCTGCTCCACCAACTCCACCATGGAGCAGCTCCACTGTGGAGTTCCTGGAGCAAGTGGTCCTGTTTGGCACGCAGCTAGCTCCAGCTCCAGGAATGTGGGGTTTCCCTGAGAAAGGTCCAATGTGCCCCTGAATGATGTTTGGTGTATGTTTTGATGTCTGCGGAGTATATGTAACTGAATTTTTTTTTGTTGCCAATTGAAATATGATGTAAAATATTATAATCGCAATTAATTTATTCGAGAAAACCAAAAAACAAATATTTTGGTCAAATAATTCCATCCTTTCCTCTCTGTATCCATTTCAAATGGAGGTTGGAATCAACTTGTGTTCTAATACATAGCTCAATTTTTCAATTCCAGGAAAATCTGCCCACGACAATCATGGTGCCATCTGACATCTAAAGAATGTGATTGAAGGGGAAAGATTCTTTTACATGGAATGAAGATAAAATTATGTAACCTGAGATTTGTCAGTCAAGAACTACTGAAGACACTTGCATAATTTGAGCTAATGGATAATGCCCCTTCACACATAGTAAGATTGAATCCAAACATATATGCAAATGGCACACCATGCTCCAGAAAATGCTCCCAGTTCTGTGCTGTCTTTGCTGGTTTCTCTGCTGGTTCATCAATCTACAAAAACAGTAGTCATTTTCATTCAATCCCAGGACAAAAATAGTAGTCATTTTCATTCAATCCCAGGCATCACAAGACAAAAGAACATCATTGTCCACCTGATCATTGAGATATATAAGGCAGACATTGTACAATAGCAAGACATTCAGTATGTTCAGTACCAATCTGCCATTCTCAGGTTTCTCAGGTTCTACACACACACAACATTCTCAACATCTGATCAAATCAGCACACATCATTAATCACAAATTCATTAACAAATAAATTGATACATTCAGGTTTGTCAGGTCGAATGCACATTCTCAAATCAGCACACATCAGGTTTCTCAGGTTGAATGCACATTCTCAGATTCATTCAACAAACAAACTCATTTCTGGAAATTGGAGCGAGGCAGCGATGCTCTGTGGTTGGCATCGAGGTGGCTGATGCAGTGATGACGGCGTCGGGGAGGCGCTCGGGGAGGGGCGGCGGGCGGCGCTCGGGGTGGCGCAGCGCTCGGGGAGGGGTGGCGCTTGGAGGGCGGCGGCACTCGGAGAAGAAGCTCGGGGAGGAGGCCGGCTCGGATGGCGTCGGTGCTCAGGAAGCAGACCGAGTTGGAGGGTGACGGCGCTCGGAGGGCGGCGGCGCTCGGAGAAGAAGCTCGGGGAGGAGGCCGGCTCGGATGGCGTCGGTGCTCAGGAAGCAGACCGAGTTGGAGGGCATCGACGCTCGGGTCAGAGGGCGGCCGCACTCGGTGAGGAAGCTCAAGGAGGAGGCCGGCTTGGAGGGAGGCGGGTGGGGGTGGAGAAGAGGGGTGGCGTGGGTGGGGGCGGAGAAGAGGGGCGGCGCTGGTGGGGGTGGAGGAAAGGGGCGGCGCGGGTGGGGGGGCGGAGGAGAGGGGCGGCACGGGTGGAGGGCAGAGAAGGGGCGGCGCGAGTGGGGGGCAGAGGAGAGAGTCGCGCGGGTGGGGGGGCGGAGAAGAGAAATCGGAGAAGGAACGTCGAGGGAAAAGAAATCCAATCGGTACGGAGGAGAGGAATTGTGTAATGACAGTGGTGGATAATTTTTCACCAACTCCACGAGGAGTTTGGAAACCTTTGTTTGTGGAGTACCCCTTGAGGAGCTCCATAAAAAAACATGGAGTTGGCCTCTAACTCCACCTTTTTCTTGGAGCGGAGTTTTTGGAGTTAGACCTATTTGGTTAGCGAAGTTGGGAGCGGAGCTGGAAAACTTGGAGCGGAGCAGTCCCAAACAGGCCCATAGTATAATATTTGGCAAACTGACTTCATACTAAAAGAAATATAAGACTTTCCCCTGATTAAAGACTTGTTGAGTACTCTTGTACCCATTGTTGTCCAACTATATAAACTCAGTACTAAGGAATGATTTGCCAGTGAATATTTGTCACCATTCATCGAAGGTTGAAGAAAACGTCGAATACTAGGTCGCGTACCCCACTCGATTGCCTGTGGGCATATCCTAAAGGTCTCCCCCACTATGTGTCTTTTCCGTTGTAATAGTTCATTTGCATTTGGCCTCTCCGGCCTATGATGCAAGACATTGGCCATTTGGCCCATTTATGCTTATTTATTACTATACCTTTTTATTTGTACACATATATAATGTGATATTTATCATTGTTGTACTGTATGAGTTAGCAACTGATGTAGAGACTAACTTAAAATATATAAAGACTCGGATTATCAAATCTTTTGACATGAGATATCTCATAGTCAGTTAGCCGTTATAGGTTGCTCCATGCAAGGTAGCACTACTCATGCATGCATGCGTAACTAAATGTATTTAGTCACTCTTGAATAGCTTAGGTGCAAAGTCTGCTGCTTGCAACCAACCACGACCTTCTTGCAGTGGCGGACCCAGAATCAAAATTTAGGGGGGCTAATAGAACTTACTGATCAATTTACCGAATGCCGAGTTGCCGGCCTATAGTAGCCTGCTGCATTGCCAATGAGAAATAGAAAAACGCTATTATGGCTACTAGGGCTATCTTGGAAACTATGATATACGTCATATTTTGCCGAAGGAGGGCAGCAGTGTTAACTCCACGGTGTTAGCGCTGATTTCACATTGCAGTACTTGCATTTGTGACAACTGACAAGGCTATCACTATCATTGCTAATCATGTTAGCCTCCAAGGGTGGAAGTGTTGAACAGTTGGACCGTGGGCTGGCATTTTTGTCAGTTATGCCATAAGCAAGCTTTAGCTTACTTCATCATGAGTAGCCTGATGATACTTGATGCTCAGTTGATTAATTTGTTGAGCACACTTCAAGTTCATCACAACCATGGAATTACAGAGCAGTATCTCAAGCTTTCATCTATCGCATAATTATACTAGTGAGTACCCAATAGGCTAAAATCGAATATCGATGCTAGCCAGTAGCCAACTAGCCAATATGGCAATACCTGCTTTGGAGTACATCTGAGTCACGGACTGACGCATATGATTTGCAGCTAACAACACACGGATTCCAACTAGCAAAACACGGACCTACTTCCATAAATAAGCATATATAGCCTAGGCAGTGCCAACTAAATGCCTAAATCAAGCCACGCTATTAACACCGCACTACTTCCCTAGTCATCAAATGTAGCAACGCACAACCACCTGTTCGCGTCGCGGCCACAGTCGCCGACGTGCTCCTGTACGGGGGGCCGGGTGGAGCGGCCGGCGTAGGGGGGGCGCCGGCCCCACCTGACCCCCCGGTGGGTCCGCCCCTGCCTTCTTGCAAAGACGCAAAGTATCCGGGGGAGAATCACTTGCAGGGCAGAACTAGAACGGAGACGACTTTGGTGACCGCCATGGCCAGTTTGCGAACTCTATTGTACTGCTATTGCAGATGAAGAACACGATGAATACGTGTATTAAAGCGTAAAATGTGTACAAAGAACATGCCCTTGCAACTAGGGCGGAGCCACACCGGTAGACTTTAATTCGAGATGTGAAAAAATATTTAGTGTACAGTTCAGGTAAATTCAATTCAGTCTGTGTAATATTTTTATGATCGAGTCCAAATAATCTAGATTATTTCACCATTAAGTTTGAGACGTAATTAAATCCTAACTTCGTCACTGCTTACAATAGATCTTGGATCGGAGAGAAGGCTGTAGATGTCAGCTATCAAGCACGCGTTGCACCTGCACCAATAGATCGCCGTCACTACCAGTGACACGCACAGCGAGATGCTGTTCAGACATCCAGCGAAAACGACAGCGCAGATACACGGCACATGAAAGGTTGCCGGTCTCATTTGGCCTGTATTTTTCAATGTATTAATGTAACTCAGGAGGATATAATCATTTGATTCAGAAACGAGATCCCTGGTTAAATACTACTAGTTGGTACCATTTATAAATTGTGTACTCTTACTCAAATCAAATAATGCCAGCTGTTGGAAGATTCCGGAGTCCCCACGAGGTTGCACACGGCCGGAGGACCAGCTAGCTAGCCGCCCTGCACGGCGGACATGTCCTTTTCTCCCCCGCTCTAGTCATGCACCCCTTCCTACTTTGGGAAGCACACACCACCATATCCGGAAACAATTAAAAGATCAAAACCGATCGTTCCAACGTGTTATGGACACCACAACATATATCGAAGTCATTATATACGCTCAGGATAAAATGAGAGTAAAATATACCGTCCAACACAAACAGTAAGATAGCTATAAAGTTGAGCAGATGGATAGAGTTCACATGAACAATTTAATTAGGGAATTAAGTGTGTGTGTGTGTGTGTATATATATATATATATATATATATATATATATATATATATATATATATATATATATATATATATATATATATATATATATATATATATATATTGGACAATACTTTTTTCTCGCATGAACTCCCAACGTCCAATCTCAAATACTTACACCTTGCTCTCAACAACGTTTCCCATACACAATAGTGAACCATGCATATCCGTGTGTGCATGTGAGCATGTCAGGGCTTGGTTGCAAGAAGCACAATGGGCAATGAACAATAGACAAAGAAAAAGGAAGGCACTGATCGCTATCCTAGCTGCTGATGAGAGAAGGAAAACCTGAATGAGACCTCCAGCTAATTGAAACGTATGGACAGTAAACCAGCACACTCATGAATAAAACATAATCCCTTTGGTAATAAAAGGAAGTCATTTTGTACATTAACAGCACGGTCTCTAAAATAAAATTTTGACTAATATTGCAATATATTTATAAAATATAATAAATTATAGTATTATGAAGTACTTTTCCAGACAAATATATATGTACCATTTTCTCGTGTCAATTCTAAATGTTCAAAAAAATATTGATAACTAAAGTTTATAATGTTTAAGTGCACATAACCCAAAACGACCTCCTTTTGTGATTGAAGAGAGTAATATTTTAGAGAAAAGCAATAGATAACTAAGTAATTAACATCACAAATGAACAATCACTAGTTTTAATACATCACATATTACAACATATAGAATAAAACTGATCACGTTGACACGACGTGACAATTTCATCTAGCTATATATGCACGTACGTGTATCGGTCATACATATTTGTTGCTTGAGATGATCGAGTTCGTATAGTATATCGATCACAGCGTCTCACACCTACCTTCACAGAAGACATGAACTTAATTATTCACCAGTCGATCGAATGATATGCACAAAACCCGGGCCTGATATGAGCAGGCTAGCTAGCTAGCGAGCTAGAGTGGTAAAGGATGAGACGCCAGGAGTATCAACTGGAGGGACGCAGGTGCCGGCCGTCGTCTGCAAGGATTGGAGCTGCGCCTTGCCGCTGAGGCCGCGCTGCCGGATGTGGGCGCGGTACTCGTCGAAGGTCATCGCCGGGTACAGCGCCGGGCGGCCCGGCGCCACCAGCTCCGCCATGGGCGCGATCGGCAGGTCGCTCCGCGGGTTGTAGAAGAGCGCCAGCGACAGCCGATCCACCGCCGCGCTCACCGTCACCCTGTGCTCCACGCTCTTGTACGCCGCGTTGCTCAGCACCTACATGCATATGCGTGCGCAAATCTGTCAACTGAACACAACTTGACAAAGTTGCACTGTACTGCATATATATACACCGTGCATGAATGTCATGCATATATTTTGATTGAGCTAATGTGAGGTCATGGACATGCGATGGATGGATTGATGGTGTTTAATTATGAATTATGGCTAATTATATCGCGGCAGGGTAGGTATAATTGGTCTTCTGATTGAGCTAGTACACTGGCCGTGCATAATATTCCTGGTGATGAGCTGGTCCATCGGACAAAAGATTGACCATCATGCATGCATACGAAGGTATGCAACAACTCTGGAATTGCTCACTGAAATAATATAATAATATTTACTAGTTAACAAAGCAAATTAATAAAGATGAACTAGGATTGTGCTGTAATTTAATTGAGGCTGTTGGTAGTCCCACGTAGACAGACAATTGGCGGCATGACATTTTTATGAGCGATTGGCTCAGGACCTCGGGTGCAGATAGACTTGATGAGTGATAGCGCAGGCACATCCAAGTGCAAGTCCAATTTTAAAGATAAGACTGATTAGACACGTCTCTAGCTAGTGAACACAAACTAAACTACTGGCGCTAGCTAGGAAGGAAGAGGAATCTTTTGAGACGAGTATGTGTCACCTTACACCTGAACCTTTTCTAACATGCTCTTTACTCTAGAAAGGAATATCTCATGAATCTCATAGAAATTTTGTAGAAAATTTCTCTAAAGCCTGCTCTAATAGGGACTAAGTTGGTGACTTGTAACTTATGAGAGGTAAGTTGTTTTTCATTTCTCACAGTCTCTGATCGACATGAGAAAAATCAACTGATTTGTATAAGTTACGTCGATATAAAAAATAATATAAAGATAATTTTACTATATATATATATATATATATATTATGGATGTTAGTAATCGAGGTTTACCATGCAATCTTCATTGCACGGATAGAAAAAAACCTAGAATTCACATATCTAGATCGATATATATACTTTAGAAAACCGCCACCATTCATAGCGCTGGGCCTGTTTAGCTAGCTTCAACTTCTGCTTCTTTCGAGTTGGAAGCGGAAGCCGGTCAAATACACCCAACTTTGCAACCCAGCTTTTCGCGAAGCTGAAGCCACCTCCGAAGGAAGCTAGAAGCTGTGGGGGTGTTGTTTTTTGGCATATCAAACCGGTCAAAAAATTCGGTTATATTTGTTTTCCAATGAATGTTTGCTCGAAGTGATGCATAATTCGGTGGTAGATTGCTCTCTCTTGCTGCAGGAGGTCACGCGGTCCACTCCCTATGCTTTTGGGCATGGTTTTTTTTTAAGTTTTCTATGGGACCCATACGTCAGCATTATCTTCAACCTCAACCCCATCTCATTTCTCAACCGAGCTCCTCTCTCTCGCTCGCTCTCTCTTGCCAGCAGCCGTGCTGCTCTCTCATGGCTGCCTACTTACTGACCCTTCCTCTCCTCCTATCTCGTCACGGCGGCCGCCCCCCACACGCAGCCCGCCACCTGCGCCGCTGCCCAGAGCCCGCCATGTCTGCCATGGACTTCGGCCTCCCCCGCCCACTCTGACGCCCGCCGCGGTCCGCAGCCACCCTCGTACACGCCGCCGTCCGCCACGGCTGGTGAGCAGGAACATACCGATGCATTTTCTACAAATTGCATGGAAATTTCTTTAAATTCAAATTATTGTTTGAAAATTTCGTCCGAGACCCTCCGGTTTCCCCCCTCCGGTTACCAAAACCCTGGTCCTGACACAATCAACCGGATTCGCTGACGCATTATTTCACTTGGAGCAGAAGTTTCTTGTCCTATTTGCGATGTTGGTCCAGGGACACGTGTCGACATTCGAGAACTCTCTCTCTCTCTCTCTCTCTCTCTGCGCGTGTGTGTTTCTTCTTTTCCTCACTTATTTTTGCGACTGTTGCAACTTAGTTTTACTCACGGCTACATGTGCTGCAGCCACATACACAAACGTACTACATGCATAATACGCTGTGTGTGCATATACCTGGATCTGGTCCCCGACGTTGACGATGAAGGCGCCAGGGACCGGGTCGACGGTGATCCACTGGCCATCCCTCCTCACCTGCAGCCCCCTGACGTGGTCGTCGACGAGCAGCATGGTCATGCCGCCGGGGTCGGAGTGCGCTGCTACGCCGAGCGTCAGCTCCGGCTGCGGGCACCTCGGGTAGAAATTGACCCTCAAACACGCCCCCTCGCCGCCCTCCCCGCCGAACGCCGCCTGTAGCCTCCCACCGTCCAGCCCCAGTCCCCTCGAAAGCACCCTCATCACCCTCCGGCACAGCTTCACCACCTCCTCGCTGTACTCCTCCGTCGTCTCCCTGCCATGCATACACATCAACTAGCTAACTAACTTGTGAAGGATGTATGCGAGGTGTGTTATTTTTGCATGCATGTATGCGAGGTGTTTGTACACGTACCGTAGGGTGGGAGGAAGGGACGGCCACTTGTCGTGGCTCTTGAGCGACGGCGGGAGGAGGTGGAGGAAGTAGTAGTCGCCCCAGTCGAGGGGGCCGCCCTTGTCAGTGCCGAGGCGGCTTCCGTAGCCCTCGTAAGTCGCCGGCGAGTTGGCGTACCGCTCGCGCACCTCGGCCGGCTGCCGGAAGAAGCCGCGCCACGCCGCGCGCGCCCGTCGAAGCAGCTCCGGGCACACGCCGTGGTTCACAGCCTGGAAGAACCCCCACTTCCCACACGCCGCCGCCACGGCGCGGGCCGTCGCGTCCGCGTCCGGCATTGACAGGTCAACCACCGGGATGTTCAGGTCGCCGCAGCCGTAGGCTGGCCGGAGCGACGGCCGCTCGGACGTCGGCTTGACGTACCGCTCGGGGATCGTCGCGCCGCAGGCGTCCGACACGTCCTGCACGCGCACCACGGGCTCCGGCCAGCCGGCGCCGCCGTTGAAGCAGCTAGTCATCGGAGCTGGCGGGTGTTAAGACGTCCTGCGCTCGATCACACGTACGCACGCAAGGTATATCGGTATGTGGCTATATATGCACTCCTACATGGTGGTGAGATGAACGGTGCTATGCTTAACCCTTTATAAATAGCAGCAAAGGATAAGAGGAAGACACTGCCTTTGCGATCATTATTGCAGTGTTGAATGTAAAATTGAGCTAGTGCTAGGGCATGAAAGCAACGTAGGATAAAATAAACACGTGCTGGAAAATTTAAGAGGACTGTAGGAAAAGGATTGACACTCCGGTTTGCTAGCTAGGGTTTTTGTGGACATAGTGTATGCAAGTGCGTTTTTGTGATATCATCTAGATGTTTTCTTTCTAACAATTGTCTAGATTTGGGACCGTTGGATTAGAGATCTAACGGCCCTGTTTTTGAGGTGGAGATTTTTATGGAGGAGGGGGAGATTTTTTGGGAGGGGGGATAATTCATAGCCGTTGGATTTCTAATCCAATGATTATAAATTTGAATGATAGTTAGAAAGAAAACATCCGGGTGATGTTTATCAACACTCATCCTATAAATTATATATACTACTTCTACTACCTAGGTCAGTGTTAACTAGTGTTCGTCCTGACATACAGTCACACTCCATGGGTATACATGTGCTTGAACTGCACCATCAAATTATTAATTAACCGCCGAAACTTTAGCTTGTTTCATATTGACGTTAATTTGAGATGAAAAGGAAAGCGTGTTTTGCATTCTTGCGCCGTGTCATGAGCATTTGAAAAAAGGTGTGTTACCAGAGTGCTATAGCGCTCTCACTTGCAACTTTTAAAGAGCTAGCAGCATACCATAATATTCTGTCACATCGAGACGAACAAATGACAAATGTGCTTTCGACGTGTGCTTATGATAATCGATAAGTCCGTATAGAAAGTTCTATATATTTTCATTAAACGGTAAAGGTTGGAAGGTTCTCATAATTAATTAACTAGATCAATCGATTGTCCCGCACAACTGTATGGCGTGCATAGTTTTGTGTATACAATAGAATCACAACTCATTAGGTATTATCTTCGACGCACAACTTAGATTTGACTATCTTAATGAGAGGTGCATTTGTGGTTTGTAATTATTTCTTATATTTTAAATTCAATAGGATATAGATAGCATTCAATGGTTGTGATTAATTTACTTGCAATGATCGAGGGTCCACCAAATCGATGTGAGGGACGGTTCTATGGGCAAGCTCTACGGTATAGCATGTATATATAAGGCTCATAGCTATCCAGTCTGTTCTGGTCACGAAATTCCGCAATAAAGCAAAAGCTATCTACATAGCTAGTGACCTAGTGTTTTTTTTTATTACATACATACATACATACATATATACATACATACATACATACATACATACATACATACATACATACATACATACATACACACATACATACATACACTGATACACACATACATACATACATACATACATACATACATACATACATACATACATACACAGACAAACACACACAAACACACATATACTAGTAAGATACCCATTCATTGTAACATGATTTTAAAAGAAGATGATACATATCATCAAACATGACTCAAATCATACAATTAACATTAAAAAGAGGGAGACATTTTATCATAAAGAGTGATGTCGGCGCGGTTAGATCAACCGTTGCTAAGATCATTGGTCCAGATCTGCCCTCCCTGATCCCATCAGCTTCGCGGTTCTTTCTCACCTCTGGCGGTGTACACTTCGTCCAAGCCAGTGTACTCCGTCTCCCAATTAGTCGTCCGTGCCGATGTACTCTATGTTCCGATCATCGACATTGTATACTTCCATTCCATCATCATCCTCGGTAGTATACACCAACGCCTTGTCATCCGCACCGGTGTGCTCATCTTCTTCACCACCGAGAACCGCTCCGCTTCTATCTTCTTCACCATCCTAGTGTAGCAGCAGCATGCCGGTGCACGGGAAGGAGTAGTAGAGTCTTTGAGGGGTTGGGCTTAGGGGCAAAAGGGGCTGGCCACATCATCTTTTTTCATGGGCGTCGGATTGAGATTTAGTGGCTAGGATTGGCTGAGGGAGGAGGTTATCTATTTGCCCTAGATGTAAATAAAAAAGCATCTGGCCCCTCCACTCAAACACCCGACGCCACCTTCTTCCCTCCCTCGTCTCCCTACACCTCCCCCCGCCCCGTGCACCACCCTCATGTGTCACTGGGCACATTGCCACCGGATCCACCATCCTTGAGTTCACTGCCTTGGATGCACCATCTCCGAGGTCATCGCCTTCAAATCCTGCTGGTACACCTCCACCTCCACCTTTGGTACACCTCCGTTACTCCGCCAGGGTCATCATGCTCCTCGCTGGTGTCTCCAACCCTATGATCACCTGATCTCGGGGTCATCATCCTCGACACTGGCATTATCCACCCTAGTGCAGTGGATCCGGCGGACCCAAGGTCGCCACGTCCAGATCTGGTGTCCTCAAGGTCACCATCATCAGATCTGGTCATCCTCGCCTCCATCGCCATTAGATTAGGTCATCCTCACAACGAGACAGTGGGGGCGACGACGGATCAAGAATATGGAGCCATAGCTGGAGTCGGCCGACCACGCCAGTAGAAAAGGAGAAGTGGAAGGTGATGGCGCCGACGGAGGAGAGTCAGAGAGAGGTCTCTGACACCGGACCTGACCATCCCCGTGTTGCTACCGATGGACCCGAGGGAGAAGCCAGAGTCCAATGGATCTTGTGATCCCTGATCACTGCACCCCTGGATCTGACCATCCTCGACCCCCGGCGGCACCAGATATAGTCATGCTCGATCCTGAAGTCACCGTCTTCCTCCTCCCCGTCATTGCCTCCTCCTCACTCTTCGAGCCCAGCCACCGCTTGGTGATAGCCCTTCTACTTATCATGGGCATTAGTCACCAACACGAATACTCATCGTTGATCTGCCTCTGCAAAACTGGTAAGGTGTTGGTGCAGGGCATGGAAGAGGGATAGAATTAGAAGAGGTTGATCAGAGTGAAGAGAGGGGGTGGTGTAGAAGAGGTTGATCAAAGTGAAGAGGGGGGGGGCGACGCTGATCAAGACGCGAGAATAGCGAGATTGGCTAGCTGTTGGGGCCTCAAGGGTGTAACTGCATGGGGGAAGGGAAGATGAGCTGTTGGGTTGTAACCATGCTCGCTCAACTACTAGCCCGACCGGAAGGTGAGGAAGAGAGAAAAGATGAGGAAGAAAGGGAAGAGGAGAGAAAAATGAGTATGACAACTAAGCCCCATATTTTTTTTATTAATCATCAAACTATGTCAGCTCATTTGACAACTAGGATGCAACGTCACCTAAAACCATCCACGAAACCAATTTTGGACGTGATTTGCTTTGGTATTGAGAGATAGAGAAAGGGTTCTATCTAGTTTTTTAGTTGAGAGTTGAAAATTAGACGAATTAAAGGGCCACGAATGGATTTTTTTCCTTTAGTTAACTTATTGTCAAATTTTTTATTCCATATCAGTGTTTTCTTCTTTTTAGAGGAGGTTGCAATCAAAGTTACATCCTTCAATTGGTTCGGTAGATTTTATTATCGAAAGAGGACATATGTTAGTTGTGTATATGAGTCACACATCTGATGTTGACGTGGAAGGAAAGGAAGAAAGGTCAGAAATAAGATCAGAGCAGAAATAATAATTACAAATACATTTTAAAACCAAAAGCTTAAGGTTCCTTTCCCGAAACAATAAGCAATTAGAAAAAAATTGGAAATGCTGATTCACCGTATGAAAGCATGGTTAAGGTGAGCAATTAAGAAAGGCTAGAGCTAAAGGGCTCGGCTAACCAATCTCGCATCATTTTTTTTAAGGAAAACGGTATAGGACTATAGGAGAGCATTTTATACTGTGCTAGCTTCTCGCATCATGGTTATGTATGCTAGCCGCTGCTCTATTTTCTTCTCTTGCCTCTTTATTAGTACTAATATATTTGATCTATATCACACATCCTGGCAAGAATAAGGCCCCGTTTGGCACAGCTCAGCTTCACTAGTGAAACTATTTTTTTTGTTTCAGCTTTACGAGCAGCTTCACCGATGAAGCTAAGGGCCTGTTTGGCAGAGCTCCACCAGCTCCAGATCCACCTTTTGATCCACCTAAAAGGTGGATCTGGAGCTGGATTCACCGTGGAGCAGCTCCATCGTGGATCTGGGATTCGTCAAAGTGTTTGGTACAGCTCCACCACCCTCTCTATCTCACTTACACCTGGGCCCCACGCGTCAGGGGGCAAAATGAAAAAAAAACCCCGGGCGGCGCAGGCGCGGCCCCGGGCGGCGCAGGCGAGGCGCACGACGGACGCGGGGGAGGCGGCGCCGGCCCGAGAGGAGGCGGAGGCGGACGCGGGAGAGGCGGCGCCGGCCTGGCGGGAGGCGGACGCGGGGGAGGCGGAGGCCGGGAGGAGGCGGACGCGGTCGGAGGCGGGGGAGGCGGAGGCCCGGGAGCAGGCGGAGGAGTGGTGCGGGCCCGGGGGCAGGCGGACGCGGGGGAGGCGGAGGCCCGGGAGCAGGCGGAGGAGGTGGTGCGGGCCCGGGGGCAGGCGGACGCGGGGGAGGCGGCACCGGCCCGGTGGGAGGCGGACGCGGGGAGGCGGAGGCCGGGAGGAGGCGGACGCGGTCGGAGGCGGGAGGAGGCGGGGGAGGCGGAGGCCCGGGAGCAGGCGGACGCGAGGGAGGCGGACGCGGGGGAGGCGGAGGCCGGGAGGAGGCGGACGCGGTCGGAGGCGGGGGAGGCGGAGGCCAGGAGGAGGCGGACGCGGTCGGAGGCGGGGGAGGCGCAGCGGAGAGGACGGCGCAGCGACGGGAAATAAAAAGAACGAAACGTTTTTTTGTGTGTAATCAGTGGCATGGTGGGTAATTTTCCCCAACTCCACCAACTTGAGTTTGGTGGAGCACCCCTTGAGGTGCTCCATGGATTTGGTGGATCTGGAGCCAGATCCATGGTTTTGGTGGAGCAGATCCACGGTGCAGCTGCTGGAGCTAGAACTGTTTGGCTTGGAAAAGTGGATCCGGATCTGTTTTTTGTGAATCTGGAGCTGGTGGAGTTCTCCCAAACAGGCCCTAAATCTGTTTTGGAAAACTGTTTAGCAAAACAGCTTCACCAACAGCTTCATGCATGGCTAAGAGAGGGCAATTGTCCAAGATGCCCCTGTCTACCTGATTTGTTCTAACATTTCGAGTTGTATGTTTGTATATGGTCATATGAATTAAAAAATAATATATTTGAATGAGTATGAATTAAAACATTAAAATAAAAAAAATTAAAATCATTAGGAAGCAATATTAGTGCCTTGTTTATGTTTCGTGGACGGGAGAGGTGAACGGGATGGACTAGTGGCAAATGCGTGTAATTTTGGTGAACCAGAGGGGCAGTGGGTTCCTAGGACTGCGGGCCTGGGGGAGAGAGCTGTGAAAAGCTACTTTTTTCAGCTTCACCTCTCCCCATTCCTTTGTGAGAGCAGAAAAAAAGGAGCTTCATCCATGAAGCTGTTTGCAAAAAGGGTGTTTGGCAAAAAACAGCTCATGAAGCTGTTGGTGAAGCTGTGCCAAACAGGGCCTAAGAAGCTAGGTGACTCATCACTTAAAACTACTCTCAATGATATATGCATGCTAGTAGCTGTGATTGCTGCCCAGTTAAATTCGCATCTTCTGAGTCATTTAAAACCTCAGGGTTTGGATAAAAAAAGATACAATAAAAATGACGAAAATGAATTTTTTAAAAGATACAAGAAATTAAGTTTTGGAAAATATTTTGTAGCACTTAAAATGATTGTTTGTATGCTAGCTTAAAGGAAATCATGTATATTTAGCTATAGGAATTTTTGTAAATATGAGTAATTTAGTAATGGTTAAGGAAGCTGCTACACAACGCTATATCGTTAGAAATGCTCCTCAACAGTATAGCAAAGTTTCTGGAAGTTTCATGTTTTATCAAAGTTTCAGCGAGTTTTATGTTTCGTCAAAAGTCTCATATTGATGTTTCGTCAAAGCTTCAGAAGGTTTCACCAATATTTCAAAAAGAGTTTTAAGCAAGTTTCATGAAAAAGTTCAAAAGTTTTCAACGAATTTCAAGAGGCTTTAGCAAAGTTTCATCCAGTTTTGGAAAAAATTTCACAAGTTTCAAACTTACAGCATGTTTCAAAGAACTTTTTCATAACTTGAAGATTTCAAGAAAGTTTCAGACAAAAAAGACTTCAAAACTCGGTGCGAGTTTCAACAAAGTTTCATGCAGATTTCACAAAAAAACCGAAAAATTCAAACAAAGTTTTAGAAACATGCGTAGCAAAGTTTCAGAAGCCTGCACGTGTCATGCTTGTTGTCATCGTCGCCGCCAGGCACTGCACCATAGCGTTGTGCACCAGCCTTGTCTTGTCTTACCATGCCATCCACCCCACCGCCACACCATTCTATGTGCTCGGGGTCGCCTCCGTGCAGCTTCACCAACCCAACACAGCTACCTTGCCGCCAAGCCGCTTTTGTGCGACCTCACCATCCAGCTATGTCGCGTCCATGTGGCTACTCTAGGGATCACCACAGCCACTCTCGCAGCTGATCACCGCTCTAGGGCTCTGAAATTTGTGGATAAAAGCAAGGGGAATTGAACCAGGGCAAGCTCACGGTTCAATTGTGGCTGTTGGTGGTGAGTCCATCGCTATCGACGGGGAATTGACCGATGAATCACTGGTGTGGGAGAGAGAGAGGTGGGAAAGTTGCTTTGAGTGGGACAAGCTGTGAGGGAGAGAAGAGGAGTCACGCGAGACGTTGGATGCATGGGATCGAACGGCTGTTTGCTGTACCGTTGCAAACGGATATGGGGCTATAAGAGCAAGTTTAATAAGGCTGACTGTGCTAGTTATAAGGGAATCCATATCAGCATAGTCCTATGCGGAGGGGAGAGAAAAGGAGAGAGAGAGCCAAGCCGACTCCCATGCAAGAGTCAGGCTATAGCACAGGAAAAGAGGCATTATCCATGCATGTACCCATAGAACTAATTGCTATACCCATACATGTATTAAATTATCAATACTCATGTATGTATTAAATGATTGAGAGCTCTTGTGGAGACAACTTATAACCAGCTTATTGTATGAGTTGACTGCATCATTATTTTTTGATGACATGGAAATGTATTGGAGGTAGCAGCTATCTGTACTATTAAACTTGCTCTAACATTTAATTTGTAGCATTTCCCAATTGTTAAACCCCGGTTCTGTTCTCCGTCATCGTGATGTGTAACTGCCGCATGCTTGCACCAGCTCCACACCAACATGCAAAGTTAACGACGACCTTCTGATCGATATGATGTCGCCGTTAATTATTTATTAATTCATGTCTTTCGCCCCTTCAGCAAATAACCCAACTATCGTGCAACTAATGGAAATCAAACTCGATCTAGCCTGTGTCAATGTCACACAACTTGGACTAGCTAGCCAGCTTTTGGTGCGATAATTAACATACGTGTAAAGGAAATAATCATCTATACATTGACGTAATCTATATGGAGAACTGACTAATGCAAAGTTCTCTTTTTGAGGGTTCTCGTTTACAGATGCAAGTTGATCGGCTAACTGCGATCGCGACGGGTTGTCGATCGATAGGCTCTTTACACACACAAAAAAAAGAGAGTTAGTTATGCGATCGATCAGTAAACTGTATCATTTCTTGTCAATCAAGCATGCAATCGATCGGCCCGTGGCACCATATATGATCGATATGTGTGCAACGTGAGCCATTAATTGTAGACGCGACGAGATCGATCGATGTGACGCTGGAAAATGTGGCCGACACACGGTTCTGGCTGCAGCTATACATGCAACTTCATCCCTGGAAAACGTCACACGCCATTATTAACAGTTCGATCGATCGATCTCTCTTTTTTAATAGTAGTTCGTGTTATCTTGCCGGCCTAATGGAATCGTATGCACTTAATTGCATGTTGGAATTAGTAGATCGGGAAGGTATTCCTAACTAGGACGAGGTCATGTGCTCATTGCGTCTCGTCCTATGGTGTGTACCACTTCCTGCCATTTGAAAGCTGTTTGCTAAACCATTGAATAATTGTACACGTGCGTGTGCGTACAACCAACTATATATATATATATATATATATATATATATATATATATATATATATATATATATATATATATATATATATATATATATATATATATATATATATATATATATATATATATATATATATATATATATATATATATATATATATATATATATATATAGTATAAATAACAGGGGCACCTAGGTGTCTGGGCACCAAGTCTCCCTACATTTGGATTGCTTTTAGATGCGTGCTAGTGTGATTGAGTATTTCCATCCATGATTAAGACTTTCCTTCCATGATTGATTTAGCATGCCTAATATATTACATACCATTGCACTAGCACGTATCTAAAAGTAATCTAATGGCAGGGAGCCTAGGTGTCTGGGCACCTTGGTGCCCCATTTCAGCGTCCTCTATATATATATATATATATATATATATATATATATATATATATATATATATATATATATATATATATATATATATATATATATATATGTATGTATGTATGTATGTATGTATGTATGTATGTATGTATGTATGTATGTATGTATGTATGTATGTATGTACATTGCAATCGACTCTCTTATTTTACCTTGGTGCATGTAAATAGTACTGTTCTGATGTTTATGATTGCTAGTTGCTTTACGTTGATCTACGAAGCCATGAAAACAAGCACAGCTAGCTAGATAGCGTTTGCTGTAGGAACCACTTTTTTATAATAAGAAATGAACAATGACAATATATCTAGTTTAATGCCTATTGCATAGGTGGAACTAGAACAAAAATAATCGGGGTTCACCACTTGATCATATATATACAATATATATAATTTTCAATCAATATTATGCCAAACAGTAATATGTTCGGCAATTTTTAGCATCAATACTTCAATATAATCGATAGCAGTGTATGATGATAAATAAATAATGATCGAAATGTTACCAAAATAAATAAGCCCAATAATAATATTGGTTAGTTACAACAAACTATGAAACTAAGTATGAAATTACAGACAAAAAAGTTGATCGACATTAGTAAAATACATCATCCGATCTCATTGGCCTATAAAAAAGAATAAAATTACTTACAAATTTTCAAGTAAAAAAAATAGAATGATCAATTATGAATAAAAACATTACCTTTTATTATTTGCGTTCTTTCAAATTTATAAAGCGATGAACGACAATATCATTGATAATTTTCTACAATTCTTGTTTCTCCACATAACAAATAAGTCTATCATTCATGACATCATCATCAAATAATTAAAAAGGTCAGTTAGATATTTGTATATTCAACAATTCAAGAATAATATAATAGAAAATACGTCCAGTGGTTTACTTACTTAACTGTGGTCAAATAATATATTTTCATCTGATTTGCAATGTGCTAGGATAGTATTGCACAACCAAAATTGAAACACTAAGTCTTAAACCATCAATCAATAATCATAACATTGAAACCCCAACTCACAAATTTAGCCTCTATTCTTTAAAAAAATTGGAATAATTGAGAGAAATTTAGAACAAAGTATATACACATCAGGTGGGTCTAAGTTTCCTTCGGCCGACGAAAGCGCGAGGCAACAAGGACTAGGCGACACCGTAGTTAGATGGCAAATGAGGGTGACTGGTGGCATCGATTTCTCTTATTTTCTAGTGAACAGTTGCTACCTGACTGAGTGCGACTGTAGTAGGTGTGGTGCACATCTTCTACCCAACCTTGCGAGATGAACAGGCATAGAGGGCTGTGCGAGGTGACACGCTTCAGGATTGATCAAACAGACACCATAATCTGTTGTGGTCTTCCCTCTTGGGCTGGCTCAAGGGCTGGCTACTGTAGTTACCTTGTAGGCCGAGGGACAGTGAAGGCTTCAAAGAAGAGATTGAGTGCACCAAGTTTGGGCTAGGAGGTTCATGCATGAAATGGAGATGCTGATACATGCAAAAAAGATTTTTGGACCCGGTGTGTCTTGTGACATCGGGCCCCACAACGTAGCTTCACCCCTGCCTATTTAAGTGGTATCATGCAAATGGCATCGGTAGCCCTTCAAACTTGCACATGCAACCTAGATCTACATGGGTGAAACCCCCATTCCGACCTTAGATTCCTGGTGGGTGTGTGGGATTGAATCGCTCAATCCTCTTTATTGAAAATCACTCACTGATTTCTCTCGTTTACCAAGTGTTGGGATTGAATTGCTTAATCCTCTCTATTGGAAATCACTACCCGATTTCTCTCATTTCTCTGGATAAACACATGCAGAGAAGAAGCTCCTTAGGATTGAAACGCTCAAACCTTTCTTTCCATCTCAATGATTAACAAAAAATACACAGCTTAAATAAGCTTCACACACACAGTCACACCACTTGTACTCCATGCAACCAATAACTCCACTAACTAACAAATAGGACTTAGTCTCATGCCACTACCCTCCAGGAATTTGTCCACGATCCACATGACTCGGCCAACTTATTGACTCAGACTAAGACTGCTACAGTAGATGTTCTGACTGCTACTCAAACGCTCTGATTGCTATAGTGCTCGGATGCTCTGACTGCTACAATGCTCGACTCCTGACCACTGTAGATTTTGACCACAGCAGCTTTCGACCACAACCACTTCTGACCACTGCAACTTCCAACTCAACACACTTGTGCCGCGACCCTTTGCACATCACAGATATTGGCACCTCTATCTGACTGCTTCTCACAACTCAGCATGCACTCTAGCTCAAGCCTTCATACTTGTACGTATTACATGTATTGCCATGTGCTTCTTCTGGTGCCACACACTACTATCATGCAAAGACCTATACAACACGACCACAACATGCAAATGACCAAAGTAAACATGTAGATACAAACTTTGTCAAGATTAGTATCTAATAATTTCCCACCTAATCTTGACTGACCACACCTCACATATCTTCACAGAAGAGCTGGCTCATCATCGCTATGAACTCCATAGAGTAGCGCTCTCCTCTATCTTTTCTAAGGACACTCATATGCAAAGTGACCAAGATCTTGGCATTTATAGCACATCACCTTAGTTTTGTCAAACTTTCTTCGACCACCACCTCCGCTAGAGCCGCCAGAGGAGCCCTTGCCTTCTCACTTCGATGACCGAGTCTCCCACTCGACCTTGGTGAGAAGCACATGGTCCTTGTTCCCATTCTCGCGCTTGCGTATCTGCTCCTCATATGCTTTGAGGCAGCCAATCACCTCCTCGAATGGCATGGTATCCATGTCACAAAATTGCTCAATTATAGCAACAACCTGCAAAAACTTGTCAGAAACCAAATCGAGCAACTTCTTAACGAGTGTGGCATCCTCCATGGTCGCACCAATGCTACTGTACTTGCTCACTAGCCCACTGATCTTGCCAGCAAACTCATCGATGGAGTCACTTTCCTTCATGTGTAGGGCCTCGAATTCACTTTTCAAGGTCTGCACTCACGCCTTCTTCACTTGATCGGCGCCGAGATACCTTGTCTTCAAGCTCTCCCACGCCTCCTTGGCTGTCTTCTTCTTAGCAACCTACATCCTCGAGAATGGCCTAAAAGATGCATGCAAGTGCTATCTTGTCCTTCCTCCTCTCCACGACCACTCCGGCCGTGGGTTCGATCGCCTCCCAAATATCCTGCCCCTCCATACATGCCTCCATCTTGATCGTCCAAGTGGAGTAGTTGGAAGAGGTGAGAATCGGGTATTAGAGAGAGATGCCTCCCTCCCTCATCGACCGCACCACCGTTTGCTTGGTGATGGACATCATGTCGAAACAAAGGAACTTGGGCATACACCGAATCAAGAACTCAGGCTCTAATACCAATGTGAGATTGAAACGCTCAATCCTCTCTATTGGAAATCACTCACTGATTTCTCTTGTTTCTCTGGATAAACACACACAGAGAAGAAGCTCCTTGGGATTGAATTGCTCAAACCTTTCTTTTCATATCAATGCTTAATAGAAAATACACAGCTTAAATAAGCCTTATACACACATGGTCACATAGCCTATACTCCATGCACCCACTAACTCCACTAGCTAACAACTAGGATCTAATCTCATGCCACTACCCTCTGGGAATTTCTCTACGATCCACATTACTCGGCCAACTTATTGACTCAGACTACGACTGTTACAGTAGATATCCCGACTGCTACTCGGACGCTTCGACTACTATAGTGCTTGACTCCCGACCACTGTAGCTTCTGACCATTGCAACTTCTGACTCAACACACTCGTGCCGCGACCACACCATAGATATTGGCGCCTCCATCTAACCACTTCTCACAGCTCAGCATGCACTCCAGCTCAAACCTCCATACTTGTACGTATTACACGTATTGTCGTGAACTTCTTCTGGTGCCACACACTACTACCATGCAAAGACCTATACAACATGACCACTACATGCAAACGACCAAACTAAACATGAAGATACAAACTTTGTCAAGATTAGTATCTAACAGTGGCGACGGTGGTTAGGGGTGGAAACGGATCGGATACAATCGAATAAGATTACGAATTCAAATATTCTCAAATATGGATACGAATATAGATATTTTCGAATATGGATTTTCTCGGATACGAACATCGAGTAAAACGGATTCCTAGCGGTTTTGCCAATTTCTCACTGGTTTTTGACCGGTTACCAGTTTTAAACTACCTAAATTAAAAATTTTAATCACAAAAATTGTACGTATTTTTCATGGGTTCTAGAAACGGATCGAATACGAATCGAATAGTCTCGAATACGAATACGGATACGAATATTCTCGAATACGAATGCGAATACAAATATTCTTAAATACGGATACGAATATTCTCGAATACGAATACGAACATTTCGAATATGGATTTTGCTTACCACATTTGCGTTTTCTCGAATACGAATATCGGATAAAGCGAATTATCCATTACCGTTTTCCACCCCTAACGGTGGTGAGGTGGCTGGAATAAAGGCTAGCAATGGGTAAAGAAGGTGGGTAGGCCAATCACACTATGATGAAAGAGGTAGGTGTTAATGTGATAAAAGGTAGTCGCCGGCAGCCGTGAGCCGCCAAATACGAGCAAGAAGGTGGTAGGGCGATGGGGGAAGTCAGTGGTGCAATAGGTGAAGGGGGGAGGGGATCAGCGATGGCTCGCCAGTAGACCTCACCAGCTACGTAATGGTGTTGCGGCACGTGGTTGGAAGATGGTAGTGTCTATATGAGATTTTGAGAGGTAGAGGATAGGGGTTAGCATTAGGATGAGGGGATGGGGTTTATTGGCATCCAAATTTGGCAAAGCAGTGGTTGTCAACTTAAAAGTATTGGCTAGCCGATACAACATGTCTGATCGGTTAAGAAGGAAAACCCTTGCATACGGGGGAAGGACACTGATGATTGCATTAACTCAGTTTAAACCTAGAAACATATGAGGTTATGGATGGAAAGTTGGATCCAACTATAACTGCCAAGATCCTGCGGTGAAGATGCCAACTCTACGATGACTTGGAGATGAAGGCAATGAGAGGCTATAAAAAGAGGAAGGACTCCCGAAGACTTTGCACATGCCACCAATACTAATCTATATTTCCTACCTCTACATTATGCCTTTACATAATGCATCTAGCTTTGAAAGCTATGAAGATCAGAGACAAATAATCACAAGGAAAGATCCAGCACTCTATTAAGGGGGCATGTGACCTCTAATTTAGGAACGGAGCAGATTTCAGCATTATTTTAAATTCAAAAATGATAAAACTTTTGGTCCACAACTCCAAAATGACTTAAAACTTGAAACAAGGCTAGATTGTAACCTTAAAAAACTGTCCCAACCAAAGATCAAGAAAAAACTTCAGAAAATTAGGATGTATTGACTCTTGAACCTCTATTGCACTAAAACTAGGCTAATATCATAAAATGAGCAAACTCTCAAACTAGAGTTTCAAATCACTTGAAATTTGGTATGCACCTTCTCTAGGATGATAGGAATATATTCCAATCAACGATTAAGAAAATCATTGCCAAATTTTTGACCTTTTTCTATTTGAAAAAAGGTGCACCAAAATCAGGCAATAGAGGGAAATCTCGATCTGCTCATTCTCATGAATTCTTGATGATCTAGATAGCCTTGGATGGGTTCTCACATATCGTATCAAGCTATATCATAGCACGAATTCAAGCCGAAACACCCACAAGACCAAAACCCCAAAATCACACTTTCTTGAGCCAAAACCATGCAATCACAAGAAATTGCAAATAACAGGTGCCTAGATGGATAAGATATAGTCTTCAAGAGACATCTTTATGACTTACACGTCCTTGGAACCTAGCAAGATTTTATCACTTGAGCACAAGAGGAAATACTTAGACAAATTTTGATCTCTATTGATACTTGAAGATGAATATTTATAGCCATTCCCTAGCCATACACAAAGATTAAAGATGACAAAAAGCTCAGCCATAAGAGCCTTTCACATCTCCCACAAGGTTTTTTTCTATGAACCCTAACTCTCCTCTAAAAAGCTTTGACTAAACTCTCCGAAAGCTTAACCTGGCCACAGCTCTCCCACCTTACATATAGAGGCTCACAGAAGAAATCATAACCAACACCTCTAGTTGAGTTTCATCTACTTACATGGGCTAACCCATTAACCCAACACCATATCGGGTTTTACACTTGCACATGCACACTTCTTAAAGTGCTCACACCCATTAAACCATTAGTAAATCAACACTTGATTCACTTCATATTTTCAGCATATATAAGACCTAAACCACTTAGGCCAACCCCCAATAGTTTCGCACATCGTCACTTTTTGGTATTGGGCAATTTATTAAAATATCCCTCTACTGTCTTCGACAAAGTTTCCCATTTCCTTTACCATGAAGCATCACCCATGTTTCATCATATTCTATGTGGCGCTAATGGCTTACCGTTAAGCCTCTCACATGTCCGGATCCTACCTAACCGTCCTCGCTTGCACACAATGACACTCAACTTTCTTGACCGCTCTAGACTAAGCTCCTCCTTGAGCTTAGTTTCGATCCAACCGGTAGCTACCGCTCTGGTTCCTCGTCATCTTGGCTTGTAACCACCCCACAAGTCCCGGTCATCTTTGGTTGCTTCTTGATTGTCTGGACCTTGGCTACTCCTGAGTATAATCCCGATCCCTTGACCGCTTTGGACCTAAGCTCTCTTAGCTTAGTCCTGGTCTCGTATGCCTCACCATGACGTAGCTCTGGAGTTCTACAACCAACATAAACAAGCAAACTATCTGTAGCACCACACAATACACAAAGTTACCAATTGACACAATAAATTCATACAATGCACCATACAAAATGTATGTAACCAAACCACTGATCTTAAACCTAGAACTAAACATTAAACTCCTATGCACACAAACAAGGACCTAGGTCACTCAAACTCATCACATAACTCAAAATCCTCAATGACCAAAACTTGGTCGAGCCTCACTGACGAGCTGGTAGCACTGACCAATTTGAACCGGAAATCAACACCGGTTAGACTGCTGGTGGCATTTAGTCTGACCGCCACCCTTTGGCCGGTTAGACTGGCATGTCTACCGGTTGCTCGAAAAATCCGACAACTTTGTAAATTCTTAAAATTCAAACTTAAACTCTACAATATGTATAAACCAAAAATCAATTACTCATTATAACCATGAAATGACCTCACATAGTCCCACATACTATCCCTTGTTCAATTTTTAGTACACATTAGCTAGTGTGCGTAGGACCTGATCGATCGAGTTTCTCTGAATCAAACCATAAAAGGTTAATTGCACATGTGGTCTAGTGGATAATATTGTACCACGCACATCCAATTTGGTCTCCAAGTGGACGTGCAATTAACCTGAGTACGCAGCTAGCTTTAGGTTCCTGTCCTGTGAGCTATCCTATGACATTTTATTCCAACTTGCTCTGCAATCTCTCGTCGATCTTGCACAAAGATTTGAGACAGCACAATTGTCCGTTGCTTGGTCAATTTCACCTCGTGCGAAAAATTCATAGCCAGTTATTGCTGGTGATTAACCTGTCGGAAGATCTGAACAATCATGGTACTGAGCCTTCAGAGATCACATTCATATCAGAGAAAATTAACCTGCACATATATATGCTCAATCATATACGTACGCAGATGGCAACGTGATCCAGGGTGATTACTTTAAGATGAGAACGGAACACAACAAATGCTTGCTCCAGGCGCACGACAGAGTTATTGTCATGCACATGTGTTAGAGTGGGACTGGCACAAGGAAAGGAAAAGAAAATGTGGGCTTAAAATTAATAAAATCGATCAATCTGCGTCCCAATCTAGCCAACTCAAAGTTTGTTTCTGCAGGGCTGATGCTGGCAATCAGAAGTGGATGAATGGTTTTTAAAATCTTTTTCTTTAATAATATTTAAAATTTTAACATAGATAACTATGATAGTCACTAAGCTCAGATTGCCTATTTATGCTTTACGAAATAAGACTAAAGATCTAAACTAACAAAACCAGTAACTTTCAACATAGAGCTGGTCAAACCACCATAGATGAGATGGTCTGACCACAGGGGGAAGTTTAACCATTAGTCCAAGGCCGGTCTGACTGGTCCCTTGTTCATGGATGATAAAGTTTATATACTCATGAATGATTACAAGGTGCAACTAAAGTACCACTCTTTTCTCCCTCAAGTTTTGTCTCTCACAACCATAGAAGGAGACAAAGTGGTAGAACAAAAACCTAAACCCTAGAATCTTTGTATCTAACATCTCATCTCATTCCCTTTAATAACCAGCAATATGTCCTAATGGGTTCAACCCATTAAGCCTACCAGGGAAACCCGTTAACTTGACTAACACGAGTTTTACACACTTACTCACACTTCTTAAAGCTGTTATAAGACTCAACCTGCTACCCCTTTAGCGATTGATCCACTTGGTAATTCTAACTCTTCTTGACACATAAACCACTTCTTATTTGTGCCTCCCACGTCACGGTTTTGATTAAGACACCAACCCGGTATTTGGCCAACTAACAAAATACCTTCGATGAAGCTTTCGAAAACCTTTCTTTAACTCTGTCTTCAGTTTCACCTGAAAACATCTCCACATTCTTTGACATGTAGCCTGTAGTACACAAGGACTGGCCGTCACATCTTCACGCATTCGGTCTCCCTAAACTATCTCTATGTGCATTGACTTTATCACTTGATACACTACATGCACCAACTTGCTTCTTCATGATCCTTATTTTCTCTGTGCTTTTCACTTGAGTCACCTAGCCTCATCCGAACTTACACGACTGCACAAACCTTAGCTCCCTCCCTAGTCTAGTTCTATTGCCATCGACCACTAACATGTTGGAAATAATCTTGTTTTTGTGTGTAGTCGAAGCTGCGTACTCAGCGTGTTCAAGTACGGTGGTCGTAAACATACTCGTGTGTCGAGTACTGTATAGTGGTCGTAGCCAGAGTAGTCGTAGCCAAACTGTATTCATGTGCCAAGTATTGCATAGTGGTCGTAGCCAGAGTGGTCGTAGCCAAACTGTACTCGTGTGTTGACAAGCCATGGTCGATGCCATGGTCAAAAGCGCAAGTCATGGTCGACGGCGCAGTCGACAAGCCGTGGTCGATGCCGCGGTTGAAGGCATGGTTGAAGTCAATAGTTGGTAGTCGAAGCTACCATAGTCAATAATCGGTAGTCGGAGCTACCGTGGTCGATAGTTGGTAGTCGGAGCTTCCATGGTCGATGGTTGGTAGTCGTAGATACCGTGGTCGATGGTCGGTAGTCGGAGCTACCGTGGTCGATGGTCGGTAGTCGTAGCTACCGTGGTCGATGGTCGGTAGTCGTAGCTACTACAGTCCACAGTCGTGTGCATTGGTTATGGTCGAAGCCTGGTAGAAGCCATGGTTGAAGGCCAGGTCAATGCCGTGGTCGAAGCCACGGTCGAAATTACAGTAAGATGGTCGGTACTCGAAAACCTGTGTGGTCAGTGAAGCGGTCGAAGGGAAGCCGTGGTCGAGTAGCCGTGGTCAGAAGGTCGGTAGTCCCCGAAGTCGTGGTCGTTACAACCACGTTGTGTGGTTGTCGTAACGACCAGTGTCATAGTCGCTGGCACCGTGGTCGAAGCTCCAGTGCAGTGGTCGAAGACAAGCCGAGGATGAAGCCAACGGTCATGGTCGTATGTCAATCACTGTAGCAGTTGGTAGCAGACGTCAACATCGGCGGTCATGGGTGACATAGGTCGTCCTCAGTTGGTTAACTGCCCGGTATGGGCAGGCGGCTAGTCACTGTAGCGGTCGGCATGGGCTGAGCGGAGTGGTGTGGGCAGGTGACTGACAGCGCTCAGTAGGTGGCTGAGCGAAGTGGCATGGGCAGGTAGTGGCCATCAGATTTGTAGCAGTAGTGGGTGCGTGCAGTGGTGCAACCGTATGTGTGTGAGGCCTATTTAAAGGTATGTACATCTGTAGAGCTTGGAGAGAGTTTGAGAATACAGCGAATAGAATTCGTGGATGGCGTGAGTCGTCAAAGACAGAAAAAAATTACTGTGTTTCGCTTGTTCCTTCTCTGCTCTCCCCTGAGCGAGGGGGTCCTGGGCCAACATAACATTCTCCAAGAAGTGGCGTGGGCCTCGCCGAAGCAGGTGTCGAAGCGCGCATTGGCAAACTCTGCCCACAATATCTCCAGCAGCCTGACTTGGCACAGGAAGGCTTTGAGCTTCGGATGCTCCGCTGCGGTGTGGGACATGCTACCCGACAACTCAAGAAACCAGTTGACAAGTAGCGCGAGCGCCACCTTAGCCTATGGTTGCGACAGTATCACCCTGGGGACGCCACGGGAGACTTAAGCTGCTTCACACTGTCCTCGAGCCAGGCCAGAGCGCCTAGGTCACCCCTGCCACCCGATAGCACCTATTGTGAAGTGAGAAGTGCCGGCGGTGTGGGCGATGTCGACGAGTACGTGGCCGGGTTGCCCACCACCACGTGCTGGGAGGCTGCCTCCATGGCCACGTATGCCGTGGGTAGTGCGTGCCTTTTGTGCCCACTGCCACCAATGGAGTGCCACGCTGCGACAATGGTGGGATGGACAAGATGGGAACCACAGACGATGCCGTGAACATGGTCACCAGCTGCGGCGGCACCCCCTACGGGGCCACAAAGTTGGGGCATGCACCGTGCTTGAGGTGCTCAGAGGTGGTGCACGATGGGTTGGACGTCGAGAACGTTACCGCACAGAGCTCACACTATAGCCTCGCTGCCATGGGCGGCGGCACAAGCACGGGCTCCAGGTGTGCCTAGTACCACACGCCCTTCCCCTGACCTTCTTGGCCCACACCTGCACCAGTGCCTCGTACCGCTTCCTCGCCGCTGCCTCCTCCGCACTCATTGCTGCGGACCTCAACCCCACGGCCACCGGTGCCGGCGTAGACCCTGACCCACGCTGAGGCTGTCGTGCACATCCGTGAAGCATCCGATGCACACTAGCCTCTGACCTTGCCACATAGAGTATAACTGGAATGTGTTGTGTGGGGAAGAAAGGAAGAGTTTTTACTAGACTACTTTGAGATCCGTAAATTGCTACATGTTAAAATCCTAGATAGGGCCCTAGGAGAGGGAGGTTTAGGCTAGAGCTGGGAGTTGGGCCGCGCCGGCTGTAAGATAGAGGAGGTCGACTAGAGGGGGTGAATAGACGGTCTTAAAATTCGTCTTTCAATTAATATCAATTTAAAGACCTATTCTATTTGTCTAATCCAAGTATATAATGCGAAAGCTTAAATTAATTTGGTTTAGCACAAATAGCGCCTAGATCAAATAAGTTCACCTAAGTACACTAATACCTTAATGCTATGTCAAGATTTACAATACTACGATGATAAGCAATCAATTTAATTCTATGTATGTAAATTGCTTGAATATAAATTGAGCACAAGAAAACAAACCACAATTGACATGGCCTCTTTTTACCGTGGTCTTCGGAGACATGCCGGTCTTCTCTAGTCCATATTGAGGTTAGCTCAAACGAATTGGACCGGCTCCATGAATTAAGCCAAAACACCTCAATCCACTAGTGGTAGCTCTTTTCCCGCTCTAGGTAGGTGAGCTCCAACCTTCACAATTTTGCCGGGTCTTCTCACAACCTTCTTTGAGAAGATCACCGTGCACGACGCTTCCAACGACGTCTAGGAGTTGGCAAACTCCAAGAGTAATAAGTCAAGCCCCTTGCTTGACTCTCACCACGTGCAATGAGTGCACAAGCTCAAGTGGATATAAAATCCACCTCTAGATACAACACATGCAACTAGAGACCTCTCTCATTGCTCACAAGGTGCAACACATGCACAATTGAGAGGAGAAGCTCACACTAGCTCAAGAGAGTGAAATGGAGTGCCAAAAACTGTATCCCAACTGGCCACAAGGGAGTATTTACACCCCACACCTTGAAACTAGCTGTTGGACAAAAGGCAGGATTTTAGAAACTACCGCCATTATAGGAGCGGTACTTTCGTTTTCCAACATAACGGCTAGAAAAATAGTTGTTATTCAGTCATTTGCAGAACTACCACAGTTATAAAAAGCAGTACTTCCATTTTCGGAACTACCGCAGTTATAAGGGCGGTACTTCTGTTTTCAGTTTTTCAGCACAGACGACACTCGGAAAAACGGTTATAACTTTTGACTCCGATATTGGAATTGAGTGATCTTGGACTCTATGGAAACCTTATTTAGAGAGCTATACAATCAATCTATTTGCATGATCTCAAATATATCAAATCAATGCAAAAATCACAAGACATTCAAAGAGTCACTACCATGGTCTGATGTCAAAGGAAATAGCAACAAACAATCTTAGACCATACCAAGTGATAATGCATGGTCTCTAACTTTTGCAAAATACATTTATAAACTTGGATCATGCTACAAGAATTAGGTGCATAGACTTCAACCTTTTGCAAAACACATTTGCAAAGTATAGTCACATGTTACAAGGATTAGATGCATGAGCCTCAACTATTTGCAAAACACATTTGCAAATAATGGCATCATGCCATGGAGAGCTAGAGCAAGCGGGATTGGGCTATCAACATATCATGAGACTCAAGCTATTAGACAAGACCCCTTTTAATAGTACGGCAAGCATATACTAGCAATTCGGTCTTCCAACCAAACACCAAGACCGGTAAAAGACTAGAAACACATCCTTAGCCCTAGCTAATTATACCTTTGCCTTGAGCATCCTCTTGAAGTTTGATGACGTACATCTTCAAGTTCGGATCATTGTCTTCTCTTGACTTGATGATCAGCTCATGATCATCTTCTTTTTAGGATCTTGATCAACTTATGATCATCTTCTCTTTGGAATCTTGATGTGTATCAACACATGATGCATCCTCTTTTTGATGAACTTTAACTCATGAACACATCTAAAGTCCTCATCATCTTGGAACTTAACCTATTCATCTAACTTATGGAAAATGTTAGCCCCACAAATCGATTGTCATTAATTACCAAAACTCACCATTAACTCATAATGGAGGGACTAGATTCTCAATCTTTTCCTTTTGGTAATTAATGATAATCTCAACAAATAATGAGATAATGAATTGAATATAAAACTATTTAAACTTAAAGTGTGGTACTACGGCCATCTAAGGTCCGGTAGTTCCGATTTCTGACGTGGTACTTTTGTTTGTCTTGAGGGCCAAATATTGGCTCTCTCTGGAAAAAACATACCACCCCATAAATTCAAAACTTCTGGGTTCTGGTAGTACCGCTTACGAATTGCGGTCATACTGCATTGCGGTAGTTCTGCTGTTCAAACTCTGGTACTACCTTTTTCTTCTAACAATACATGGTTGGCTTGATAATTTAAATTCAAATGCATGCATGACCTTTGTCTCGAGCCATGTCGATCTTCTTGTCAACATTAGCATGCATCTCTAAGTCGTTAAGCAAAATCCGGGACTAAACTTTTTCAAACACTTGATAATCATGTTAGTCCCATACACAGATAATTGAGTATAAATTAATATGAGTCAATGTGAGTATATGCACCAGTTTTATATACTCAAAGGATATGTTTCAAAGTAGAGATCCCAATATGTGTAGAAAAAGAAGCATGGATCAATACCAATGAAATCACAAAACATAGAGTGAACTCTCCCTAAATGTGTGTATACAAAATGTGTAACAAAAATATATGCACATATTCAAGTTGGACTTTTTGTGGAGTTCAACCTATATTTTGGATCTTAGAAATACAACAAGATATAAGAATATAACGTTGAATGCATACATCTATGATTTTTATTTTTTCATTCAAATGAGACTAAGCAATAATATATTCAACAAAAGAGTTAGTTTTACATTTAGACTTGTCATTAATTGAGTTAGTATCATATTTATATTTGTCATTAATCACCAAAACCAATCTGATTAGAGCTAGAACTTACACTGGCATAGCCCGGGACCACCGTGCTTTGGGCCACTTCGTGTCGTGCCGGCTCGGTCCAGTCATCTCGTCATGCCGTGCCGTGCCGGCCCGCCTCGCTTCTGGCCAGGCCCAAGCATGGCCCAAAGCCCATCGTGCTGGCATTCATGCCGTGCCAGCCCAAGCCCAACTCAAAGTAACTATACACGATGAAGACGGCAACGACGATGGCGGCGGCAGCTGCCATTATCCTTTTTCTCGTACCCGCCTCGTTAAAAACTAGTTGAAATTGAATTAGTTGCATAAAAATATGGATACGCAATAACGTAAATATCTCGGGAAAAAATGGAATTTTCTTGATATTATAAAAATACAATATTACTGCCTCGTTAAAAACATTACGTCTCAGATTAGGGTTCCCTGAGTAGGGAAAAGAGTACAATATATAGTATCTACTCATCAATATCTAGGTTGTTCATGCGCTTGAGGTCAGCATACGCCTGCATGATTTCAGGATCCTCCAGTTGATGCTGTTGCTGCTCTTTAGCTAATTCCCAATCTTTGGCGCATGTGATTGCCTCCACCATCCTGGGTGTGAGGGATGATCTCCTTTCTTCGATAATTCTCTCTACCGTGCTGAACGTCGCTTCTAAAGAGATGGTGGACACCAGCACCAGGAGAACATCCCGTGCAAAATGTGACAGCACAGAAAATATCCGCTTGTTGTTTTTACACCACTCGAGCAAGTTTATCCTGCCTTCACTAGTAAAATTAGGATCAATATTTGCAAAATCATGCTCCAAGTAGTTGTTCAGCTTTGAGAGAGAATTTCACTTGGAGGTCGCCTGAGATTGAGAGGACGAAGAAGTAGACCTGCCCTTTAGCTTTTTCTAAGTGTGATGTCAAGCTTGTCTTTTCTTGTTGTGTCTGTTGTTAGGCCTCCGATCTTCCACTGCTGTCAAACTTGTCATAATGCATATAGAAAATATGAAAAAGCTCCTCTTTGACATGTGTAAAAGCTTCTGAATAATCAAGGCCAAGGCATTTACCTATTCCCTCCATGCCAACCTGTAAAACTATCAACTTTTTTGTAGGATCGAAAATGATAGCAAAGCAATACAAAGTATGAAATAGAACCAAAATATTTAATAAATTTTTCCTCCATTGTTATGAAGGCATGGCCTAAAAGGGGATCCTCCCTAGATTTGGTAATTTTGTCTGTAATTAACTAAATAAATTCTATAGAACTTTTGTCTGCAATCATCGAGCCACCGCCCCCATCACTGGAAGGTATTGTTGAAAATTCAATTGTTCAATTAATGGAAAAAGGTAGTATGTAGGAGTATTGTTCTTTTAGTGTTTGAAATTAGGCATGTTTTCTCAACAGCCAGATGATTATTGTTCGATCCTAGCATTATGACTTCATGATAGTCATACGTTGGAGCTGCAATAGAAATTAGCCCCGGATTTATGTAGCTCTGGGCAGAAGCTTGGTTGGTATAGTTTCTTCCCATTGAATTTATCCTTTGTTGGTACAGTTTCTTCCATTAAATCTATCCACATTTATCTCATCTATTTATTTTGTGTGCTATGCTACAAGTTATGCTTGGTATCTAGCATGTGAAATTCATTTCAGTTTTCTTACTAATGTCGTGTACAAATATTTAAAAGCATTTGTTGTTGTCTTAATGATGCCCTACGCATTTTCATTGCCTCTTTTATTGTGAGTGCTCTTCAAAGATCTAATTGTACAATGAAACTTCAGTTTTATTGGGAAAACTGATTATAAAATTAAATTTTGTGGCTTACAAGATCTTCCTTCCCGTAAGGCCATAACTGATGTAATGCATAGAAGTCTTCAGTTCGTTTAGTAAGTGATGATTTAAAGCCACGTCCAGTGAGTTGAGGCCGAATTTTTTGTATTTTAGTCTTTTTTTGAAAAATATTCACATTTAGACCCCTGATAGTTTTAATTCCGTTTTTGGACCCAGAGCTCGGCGCCGTGACCCACGGCGCTGAGGTAACACGTCTCGGCGCCGTGGACCACGGCGTCGAGGCGCCAGGCCCGCGCCAGCGGTGCGGCCTGCGTGGCGCCGACGTGGCAAACACCTCGGCGCCGTGGATCGTGGCGCCGAGCTCGGCGCCGTGGATCTGGGCGCCGAGCTCGGAGCCATGGGTCGTGGCGCCGAGCTGTGAAAATTCACAGCAGCCGCCGTGACCAGTGGCGCTCCTGCTCGGCGCCTTCAAAATAATCCGTAGCTTTTGCAAACATTCAGAAAATTGATGAACTGTGTGAAACACAATTTTTGTTTCCTGGTACATTTTTTGATGAGGTCGTGTTCAATCTGAAAATTTCGGGTGCTAGTAACGTAATAATGTTTGTAACATTTTTCCTAAGCAGGGAACTCCGATGGTCAAACACTAATTGTTAGAGAAGGGGATAATAGTGTTGCTTATTAATGGAATTCAAAAGAGCTAAAATGGGGCAAGGTAAGAACCTATGTGCCTTAGACTTTTGCATTATATTGCCCATAAGTAATTATGTCGCTACCTCAAATCACATGGTATAATCTGCGAAGTTGAGGATATAGTTTAATGCCTTGTTGTTCTTTTGCAGACATTTATGTGCTTGAAAATGTGAATTTTTCATGTAATGATTTACAATTTTGAACTGAGTAGGCATGATTTCCCTGTTCTTTTCTATATGCAAACTAATCCATTATGCAGACATTCTTTGGAGCAAGCATGGGTGGGCAACATTATGCACTCTATTAAATTGTAGTTTTGTGAAGCACCGATACGCAATATCGTCATACCGGTAGTCTCAAGTGCAGTGGATACAGCTAGGCAAACACAATACATTGCATAATAATAGGATTACATAGACCGTAGATAGCATGTGTCTATTCTACTGGGTGTAGCGTGGTTGTTTCCCCTTTTTATTGGGCCCTGAGGATGGCTCTGCTGCATCATTCTTCCTGTCACTCTTGGTCCTGAGAGCTGCCTCACGAGCTTGAAGCTCTTCCTCCTGACGCTTGATGGCTGCTTCACGCAGACTTAACTGCTCCCGCCTCCTTTGCAGCTCATCCTCCTTGCCCTTCAGACGGTTTTTGTCCACCCTCACGCGGCGCTCTTGCTCAAGCCGCATGTGTCGTTCCACCTCGCGAGCCTGAGTCATCTTGACAAAGTATTGTCATTTGTTTTCCACCTCCACTGTCCGGTTATTTGGTCGTGCCGGCGACACCCGATCCACCCATTCGATGAACGTGCAAGCCTATGTGTGGCGTGGTAGATGTCATGGATCAAGTTGAAAAACGATAACGAGAAACAAATGATTTAGTTGTCGTCGTTACCACGAAGTCGTCATCCAGGTTTGAACACTTGAAGAACCTACGGCCGTATTTGGCTCGTTGTACTCGATCCGTCCAGACTCCCAACATCGCCCTAAAGCCGCAATGGCACTTCGGGCGCTCATGCCACTCCGGCACTCTAAATGGGTCGGACCTCCATGAAGACATTGTTGTGTAGTAGTATTGTGATGGCTTGAGGAGAAGATGTGGTATGAAAGACATAGGAGGGCTTTATGTAGGCAGGTTATCTGGTGCGGTGGGCATAGTCCATGGAGAGGAGGTAATACGAATCTTTTCGCTTTTTCAGGATTCCAGTTTAGCAATAAATGTTCGTATGTAGGCTTTTCAGAGCCTGTAGTCTCGTAATAAATTCATAGTTCGTAGCCTTTTCAGTCGTTTGCAGGAAACAGCTCGTAGGCTTTTTCAGGATTCCAGTTTAGCAATAAATGTTCCTATGTAGGCTTTTTAGAGCCTGTAGTCTCTTAATAAATTCATAGTTCGTAGCCTTTTCAGTCGTTTGCAGGAAACATAAATTCATTGCAGCAATTATAGAACCACAAAGTACAGACTACGGATTCGAACACAAATATCACACGAATATAACATATACACATGTATACAACAAGTAGCTCATTACAAACACATCTCTGTCCAACCACATACCAAGTGCCTCCTAGCTCATTACAACATATATGCAACGACTTTTAAGCCCAACCACAAGCCTACACATAAGTATCACTGCCTCCTAGCCTTACCCTTACCCAGGGTGTCGGTGCCTGGAGTGTAACGGCTAGGCTCGCGGCGGCGTCTGCGTGGTACAGGCTGTGAAGGCTGAGTTGAAGGAGCGTCTACGAGCTGAGACGGGCCTATCTCATCGTAAGTCTGCTGCTCCACCTCGTCCTCACCGCCCTCGTCAGGGAAAGTGTCGCTCCTCGTGGGGGACGAGCTCTGCCCCGTGTACGACCCTAGCCGCGTCGGGTCTGCAAGTCGTGTCGCAGGCACGTCTACGTCCCTCGCCGCACCTGTGCTGCAACCACAACGACCAGCCGCACGACGTAGCCGACCTGCCAGCCTCTGTCATCCAACATTTTGTTAACCAACAAGATACGAAGATATTAGGTACTAATTTTGTGAGTGGCTATGTCGAAGCTTACCTCTAGGAAGCTACGCGTCCTGACGTCGCCGACGGTCGTGAAGAAACGCTCTATGTCCTGTACGGACTGCCTCAGAGTGTAGCCCTGCAAACAAGCAAAAGAATGGATAATTTGCTATATGTAATGGTATTTATGTCTATTGGAAAATAAGCAATGAGATTGAACATTACCACACGGTCCATTACTGGTGCTATCTCCACCTACGTCCCACCTAGCACAAATCCTCCATTCACATGTTTCCTTCTCGCACACAACTGTGTACCTCCGCTCCACATAAGAATGCCTCACCTTGAATGGCCTTTTACGGATCACTGAATACTCCTGCAGCCACCTTTTCAATGCAGACAAGTCCTCAAACACCATGCCCTTCTCAATTGTCATGCTTGACCCGGCCTCAGGAGCATCTAGCAACTCGTCATCCCTTCCTTCTGCATATGCCTCATGAGAATGCCTAAGATCGCTGAATTCATGAACTGATGGATCCCGGCCAGGGCAATAACGCCTGATCAGCTCAATATCACTTTCGGTCAGCTCTCCAAAAGGGCAGTCATCATCAGAATCAACGGCCCTTGCGATCTCGTAAGGCTCCAGATCATCCATAATTTGAACATCCACAATTTGAACATCCACACTGTTGGAGTCCCTGCAGACTTCTTCAACATTGCCAGATGGAGCAACGGGAGGAACAACCACATTATCAGGAATGTTTCCTGCATCATAAGCACGACAACGATGGGATTGAGACAAAATAAAGGAATGACGGGAAAAGGCTAAAGTGTTGCTCGACACTTACTGGGATGATTCTGGGTCAATCCCATCTCCTGAGGGGCCGCCACGACATCATCAGTCCGACATTCAACTCGAACTGGTTGAGAAATCTGAACCTCGTTCGGGGCAGATAGAGCATCGGGCACCTCAGACACTTCTTCCACATCCACCGCAAGGTCCGGTAACGGAGGGTCAAAGGGTGCCTGATCACCTAGTTCTGGTGAATAACCGTGAGGGGTGGGATCAATGGACACCTTCCGCACAACAAGGTCCAAACATTGGAACTCATTCCTCATAACCAATTTGACATATTTGTCCCACTGATCCTCACAACCAATTAAGATCAACCGCCTTAGAATTGTGTCTTTCGAACCGAAGTGAAGTAACCCCTCAACTGTGATGCTCTCCTCATTTGCATGACAATGTAGCTCCTCCCGGGCCCTAGCAACCAACTCACTAAACGACGGCCGATCACTGAATATCAGAGACACCCTTTGCATTTCAACAAATCGAACATTTCCATAATCATCAGTTGTCACACTGCCTCCATGATATAGGGTGACTAGGTTGTCCATCTAGTTCATACAGAAAACCAAACTTAATACATTTAATCGAAATTGGATACTAAATAGTAACTAATAAGTACCTAGTCACTAACAGCTCACCCTGAACTAAACAACCTGTGGACAATACACCACCCTGAACCATATATAACACTGGCATCAAAGTTTCTCTATGCACATGGAAGCATCACTTAACAATCTATAAGAGCAAATCTAACCCAATAAAAATGTCCACAAAGAACTAAGTATAGTTACCACAACAGCGTAAACAGTCTATTATCCATTAAGTTGTGAAGCCAAATCCCGCAAAACATTAGCTTCCTATGCTAATCAAGATAGCAAACAATATAGCAAATATTAGACACAACCTACCATATATTGCCATAATCATGTAAAACTACAGCGTCCAAAGGTCACCGAAAACATATAATGCATACATCAACTCCTCTTCATTATAAGTATTAATCTATTCAAATGAGATTTGTTAGAACAGGTTTCCTCAACTATTCCAGACTTGCAACAAAACAACAGGCAACTCCCAAACTTTTAACAACCTCAGTCCTCAGCCATTGTGATTACCATGACTGCATAAACATCTAATTCACATTACATTAAACCATGGATTTCTACATTCCTGCTATCTTTTGATTCACCTGTGGGAGTTGTTTTACCTGTGCAGCGGAGATGCGGGCGGGTGGAGAGGGGAGGCGGGCGGGCGTGGATGGGGAGGCCGGCGGCGTGCTTGCAGACGCGGGCGGGGAGGCCGGGGACGGGAGGCGGCGGCACCGGGGGCGCACGGGAGGCGGCGGCACCAGGAGGCGGACGGGAGGCGGCCGGGAGGCCGGGAGACGGACGGGAGGCGGCCGGGAGGCCGGGAGGCGGACGGGCACCACGGGCGGGGAGGGGAGGCTGGCGGCGTGCTTGCAGACGCGGGCGGGCGGAGACGCGGGCGGCCGCGGCGGGGAGGCGGACGGCAGGCGGCACCACCAGGGGGCGGCGGCACCAGGGGGCGGCGGCAGAGAGGCGGGAGGCCAGGGACGGGAGGCGGCGGCACCGGGGGCGCACGGGAGGCGGCGGCACCAGGAGGCGGACGGGCACCACGGGCGGCGGCACCACGGGCGGGGAGGGGAGGCGGCGGCACCACGCGAACGAGACAACGGGAGAGACCGAAAGAAACACAAGTAGAGGATATGGCCGCCCGGGGCCCCAAAGCTCGGCGCCAAGATCCACGGCTCCGAGCTCGGAGCCACGACCCACGGCGCCGAGCTCGGAGCCACCAGTCATGGCGCTGAGCTCGGAGCCACCAGTCACGGCGCCGAGCTCTTGCCACGTCGGCGCCACGCAGGCCGCCGCGCTGGAGCGGGCCTGGGACCTCGGAGCCATGGACCACGGCGCCGAGACGTGTTACCTCGGCGCCGTGGGTCACGGCTCCGACCCCCTGGGTCCAAAAACGGAATTAAAACTACCAGTGGTCTAAATGTGAATATTTTTCAAAAAAAAGGGCTAAAATAGAAAAAATTCAGGAGTTGAGGCATAGAAGGCCATAACTGATGTAATGTATAGAACTCTTCAGTTTGTTTACTAAGTGATGATTTAAAAGCCGTGTCCAGTGAGTTGAGGCATAGAAGTATGTCACTAACTTTGTGCCCATGAAGCTGGCCCATAATGATTCAAACCCAGTTGGTTCTTTGTGCAAAATTTTTTGCCTGCAGTTCAATTTCCTATTTTAGAATATTTAGATATGTATAACTTCATTGCCTAATCTTTATTCAGGGCGCAAGTGGTGATCTACGAATCACAATTATCTCAGTAGTTTGCAAACAAAGCGGTCCATTATGGATTTATGGTTGATTCACCACAGATTTGACAGAAGGCTCACTTAATTTCGGTTTTCAGGTATTGCTGTACATGAGCTATTCATTCCTGATGCAATAGTTCAAGTTTTTAAGATACATTTGGCAAGGATGTCGTGGCATATATTTTGATGTAATTGAGTTGGCAGTGGCCCTCAAATATGTAAATGATACAGCTGGCAACAATGTGACGCAAATACTAGCGACAGTGGCACTGAAGTATTTAAATGATGCAGTTGGCAACAATGTGGCGCAAATTTTTGGAAGACAGATAGCATGCATGCGATGCATGGTTGAGTTGCTATCATCCTTTTGAAAAAACATGTAATAATAGTTAAATTGGATGGCTTATGCCGTATGAAATCTGAAAAGTACTGTGTCTCAGTTTTGTGATCATATGTTATGAATCTGTGCTTTTCTTGTTATTTCCATGTCATGTCTCTATTGTGTATGATATTGAAAATAACAAGTGCATGTATATTCAATGATGAACGTTGGATGAAATTTACAATGTAACACATGCAAATAAAGAGGAGAGTCAAGAGCTGACTAAGGCTTGTAGGTTTGGATGAACTTGTTGGGGAACTCAACAGTCAAGAGCAAAGCATTCGGTTCCTATCCGTATTCATGAAGTCGACCGGCCGAAACAAATTTGGTTTACGCAATCTGTAGCATCTTTCCATTCAGAGATTTGTCAATTGACGTCCTTTATATATATATATATATATATATATATATATATATATATATATATATATATATATATATATATATATATATATATATATATATATATATATATATATATATATATATATATATATATATATATATATATATATATATATATTCTCCTCGTGATAAGCCTGACCAAATTTCCAAATTGGCGACTTGACGAGTGTGGTTAGTCCATGCATGGACATGAATACTACGAGTGCACCACAAGAGAGAAACAATACGACGGCACGACACGGCTGCGTGCGAGAAAAGTTCACACGGAGTCACAGACCGAATCATATTACTGGCAAGTAGGAAAGCTGGGCTTGCCATGCTTCCGACATTGAAATTCTGATGTGAAAATCCACTAGGCCTATGGAAAAACTGGGCTAAATACGGAGGATGCACTTCAAAGTTGGAGGAAAAGGAAAGTTTCAGTGGCTGACCAAACCTTACCAGGGCTGGAAGAAAGGTAGAAAAACGTACAATATAGGATGCGATCCTACGTGTTTCCCTTATGTATTCTCCCTTTCCGATGCGAGAGAAGGAAAAAAAGTTGTCACAAACAGTCGCAGTCTGAATTCAGGAACACGCGCGAGTTCTTGTGGTGAGAGTGAGACGAAAAGATTGAGATCGACCTACAGCCCGCGGTATTCTCGGGGCTCCGAAACGACCTGCGTTAATCCTTACAGCACAGCAGCACGAAGAACATGTCAAAGAAAAAACGATAAGAGACACAAAGGGTGCAGTCAAAGAAGAGCTGCTTCTCTTTTGCGAACGCCTGTATTCAATTGCAGAATAAGCCCGGCGCTTAGCGCCTGTTCATGCTGATTTTTAAAAAACTGCTTTTCTTTCGTAATTAATTTTTCTATAGTATTTAGCTTTTAAACAGAATATCTTTTTAAAACAGGTTTACTAGTCAATTGTAGTATATACTGTAGCGAGTTCATTTATATCGGCTAAAATTACACGTAAATATCTCTCTATTAGCTATCATTATTCATAAGTTAAAATTAAAAGTCAAGTAAAAAGCTCACGGTTCTCGACGAAAACGCAAGAGATACGTTTTCACAGTTCTTGCCACCCACGCGAACGTCCGTCAATTTGACTAGAATCACCTCTACTTCCATGCTTACCCTGCACAAAAGGGCTTATTTTAAGTGGTTTATGGCTGAAAAACACTGTAGCTGGTTGACGGTGGCTTATTTGGCATAATTAAATTTAAAAAAATTAAAAATAGACAAAACAGGTTAGCCCGTCACGGACAGTACAAACGAATACAGGGAAAAAAGAACCGACAAAAAGCTCAAAAAAGCCAAAAAATCAGAAAAAGATGAAATTATTGAATAGTGAAAATAAACCAGAAACTTAAGTCGAAATGAACGGGCCTTAGTATTTTGGTGCACTATTTGTGCCATACTGTCTGTTGCTCTGTTGCAGAGAACAGCAGCAACAAGCTAGGAAGATTTTTCAAGAGCAGCAGGAGCATCAAATTGAAACAGAATTCAGGCCAATCGTGACAAATGACAAGAACCCACTTGGATGCCACTAAGAACAACAACTGCCGTCATTCCAAGTTAACAAGAACAACAAAATAGTGACAACGACGCAGCCTTTCCAACTGTCGAAACGATCGGTCTTTCTCTCTCGAGCCATCAGAAAATAAAACATCTATAAAATTTGTTTACTGGCTGATTTCCTATAATCATTAGCATCTTATCTCTGCCAAAGAAGAGCATATCCATTTTGTATTATCAGGTTCATGTCACAGTCAAGACAGCTGAAACATCAGGGGCACATTGGTCTGTGTACATAAGACAGAGAATGCCATCACTAAATCCATTTTTCACTCTACTGTAATATATCTCTTGTCCAAAGAATCACATGTTGGAAAATAAGCGGTTTTAGCAATTTTCTATTTTTAATTCCAATTATGATAAAGCATAAGAGAACATATATATAGCAATATGAAAATGATATGAAAGCACATGTATTATCTCTCGAAGCAGATAAACAATTCATAACATTGACATATTGCAATATACTTAATAAAACACATATGTGGGCATATAAAATCTGCACAATGCACCGATTAAGAATTTAAGTGTTGCTCTCAGGGAGGAGTTGCACAAGTTAACTTCTACCACTCTTGTCAGTTTTCAATTATTACAGTGACAATCTTTCATAGTTCTGCTAGTCTATCTAATTGAATATTATCTTAGTGCAACTTCAATGTCAAAAGCATGCAATAGCAACAGATTTCAACATAAATAAGTCAGAATGAAGCTACTGCAGAAACATATACATTCGGCAATTGCAGAATCTACAGATATATGTTTTCGGCAACTTCTACAAACAGCAGTTAGCTACTCTGAAAAGTGAACTGAACAAAGGCAATTGACAAATTTAATGGCCACACATCACAGAAGTAACCAACTAGCCAATGATAAATCAAACTAGCAGAGTCTATTTAGATTGTCACTGATAATTGAATCTTTGACACGTGTCCTCATCAAGCATTCACAAAACACCCTCAATCTACCATGTATGAGTCCTCCCAGTGCTAGTACTTCCCACGATATTTCAGATATATATCAGGTATGAACTAGCACGGCTAACATATGCACAACAAATGCAAAGAAAGATGAAATAAAGCTCACGGTATGATGGCAGTCAAAGCAGCCGAGACGGTCAAAAAGGGGCTAGGCTCGTCGAAGACGATGTCCCAGAACACCAATCACCAGCGAATACCCAAGAATCACTGGAGAGGCAATCAGAGATACAAAGCCCTACTCCAGAATTGATACTCACCGAATCGTGGAGCCAGCTGAGGTGCCAGTCAATGCTGCACAAAACCAACAAGAAGATGAACTCGCGTCGCACAACACCCGGGCAGGACCGAGCTGACACAAGAGAACGGGAACTGTGAGCAGAGAGCAAAAGCACCGCCACCCGGCGACCACACGCGTATAGCCACCGTCGAGCTCTCCCAAACAGATCCCCAAAACCAGATGGTCAACCAAAGTTTTAGATATGAATGTGAGCACTTTTTTCTTTCTGCAACCCATCTCTCCCCTTTCCAAGTTAAAAGCATAGAAGGCCAAAACTAACCAGAGAAATCGGTGGCGCCCACGACCAGAGGAAGCCGAAGCTTCCTCCCGTAGAAGACAGAGGAGGAGAGGGGATAGGAGGAATGCATTGGCCAGATCCAGAATGAAGCCGAACCGACTGCCTCCCTCTAATCTCTTCTCACTACCTCTCTTACATGTGGACCCCATGGGCATTTTATCTTCTCCTTTTTTTCTTTACCCAAAAAATGAGGAAATTATGAAATGGTCCAACATCACATGCTTGTTACATCAGAGGTGACCTTCGTCTTCAGTCATCGGAAAACAAATTAGATTGTATTATCACAGTGATAGTACTTTGCAACTTACATTCTTGCTTCATAGTGTGCATGGACTAACCAATCCGAGGTCCTAAGAGGCTAGACAGGTGTTAAGGCATAGCCTTCTGAGATATTGAAGAATAACTATAGGTCATGGTTATTAAGTCGCACGACTAGTCACAACTAATCGTTGATTAGTCGAAAAGTCAACACAGTAGCTCCGACTAGTGTCGTCGACTCGACTAGCTGATCTAGTCGTCTGACTTGCGGACTAGTCAGCAATTGGCCCACTGCCAGGCGGAGCCACTGAAGAGTCGAAGACATATACAGAGGGGTCAGGGGAGAGCTAAATAGCTTATGCAATTGAAGACATTCAGCTCCCATGATGCCGCCAGGAGGGAACCCTAGCCATCGCCCCCATCCACACTGCCGACGGCACCTGCCGCCGCCTCCTCCTCAGTCCTCCCCTGCCTCAGCACCTCCTCGTCCTCCTCCTCGGCCCACAACATCGCCGCCACCTCCTCCTCGGTGCTCCATAGTCGCCATCAACCCCTGTCCACGCCGCCGCCGCCTCCTCCTCCTCGGACCTCCCTCCTCTACAAACCCGAGCCGTGGTGAGCGCCGCCGCCTCCTCCTCCTCGAACCTCCTTCCTCTACAAACCCGAGCCGTGGTGAGCGCCACCGCCTCTTCCTCCTCGTTAGCCGCTTGGTGCTCCCTAGTCACCGTCAACCCTTATTCACGCCGCAGCCGCCTCGGACCTCCCTCCTCCGCTGACCCAAGCCGTGATGAGCGGTGAGCACTCCCTCCTCTCGTCTCCTTCCTCTGGCAACAGTAATGTCTCCTCTCCTTCGGCCCTTCCTCTCCTGACCTCTGACTCTATAGTAGTAGTCGCGGTAGTAGTAGACTAGTAGTAGCAGGTAGAGCATTAGCAAGTTGCTATGCACTATTAGCCGCACTCAACAGTAGCAATAGACAGTAGGCAGTAGTAGTAGGTAGCACTCAACATGAAAACTAGTAGTAGTAGCAGCAGTGCAGCACTCAGCTGATTGGTAGGCACTCGGCACTAGGCAGTAGCAGGATTACTAGTAGTAGTAGTAGTAGTAGAATTAGTAGTAGTTGTGAATAGCAGTAGTAATAGGCTAGTGGCAATAATACTACTTGTAGTATATCATAATTTGAAATTTCTATTTCACCGTCTGCAGGTATCATGGTAGATAGTGATGACCAACAAATCATTGTACCTGCAGCCACTAACGCCGAGGCAAATGATCCATTCAAGGATCCTAGGCGGAGGGCTAAGTCTAAAGACCCGGCAAGGAAATATGGGTTCTGGCCAGATTTAGAGAGAAAGGATCTCCTGCAATGTACTCTTTTGCAACAAGAGAGTCCATGCCGAAGTGGGAAGATTGAAGCGACACCTTGCTGGGGGTCACAATGATGTGAAGAAATGTCCCAAGGCAACTGTAGAAATAAGGAAAGAGATGCATGACTAATTGAAGAAGAATTCAAGAAAGTTCAAAGCCATGGTGGTAGGTGAGGAGGATGAAGCTGAAGAAGGAGAAGGTGCTGAAGAAGAGGTCCAACAAAGCTCTGGGGTAGCTGCAAAAAGGAAGCAATCAATAGCTTCTTTTACTGTGGCTGGGCCAGAAGTGTACTAAATTAGTTGTTGATATGCTTCGAAAGGCACCAAAAGAGATTGTTTCTGAGAGGCATAGCTCGTGCAGTACTCAACCTACGCTTGAGAGATGCACCAAAAAGACAAAGGAACAAGAACAAATTATCAATGATCACGTAGATGACTTCTACGAGAATGGCATACCATTCAATGCTATCGATTCAAGAAGCTGGGATATTCTGTTGGAGTCTATAGGGCAATATGGTCCTGGGTATAAATAGCCTAGTTACCATGACATAAGGTTGCCATTGCTTGAAAGGGCAAAGAATAAGACAGATGCATTGAGGGAGAAGCATGAGTTGGCATGGCAAGAATATGGTTTCTCACTCATGTCCGATGGGTGGACTGACATGAGTGGGCATCATTTGATCAATTTTCTAGTCAATAGTCCAGAAGGTACTTTCTTCTTGGATTCAGTTAATGTTTCTAGTGAATCAACTGATGCACACTTGTTGGCAAGGTTGTTGGAGCAAAAAATTGATTCAGTTGGGAGGGAATATGTGGTTCAAATTGTGACAGATAATGGATCTAACTACAAGGCAGCGACTAGAATCTTAATGGATAGGATTCCTACTTTATTTTGGACCCCTTATGCTGCTCACTGCCTGGACCTTATGCTAGAGGACATTGGGAAGATAGAAGAGTTTAGCAATTGCATTACTAAGGCAAAGAGGGTCAGTATATTTATCTATAGGCATGGAAGGATTCTTGATGCAATGAGGAATAAGACATGTGGTAGGGATCTTGTGAGTACATAACAACTCGTTTTGCTACATCATTTCTCACTTTGGCCAGCATGTTAAAGAATAGGCAAGCATTGAAAAGTCTCTTTGTTAGTGAAGAATGGAATGAGAACAAATTGTCTACCACAGAACTAGAGAAGGTGGTTGCGGGAATTATTCTTTCTATGTCTTTTTGGAATTCAGCGAAAATTGCATGAGAGCTTCACAACCACTTCTTATTGCTTTGAGGATTGCCGATGGTGTTGAGAGGCCAGTAATGCCTGAGATTTGGATGGCCATGGATGTTGCAAAGACAAGCATCAAGGAATCTTTGCAACATAAGCAAGATTTACTCAAGAATGTGCTAGCAATTGTTGACAAACAGTGGTATAACCAAATGGAGTAAAAGTTATATGGGGCAGCATTGTTCTTGAATCCAAATAAGTTTTTTGACATTAAAGAATCCAATAAAAGACTTGCTACAAGGCTACAGTCGATGTTCAATGATGTGATATAAAAGATGGAGACCGATGACGATAAACAAAGTAAGATAAGTAGGCAAGTTGATGATTATGAGAGAACTGAAGGTGAGTGCTTCACAAAGAAAATGGCGATCAAAGACCGAGACAAAAATAGTCCTCATAAATATAAGTATTACAATTATTTGCATTATATTTTGTACTTCTTTATGTTTGAACTTTGAATTGTATTATCTTTTGTAGTTCTTTGGTGGGGTGCATATGGTGGCCTTGCTTGTGAGCTCTAATGTTTAGCAAAGCGAATAATTGGTCTTTGTTGTTCGACGTCTAGATGTGAGCGCAATTAGAGTACATTTTCATTTGTAAGTAACTAACATAACTACTTTACTAGTCAATTCAGTGAGTTTATGTTCATTGCAGCCGCCTTTGACATGCTTCTTGATTGCAGATCCATACCAAAAATAGAAACCGTTTAGAGCACAAGAGATTGAATAAGTTGTTGTACATTTCATACAACCAAAAAATGGCAAATAAGTTTCAAAGGTTGCGTGAGGAAGGCTCTAAAGGAAACAAATCTAACCCATTAATCCTAGAAGAAATTCAATGGGATAATGAATGGGTAGATATCAATGCTGAACCGGTTCATGAAGGCGGTACTGATGGCGATAATCGTCTAACTTGGGCTCATGTTAATGAAGCTATTGGTGCATCGTCTACTCAAAGAGGTCGTAATCTTCCCAGGAGAGTTCATGGTGATACTAGCAAGTCTAGTGACCGGCCCATAGGCCCTCATATCACTTATGATCGACGTTCAAAGTCAAGGATTGCTCGTAATGTTAATGAGGTGGAGCACGGCAGTGGAGATGATGATAAGGATGATATTGTTGTGGTTGATGATGAATAATTGGATGATGACGACACTCCACCATCTACTCCTCATGCGGGTGGAGTAAATCATGAAGAGGGCGGGTTTCAGTTGGATGATGACTTGTATGACTAATTTGAGTCATGAATGATCATCGTGCCTACTTAGCAATTTGATGTCCTAGACTCCTAGCTATTAACTTTTGATGTTTCTCATTTAAAACTCGTTTCCTATTATGTTATGAACTTATGCTTAATGATTGTAACTCCTATTGAGAACTTAGTTTATTATGCTGTGATGTAACTCATGTTATGCTTTTTTTTTTACTTGTTGTCCTATAGTTGTGTTATTTACTTGCTATATCATATTATCAATATTTTATTCATTACAATTTGCTGATTTTTTTTCTTCCACTTGTAGGGTGTTGCTTCTCAATTTGAAAGAAAGACATTCATCAAGAAATATATGTCAGGATCGAAAGTGCTGAGGACTGATTCTGAAGGTTAGTAATAGGGGTTTCATTTTCCTATACTTTGCCATACACCATAGCTGCCTTCCTAGTTTGTAGTTTCAATATCAATCATGATGGATATATGCATTGTTTCTTTTATTGATCAAATTAATCAATAGACCGGCCTTTTTATTCATTCGGCAATGGCAGGTGGAAAGTCCAAAGATGGGGGGTCTGTTCCAAAGAATGGTAGTAGGTAAAAGACAGTAATACTTGATTTCTAGAAGATGGTATCCTATGGTACCACTGCTACATAGACAGTCATGTGGCCAACTCAAAACAAGTCATCATTGTGATTCCAATTTTGACATTCACTGTTAGTCTATTACAAACTTACAATCATTATTGTTAATGAAATATATGCTTTATTCATTACATTGCCTTTTATTCCTTGAGTTCTAAGGCATATTTGCATCACATATATAGCCAATGATACATCTGCATACCAAATACTACATTCTGTTGTGCTCTGCCTTTTGGACTTCTAGTTCTTACAAATGTTGTGGTTACAGAGAAGGAATGCTCTGGAGGAGTGGATGCAAAAGCTACTTTCTGAGATTGACTTGTCAACAAGTGCTTCTGTTGCTGCTTTTGTTGAGCCTGAAGGTGAGGCATGCTCATGTATGTGCTGCTTGACAAGTTGACATATACCACCGAAGACATACTTTGAAACTTTGACCTTGTAAATTGTAGAAGCTGATCCATTGAAACTTGATAGGGAGCAGGAATAGGACATTTCATATACTTGGTCTTGGAATCTTGGATTGCTCACTACTCAAAAGAAATATATGTTACCATCAAAACAAGTAAGTCATCAACTCATCATCATACTTATGTTGTTTTTCTCTTTATTTCATGATGTACAATATGTATATGTGCATAATTGTTGCTACAACTTAGTACATTATATGTCCTGTTTGTATACATCCTAGCCTGACGACTAGTCGTGGTTAGCCGTGACTAGTCGACTGACTAGTCGGGCAAGTCGATTAGTCAACGCTTTTGCAACGCGACTCGACTTTACGACTTAATAACCTTGTTGTAGGTTAATGTTTGGAGTCAATCAGAGCTATGTGCAGAAGTACTCGTTTTTGAGTCAGTTTGGTAGTAGACAACATCTCCTGTATCGCTAACATAATGGTCGCTCTTTAAGCTCCGCGCTAGCACCCCAAGTAGGTGGAATGGGAGAGGAGCTGACTTCTCTGGTTCTTTGTAGTACTTGCCAAGCACGGGTTTTGCTGCCTCAGTCTGCAGGTTAGATCCAAACCAACATGGCTTAGTAGGGTGGCTCTAGCAAAAGGCGCATTAAAAAGGCAAGAACAGGCGATGGACTCTTACCGCCTCAACAAGATGGTAATGTGGGATTTGAGGGAAAAGATGATGAACAACATGAGTTCCGATGTCATGGTGGATGTTGTTGATCCACCCGTAGTCCCGATCAAGTGTTGTCAGTCCTCCACGCAGATAGCTCCATTCCTAATAGAGCAAAAGACAGCGTGATCTCAATAAGAAACCAAACTAGGATCGTAAGTAATTATAAATGAAAAATACTTAACAACCTGAAGTAGTAGTCTAAAGTATTTAATAGGCTGAGTTAGTATTCTACTCAGGTAGGCAACGAAAAAAACCCTACTTTGATCTGTAGCATCCACCACTAGCATTTTACTCCAAAAGGCGACAAAAAACACTAGATATTTGATTTTTTTACATCCACTACTAGAATTTCTCTGATTTGAGGTTTCATTCCCTGCTTATGGCTGGAAGTAAAGGACGGAGGACGCATTTGGCATTTAGGCATAAAGAGACTCCGTATCTTAAATAACTGCCACACATGTATATACCAGCAGTACAAAGACTGGCTGTGAAAGCTGCAGTCAAATAGCATTATGGACTGCAACAGGTTATTTCCAAGAGAAGTCAAAAAAGTGATTGCATGTTTAATATCTGTTGGCAGGATGTGCCCTTACTTATCTTCCATTTGGTAGGAAAATATGAAATTATGCTTCTGCGATTTGCCATTTTTTTTCTCTGGTACTAACCATCACTTTACCTATTTTCTTTGATGGTAAGACATATATTTTGCTTAGGCCCTGTTTGGATGAGGAGTAATTCCTTGGTAGGTTTTAGGATTTAGTTCAAATTTGAATTGGATCCTAAAACTTTCCAATGAAATACCCCTAATACAAACACCCCTTAGTTTTTTACATAGCATGTAAAACAATGAACCTAATGTTCTGTCATTCAGGAAACAAAAATGGACCATGACCTAGGCATCTAGCTGTTGAACACTACGCGGTCATCCTGAGACATTGATTAATTGCAAATCTGCTTCATTAGTCATGATATTTACCTTTCCACGATACCAGGGAAGCTTGTCTTCATGGCCATGATGGTGCAAGTATGTGACAAAATCCAGCCACATAACAAAAATCTGCACAAGGGTTCACCAAAAGTAACCACATAAATTTTCCACTACCACACACTCCACCTATGACCTATCTAAATTATCATTTTGCAGAAATTGGGCTTGTAATAAAAGACACGTCACTCTTACCAAGTATGGGACAGCATAGAGCTTTAGCATCTTAAGCGGCCCCATCACAAAGGTCAGACCAGCGAGAACCCCAACCATGGCCAACCAGGAAGCAGTTGATGTTAGCACATCCTTCTTCTCATTGGGTTGGAACAAATGGCTGTTCGGGTCGAAGTGTGAGCCTGACTTCCCTGGACTCCTCGCAAACTGCACAGACACACATGAAACCCCAAGGCAGGAATTTAGCATCACATTATAAAACAAGAAGCACCAATTCACATATCATGGTCTAATCAACAAGCACGTTGCCTCACCAAGTATAACGGGAATGCGAGCATGGGAAACGGCATGGTGAACCGCAACTTCCGTGTCATATTGTCCAGGCTATTGTACAGCCTCTGGGGTAGCTGCCAATTATCACAATTCAGGAAACCATCATTCCATCAAGCACAATTCACCAGCATGTACCCCTCTGCAGCATTCCTCATGAACCCACCCAAAAACAAAGACCTACCGGGTGCCAGGACTCGTCCTTCTCGACATGGCCGTGGTTCTGGTGGTGCGTCCTGTGGCTAATCCTCCTGCAATTGCATTCAAAGACGGCGCCTTTCTTAGCATCGACAACAATTCGTAACAAAAAAGAAAAGCATGAGAAATAGAACAGGCACTCATCGTACCAGCCGTGGTATGGGACAAGAATGGAGGAGTGGAGTATGTGGCCGACCACGCTGTTCAGCTTGGCGTTGTTTGAGAAGCTCCCATGTCCACTGCAAACACCAAACAGCCGTACAGGGAAGAGTCAAAGATCCCAGCTTTAAGCTAAAACCCGGATAGAAATCCAATCTTTGGCATGGTGGCCGGGCCGTACCAGTCGTGTCCGAGGACGAAGAGCGCCCAGAACATGGTACCCTGCGCGGCCCAGTAGAGCGGCCAGACAAGCCAGCTGTCGACGCGCGCGGCGGCGGCGGCGAGGCCGAGCACGACTACGACGTCGCGCAGCACGTAGCTCATGGACCGCCAGGGGTCCTTCACCCAGCAGTGCTTCGGGATGGCCGCGCGGATCTCCGCCAGCCCGAACGGCGGCGGCGCCCCGTGGTCGAACTCCGCCTCCGCCGCGGCGCCGTTGGCCGCCAAAGTGCTCACGGCCTCCTCCTCTCCTTGGGAAGAGCTCCTCTTATCCTCCTCCACGGCGGAGGCGAGGCGGGTGGGCGCGGAGACGCGGAGCGCCCAGTCGCGGTGGATGGTGGCGGCCGCGGGGCGGCGCAGCCCGGCGGCGAGGTGCGGAGGCGACGGCAGCGCAATGGCACCGCCGTGCCTGCGCAGGCGGAGCGGCGTGAGGCCGCAGCACTCGGAGAGAACGAGCCGGGCCATTGGGCGAGAGCGCCGCCCGGAGCAGTGGGACGGATTGGCTATCTACCAGCACCACCACCACCGCTCGCTCGGAATCTTTTGCGTTCGGGCGGTGGATGGGGCTGGAAGCGTTGGTTGTCGGGAGAGATTGGCTAAAGGCGAGGTCTTTTATGCATGCGAGGAGAGAAGTCGCGAGCGCCGAGCGCCGTGTAGCGCGTGCGCGCGCGCTGGTGAGCCGGAGTGGGAGGGGGGCAGGTGCGCGTCGGCGTCGCGATGGACCGGACGCGGTGTGGTGGACTCGGACCGGGATGAGTCGGTCGGACCCGAGTCCAACTTCGGGGAGCTGGCACGTGTGAACTGCTGCGGTCTGCGCTCCGACGCCGTCCTTCTTTAACTCGTGTTTGACTGGTTTAGGTTAGTACTAGTAGTAGTTTAGTAATGCTAGGAGGCCATGCTCAATACTCAACGTGTCTCTGGTTTCTTTCCTATAGCGATTGAAATTATAGTATAGTAAATATTAGTTTTTCTTCGTAATTAAATTTTATAATAAATAAAAATATTATATTATCACATACAATACAAATGAATAAAAAAAGACAAAAAAAACCTAAAATTAAACAAAAAAACTAAAAAAAGATAAAACCAAGAAGGCAGAAATTGAATCCGATTGAAGTGAGGCCTTAGTAGTTCTAAATATGCTGTGTACGTAAGAGATGTACAGTGGTGCGGAAATCAAATCATGTTGATGCGTGTTTCTCACTATTAAGAGAGTTTAACTTAAATTTTAGTACTAGTATCATGTTTCCGTCGTTGCAATGTGATGTTTAGCAAGGGTGGTCAAACCTCAAGTCAAATATATCTAAAGATCGACTCGACTCGTTGGTGTACATGGATGGATGGAGAGTTTTTGATTGAAATAGTAAATTTTAAAGTGGGATTAGTAAAAATGATATCCTTATTGCCGTAATGCAAAATTTGAGCTCTTATCCGTACGATCACCATGCAGTTTTAGCTATGGTGCAATATATGGCGGAGCACTGCACGGTCACTACAGTTTTAGCCATAAGACGACATGTGGTACTGTGATCGTGCAGGTTTAGCCTACATAAACCGTCACATATCGTCTCGTGGCTAAAACCGCACAGCGAAAAACTCCGTGGATGGTCGGACGTTTTGTGGTGTCAACTAATTGCTAGGCTTTGTCTTGTATCGTAACCGAAGTATAAGCGGTGGGGTTCCGGCTCCCTGCCGTGTCCACGTCGCCCCCACTCGCTCGGCCGGCCGGCGCGTGGCCAGCGATTTTGCGTACGGCCGGCCGAACCACTTTCCCTCAATTTTTTGAAAATTACGTAAAGGTCCTTTTTCCTTGCGAATAGGTCCCTGCAAGTTTTTCCTTAAAAAAAATTTTAGATGGCGCCCCGCGGGTTTCCAGAATTACGTATAGGTCCTTATTTACTTACGTACAGGCCCTTACAAGTCCTCGCTTTTTTGCAAAAAAACCCTTCGATTTTTCCGAAATTACACATTTGTCCTTGGTTTTTTTATGAAGCTCCCTGCGAATTATCGCCTCTTTTACTTTGATCCACAAGGTAGCTAGCGCGGCGTGCGCCGCGCCCGTGGCCTAGTAGTTGTATGTACTAGGAAGTAATTCTTCAAAGAGGACGCGCATCGGTACTGACCAAGTTTTTTGGTATGCAAGGCATTTTCTGGTCACGAATTACTGAATTAGTCTATTTGAACATATTCCATCCAGATGGGTCTACATCTATGATCGATGTTTGTGTTATTTAAATTACACACATACAGCTTAATAATATAACTATATACAGTACATCATGCTATTCATATGCTCAGCGGCCTCAATTAATTGTTAGTCCGTTACTTTATAAAAACCATGTGGGAATCCACCGTTGCACAGAACGAAGAATATGATCACACAGAATACATTAAGGATTTAGGCCTCACTCGTTTAGACTAGGACTTTTGACTTCTGACTTATTTTTTACTATTCCTAAATTTCATCTTTTTCTGGCTTTTTAGATTTTTTGAGCCTTTTTACCGGTTCTTTTTCCCGTATTCGTTTGCATTATAGGTGTTGGGCTAACCTTTTTTCTATTTTTAAACTTTTTTAAATTTAATTATGCCAAATAAGCCACCATCAGCTACAGTGTAATTTCAGCTAGCTACAGTGAAAATTCAGCCATAAGCTACAAAAAAATCAGCCCAACTGAGCACACTGTTATTTATGAGGTTCAGCAATAGTATAAGGAATTTCTTTTCATGATTAGAGTAGATGGCATAATTTCTACCTTGGTTCAATATAATTTATACCTTTGTCAACTAGTTGTATTCACAAGAAGGGAGTTGATTATGATTGGTATTCTTCCTGGTTACGGGGCATATTTCTAGAAGGACAACTCTTGCGTTGGTAGTCAATTGAGATTCGCATTTGAAACAAATGGATGTCAAATCAGTGTTTTTGTATAGTGACCTTGATGAGCTTATCTATATGGAGTAGCCAGTAGGGTTCACTGGACCGAAAAATCAATATTTGGTTTGCAAGTTAAAATTTTCATTGTATGAGTTGAAATAATCTCTAAGGCAGCGATTCAAAAGTTTTGATCCCTACATACTGCAAATTAGCTATAGACATGTGACTAAGACTGTTGTGTTTATGTTCGGCACTTGATAATGATTCATTTATTTCTTTGTTACTATATGTTGATGATATGCTAATTGCTACAAAGCATGTGCATGATGTGATTGATTTAAAGGGTTTGCTAAGTTAAGAGCTCAATGAAATTATGGTTGTATTTGGATAGTCCTACATTGATTGTAAGAGGACAAAACACGATTTATAAGGATGAGAAAGTAATGAGATAGTCCAAGATCCTTTGGTTATTAGAGCACTCCCAATGCAGAAACTATGGATGATTTCTATGTCATTAAATAAGGTGCCAAGTAAGCAAAATGCTGATGTGTCATTGGAGTTAAGGAGGAGAGATAAGGAAATGGCAGTCCCAATGGAAGAAACTGACACGATTTCCATAGCACAAAAAATCATCTATAGAAACTATCTTCCACAGTGGAGGTGTCTTCGAGTAATAATTATTTTCTCTTTCTCTCTCCCAACTCTATCTTCTTCCTCCAATGAGAGTGTGCCACGAGCCCCCTAGAAACTGGTGGTTTCTTCTCAATGGCGATTTCATAGTTTCTTGGTGCATTGGGTGGAGTGAAGACCTGATTTCTTCATGAGGAATCCGTTTTTAGGATTTGTGCTCTCTTTCATCATTAATTACGTTGCCATATCAGCATTTTGCCTACGTGGTAAGTCATTTAATGAGGATAGAAACCATCATCAATACACCATTGGGACTGCCCTATAGACACCATGTCTACACAGGAACCAAGATAGAAAGAGCTGTGATAGGTAGATGATAGGAGAGAGAAAATAGATGATTTGATGAAAATTTTATTTGTAGAAACTATCCATTGGGAGTATAGTTTCTATGGGTAGTGTCTACATTAATTGGTAAGTATAGAAACTATCTCATAGTTTCTGTATTAGGAGTGCTCTTACTCTGTAATTGGGTTTACAGGTATAACGGCATAATGACCTAGGACCGGGGACACTGTTTAGCGTCAGATGACGTTGCACAACAATCTAAGCCTCAACTATGCTTCATATTAGCAGAAGAAAACACGTATGACTCACAACAATCTAAGCCTCAACTATGATTCATATCAGCAAAAGAAAACACGCATGACTAACAAGAGCACCGCCATTTGTAACTGTGCCCCATTTGCCCCCTAAACCGCAGCCCACAGTCCTCATGATTCGCACAGAAGATTTAGTGCATGTTTTTTTAAGGTTTATAGCTTTTTGTTTGTTTGTGATAGAGTACGTAGTAATAGAAACTTACGTATAATTTTAGTCGATACAAATAAAATCGTTACAGTGTGTATTCTTCAAAAAACACTCCATTTGATATCTAGTTGCTATAAAAAAAATAAAAAATCAGTATTTAGAAGCTAAAAAGAAGATACCTTATTTTCGCGTGCGCCCGCATCCATGATCTCGTTGACATATAATACAGTACTGTGCGACTGTATATTCGATTTGATCAACACACGCTTCCTCCCTCGTGGAGACGAGTCAATGGTCACTCACAGCTGATCAGCGTCGACCTAATAATGCGTTCATATGCCTGAAGAAATCCTCACGAATTCACAATCTGCAGCACATATACTTCTCTTTTTATTTTTAGTTTTTGTTAAGGAGCATGAGATTCTCATCGTGCAAACAAGTCAAAGAATTATACTTGTATGAAAATAATCGAAGACGATCTAGTTGTCCTAGCCGAATCAAAGCCACTTTTGGCACTATTTCGCACCGTTACGAAAATTTATGTACAGTCTCCCGACACAACGTTCGTCACAGTGTAATTTTTGGGGAATTTTACCCATTGTAAATGTTGCTCAAAAAATCATACAATTTAGATATTTTTACGAGTTTTTACATATTGCAAACGAGCTTCAAAAATTACGAAATTTTATGTAAAGCCTTCAGATGCAGTAATAGTTATTATGTAATTTTTAAGAATTTTATACAATTTAAATTAGTCATATTTATTTGGATTAACTTAACTATACAAATTTTTTTGTTAAATTCATAGTTTTTATCAATACTATCGTCGTATTGCTATCTTTATAAATGCGATACCAGACAGTGCCAAAATGACTTCGATTCGTACCACAAGTAGTACTACTTGAAGTACGGTACAGAAAAAGAAAAAAGTTGTGGAGGGGCCTCGTACCAGTGGGCCCGGGCTCGAGGCGTGGAGCAGGCGCGTCCACACGTAGGCGGGATGTGCTTGGGGCCTCTTGGTTCGTGGACGCGAATGTGGCCTATCCAGTGTCGTTGATCTGCTAGCCAACGGTGTCGCGCTGAGATACTTTTCCGCGGTCGTTGGCGGCTTGGCGCGGTGCGATCTGGGCCACGAGGCTGACCAGCCGGGCCCGCGGCGAATCTGCGCTGATCGGGGCTTTTCTGTTGTTCTGCTTTTGGCGTGACGTCGACTTGCATTTAAGAAAACGGCCGGAATGAGCTCTACCGGCGGTAGGGTCCGGCCTGACCTGGTAAATGAAATGAAAGGCAATTCTGCTAAATTTCATCATGATCATACGATGATTGTACTAGAAAATAAAGCCAGGAACTAACTCCGTTGAAACCCATGCATGGGGCTAAGCTCTAATGAGGGTGGTGATCATTTGGACTTATTTTTAGTGGTTTATGGCTGAAAGCACTGTAGCTGGTTGAAAAAAACACTGTAGCCGACAGAGACTTATTTAGCATAATTAAATTTAAAAAATTAAAAAATATAAAAAAATATGTTAGCTCATTACATATAATACAAACAAATACGGGAAAAAAAGAACCGGCAAAAAAGCTCAACAAAAAGCCAAAAGTTCAGAAAAAGACGAAATTTATGAATAGTGAAAAATAAGCCGGAAACTAAAAGCTGAAGCTCAACCGATCAATAAAAACGGATCGAGAAGCCTCAAATATAAATAAGAACCTATATTTTAAAAACAAATACGAATTTATATTTTTAAAATAAATACAAATACAAATTCAAACATTCTCGAATACGAATTCAAATCGAATATGTATGTAATTCAATCAAATGCGAACATCCTAAAACTTTTGTAACAAATCTCAATAGAACAATTTTATGTGATATGACTACACGTCTACACAAGCTAACAATATATCGCATAGAGTTAAAAATTATGCAAAGTAATTTTCACTTCTTGCTTGTGAACATTAATTTATCAGAAAATTACTTCCTACAATCATCCCCAGGAAGGTTGCCATGGATGGAAACAGATCGAATACGAATCGAATAGTCTCGAATAAGAATACGAACATTCTCAAATACGAATACAAACATTCTCGAATACGAATACAAACATTCTCGAATACGGATTTTGCTTACCACATCCGAGTTTTCTCGATACAAATATCGGATAAAATGGATTATCCTTTACCGTTTTCCATCCCTAGCTCTAATCCACTTGAATGTCCATTGCACATCATCTCAACTCTCAATTGATTCAATTCCTTAAGTCCTATCTCAACTAAACAAATTGGTATCCCTCCTATTGTGTGTCAATGCACTACTATGATACTGTTAAGGATAGGATAGGATTGGTTGTTTCCTTATATGTCTTGCTTTCCTTATTTGTATATACCATATCCCTTTTTAATATCCCTTTGGTGCCCACTCGATCCGACGGCGCTGTCGGCCGCTCAATCCAGTCGCCGCTCGTTGGCATCGGTCCAACCGCCCGATCTAGCCGCCGCTCGTCGGCACCCGCCCGTCCGACCGTCACCCGATCCACCCATTCGATCGATGCTCGAACAGTTAAGATTCGGTGTCACTCGGTTAGGCTTAGGCCGAACAGACTTCAGTGTTCTTTTGTATTCATTTCTCAAAAAAAAAGGAAAACCATAACGTTGATCTAACCGCCACGCTGTCCAGTGCCACTTGTTAGGCATCGATGCCTTGGTCACTGCGCCATCCAACGCCGCCTGCCTATGGCTTCCATTCCATCAGCTGTGATTCCATTCTCAGGAACAAAGCTCCATGGGACAAACTACATGCTGTGGTCTTTTCTCATGGAGATTACGGTCGATGGTCTCCACTTTTGGGTACATGTCACCGGTGCACAGCCTTCTTCGCCACCACCAGTGCAACATCCTTCCAGACAGTTTACTTCTGCACCTTCTGCAGAAGATAAGGTCATCAAGAAGAAAGTAGAGGCTACTGCTGCTGCTGACACTACTAATGAGGCTTTCAGTATGCCATCGACACTTTCGAGCGCTGGTGTGCTGATGAGGCCCTTGTTCACGCCATCATAGTAGTCAGCGTCGATGACTTTATCTAGCTAGATATTATTGGTCTGTGGTCTACTCGATAGACCTGGGAGTATTTGCGTGAGCGATACCAGCGGAGCAATGATGGTCAATTCTTTTTTACTTCAGCATGATCTAGAGATGCTTCGCCAGGGAGACTCTTCCATCGATGATTTCTTCCGAACCCTGGCCAATCTCTGGCGTCAGTTGGACGAGCTAGCCTATCCACTTTGTTAGGAATGTCATAAAGTGCAGAAGGCGGATCATGATTGCCTTTGCCTTTATGATTTCGCTTGCCATCTTTGCCCAGAGTTTGAGCCTGTCAGGGCTCAATTGCTGAGCCGCTCGCGTGGCTGACCATCACCGAGGCCCTTTTGATGCTACAGACTGAGGAGCTTTGCCTCGGGTTAGCATAGTGGCTTCGTGCGTGCATTTAGTGGACAAGATATGGTGAGGGCGTCTGCAGCTTTGCATGGTCGGCAATGGAGCACAACATCCCTTGCTCACTATGCCAAACATCCAGGCATGAGTAAGAGCCATGTGACTATGAGCCTGTTCTTTTTAGTTTCGGTTTATGGCTACGGCTAATAGCTTTTAGGTTGTTTATGAGAGAATACGGAGTAACAGAAACTCGTGTACAGTTTTGACCGATATAAATAAAGTCGCTATAGTGTGTACTATAATCAAATTGTATACCCCGCTTTGAAAACATACTGTGTTTGAAAGTTAGTTACTGTAGAAAAACCAAAAAGTATTTTTTAGAAGCTGAAAAGAAAATCTGATTGAACTTGGTACTATAGCATGCTGAATGCATAGTTGCTAACGGATGCTAAGTACTACTCTATAGATCCTATAGTAGTTGCTGCTGTTTTCTCTCTTTCTTCGATGGAGATGAATGATGATGCATGGAAGAGGTAGTAGTTGGGGTGGCAGCGTTAGCACGCACCATGGTCCGTGGCAGGTGCGCGCGAGCTACTTCGCGTTGGTTTTTTTGTCCTGCCGCTCGCTGAGATGGGGACCTGGACCGGAGACGCTTTTAGATCCACTAAACATGGGGTAATAAGTAACTGCTCGAAACTGCAGCTGTGGCCGACAGAGGACACGAGGTCCTCGTGCTCGTGCCACCATCTGTCCAACCCATATTTTTTTGAGAGCAACTAGTCAATAATTTACTGTTAGAATCACTTCCAACGGTATAAAGGGTTTGGAGGAAAAGGAAGAATACCTCGTCGTCAGCCGTCATCACGACGCCGCCCTGGGCAGCTTCGCGCGTCTCCTCTGCCACCCCCGTCCCCTCCACCACCACCACCCGTGCCCAGCAGCGCCATTACCGTCTTGCCGTGCAGCCCTCCCCGTCGTACCATCCTGCCCAACCTAACTACCACAACCTCCGTTGCCATCTCCCTCCGACTCCACCCACCCACCGCACTCCTACCCCACCCATCACCCCCGCTGCCACCCACCGTTGGGCCACTGCCTTCTCCGAGGGCGAACCCGTAACAGGGGAGGCAGATTTCCCTCCTCCGACGTCAGATCTAGCGTGCGGCGCCCCTCCAGGCCATCGAATCCAGCGCGCAATAGGGCCGGCAGTTGAGGAGAGCTGAGGGATGGCAGCGACAAGGGAGGGAGAACAAGAGCGAGCGGGGGAGAAAGTAGAGGGAGTGGGGAGAAAGGAGCGGCTGTAGGAGCGGAGCTGCAGAGGAGCGGAAGTAATCAGTGCTTTGAGATTTGTGCGTTGGATCCAACAGATGTGGAGGATTCCATCGGAACGGTATAGGGTGCTCTAGTTTTTCTCTATTTTTTGGTCCCCTTCATGGCTTCATCAGCCACTACTAGCAGTGACGGTAGTAGCCAATCCACACAGCAAAGAGATTTCCTGTCCAATTCATAGTTTCATATGCTAGTTTTGCAAACAGTCGCCGAATCATCCTTGAGATCACAGAGATCACGAAGTTTGTTCAAAAGGAAACGTGGATGAACATAGAAAGCGAGGAACAGCAGCATATGCAACTATGCACACCAGCCATGCCCGTTGTTTCGGTTTCAGCTTCTAGCTTTTGACTTCTAGTTCACTATTCCTTATTTTTGTTTTTTTTTACTTTTGGTTTTTGGAGCTTTTTTGCCCTTTTTTCTCATATTCCATTGCATTGTCTATTATGGGTTAACATGTTTTTTGTTTTTAAATTTTTTTTAATTTAATTAGACAAAAAATCATAAGTAGATATAGTATAAAATAAGTAAGTCACATTATATAACAAGTCAAAAGGCATTAAAAAAACCAAAATAAGCCATAACCAGAGTAGCAACCGGTAGTTGCTATGCTACCGTGTCCTCTCCTGGCACCATTCATTCTGCAAGCAGTTCCACGTACTGTCTCCTCGTACGGTTCAGTTACGTACTGCCCGGAGGAGCTAGCATTTATGAGCTCGGGCAAGTGAGGTTGTATGTTCGTCAGCCATCGTAATCATATTACTAGTAGAGACATACATCAGGACACAATCCCATGGAGTCATCAGTCAGACAACACTGGTTAAACACATGGCCTAGCTTTTGTTTTAGCACAGACACGGTACCTCTTGCATACATCAGTGTCATCGCTTGATGAATGATTACTACTAATCAAGCTGGTGGAGGCCAAGAAATTAAGTCTGAAATACTCAAATCGACAGGTAAGTTGCAACCGCACGGACAGGACATGTCTTGGCTCTTCATGGCCTCTTGCTTCAGTTACGTATTCGGTCGCTTTGTAGGGGCTGGGTAGAGTATAGACAGCGCCGTGTACGTAGCACATGCAGCATGGTAAGCACCAAGATTAAATGGACTTAAATGTGGTAAAACAGCATGATAATCATCATGGTTTCCACCATTTCTTGTTCTCCATGGATTTTGCGATCTGCTGAGCAAGGGAAGCAAAATTTTCTGACTCGCTCTCAAGCTCTGCAGATTGCTGGCTTATTCTCTGGTAAAGAAAGAGGATCAGTTGACACTTACTCCACAGAGGCTGTTCGCGTTCATAACCAAAAAAAAAACTCAAATGAAAAGAATGGGAAAATGTAAGTATAAGAAAAACGCCGGGAGAAGTGATCGAGTTTTGATGCACAGCAAACAAACATGGACTGACAACAGTTGGTATGTGTAATTTACTAATTCGTAAGGCATGTTCTTTTACCGCAAGTTTCTCCTGCCGCTGCACGAGCTTGTCTTTTGCATGAGCTGCTGCAGCAGCAGCGTCCTGCAATGGAATTCAGAGTTAGCTAAACCAACAAAAGACAAGTAATCGACAATACGAGCGAAACTGGAAAATACCCCGCCAAATTTATATTTGGTGAGGACCTCTTGGGCGCTTTTCATTTTTGGTTTCTGAACATCACTTGATCCTTCAAATAGTTTCTCTCTCTCCTTCCCTAGCAAATAGTAGACATTACAGTCAGAAATGGAGTAGTTATAGGAATCATTCTTTTCAACTTATGACCTATGGCTTATGATTTATAGTTTATGATTTTATTTAAACAAACAAATATGATGATTACTCCGCTGTTTTTTTGAAGCAGTTTATTAGGATAACTTTTTTGAAGCGACTTATCGATATTCGTTTATTCGCACAAACACTTATGCTAAAGCCAAAAATCATTAATCGCAATCATAACCACAGCATAGAAGAACCCATCCATATCCTTCAAACTGCAGGATACCATTGCCCAACCTGTTTTGTTTTTCTTATTAAAAATAGACGTAGAGGATGACGCTGGTGCCGGCCGTACTTTATCATCAATCTTTATGTCATCTGCATTGCATTGTGTTCATTGTTACAGGACCTTCAGGTTTCAGGAAAGTGTTGCATGAGAGAGAGAGAGAGAGAGAGAGAGAGAGAGAGAGAGAGAGATCACCAATTGTCAACTCCTCCTTTGGTTCATTAATGTTTGCCATTGTCGTTGAACAGAATGGATTTTTTTTAAAAGAAAAACGCCTCTCACTGTTCATTTAGGTTTTGTCCGGGTGAATCTTCCTTTCAATCCGCATTTTCTATGAATCCTTGTATGATGCCACGAAGAACTCCAGCTGCTATATCCTGCTTTAGAAATTTCATTTGAAGCCAACATAGATTGGACACAGAAAAAACAGAGACAAGATCGAATAAAGCTCAACCAGCCTCCTTATCCGGTTGCCGAAATCCAACAGAGCAGATGGACGCTATAGCTGAGGACCATGCAAAAGACAATGCAATAAGTACCCGAATCCATTCTCAGAGAGAAGATTGCAAATTCAGATACAATTACCTGCGATGGAGGATGGACGCAGAGCAACGTGAGAAAGGCAGCCCTGTTCTAAGCTGTGAAATTCGACATAGCAGAGGAGAATTTGAGCTCCCAATGTGGGATACCAGCCAGCGAAGACATGGAAGAGAATAGGGTCAACTTTTGCTGGCTACCACGTTTGTGGCCACCTTGAAGTGCGGCTTGCCGCGAAAAGCTTGGTGCCATTTTTGGGCAGCACACGACTTAACTATCCTGGCTATGGGCATTGGGACAAGGATCCAGGACAACCATCGCCCGGCTTATGATGATTTCGCTGCGACGAGATGGAGAAGCGGAAAGTTTAGGAATGCCAGTAGACAGACACCAAAGAGTCGTACAGCCAGCCAATTTATTCATTTAGAGTGTGCAGTTGCCTATGCAATTTATTCATTTAGAGCGTGCATTTGTGTGTTCACATAGGTCCTGTTTGGATCAGTTTCAGATTCTTAAAAACCAGCTATTACTTCTAGTTTTTAAAAGCTGGTTTCTAAGCAAAAACTGATGGGGTGTTTGGATCCCGTAGTTTTTAAAAGCTGATTTCATTTATGATTGGTGCTAATAGACTATTATACCCTTACATTTATTGCTCTTGAACAGCACATTAAACAGTCTGCGCGTGGTCTTTAATGAGGGTAAATGTGTATTTGTGCAAAAAAAACTGGCAAAAGCTGGGTATCAACAGCTTCTTGGTTTTTAAGAATCTGGGTAGGTAGATTTTAAAAACTGCCTCAAAAACTGGTCTGTTTGGATCCCACCCAGTTTCCAAAAGCCGGATTCTTAAAATCTGGGTGGATCCAAACAGGCCCATAATAATAGGACTACTGAAGACACGGGAACTGTGTAGTCTAATCTGGTGCTACAGATTAATAACTTCAATTTACAGTACTAGAAGGCCAACCGTGCCTCACTGCACAACAACTCTGAGTAAATGAGGCCGGCAAGGAAACTGGACATTCTGATCAAGTGTTACAAATCAACTTCAGTGTACAGGACCAGCAGGCCAACCTGCTTCCATATTTAATCTAGGCCAACTACCTTTGGCTTTACATCCCACTTATTTCGGCTTGAGTTTCTAACTTTTAGCTTATTTTTCACTATTCATAAATTTCATCTTTTTCTAAACTTTTGGCTTTTTTGAGCTTTTTTGTATGTTCTTTTTTTCCCATATTCGTTTGCGTTGTCCGTGATGAGCTAACATATTTTTCTATTTTTATTTATTTTAAATTTAATTACGTCAAATAAGCCATCTTTAGCTACAGTATAATTTCAGCCAGCTACAATGCAATTTCAGCCATAAACCATTATTTTTTAGCCCAACCGAGCGGGGCCTTAAAAGCACAGGCTTATGAATTTTTTTTACTGTAGCGGCTGAAAATACGTTGTAGACGCTGTTAGCTTTTCCAGCTACTTAAATTTAAAAGAAATGAAAAAGGTTATATTATCATGAACAATACAAAGGAGGGCGTGTTCTTTTCTTCCGAAATTGGCGGCTTTTGGCTTTTGCTACAGTACCTAACTTTCAAACGGAGTATTTTCTCAAGATGTGGTCTACAAGTTAAACGATCTACACGTTAAAAGCCCAACATCTGTACCAGCCAAAATCGCAAGTGAGTATCTGTCTCTCCGTGATCTGTACCGTAAACAGCCAAAATTCAAAAATTTCAGCCAAAAACCGCAGCCGAAAAGAACAGGGCCCAGAATAAGGGGCAAAAAGAAAACAAAAAATCAGAAAAAGATAAAATTAAAAAGCTAGAAGCTAGAAGCAAAAGCTTGTTAGAGCAGGACTTAATCTACTCTGACAGTGGGTAAATAACTTTCTATGAGCTTTACATTCAATTTCTAACCAAAAGGGCAGGAAATTGGACAAGAAACAAAGATCAGACCACGCAAGCGGGTTCTTGAACAAAACTGCTGTCCATTTGCTTTCACCAAGGCCACCACTCCGGCTGTCAAGCCCACGCAGATAATGGACGATATGAAGTGTTGTGCGTTCCGTCCAACTGCAGATGAGATCAGTAATACATGATACTAAATCGGAACCTGACCGAAGATGAGTACGAGAAGGCAGACCTTGACTAAGAGTGAACGTTGTCACAGTAATCCCACCAACTATGATTGCTGACGCCACAGGAAGATACTGCAGTTTGTTTTCCCAACAATTGCAAAAGGAGAGATCAGAAGCACTAACATGGTTCACGCAATTGCAAAATATTAGCCGCTTGCCGGTGCAGATTCAAATCCACCAATTTGAAAAGGAGAAGAGCAGCTTTTGCTGAGTGTGTAGTAACCGCAGAAAAGGTCTAGAGCATCCTGAAGTTGGCAAATGAAGTATTAAAAGAACCATGTACATGATCATCACAACCTCGTAAAATAGCAACTTTAGTAATACTCAGAAGGGCGTTAGAAGTGATAATCTAGCATGAAGCACAGGGGTAAGAATAGGTTATTATTACTTGAAATGGCTGATTTTGCGCATGAAGTAAATTAAAATTTTATCTGAAATTCAAAATCAGTATATCATGTGTTGCATCCTTAAAAATGGAGGGGAGGAATAATGCAATGGACTATTGCTACACCACAGCACATGAAGCTTAGTAAAGTGTTCCAACAAATGAACTGTATTACAAGCTCATAGAAGAAACAAACCTAAAAAGGATGGTTCACAAATAAAAGTACAGCAGCAATTGATGATAGAAAATATTAGGTAAGAAAGTTCCTACGGAATATCAGAACGTACAATATGGCTGCCACTTACTTGCCGCACGCCGTCAAGAAAATTATTTAAATAATATCGTGAAAGAGCACTCATGCCAGCTTTAATTAATCCAGGTAATGCCTGCTTTCCGTACCTGTGTTATTTAAGTTTTTGTCATGGAAGTTGATAGTATGCACACAACACAATTGATTCAGGAACTATTGATGTAGGGAGGATCAATTCGGCTTCGGCTCCTGGCTTACTTTTCACTATTCATAAGTTTCGTTTTTTTCTGAACTTTTAGCTTTTTGTTGAGCTTTTTTGACGGTTCTTTTTTTCCCGTATTTGTTTGTATTATACGTAATGGGCTAACATATTTTTTATATTTTAAAATTTTTTAAATTTAATTATGCTAAATAAGCCTCTGTCAGCTACAGTGCTTTTTTCAACCAGCTACAGTGTTTTCAGCCATAAGCCATGAGCTTTTCCGCCGAACCGATCACCACCTAGAATTTACCTCACTAGGCCCCCCATTAAAGCATAAGAACCAGCATATTCAAGGCTTACCAAGCTCAACCCATACTGCCAAGTATGAACACAATACATGTAAAACTGCCTAAAGCACCTCATTAAACATCAAACATTCCTTACATTTTTTAAATGTATCATTAATGCCATCAGATTGAGAAATGCTTTCATCTGATGACAATACCTCCATTCGCTGCAGCTGTGAATCCAAGGATTTTCTTGCAAGGTAACTCTGGAAAGCGAAAAAAAGCGCATTCAAAAGGAATTCATAACTAGAATATAAAACAAATAGCCCCATTTACACTGGATCATTTAAAAAAATATGACATCTTTTTTTTTGTCTTTCTATTATATTTTAGTATTCATCCAGCTGCATCCTCATTTTAGTCCTGAGGGATTATTGTTGTGGTAAATTTTGCCCTGGTATTGCAATGCAGGGAGCTCATTAAGGCAGAACTAGCTATGTTAGGGCAAACCCATTAGTAAGGTTCGTCTCACTAACAAGCAGTGTTATTAAGTCGTCGATTAATCGGCGACAAATCCACGACTAGTCGTCCAGTCGGTACATGATGGACGACTAGGGATACCGACTCAACTGGAGCGACTAGTCGAGCGGTCGAACGACTAGTTAGCGACTAGTCACGACTAGCCGGCTATGTCCAGCCACACGACTAGGAGCTGGCCCACTGGATTAGTAAGTTTGACGTCCACTAAAGAGGCTCGGCTCAACCGAGACTTCATACCAGTGACTCAACAATCCTAGATCCTCATTGCACACCACACGCGCTATTTTGGTTGTAGTATTAGTATAATAATCCCAGTTTGCTTCTTTATTATGACTGTAACAACTGTAGACCTAACTCTAGAGACTAATTTATAAAGTGGAGTCCTCGTCACTCCTTGAATATGGATGAGGATGGCATGAGGATGGCTTTGGCTAATCACACACACGTACTCACGTATTTTCATGTGAAAGTCACGTGACCTGTGATGTGGAGCGCCACTTGGCAGACCAATTCTATCTTATTTTTTCAGAACCATGCAACACTCTTTCAAGTGCTTTCCAGTAATCATCTCCTATATTAGAAGTAAACCAACTTAATTTGCTCACATCGAGGACACCAATAAGATCCTTAACAGAAATCTCTCCCTCTTATAATTCAAGCTAGTGGCAAAATCTCGCCAAGAAGCAGGGAATTTGGCAATAATGTTAGCAGCCACAAACATAAGAGCCAGCACATAGCCCAAGTGCATAATCTCACCAACCAGTAGCTGGAAGTTATGCTTGTCCAACTATGAAGTTAGCCTCATCCATGCTAAAGTTGAAATTTTGCATAAATGTGTAGAGCCAGTGACCTGCCTCTATTTCTGCATATTTCTGCTCTAGTGCATCCCACAATTCTGTGGTAGACTTATAGTCCATGTACACATCGTAGAGCAGATCTGCCAGAATAGTCAGAATGCAACCAAGAGCAGTATTGTTTGTATTTTCAAATTGCATGAACTGCTCAATCGTAAATGGATACTACAGATGAATAACCCACCACAACCCCAAAGATATGAGCCAAAACTTGGCTCTAGTCTGCCATCTACGAAAGTTTTGACCAGAAAACCTTTCAGATTTCATAGCATCAGAAGCACCAGCCATTGCTGTATTGCAACAAAGTTCACAATAAGTTTTCCGGAATGCGTACATCTGCACGACCACTCGCTTCACTGCGACTCTACATTCTGCATTGCTTCCTATTCTTCCTCACATCCAACTATTTAAATTCTGTTTCTACATATATTTTTGAAGTACAATGATTTGCATGTTATTAGTACTACTTTATGCATCATTAGTTATTTACGATATTTGCCTTCTAGTAAATATAAAATTAAAATATTGCCCACATTTCTAACAATCTCTATCTAGTTAATGTAAAGTTATGATGTGTGTAAAGATAACATTAACCTTTAGAAGGTCAAAGTGAACTCTTACCCCTACATGCTAATAGATCTTATAGGCATTGGATCAAAGGAATCCAACGGCTGCCATAAAAGATGGTCTACGTAAAAAAAATATCCATTTTTGTTAGCTAATTAAGATTTGCTATGAAAAATTACTATCCAGGAACAGAAGCTGCTGCATGCAAACATAAAGATTCCATTTTGATGTACGCACGAATTCCAAAACTCAAAATCTTTCCATATACCTACGACTACGTGCACCAAAGGGCAAAGGCAACTAATCCAGAGATTCCATGCATGCTAGCTGCCCAAACTAATAAGATGATCTCTGCAAATTAAAACCCCTCACATGAACTCGATCTAATCGATCGGCAACTCTTGCCCCCCACATGCACACCTCCGATCCCCTCCTCGATCGATCTCGTGATAGTACTCTCCACGATCCACTTCCTTGGTTCGCACAGCAAAATCATTAGCGCAGCCTGCTTTCTTGCAACAGTAGAGGATTAATCGTATCGTGGCTAGCTATAGCTAGCCTCGTGAGTGAGTGATTGATCAGTGGTAGTATAAAGGGAACGTAGGAAAGGTGCCTTTAATTTGCTTCCCCTTTCCTTCTCTTTGCCATGATGACGCCCGTTTGCAGGAACTCCGTTCTCGCCGTTGCTTTCTCTACCTCCGTTGTCCTGCTCCTCCACGCCTTCTCGCTGCCCGCCTCGGCGCTCGCCGCCGGGCTAGCACGGCACCACCGGCGCGACGCCCGGCCCGGACAGCAGGGCTGCGACGTTTTCGCTACTCCAATCGCTCTTATTGATCTGTTCTTAATGCGTACGATATGTGCGAGCAGGAGTACGAAGTGGTGGTGTCGTTCTACCGCGCACCGTACCTGGTGGACATCGACGTGATGCAGGGGAAACGGGTCCTGAGGCTCGACGACATCTCTGAGAACGCCGAGGCGTGGCTCGGCGCCGACGTGCTCTCCTTCAATTCCGACCACTGGTGGACGCACACCGGCGCGCTCCAGGGGTACGTACGTACGTACGTAGCAGCGCGCGTCGTTTTCCTCTTTGATTTAGCTTCGTTTACCGAATGCGAACGTAAATTAATTAACCTGTCGCGCGCGCACGTTTTGTGCTACTTACGTACGTGTGTGCAGGTGGGATTACATGGGGGAGGACCGGCGATACTGCGAGGACATGGACTGATGGACAGGATGGCGGCGTGACCACCTGGGCCAACTGGGTGGACCTCAACGTCGATCCAGCCAAGACCCGTGTCTTCTTCCAGTCCATGTCTCCCACTCACTACAGGTATCTAATCTGCACACCGATCTCAATTCACCCATGACTCCCATGTCTCCGTCCATGGCACATATCTCTCTCTCTCTGTACATATAATGTACACTATTGACCGTTGTCCCTGCCCAAACGCGTAGCTAAACATGTGCATATACGTGTGTACGTGTTGTCAAGGGCCTCTAAGGCTCTAACAGCGCAACTTCTATTTGATGGTTCTGCTTTGATTTGTGCCGTGGGCTCAATCAGTTCCAAGGAGTGGCCCAGCCCAATGTCCAAGAACTGCTACGGCGAAACGGCCCCAACGACCGGGCTCAACTGGACGGCCCAACCCGCAGGGCAGGACCAGGTGATACAGGCCGTGCTGCGGGGCATGAAGGGCCCGGTCCGCTTCCTCGATATCACGGCGCCGTCGGCCCGTCGGTTTACAGCGGCGACTTCTCGCCGGCGCAGCGCGCCAACCGCGCCGGCTCGGTCGACAGCAGCCACTGGTGCCTCCCCGGCCTCCCGGACACATGGAACCAGCTCTTCTACACCATGCTCTTCTACCAATAGCACCAGTACGTCTGGTACATTTGACTAGCTGCTGCCGATTGCAATTTCAACTTTTTTCTTCAGTTTGTGTAACATTCTCTAGTGTGGCGAGATGATCATAGGCATACATGATTGAGAAGAATGTAAATTCATTGATCTTGCAATGCCAAATTGTAGCACGTTAGTACTAGCTGCCGGTATTTTTCGCTAATGGGTGGATTAATTTGTGATAAATGTGGTTCTGGTACATAGCTAGCTCACTCTTAACATACACCAGCACCACTTCTTTGCCCTTTTAGTCTAAAAACAATCAATTCAGTTGATACATTTTGGGAGTTAAAATGGTCATGTACTAATCATTCCATTTTTAAATGCATGTTATTTTAGAATGCGTGGAGTAAAAAATTTGGAACTTGACCATTAAAGACACAAAAGCACTAAAGATTTGTCATATGAAAATGAGATTACTCCTCCCATTTCGCTGTATTTGTTCATGGAGTCAGAAGTATTCGTTTCAATGTAGTATTTGTTAATTGAGGGAAGAGTGTAGTTATTGCAAATTTTTCTTTGTCAACTCCTACATAAATGCTTTGAAAGATATTAAGTGGTTGTGATGTGCTATTTAATAGAGGTATGTATATGACCATTTTTTAATTAAATATTTCTTAGATTCAATGCTTCCTCAGTCTGTACTTATAGTCGATTGTAGACAAATAAACCAAACAGATGGAGTAGTAGATTTATCATAAAAGTGTTTTTCATACTGCCGATGATATAATAATCCTCTAATTATTATGTTATTATAATTTTGAAATATACCCCTTATCAATAAGGGAGAGATTTCACATGGTAGTTGTAAGTCTTTCTACAACCATCTAGTCGTAAGATCTTTTGCGGCCTTCCGTAGTCGTAAGTTTTTCTACGACCACGCAGTCGTAATTCGTCCTATGACCACCTTGTGGTTGTGAGCCTTCGTACGACTAGTTTATCTCTGACTTGTTTGTTTACGATAACCTACTGCATAGTGAGTCTATCTGACAAGACGGTTAAAACGTACGCCTATTCCTAATAACTGCACACGATCTCTCTCTGACAACAACCGCCGCATGATGAACAGGCCACCACATCTCTCTGACAATAACTTCCACCAGACGGTTATCTCCCGAAGCGTTGAGACGTCTTTTGGCGCAGCAACAACCGTCGTTTCGTCAACTATATAAAGGTTAATGCCAGAGGGAAAGGGATTGAACCACATGAAATCAGGAGATAGTGCTAGGCATTTCACATTACTCTTAGTTGTAATCAATTTCTCTTAGTAATAGCCACACAGAATGTAGCGTTATTATTCTCCCAAGAGAAGGCCCGAATCTGTTTAAAAATTCCCAATCTTCTCTCTGCATGACCACAATCTAGTCTTCTAAGAGTTCCCTGAATCCAAACAAGTCATACGTAAGATCGGTATTAAAACATTGACACATGCCATTGTATTTTCAATATTTTTATAGTATAATTAGAAAAGGCACTAATCAAATATACCTATTAATTGGAGACAGTATTGATATCCGAATCGACGAACAAATGAGAACGGAGGGAGGCACCGTGCAATGCAGCATCTACTGTAGCAAAATCGATATGTGTGTACCGTAGTGTTTGCACTGTATCGATTGATATCATCCTTTTGTTTTGGGATGGGACGGTTGAGATTTGCTTGAAGGCAATGAATTTTTGCCCTCTGCTTTTGTTGCATTAGAGGATCTGCTTCCTTTTGTCACCTTAGCTGTTACTGTGCGATCGAACCTTAGAAGTACTTGTGATCATCGAGCTATTTGTTGATGGCTACAGTGACTGATGGTGGAGCAGTTGTTACATGGCAACTTTAGTTGGATTTTCGGTAGCGAGAGAAAGTTCTACTTTATTGGTGCCTTCTATTTGAAGCCATGTTTTCGAATGTTTCAGCTAATCCGCCTCTGAATCTTCTATTACTCTTGCGGTTGACGTTGTTTATGCCATGATCCATCCGCTGGATATAAAGCACCAAACAATCATGTTGAGTTAGAATAACTTATATATAGTTCTTTAATATTTAAAGATATATGCTATAAAGAGTCCTAAATAAATTCTAATAGTATTAGGACATCTACTTTTATTTAGATTAGAATTTCTACTCTAAATTAGAAAATGACTAGAAGGGACTATATAAACCAGGGTGGATGATCATGGAGAGTAACCAAGCAAGCCTACTCACCCAAAGGTAGAGGTGCACGAGAGGATTAGAGGTTAGCTTGCCCTGTCACTTTGCCCTTGCACCAGTGCCACCTTAACTCTATATGGTGACTTTTGTGCTATTGCTCACTAGTTTATCCGTGAATATGTTTGTATTTTCTGAATTGTGTGTTTCAATATTTTGACCGCAATTTTCAAAAAATATTTCAAAATTTCTTATTTTCGTCTTTCTTGAAGGGTTCCGATAATTTTTTTACCGAAATTGTTTTCCCTGCTCACATCATTTCAAGAATCTCATCCGCAAGATTCATTTGGACAATTGGCCCAATGGAGTGTATACCTGTACCCATCATCTGACATACTATCACGTATCAAATAGTTCTGATGGAATGATATTATACTAGCATTCAAGATTCTTAAAAAAAATGAACAGGGATACATATTGTACCACATGCTATCAGCACTTAATGTTCATGTGCATGGTTAAATGACAGGTATCCATAATTTGCTGAGAATAGCCTGCCTAGAATTTTATACGTCACTTCCTCCAAAATCAAGTTTTAATTATGACAGTAAATTGCTTGTCATTGAAGTGTTGTTCGGAGTGTCCCATCTGAAATGATGCTGCCCACTGTATAGGCAGACACCAGGACGCCAAAGGCAGTTTCAGATCCAAGTGTGGAGCACACAATTTGTTGAAACAGTACGTGTAGGAGCTGCAACTTTGACAACGCTCAGGTTGAGGTTGGCTATCTCAACTCCCAGCGTCGTTGCCTTTGCTTCACTCCTACTCAAGTAGACCAAACAGTTGATGCCAAATGCACCTGCCCTGCCCCGACGTTACATTACTCATATAATTCCCTCAATCATATTATTGCTCTCTGCAACTGCAAGCACCACCACTGCTACTAAAAACAGAGCTGCAGCTGCAATAACATAGACCGCTCAGTCTGCAGGAAGCTAGCTTTGCATTCTGCATGCACGTAGTGAGTTCATGGTTCAGCTTTCTTCGATGAAGCGTGTGAATGGGCGGGCCCCACTGTCGGTGGTCGTGGCGATCATCGGCGGTCTGGCGCTGGCGGGCATCATCTTCACCGAGGACCTCCGGGCTCTCACTGGTACACCCAACACACTGAACATGTCTCATATACAATACCAGTAACACCTTTAGTACTGCAGATAAAAACTAACTAAACTGCATTGTGCCCTGACCCTGTGCCTACTGCCTTGCGTCACCTTCTGTAACATGCGAGTTTTTCAATTGGTGCTCTTTGCAGATGTTAATAAGGATAAGGAGAAGAAGAGGACGTCGCTGCGTACCGCGACGAGGACGTCGACGATGCTCCGGGCCGAGCCGGTGACGCCGCCCCCGGCGAAGATGGCGTTCGACGCGAGCCGGTGCAGCGTGACCAAGGGGTACTGGGTGTACGACAGGTCGAAGAAGCTGCCTTACACGGACCTGACGTGCCCGTACATAGACAGGCAGGACGCTTGCAAGAGGAATGGCAGGCCGGACAGTGACTACTTGTACTGGGATTGGCATCTTGACGACTGCATTCTCCCAAGGTCAGCGTGCATGCATTACATTAGCTCCTAATTCAAAATAAATAAAAAGTGTGACCAAGGTCAAGTTGAAGTGTAAGCTGGCCTATTTGCGGATTGATAAGCTGGGTGCTGGGCAGGAATGTGTCATTGGTAGGCTGGGTTTCTACATTTTTTCTGCTCGGTTGGATAGATTTGGGTTGAAACCCAAATAACAAATCAAACAGTGCAGTCTTTTTAAAACAATCAAACAATGCAGTTAATAATTCGGGAGCCGAATATATTTGGTTACGTTGGATCAAGTCATGATGCTCATGCAAAGGTTGCGTTGACTTGTTTCGGGCTATGTCGTCGGCCTTATTAGGCCAGACTTAGAGCCGTATTCTTATCGAAGTCTGTTCTTCTCTGCGATGGACCAAGCCAACTTTTGATGCGTTGCTAAAAATCGGGCCAAATCGTGGCTCGCTGCAGGTTCGACCCCGCAGCCATGCTGGAGAAGCTGCGGGGTAAGCGGATGATGTTCGTCGGCGACTCGCTGCAGCTGGGCCAGTGGCTCTCTTTCGTCTGCCTCGTCAACTCCGTCGTGCCGGACACCGCCAAGTCCATGGAGCGCAGCAGCACCCTCTCCGTCTACACCGCAAAAGTACGTAACCAACCGATGGCGCCGCCGCATCAGTTGTCTATAATCTTACAGCGTTCAACGCCTCTGCAGGAGTACAACGCGACGGTAGAGTTCTACTGGGCGCCGTTCCTGGTGGACTCCAACTCCGACAGGAACATCAGCCTGGAGGCCGGCGGCCGGGTCCTGCACGTCGACACCATCGAGGGGCACGCCAAGCACTGGAAGGGCGTCGACATCCTCGTGTTCGACAGCTACGTCTGGTGGATGACCGGCTACAGGATCAAGACAGTGTGAGTGATGAGCTGCAGCTATGTTATGTACACTCGAAAATCTCGATGCAGACGAAGCAAGCGTGTTCACTGTGCCGTGTCTTTCAGGTGGGGCTCGTTCGGGGACGACGGGTACGAGGAGCTGGACGCCTGGGTCGCGTACCGGCTGGGCCTCAAGACATGGGCCAACTGGGTCGACTCCAACATCGACCCCAGCGCCACCAGGGTCTTCTTCATGTCCATCTCCACCACGCACATGAGGCACACATTCTCCCGACTTTCACACTCAAATCGATCATACCTTCTTGAGTGTTCGATCAATTCTGATGCTGTCCAATTCATTAGTTTGACGCATGAGAAACGGCTCTTGTTTCTTTCAGGAGCGAAGACTGGGGCAGGGAAGGCGGCATCAGGTGCTACAACGAGACGTGGCCGATCACGCAGAGGGGCTACTGGGGCAGCGGCGCCGACCGGCGGATGATGGAGGTGATGTCGGGCGTGCTGGGCAGGATGAGGGTGCCCGTCACGCTGCTCAACATCACGCAGCTCACGGAACACCGCGTCGACGCGCACGTCTCCGTCTACACCGAGGCCGGCGGCCTCCTGGTCACCGACGAGCAGAAGGCCGACCCGCAGCAGTACACCGACTGCATCCACTGGTGCGTGCCCGGCGTGCCGGACGCCTGGAACCAGATCCTCTTCGCGCACTTGTAGCTCTACGTAACGTATGTAGCCGTAGCAACAAGAAACAAACGAGGAACAACGAAATTGAGGAAATATTTTAAGGCGGAACGATAACTCAATTCAAGGTCGAGTTCAAGTGATCACCCACACATGCTTGAATTGCCTGCTCACTCTCTCGCACGCTCACACACACAAACACGGAAGGAGACGTACAATAGTACTGCCCGGGCCATGGCATGGGCGATCGATCAACGACACGCTCACTTAGTAGTCTTAGTTATCCTCTAGTGTACACCACGTACGGTGGCCTAGATAGCGCGAGGACGTGCGGCTAGCATGAATCCGCCGGCGTTATTCCAGTTTGCCGCTGGCTTTCCCGTTCTCCACCACGCCGTTGCCGTGGGAGTGGTTGCCAGCGTGGGCGGAGGAAGAGTTGTGGGAAGAGATCAGCCGGCCGGAGGGGTTGTGAGCGGCCTTCCACTGCTCCACCCACTCGATGGCCGCCGGCGTGCTGCACGTGATGCTCGGGCCCCATGGCACGCTCTCCCTCGCCGACGCCCTGCATTATGACAACGGTTAGTTTTATGAGTTATTTAATTAAAAATAAAGAAAAATAAAAAAACATCTGATTAATATTTCCAACGGACGTAATTCTGATGGTGGCAAGATTCGATTAATCCGGCTTGTGTTTTTCACCAGTAATCTTCTACGATGATAATTGAACTTCCGATGTTATTATTGAAATGATCTATGGTCCTATAGTCTATCTACATGGGTTGGCACTCAATAATTCCTCATCTAAAGACTACAGCCATTATCGTATCACTTCTTAGCTTTTTTATCTGGATGAGCTAGTGATGATCGTTTCCTCGTCTATCCAAACCCATTGAAGCACTCAAAGGTCGTCTTGACCTTAGCTCTTACACGCTTTGCTAGCTTTACTAGAGACTGTGGTGTTCATTTGTGGTTTTAAGTCTGAGCTTCTAGTTTTTTTTATTGTAGCTATTTTTGTTTGTACTGTAGTGGTTGTTAGCTTTTTTTAACGTAATTAAATTTATAAAGATTAAAAATATTATATCATCACGGATAATACAGAGAAAAAGAGAAAATACAAAAAGTTAAAAAGCTATAAAAAATGTAAAATTAAGAAGTTAGAAGGCAGAAGCTAAAGCTCTAATAAGCAGGAGTACTTGACAGTTTTGTGTGGGATAAGAGCTTCCGTTTTCACACTCCCCAATGCAATAATTGGAGTCCTTCATATTGACACATGGCTATAGCTAGAGATGGCAATGGGTACCCGAAACCCGATACCCGGTGGGTTTTTACTCTATTAGGGCATGGGTCTGAGTCAATTTCCTAACCCATGGGTCTCTTAATGGGCAAAAAGCCCAATCCATCGGGTCTGCCGGGTTCGGGTACGTTCCTATAGTACCCAAACCCCTAAACCCATGGGTAATATAAACCCGATCCATAGGAGTTATAAACCCAGGCTCCCAGCCTCCCAGGCAAACCAGCCCAGCCCATAGCCCATTAGCCATTTAGTCCCAAGCCCCCAAATCCAATGCGGCAATGCCCTATTACCCATACGGCTAACCCTAGCTAGCACTCGGCCGCGGTCACTACTTACTCCTCCCTAGTCCCCACCTCGATTCAACAGCTGCCGCAGCAGCGGCGCATCTGGCGCTCCGCGCTTGGTCTCCGGCAGTCTCCACGCTCGCCCTCCCGTCCCGCAGCTCCCACTCCTGCTCCCGCCACTCTCGCCGCACGCTCGTCCTCCCGCACGCCCTCGCCGTCGCCTCGCCTTCCAGTTCAGCCCGCTGCCCCACGGCGACAGCCCGCCGCAGCCAATGAGCATCGCAGCAGTAGGCCCTTGACCATGGCGCTGCACTCCGGCTCCAACGAAGATGACCAGTGAACTTCTTCCTCCTCTCCATTAACCATTATTGCAGCTCGTATTACTGACTCGACGGGCGACCCGTGGGTACCCGTTAACCCAGTGGGCATGGGTCTGGGCAAAAATCTACACCCGTAACGGGTATGGGTTTTTTAGCGGGCACATCCAACTTTCATGGGCACGGGTTTAGGATAGCAAAACCCAGCGGGTTTATACCTGTTGCCATCTCTAGCTATAGCTGATAGTTTTTTGTTCCGGCGTGAGCGTTTATGTGAACGAACTGAATATTGATAAGCCATTTCGAAAAGGTGATGAAAAAATTATTATATTTATTTATTCGAAAGAAGTATAAGCTATAAACCATAAGCTGAAAAGAATTAGACTGTAAAATTGACGAGCAACAAAAAATGCGAGCATATCTGTAGCTGATTGGTTGCTGCTGTGCTACAAGTCCACAACTGATAGCCAGCGGTTCCTGAAGCAGCTTCGGCCTTGATGTCGTGAAGTAATTTCTCTTTTGACAGACGTAGATGTACATATACTACTGGTGCTAATTGGGCCGATCCCCATTGCCAGGCCGCCATACCAAAACTCACCACGCCAGGACGAGTCTCGAGTGGGCTGCGGCATGCACCCACGGGCGCACGGCACGGAGGCGTAGCGGGCAGCTTGCGCCGCGCTTCCCACGAATCGTAGGCCGCACAGCTGAAACTTGGGCCGTTCGGCCTCCCGTTTGCGTGCCAGGCGCGGGCTTGCGGCAACGCGAAGTCGCTAACAGCCGGGATGACCCCGCGGCCCCGCAACTCGGCCCGAGAAGGGCTCGGCCGGCCGAGCGGCTGAGCCTACACGACCTGGGCCGGCACGGTGGAATCTCCATCCGCTCGCCTAGGGGCCAGTTCAGCTGTCACTTACCTCTATTACATCAGTAAATTTATATATGGAGAAAAGAGAATATAATCTTTCTTATGTAAGAGTCAATCTGATTATATAAACCAGTGTAAATGGTAATGAATTGTGGATAGGGAAATGTGATAAAAATAGTATAAAATTATTAGATAAATTAATTTTAAAAATGAGGAGTTGAAGATGTTATCTCTAGTACAGTACCGTCTTTAAGTGAGATAAAAGTGTTAGAAACGTCTTAAGAGACATACTATACTATTACATATGCCCTAACCCGCACCCAGCAGAAATAGCCCGTGTTGGCCATCCGCTCCGCGCTGCTTCGCTCGTTTGGGTTTGGGCTTATGACTTCCGGCTTATTTTTTACTATTCCTAAATTTCGTCTTTTTCTGATTTTTTTTCGATTTTTTGAGCTTTTTTACCGTTCTTTTTTCTCGTATTCGTTTGTATTATACGTGCTGGGCTAATCCATTTTTTAAATTTTTTTAATTTAATTATACCAAATAAGACACCATCAGCTACAGTGTAATTTTAACCAGCTACAATAAAAATTTAGCCATAAACAATAAAAATTCAGCTCAACTGAGCACCACAATCTTAAGGCCGCTAATTTCAACGCGCCCGGTAGATTTCAACGCGCCGATCAATACTGGAGGCCTGGAGGAACGATCCGGACATGACTCCACATCTAGGTGGTGATCGGTTCGGCTGAAAAGCTTATGGCTTATAGATGAAAACACTGTAGCTGGCTGAAAAAAGCACTGTAGCTGACAGAGGCTTATTTAGCATAATTAAATTTAAAAAAATTTAAAAATATAAAAAATATGTTGGCCCATTACGTATAATACAAACAAATACGGGGAAAAAAAGAACCGGCAAAAAAGCTCAACAAAAAGCTAAAAGTTCAGAAAAAAATGAAACTTATGAATAGTGAAAAATAAGCCAGAAGCCAGAAGCCGAAGCCGAGTTGATCAGGGCTAGAAGGCCTCTCATTTGTAACGTGACCGATTCCTGCAGGAGGCGAAATTCTTATGAAATTAATATGCTCCAAACGAGTCCTAGAGTTTGAGACATGAACAAGTACCGCGTCGGAAACCGAAAACCGTAACGATACAATACAAACCCTCCATTGAAGGATCCCATAGTGCGAGGATGAAGGATCCCATGCATGGGGAGTAGGGACGAGGGAAGATCATTCAGAAATGAACGACACCGCAAGCTTTAGAGCATCTCCAACAGTGACTTATGAGCTAGCTCTAAGCATATTATTTCATATTTTAATAGAAGAGAGAGAAAAGCTATCTCTTGATCAAGAGCTAGTCTCATACACACATTCCAAGATTATGTGAGAGTGTCATGTGAGGCTATTTATGTTATGAGCTATGTGCTAAAGTTAGTACTATTGGAGAAGTTATCTTAGAGCTAGTAACTAGCTCATACTGTTGGAGATGCCCTTATATGACATCTCCAAAGGAGGCACTGATGCTTGTCCCTGCCTCCTTGCACTGTTCGGCTGGCATGTGGGACCCACCGAGTACGAGCCTGGCCAACAAACCAGTCAGTCGGCACCTACTGAAGATTCGCTGGGTTCCATTACCACACCACAGCAGCACGTTCGCGCCAAACTTTTCTTCTCCTCGATGCTCTGGGGTCGCAGTTTGGTAGTAACATAGCCCCTTTATCACAGAAAATTTCCGTGGCATTGTTATCTACACAGCACCAGCTGCCCAGCACTCCCTGTTGGTTTTGGACCTTTTGGTTTCTTTTAGTTATCTGCAAGCTCCGTCCCTCTACGACTACGTAAGTAATCTACGTGTGGCTCACTGACCTTCTACTACGGGAACAGAATTATGGCCAACTACTACACGATATCGATATGTTTATGATGGTAGATCAAAGTAGCAGTAGGACGGTAATACCTTCTCCTTCTCTTGGAGTCCCTTTAATTGGGCCCGATTTATAAGCGTACCTGCAGCTAGTGGGCTTAGGTTTCAACCTTTTTTATGTTGAAGAGAACAGGTTCTACCTTAATTTCAATCCAAATGCAGCTGATGTGGCGGTTGTGGGTTGACTTGTAGATGTCAGCTTTCTCCGCTCTTGCTGGTGGTTAATTTCCACCTAAAATGCAACGAGATGCTGCTTTTCTTACGGGCTTTTGAGCTTGACAAGGCACCGCACTCGTCTGTTTCAAGTACTAATCACTACCGTGCGATCGTGAATCATCGATCGCTCGGTCTATGCGTCCCATTCCCATCTCTTGAAAAATGTTTCTGTACCGTGGATCGATTGTTTGATCTAAACGCAAGCTCTAAATCTAGCACGTACACATATGGATGCATGAATCGTTCTGTGCACGGTTCTTTGCGATGTGCTAATATATCATCGTCTCCAACCGTTAGTGACACAGTGTGCAACGACCTAGAATGGTCATGGGTCAGAAATTAGAAGGAGATTTCAGAGTCTTGAATACCTCGGGTGTCTAAGCTGGGACCCATGAAGGAGGATTGGGGAAGATGTAGATGGCATTTGACTGGCATGGTCAGAGTCATGCAACAACGACGGACGTACTGCTACCTTAAGATATAGTCCCCTTGTTGCAATTCATCATCTTCTCTGAAAACAAGATGCTATCTTGTGCATTTAGTCAAGACGTTGCAGCACACCATTCTGTTAGCAACGTTTGCCCTATTCGAAAATGGGACGGCCGCGCTCGTTTGCACATGGGCAAGAACTCCGAGCCATTTGCCAAGCGATTCAGTGTTCTTTTCGATCCGTATGTATAATTTTGCATGAGTTTCTGCAACCTTACATGGACTGATCACTGTCGTAGCTAGTAGCTTGTGCACAGCCACAGGCGTGTGTTTGCAGAAACTGTACCGTCGTACGTGCGTAGGCTTGCGAGCCACGAAGCAATACAAGGTACGCTGTCCAATTAGGTCCTTGAAACAAACAATCTTGTTGTACCCATACATGTGTATGTCTCTACTGACTGTACTCTCCGAACTCACCTTGGATCCTACATATTGTCTCACTCTCGCCTCGCCCATATGTTCCTCAGAACTTTGACAATATCACGAGCTGGTTGCATGATAATTGATCAGACGCATGCATGCCTGAAAATTAATTGGTGAGATCAATCATAGCATGCGGTACCCTTCCATTAATTGATCTCAAATGGTCGCCATCAGCACGGCATTTCTCAGAGCGTATCCAACCCTTCTGTGCCACGGCAAATGGGCCGGACAGGTTCTTCTCATCATCATATTATTATAGTCCTTACCTCTTACTATTACTACAGAAAGACTCATCACAGACAGTTTAGAACTGTTATCATAGATAGTTTCGGAACCATATGAATTTATGTATTTATGATAATAGATGGTTACCACAGGCGGCTCTTAAACCGTCTGTGAAAATTACAATTATAGACGGTTTTTCCAAATCAAGTATCACCGTTAGTTCTTTAATATAGCCATCTGTGATATATCAAATATCACAGATGATTTTTAGAAAAAACCATCTGTGATATATCAAGTATCACAGACGGCTAATATCAAAAACTGTCTGTGAAAATTACAATCACAGACGGTTTTCCAAATCAAGTATTACAGACAGTTCTTTAATATAACTGTCTGTGATATATAAAGTATCATAGATATTTTTTAGAAAAAACCGTCTGTGATATATCAAGTATCACGGATAATTAATACCAAAAACCGTCCGTGTATGGCATATATCATAGAAGGTTCTTAGACATAGACGTGTGTGATATCTCACACAGCTAATACTAAAAATCGTCTGTGATAGCTATTTAAATAGCTATATTATTTTCTGCTTTCGGCCAGCCTAAGGAAATGCTAGCTATGTCCTCTGAGAATAAGTAAATAGATGGTTCTCTATAAATCATCTGTGATGTAGCTGTTCAGTATAGTTTTTTCTATAGTGGTGTCTTATCAGCTCATTAGCGCCTTCGCTCTTTCTCTAATGAGAGAAAGTTACCCGCGAGCTAATGTTTATTTAGGGACTTTGGCGTTGGGATTGCTCTCACTTGAAAACGATCTCTCCCCGGCCATTCGGCTCCTAATAAGCTTCTCCCTCACTGCTTCTTTCTTCCTCTCTTTCTTTTATCCTTGCTAGTACAACGTATATGTTCAAAGGAAGCTGCCTAAGATATATAGCTTGCTTCCATCCCACTTTGTTCAAACCCTAAGCTATATGTCCCTTACATATGTAGCTTCCACATCATCCTTCTGTCCGTCTATCGCCTCATCGATCAGACAAATGCTAGCTACCATTGACATGTGACATTGTGACTGACCCCCCCCCCCCCCCCCCCCCCAGGTTTGGCTGCCTGAGAAGATTGGTTGGTGGCATGCGGTTGCACCGTACTACACTCCGGTGCCGCCTACATTTGTGCACCACATACACACAGTTACATACACCAGTATCAATCACTTGTTGCAAGTACCAATCTTCAGGTACAGGCAACTGTTTTCACATACGCTAAGGAATATGTAGCAAGTACAAACTAACATTAGCGACGGACAGAGCAATGCTATACGTACGAACAGATTTGCACCGCGATAATTTGTAGAACGACAACTAACAAATGGTGAAATTCATGGAATCTTTCGATCGGCGTGTCTCTTCGTATGTGCAATCATTCCGGTTTGTGGAACTAGCAGAAAGGAGAGTTGGTAATTGCCGACTGAATCATGCGGGCAATAGTGGAGAAGCTGATCAGACGTTCATGTCGAGGTACTACAGTTAATCATACAAACTCTTTCCTGGGTGCAGGTCGAAACTGCCGGAGTACCAGTACTAGCTGTTGACTTGTGATCCAAATTCTATACATCATTAGGCCAGCTTCTGGACGGAGCGTAGCGGAGGCCCGTCGCCGGAGGCTTAGGGCCGGAGCGGAGCGGAGTCCTGAAGCGGCCCATTGTACAAAGCCTGTGCACCCAGGGACGCCTGGGGGGGTGCGGGGGGGCGAAGCCCCCCCCCGCGGTATGGATTCTAGTCGAATTAGGGTTTCCCTGTTATATATATTTCCTGTAAGCCGCCGTTTGGGATATGAGATGAGAGTTGTAATCCCCGGCGTTTGTAACCTCACCCGAAATAGTGAAGATTGCTTGCTGGCTGGCGCCCGTGGTTTTTTCCCTCTCGCATTGGGAGGGTTTTCCACGTTAAAATCTCGTGTCTCTCTGCGATTGATCTTGTTTACTTCGTCTTTCCGCTGCCATCGCGTGTAACAAGTGGTATCAGAGCCTCGGTTCTTCAGATCGGGCATCGCGATGGCGTCGGTGAAGTTTGATCTACCGCTACTCGACTACAAGACGAGATTCTCGCTGTGGCAAGTGAAGATGAGGGCGATACTCGCCCAATCACAAGATCTGGATGAGGCCCTAGATTGCTTCGGGAAGAAGGAGAAGGATCAATGGACTCCTGAGGAGAAACGTAAAGATCGTAAGGCTCTTTCGCTCATTCAACTTCATCTTTCTAATGATATTTTGCAAGAAGTGCTGCAGGTGAAAACTGCTGCAGAACTTTGGGTGAAACTGGAATCGATCTGCATGTCAAAAGATCTCACCAGTAAGATGCACATGAAGATGAAGTTGTTCTCGCACAAGTTGCAGGAGGGAGGATCGGTGTTGAACCACATATCGGTCTTTAAGGAGATCGTGGCAGATCTGTTATCCATGGAGGTAAAATTTGATGATGAGGATTTAGGTCTTCTGTTACTATGCTCACTGCCTAGTTCACATTCAAATTTCCGTGACACCATATTGTTAAGCCGTGATGAACTAACCCTAGCGGAGGTTTATGAGGCGCTCCAGAGTAAGGAGAAGATGAAAGGTATGGTGCAGGGTGAGTCGTCGTCCTTCAAGGGCGAGGCGTTGCAGGTCCGTGGCAGATCCGAGCAGAAGTCCTATGATAACAACAATCGCGACAAGAGCCAGCATGGTAGAGGACGTTCAAAGTCCAAGGATAAGAAGTTCTGCAAGTACTGCAAGAAAACGAACCACTTCATCGAGGATTGCTATAAGTTAAAGAATAAGGAGAAGAGGAATGCTGCACACCAACAGAAAAATAAATCTGAAGGTAATGCCTCTGTTGTCTCCGGTGCTGATAGTAATGATTCTGGAGATTGTCTTGTCGTATTTGCTGGTTGTGTTGCTGGTCATGATGGATGGTTACTCGATTCGGCATGTTCGTTTCATATCTGCATTAACAGAGAATGGTTTAGTTCTTATAAGCCTGTGCAGAGTGGAGATGTCGTTCGCATGGGAGATGACAACCCATGTGAGATCGTGGGCATTGGATCTGTTCAGATCAGGACACATGATGGCATGGTTCGCACACTGGACAATGTGCGACATATACCAAGGATGGCAAGAAATCTCATCTCCCTCAGCACACTCGATGATGAAGGGTACAAGTACTCCGCTTCAGGTGGAGTTTTAAAGGTATCAAGAGGTTCTCTCGTTTACATGATTGGTGATATGAATTCTGCCAAGTTATATGTGCTTAGAGGAAGTGCATTGCGTGTTTCCGCCACGGCTGCTACTGTCTCTGATAATAATACTAACCTCTGGCATAAGCGTCTTGGACACATGAGTGAACTTGGTATGGCAGAATTGATGAAGAGGAACCTGCTGGACGGCTGCACTCAGAGTAAGATGAACTTCTGTGAGCACTGCATTTTTGGTAAGCACAAGAGAGTAAAGTTCAATGCCTCGGTACATCGCTCCAAAGGTATACTTGAGTATGTACATGCTGATTTGTGGGGGCCTTCTCGTAAGACCTCGTATGGTGGTGCAAATTATATGCTTACTATCATTGATGATTACTCTAGAAGAGTGTGGCCTTATTTTCTGAAAGGTAAAGATGATACATTTGCTGCTTTTAGAGATTGGAAAGTAATGATAGAAAGGCAAACTGAGAAGGAGGTAAAGCTGCTTCGTACTGATAATGGTGGTGAATTTTGCTCGCATGAGTTTAATGATTATTGCAGGAAGGAAGGCATTGTGAGGCATCACACCATCCCGCACACTCCGCAGCAGAATGGTGTGGCTGAGCGCATGAACAGAACCATCATATCGAAGGCTCGTTGCATGCTGTCCAACGCAAAGATGAGCAAGCGTTTTTGGGCAGAGGCCGCCAACACCGCATGCTATTTGATTAACAGGTCGCCTTCTATTCCACTCAACAAGAAAACTCCCATTGAGGTATGGTCTGGTACACCTGCTGATTATTCACAGCTGAAAGTTTTTGGTTGCACTGCTTATGCTCATGTTGATAATGGAAAATTGGAGCCTAGAGCTATTAAGTGTCTGTTTCTTGGTTATGGTTCTGGAGTAAAAGGATATAAGCTATGGAATCCTGATACAAGAAAGACTTTCATGAGCAGAAGCGTTGTTTTTAATGAATCTGTGATGTTTAATGACAGTTTACCCATAGATATTGCACCAGACAGATATGATGATGAGCAGCAGAATATGAGCGTGCAGGTGGAGCACGTGGATGATCAGGGAGATGAATTTATTGATGATACTATTGATACTGTTCAGCACTTATCTCCTGTTTTGCAGCAAGACGATCAACCTATTGCACTTCGCAGAGAAAAGAGGAGTTGTGCTCCTCGATCCCGATTAATTGAAGAGTGTAATTTGATTCATTATGCTCTTAGTTGTGCTGAACAGGTGGAGAACACTCATGAGCCGGTTACGTACACTGAAGCCATTGTTTCTGGAGATCATGAGAAGTGGATCTCAGCTATGCAAGAAGAGATGCAGTCCCTGGAGAAAAATGGCACATGGGACGTGGTGCGCTTGCCTAAAAATAAGAAGACCGTGCGTTGCAAATGGATCTTCAAGAGGAAGGAGGGCCTATCTCCTAGTGAGCCTCCAAGATTTAAGGCAAGGTTAGTAGCTAAAGGTTTTAGTCAGATTCCGGGTATTGATTACAATGATGTGTTCTCCCCAGTTGTGAAGCATAGCTCAATTCGTACATTCTTTAGTATTGTTGCTATGCGTGATCTTGAGCTTGAACAGCTAGATGTGAAGACAGCATTTTTGCATGGAGATCTTGAGGAGGAGATATACATGAACCAGCCAGAAGGGTTCATAGTGCCTGGTAAGGAGGATCATGTTTGCAAATTGAAGAAGTCCTTATATGGTTTGAAACAGTCTCCTCGTCAGTGGTATAAGAAGTTTGATTCATTTATGTTATCAAAGAACTTTAAAAGATCTGATTATGATAGCTGTGTCTACATTAAATTTGTTGATGGATCACCTATATACTTGCTGTTATATGTTGATGATATGCTGATTGCTGCCAAGAGCAAGAAAGAAATCACTACATTGAAGTCTCAGTTGAGCAGTGAATTTGAGATGAAGGATCTTGGTGCTGCTAAGAAAATTCTAGGTATGGAAATTACTAGAGACCGTGCTTCTGGTTTATTGTTTCTTAGTCAGCAAAATTATATTCAGAAAGTGCTTCATCGTTTCAACATGCATGATTCAAAGCCTGTGAGTACTCCCATTGCACCTCACTTTAAATTGTCAGCTTCACAATGTCCTAGCACTGATGAGGAGGTTGAGTACATGTCCAGAGTTCCATATGCTAGTGCTGTAGGGTCTTTGATGTATGCCATGGTTTGCTCTCGTCCAGATTTATCTTATGCTATGAGTTTGGTCAGTAGATATATGACTAATCCTGGTAAAGAGCATTGGAAAGCCGTTCAGTGGATTTTCAGGTACATGCGAGGCACATCGAATGCTTGTTTGAAGTTTGGCAGAACTGAAAAAGAACTCGTTGGCTATGTTGATTCAGATTATGCTGGTGATTTGGATAAGCGTAGGTCGCTCACAGGTTATGTATTTACCATTGGAGGTTGTGCTGTGAGCTGGAAGGCACATTTGCAGGATGTTGTTGCGTTGTCCACCACTGAAGCAGAATATATGGCTATGTGTGAAGCAAGTAAAGAGTCAGTTTGGCTGAAAGGTTTGTTTGCTGAGCTTGCTGGAGTTGATTCTTGCATTAATCTGTTTTGTGACAGCCAGAGCGCAATTTATCTCACTAAAGATCAGATGTTTCATGCGAAGACAAAGCACATTGAGATTAAATATAATTATGTCAGAGATATTGTTGCAAAGGGTAAGCTAAAGGTATGCAAGATTAGCACTCATGAAAATCCTGCTGATATGTTGACAAAGCCAGTTCCTGTTGCTAAGTTTGAGCTTTGCTCAAGCTTAGTTGGTATTACAGCTTAGCCCAAGAGGCTGAGTGGCGCCGAAAGTATTTCTTTCTTTGTTGTGTTCAGGGTGAAGGATTGTTTTATGCTACAGGAAGGAATTTGTCTCAAGGTGGAGTTTGTTGACTTGTGATCCAAATTCTATACATCATTAGGCCAGCTTCTGGACGGAGCGTAGCGGAGGCCCGTCGCCGGAGGCTTAGGGCCGGAGCGGAGCGGAGTCCTGAAGCGGCCCATTGTACAAAGCCTGTGCACCCAGGGACGCCTGGGGGGATGCGGGGGGGCGAAGCCCCCCCCGCGGTATGGATTCTAGTCGAATTAGGGTTTCCCTGTTATATATATTTCCTGTAAGCCGCCGTTTGGGATATGAGATGAGAGTTGTAATCCCCGGCGTTTGTAACCTCACCCGAAATAGTGAAGATTGCTTGCTGGCTGGCGCCCGTGGTTTTTTCCCTCTCGCATTGGGAGGGTTTTCCACGTTAAAATCTCGTGTCTCTCTGCGATTGATCTTGTTTACTTCGTCTTTCCGCTGCCATCGCGTGTAACACTAGCTGGGAGGCCGGCACACACCGAACGCTCTAAAGTGTTCTTGTTTGATATTCTTGAGTAAGTGTTCTTGTTTGATATTCTTGAGCGAGAAGATTATTAGTTAGGCCTTTCTTTGCAAAAAGGCTTAATTAGCTAGCAAAGTAACGAGCGAGATGCTTTACAATTCACAGTGGGTCGGGTGAGCTTTTCATTACATTGTATATGCCTGGGGGGGGGGGGGGGGTTCAAAACAGTCTTACTGTATTGTAGTATATTGTACACCAGACCAAACATTTTCATATGTGCATGCAACCCAACCAATGCAGGGACGTGCGAGTACCGTACATGTACACATACATTAGTAGAGCACGAATGATTGGTATCACATTGTATGGTTCCGTTGAACCATAGATATCTGAAAGGCCTTTACTTGCTCCACTTGTAGTTAAACCAAAGAACACATTATTAGGAGTACAGGCAAATCGCCATAGTTTGTATCCTACGATTCCAAAAGAGACCGACTCACCAAATTCACTTTTGGAGACTGTTCATCGATTTGGACTGCATATATGCACAGCCATCAAAATTAGGTGCACTGGAATTATCTGATTTGAACGCATCAATCACGAGCACTTGAGCATCCCATGCCATTATTGCATGAGTAAAACAACTCGAAAATTTGCAAAATTTTAAGGTTTCTTAAATTTCATTGGAATTTGGTTTTCTCTCCTAATTCGGCATCTTTCCTTGAGATTCCGTTTTCCTCTTTTGGCCAGCCTGCCTTCCCCTTCCCTGACGTCTTTCAAGAAACCGCTGGCGTCCTTTGCGCCTTCCTGGCCATGGGGCCATATGTGCTTCGTCGCTCGCGCCGCAACCCAGCACCACCGTTCTCACCATGCCATGCCTTCCCTCCAGCGCGTTGCTTCTCTAGTGGCAGGTCGTTGCCATGCCCCAGCCACATCGGTAGCTAGCACAACTTCGCCGAACCGCTGATTTTCTTCGTGCGCTGCGGCCGGCGCGTGTGCCAAACCGTACTCCTCACGTCATCCACTGCCAAGCCCCTGCCCTAGCCATGGTACTACCCTGTCACCTCACCTGTAAGCCAGTCTCACCAACCGAGCCCGACCGTCACCAAGTCCGCCTCGTGCCAGCGCCACCAACTTCGGCTTCCTATTCCCACCGCCATCCTCCTGCTCTTAAGCCCAACTGAGCACCCAATCTGCCTCGCAAACACCTTTAATACCTCACCAAATTACCCAATCATCCGTCGCCGTTCTACATCGCCGTTGTCTCTCTCCCTGCATTGGTAAGCCTCCCCAACCAATCTTGTGATTCAATTATTACCATTTCAATTCCTAGAGACCAAAGGATCTTTAGGCCACTAGGAACCCAGAGCCTAGCTCGCTGAGCCTTGCCTCAGGCTCATCCTTGCCGACATCGTGCACCACTGCCATACGAAAGGGGGTCACCGTGGACAGCCCAACACAGGCTATCATATTTAGAGCCACCACCACAACTGAGTTCGCCTTATCCCGTAGATGGTTAAAAACCCTAGTGTCCCGCCAGAACTCCACCGGAGCTGCTCTGTGCCATGCCCCTGCCTGCAGAACTACTCCTCACCACTGGCCAAAACCGTCGCCCCTCAAGCCCAACCAACCTCAAAATGGAACCTCAAGACCCTAAGGAACCCGTAGATGTCTTCGATTGCCGTTGGCGACTTTCGCCGGTGCCCGCTCTGCCCGACCGTCCTGTAGCGCCAAGAGGTAGAAGGAGTAGGGGACTACGACATGGCCCGATCTCATCCATCCGCCTGTCCATCTACAGTCCTTGCGTACGTGCCGGTTGGGCCGAATTGGCTGCGTAACTTTGGGCCAAGTCCAGTACTGTTGAGTACTGTTCATCACAAAACCTAACCCGCTACTGTTTGAACCTAGTTTTATAGCCACCCGATCCGCAGCGAATAGTATCAGACCTGTCACTATTCATCTGAAACCCTAAAATAAAAAAATACCTCATTTTGACCATTTCGACCCTGTGAATTCATTTTCGACCTCCGTTTTGCCAAATCAAGCCTCGATAAAATTGAAACTCACACTATTCTAAAATCAATCCTCCACTTCCAAAATCAACCCAACACGTTTATAACCATCTTGAGCACCTCAAGCATATCTGGCCCAACTCTAACCCTGTCAGCCAATCCAAGCATTATTAAACTCCGACCACCCAACCCATTTTCTTTTATGTTTTTTATTGTTATTTAATTGCATTTTATTTCCCGCTTGCTTTCTGCAAAGTAAGAACTTATTTGACCTCATTTTCTACGCTAGTGAATGGACCAAGCGAGTTGGTCAACAGAAGGTCTGCAAGAGCAATTGAAGTAAGTTTGAAGTTGGTAGAGAAGACCAAAAACAACGAGAAGAAGGTAAGTCACATGTTTTTGATCATGTTGAACTTACAGTCTGTTAATTATTTACGTACCAGTACTTTCATTACCTTTTATTTATGCACTGATATTTTATATACAACAAATGTTTAGAATGATATAATACCTAGCTATATCCTACCACTTAAAAGGTCCTATTTACTTTGATGGCCATATTCACCTTGACAAGACTTAGTAATGTTAAATCTACTATTTAAATACCCATGGTAGCGTATGAAACTCAACTATTTTATAAAACTGATTGGCAGACCATTTTTGCTGGTAACTTTGCAAAAGTGTTTCTAGGAAAGAGAACATCTTGGGGACCACGAGTTGGTTGGGTAATACTACCGCTGAGCATTGTGATATAGGTTTAGAGACAAAATGTCTAGGAGTAAGGTAAGGGCAAAGCTTGGAGAAAGTAAGAATGACCTTATGATGAGCAAAGAATATAGTGATCGCCCAACCATAAATTTTGAGTCATCAAACCTGGTCTAATAGCTGCTCAAATCGATTGAATCTTTACAGGAGTAAATGAGAGTTGGTATGGGAGGGGGTAAAACCATACTAAACAACGGTAGATTTCTCTCAGGACGGGCAGAAGATGTTTGACCGAGTCGGTGGATATCCCGGTCTAAGTTGGAGATCTACTGGGTAGAAGCTATATAAAGAGATGAGCAGTGAAATGACTTTGTTTTTTTTAACTCAATCACAAGAGTTAAGAAATCTTGTAGGTAAAACTGGGTAAATCTACAGAGCAATCACATTGGTATCTTAAATACGTCGTGCTTTCTATAAAAGAAGCTATGTTCAATGGGTGATTCCAACAGTAAAGCATAAGTAGATTTGGAAGTGATTTGAAAAAAATAATTAGGTCTAGTAATCAAGTTTTGAAACCCCACACTACAAGAAATTTGAGTATCAGTGACGAATATAGTTATGATGAGAAACGAAAATGTCATAGATTAGCTATCATTCCGTGACGATTCAAGTGATTTCGTCATTAATATGCGGGACGGTACCTTCGACGCCTAGTTTTGTGACGAAAACAAATATTTGTCACAGAATATACAGAAAACCATGATGATTATTTATATTCGTCATCAAAGAAATTATTATTCGTGACGATTTATTGGATGACGAAAAAAGTGTTGTCAAAAAAAAGTTAGGGCGAATGGGGCCATTGTGAAGTAGCCATGAATAGGGGTGAAAACGGGTTGGGTTTTTCCCGACCGATCCAGTACCGAATCCGGCTGGTAGCAAATTTGGTAAACTGGGTTGGTATCCGGTCGGATTCGGTTTCGGATACGGATATGTGTAGACGGATTCGATAGCGGATTCGGTATAGCTAATATCCGATCGAATAGGTTCGGTATTCGGTTTTCCGGATAGTATCCGAATACATAACCGTATACATATCCGACGACCGATGCTCGGCCCATCAGCCACACGCCCACACAGCCCACACCACACGCGATTCGCACAAAACCCGCCTCACTCGCTCGCTCTCGCGGTCTCAATTCCTCATCTCCACCCGCCGACCCGCGTCAAGCTCCCTAACCCTAGCTTGCTCCCGCCCGGCCGCCCCCAAATCCCTCCCCGCCTCGATCTCGCCGCCGCCGGCGCTGCAGCCAAAACTCCGCATCCCCCTCGCCGTCGCAGCCGATAAGCCACTCTCGTCTCCCCCTGCGATTTGATCTGCGGGCGTGGAGGAACGCGACCACTTGGGGGAGCGGCGGGCGACGCGCCGCCGCGGAATTTCGGGGTGGGAGTTGGGCGAGCGCGGAGGCATCCCACCACCGAGCCCTACCCCTCGGCCTCCTCCATCGCCGCCGTCCTCCCACTGGAGCGCCCCCATCGCTGAACCGGGTGCTGGTGGAGAAGCTGGTGCAGCCCAAGAAGAGCGCCGGCGGCCTCCTCCTCCCCGAGACCTCCAAGCAGGTACCCTTGTTCCCATCTTGCTGCTGCTGCTCATGGTAGGTTGCTCATGTATGGATTCGGTGTGAGGAGTGTTTAGATCGCGGCCTGAGGCGAGGTGTTTTGCCTGATGACTCTTGCCGAACTGGAGATTGCAGCGGGATTTCTTCCGATTGGGATGTAGTTACTGGTTCGATCGATCGATTCGGATGGCTTTGTTGTGTAGGTTGCAAATAGTTAGGAACGACTTCATTTCAGCACCTGCAAATGGCGGCTCTCTCAGTGCTGCTTCTAGTGGAATTAGGTCGGGTGATTCAAATTGCCTTTGTCTAAGTTGCAAATTGTTAGCTGGAATGGTGTAACTTAAGCTATTGGAATTTGATTCTGCGAGTAGCCGTTGGATCTGCCTCGATAAAGAATCGATTTTGCTATTATTTACGCTTTCGCATTAGCATGCTACTAAACTGCTAGTTGCAGTTTTACAGTCGGTTCTATCCCATAGTCCAATTAGGCTGTGTGTTCATCAGTAGAAATGGAGTTGTCTTAGTGGGAATGCTTTAACTGTGGAATCAATTCATGACTTGAAAATGTTCCTGTGAATCCAGTTGAACTCTGGTAAAGTGGTGGCTGTTGGCCCTGGCGAGCGCGATAGGGATGGCAAGCTGATCTCTGTTGCTCTCAAGGAAGGCGACACTGTTCTCCTGCCTGAGTATGGTGGATTGAAGTCAAGCTTACTGCTGACAAAGAGTATGTCAATCATTTCGCCATCACATTGCTTTGTTAGTGTAAATGTTGTACTGTTTCATTTTCTTTATTGGTGCTTGCATGACTCAATACTGTTATGTGTGCCATGCCCTAAATCAGCAGCATAGTCGATATTGCCGTCATTTACAAGAGAAGTCAAAATCCGGTCATCATTTGATTGATTTATCAACTTAGGATAAGAACTGGTACCAGGACACCAGATGTGTTATTTTTGAAGTGTTAACATCATTAACTATTTAACTGAATCATTTGATTCTTTTGCTAGTATTAAGGACAAGTGTTTCATTTTTGACTTCTGCCTACTGATATTCCAGTCTTTAACATGCTCTTTGTTACTTGATCGCAACATTTTGTCCTAACATTTGAGTGGCAGCATAATCTGTTTTGTGTTTTTATCCATCCAAGATATTGCAAATTTTAATGACACTTATCTTTTCTACCTTTGGCAGACTAATATAGTTTCTGTATATAATCTAAGTGTTTGTTTGCTCACTTATATTGCAGTTCTAATTATCTTTACTTTGTGGAATTTCAGGTACTTCCTTTTCAGAGAGCATGACATATTGGGTACCCTTGTGGACTGATTTGGATTGTCACGAAATCATCAGTTGCTCTAATGCAAGACATGTTTAGAGTTTTTAATGCTGTGGAACAAAATCCTTCAGATAGAACTCTTGATGAATTTTTGCCTACAACATCATGATATGATTGATGCTTCTGTCATGATGCGATTCAACGAATCAGTAAACTTGCGCATTTGAAACTCATGCCCCCATCGGTGGATTTTTATATTTCTCTAGACATGTAACCTTTCGCAGCATGTTGATTCTCAGCACTTTCTTCTGTAAGAATATCTAAAATATAGTTATTTCTGTCTGTAATCAGGTCACTGGTTGCAAACTTATCTGCAGCAAACTGATTCCCTTGTTTTGCGGCTTCTGGGCCAATCATCAATAGTTTGATCATCTTTGTAGTCACAGTGTGTAGTTGCTAGGCTTATTTTGATGTATGGTAGCAATATGTCTTCTGACAAGACATACTTGTTACTGCTAGTGACATTTGGCTAATATGGTTTTGTGATGGAACTGTGTCTATGGTGATCACTTTTGTGTTGAACCAATGGTTGTAATGGCATGTATTGGATAAATGTAAATTAATTCTATATGCTTTGATGGAACAATTCTATGGTGATTATCTGGAGAATTATGCTACTGCTCATGACGTTTTTTTTGTCATTCATGTATGTCTGGATTAAATTTTGTGACGTTGCAAATATATTCATGATGAATAATTTCGTCATAAATTACACGTCCTGGACCACATGTCATGACGAAAACGATCGTCATAAAATATTTTATGACACTAAGTAAATCGTCATAAATATTATTGTATGACGATCTGTTATTCGTCATAAATGTGTATTGTTTTATGACAATTTCCCCATGATCGTCACTAAGAACATTCTATGACGCAGAATCTGTGACGATCCGCGTGACGCAAGAAAATCGTCACTATTATGCTTTTATGACAAAAAGCCATGATTTTGTGACAAATACGTATCATCACCGATGCTCAAATTTCTTGTAGTGGGTCAATTCCTTAAGTATTTTATTATTCTTTTGTTAAAAATATTTATAAATAAAACAACATCCACATATTACAATAAAACCACTATACCTCCATCAGTTGAGAACCATGTCAAATAGCTATATAGCATTTCCTTATGTGACTTGTTAAGTACGATTGATTGTACTCAGTCTTGCTATAATCTCCACAACAACAGATACCAGATGAAGAAAGAATGATGCAAGTATTAATCCTAGGGTTACGATCGCATTCAAGCGTTCTCGTAGAGTTTTCTTCGGTTCTTCTGAGTGTAAGTTAAATTTTGGGTTTGGACACCTATATTATTGCTAAAGTTGGCAGTTAGGTCTTATTTTAATCAAATTAACTCATTTCAAATGTTTGTGAGCAAGTATGATACTCTTTCTGTCTGCAACTGATCTCCTAGTATGTTGCGGATGGTTCAACGCCCCCTTCCAAAAAAATGAGGGCGCTACAATAAGCCTCATCCCGACAAAAGGGCCACTAAATTCTACGAAATTTAGCTCTAGTTTAATTGACGAACTTCATCTAGAACACCGGAGATTAGTTTGGCTCACATGGCTCTCGATTTTATACTATGGCAGTGTATATATCATTCCTTGGAGATCCACACACTTGACGACGGAAGAAAATGCAGGCTTGATTTACGTATCAGCGAGACCAACTACACAGAGGAACATGTGGAGGCTTGGACTAATCTTTCAAGTCCGTTATAATCGTGATTCAGGAGGCAATAAATACTATTTTAGTCAAGCTAATTTATTATCTTTTAGCTGACCGGATGTCTCGCACCGACGTCATGAATCATGCAACCCTGTTCTTTTTGTTCACAGCACCCGTACTCTCTCGGGCAAACTCAGCGAGAAGCATGAGATGTCCCTAACCGTTGATCCAGTTTATGGACGGCTGAGATCATCTCTCCGGTAGTTGTGGATCCTCTGTTCCCCACGTTTGTTGCAGTGCTAGCTTAACCTGAGCCGTCCATCTGACCGATGATTTGATGGGCGAGAGGATCACAGTTCGATGTAGAAAACAAGGCCTAAAAAAGAAAGAAAAGTTACACATAAGAGATGACGTGTTTTTTTTTTCTTTTTGAAAGAGAGGAATGTACCATTGTTGACCATATTTAGCTAACTAGCTAACAACATCTCTTGGTAGTTTAGGATGTGCTTGGAAATTATTTCATGACTAATTAGAGATAGAATAGCAGTGACCATCGTCGACGCAAAACATGGACACTGTAGCAGACATAGCATAGAGGGCACACGTGGCGTATCAGGTGAGAAAACTCACTCGTGTTCATCCTCACAATGGGTAATTAAATGGGGCAATCCATTGAGCTGGTCCTGGTCTTTGCTCCTGGAGGCAATTATAACCAAATCATACGGGTTGACTTCAGCAATTCTATCCCCGCTTCACTCGATCGATCAGATTCAGAGCAAGCTCAGCAGGACTTCGGCTTTCATGCAATTATTTTTGGGCCCCGAATATCTTAGCAAGCTGGAGATCAGATCGGGATCTCCATCATTAGTTGATTGTTCGTCACCTATGGGAAGATTAAACTATATGGAGTGTGGTATATGGACTGAAGCTTGTATGGACCTAGTGCTTAAGAACAGTCGGTGACTACGGTCGGTGTTCACGAGAGAGTTGAAGAACAAGGGGAGACTTCACTGGTAGCTGCCAGCTTGGTGAGTAATTTCTGAATGCGGCAATATACGGACCATCAATGCACGGAAGTGTACTGTACCTTCCACAAGAGTAGATTTTAGGGTGTGTTCTTTTTTGCCACCTTTTCACCACCTTTATGGCCTAAGGCTACAAACAAACGGGACAGCTTGGTCCCGCTCGGTTGGGTTGAAAAGCTGTGGTTTATGGCTGAAATTGTACTGTAGCGGTTGAAATTTCGTTGTAGTTGAAGATGAATTATTTGTCGTAATTAAATTCAAAAAAGTTTAAAAATAGAAGAAAATGCTAGCTCATCACGGACAACGCAAACAAATATGGGAAAAAAGAATCGGAAAAAAACTAAAAAAAACAAAAGTTTAGAAAAAAAAAACGAAATATATGAATAGTGAAAAATAAACCAGAAATCAGAAGCTGAAACCGAAACAAGCAGGGCCTTAGAAGAGAGTTTCCACAGGGCATTCTCATCTGTGTCGCTGTTAGAAACCTGCATGTTAAAACAGTAGTAGAAGTCAATGTAACAGACAGATAGACATAACATTTCTTCTGATGGACGTAATGGAAGTTACGGAATGGAACCTTCCTGGGTCGCGGGAGCTCCAAAGCCAAATGAAGATCATGCGCAGGAGTTACAGGAGCCAACAGAAGAGCTGGGTCCAAGATGTTTCAGTGTCTCCTCAGATCGATCTCTTAACATAGTTTATTTTCCTCAAGTAAACCAAAGCATCATTTTTGCAATGTGTGAATAAAAATATCTGAAAAATGATATTTTGTATGTACTCAACCATAGATATGGACATCGATTCTGGAAGTGGAAAGAAAAGGTCAATTTGGCAGGGATATCAATTCTTATGCGTACTAACTAAGAAGAGCTGGCATTACAAGATTGGAAATTATTTAAGCATCCACAGAAAACACGGACTAAAGCTGAAAAATGTGTCCAGTCTAAAGAACAGGACAACAAACTATGAGAGACACCGCATTTTGAAATTTTTGTAAAGCCATTCCCGTGACCTCAACTTTCTCCCTGATATCTTAATTTTGTGCTGGAAGTTATCATATTCTTGAGCACAGCTAAAATAATTTCTTCACGAATTTAATCTGTTTTACTCACTCCTAGTATTTCTCAGCTTCTTCAGTAGTGCTTTCGTCAGGACTTCCATAATAACTACTCCTGTTCTGAACAAAACAGCACCCAAACAATTATCCAATCTCCATAAAAACATCCATTGTTTTATTTTGGAATCCTAATAGTGCCCATTTATCTAACACCACTTCTCCGAACAATCAGATGGCTTGCGATTTCCCTGCAGCAACACTATCTGAAGATTCTGAACTCTGAAGCCTGAACAATTCAGCTACCGCATCGTTGTCTAATTCATTCCATCAGTATTAATGTGTAAAGAATACAAATCGAACACATAATATCTGCGTCATAATAAATCCAATACACGAGGATCTTCTACAAAAAAATACGAAAGGGGCAGTGACGTAGCCGCCCCCGGCCAGGGTGGGGCTGCCTATTCTGCGCTCGCCATGGCTTGCTTCCCCATCTCGCCATCTTCCTCCCACCGCAGGCGAGACAGCCACAGTCTAACCACTCCATCGCATAAACAAACATAAATATTTGCAACCATACATACAAGTATACAACCATGCCTCTGTACCCCGTACCAAAAAAATGAAAAGCAAAAAAAAAAAGGAAGAAAAAAGAAAAAAAAAACAAGCAACAGCTAAATACTAGAATACATGCACACCAATGTGTCAAGAACCAGATGGATGTTACATGTACTACAGCTTAACCTCCAAACCCCCCATGGAAGCTTTACAATCTTGCATGTTACTCATTTGACCCACCCCAGTACTCTCTCTCTCTCTCTCTCTACGCAGGAAGGGAAGGGAACCAAATCCTACTAGAATTGAGATTAGAGAGTTAGAAATGTTGGTGGAGAGTAGATCCCGCACCCATAAAAGAAGAAAGCAGGCGAACCAAACCAAACATACCTAAGGGAAGCAAAGAAAAGGCAAGCATCCAACAAAAGGCACCAAACTCGTAAAGGGATCGACACATATATAGGAGAGCGAGGTAGCCAGGCGAGAAGGACAGGCAGGAGACGCGCGGCAAGCAAGAACTAGGAAGAAGAAGCTCCATTTCATCTCATCGAGATAGAGGGAGCAGAGGAAATCAACGCAAAGAAGCTTTTTTTTATTCTCTCCCAATCTTTCCTGGGTTTGCAAGCCACCACAAAAGGCCGGGGTGGTGGTGGAGGGCGGTAAGTTTCTTTAAAGCGCGGGAGCGGGAGGCCGCCCGGGAGCTCCGAAGATGCAGCAGCGGCGCAAGTCGGTGTTTGCGTCAGCGCCGTTCGCGATGAAGCAGGCGGCGCTGGGGGCCGGCGTGGCGGCGCGCAAGAACGGCACTCCGCTGTCGCTGGCGGCGGTGGTGTTCGCGCTCTTCGTGTTCGCGACGTTCCTGTACAACGAGGACATCAAGTCCATCGCCGACTTCCCCTTCGGCGCCGGCGCGCTCCGCGCCAAGGCCCCCGACCTCCACCTCCTCCAGGAGGCCGAGGCAGCCGCACACCTCGCCGTCAACACCCTCGCCAAGCGCGGGGAGGAGGTCATCGTCCGGGTCCTCGACGCGCCCGCCTCCGAGGCCCTGGCGGCCAGCGGTGGCGCCGGCAACAGCAATAGCACGGGGGAGGTGGCCGCCAAGATCAATGCCAATGTTAACGCGGACGCCAATGGCGGCAAGGTGGACGAGGGGCAGGAGAAGGACAGGGACGTGACGCTCCCGACCGTGAAGGAAGCCGGCGCGGAGGAGGCGAAGCGGCGTGAGGACGAGGAGGCGGCCGAGAATGCGGCCTCGGCGAAGGCCGCTGCGGCGACGGCGGCGCTGAGGACCGTGGTGAGCGTGCCGGAGACGTGCGACCTGTACCGCGGCAACTGGGTGTACGACGAGGTGAACGCGCCCGTGTACAAGGAGGCGCAGTGCGAGTTCCTGACGGAGCAGGTGACCTGCATGCGCAACGGCCGCAGCGACGACTCCTACCAGAAGTGGCGATGGCAGCCGACCGACTGCGACCTCCCGCGGTACGTTCTTTTTTTTTATCGTTTCACGCCGTTTTTTTGAGCGATTTTGGGGGATTTGCAACTCGGGATTTCGCGTGCCGGAACGCGAGGCCAAATGGCTCGTTCGTCAGCGCGCGCGTTGATACGTGCCGGAGATCATCATCGGTTTTAGGAACCTCCCCGTTCCGGAAACCGATGTCTGTTAATTTTCAGGGCATTTCCAATTAAGTCATTGTAACTCATTATCTATCTCCTCTACGTCATCAGAAAGTAATTATAGATATAGTATCTCTAATAGGTAGTGTCTATTCCTGACCAAGCACCAAGGGGGTGTTTGGGACTGCTCCACTCCACGTTTTTCAGCTCCGCTCCACGTTTTTTAGCCAAACAGGTTCAGCTCCACGCACTCTGTTCGAGGAAAAAAAGGTGGAGTTGTGAGAGCACCTAAAGGGGTGCTCCACAAACTCCAGGTTTTTTGTGGAGCTGCTCCACGGTAGAGTTTATGGAGCAGAGTTTGTGGAGCAGTCCCAAACACCCCCTAAATTCACCTAATTCTCCCTTAGCTCTTTAGATTCAATACTTTACTGTTAAATTTTATGACCAAGTAATATCTTACATAAGCCATTTCTTCTCTCTCTTCTTGAATTCTCTATCCACATTATCATATATCTTAATTAGCATACTAATTAATATTATAGATCTTGCTCACAACTACTATTGAAAATACCCTTACCGTTTTCTGCGTCCGTCACCTGCATACGCCAGAGTAGTCAAGAACTAGTGAGAAAAACACCACTCGTGGAATACCTTTGATGTGTTCCAAATGACTTCTATCTTTGAGAAACTAAAAACTAGAAGCCGAAGACTTTTAAACCGTTAGGAGCAGACCTGAATATACTACTCGTGTTAGTCGCTCTGTTTCCGTACAGTAGTTAGTGGCAAACAAACAAATTGTCAATCCAACGTTGCGAGCTGAAATGTCTAACGCGATGAAGAACATGGGACTGCAGGTTCGATGCGCGTCTGCTGCTGGAGCGGCTGCGCAACAAGCGGCTGATGTTCGTGGGGGATTCCCTGAACCGCAACCAGTGGGAGTCGATGGTGTGCCTGGTCCAGTCCGTCATCCCCAAGGGCCAGAAGACCCTCACCAAGTTCGTCAACAACGGCTCCAGCAACGTCTTCTACGCGCACGTACGTACTCCCAGCAACTGATCACGCTCTCACTGAAACACTAGCTACTGGAGTAGCAGTCACTACCTTGTAGTACCAGCACGCGATCTTGGGAATCAATTGGGTTTTGCATTGCATGTGCGTGCAGGAGTTCAACGCGACGGTAGAGTTCTACTGGGCGCCGTTCCTGGTGGAGTCCAACTCCGACAACCCCAAGGTGCACAGCATCCCAGACCGCATCATACAGTGGCACGCCATCGCCAAGCACGCCAAGAACTGGGTCGGCGTCGACTACCTCATCTTCAACACCTACATCTGGTGGCTCAACACCCTCGACATGAAAGTCCTGTGAGTAGCACATGCATCTGCACAAAATACAGCATATAATTGAACTTTACATATGACTGACATGGTGTGTTCGTATTTGGACGGAACGAATGGATCAACAGGAAAGGGTCGTTCGACCAGGGTTCCACCGAGTACATGGAGGTGGACCGGCCCGTGGCGTACAAGGAGGTGCTCAAGACGTGGGCGAAGTGGGTCGACCGGAACATTGACCCCAACAGGACGACCGTCTTCTTCATGAGCATGTCACCCAACCACATCACGTAAGCCATTCCGCTCTGCTCTTGCTTATCATCTTCTTAATACCTGTTCCATCTTCTCTGCTTCAGTTCAGAACATACATGTGCAGTATATACTAGGATATATAGTTCCTTGAGCATTGTTCTTACCAAGATTGATCGAGACCCGCACCAAACGGCGCAGTGATCTCTCTTTCAATTAGGTGTTGCGTTATCGAGCACTGCCTTTGCAAGGAGCAAACGAGCTACAGTGATGCTTAGATCTTACTTAGCAGAGCAGTTACACTTGATTTTATATAATCTAATTAGGTGGTGAGAGGACCCTTGAACCTTCGGAGATTGTCGTAGTACAAGCTCTACACTCATCTAGTATTCCCTGCGTAGCATGGCATCCGAGCACATGGGCAGCCTATTCGATCATACTCTCAACTGTAGCTGTCTCATCAACTGCCGTCGTGGGCTGCGTATACTTGCCATGACAGATTTTGGGCGGCAACTCTGATCAGGTATAATAGCTTCATACAAAATGTAAGGTTAGACGCCATCAAATGATCAAAAGATGGTTTGCATAGGTGTAGAACCAACTGAGATATGATCCAATCGTACCTAAAACACAAAGATCGATAGGAATGTAAACTCACTTTTTTTTACAGCGTTATACCCCAATTACGGCGAGAATAGGCCAAAATGGCTCTGTATTCGTACATGTATACAGTAAGCTCTCAAACGAAGCAGGGAGTAGCTCGTGCATGTGGACTTGTGGAGAATGGAGAATAGGGTGACACCCTCATACTGGTCTCGATGTGGACCTAGGCCCACCTGTAAGCACGTGTCTCGATGTGGACCTCTAAGGAGCCGCTTGATTGGGCTAAAATAAGTTAGCTTATGGCTGAAATTGCACTGTAGCTAGATGAAATTACACTGTAACTGATGATGACTTATTTAGCGTAACTAAATTTTAAAAAAATAAAAAAATAGATTAACCCATCACGGGCAATGCAAATGAATACGGGAAAAAAGAACTAGTAAAAAAGCTAAAAAAACTAGAAAAATACGAAATTTATAAATAGTGAAGAATAAAAAAACTCAAATTAAAATGAGCAGAGTCTAAGACGACGCGTACTATTCCAATTTCCCCAGCCCCGTGCCCCAGAATGATGAGCAGCATAACAGCCTTGCCCTTGCATCTTAATTTGTGTTTAGTATATTTTAAGTTGCCAATTGCACAAAGAGCTTCTTGTAGTACTCCACGTGCAAAGTTACTCCATTTTGATCATATCACTGTGGAATCTCAAGTTACACGAGCTACGTTAAAGAAAAGACAACCAGAGCTGCATAATTTACACTCCGTGCAGTAATAATGGCACCAATATGTAAGTGGCATCATCAGAGGATCAGTACGGCAGAATCTAGGATGAGCCGGTGTAACCTTTTGAGTATTGATGGCGCTTTTAACTTCTGTAAAAGTACCAATCCTACTGGCTACTGTACAGTGTGTACAAGCTAAGGTACTTTTCGTTTTGGCTTCTGATTTCTACATTTTAATTTCATTTTTCTATTTTTTAATTTTTAAGATCTTTTTGTCTTTTTTATATTTCTTTGCATTGTTCGTAATAGGATAAATTTTTTTCTATTTTTATTTTTTAAAATTTAATTACGTTGTAAAAACTACCGATAGTTACAATAAAAAACTCTCAAACAGTGAAAAAACCAAAAGCCATAATTTAAATCCAAATGAGCACATCCGTTTGATGATGTCAAATTCTCCCTGACATGTTGTGTTCGGGCTAACAGGTCACATTTGCGTCTCTTAACAGGCCAGATGCATGGGGTAACTATGGTGGTATCAAGTGCGCAATGGAGACGCTGCCGATCACCAATTGGAACACGTCGCTCGACGTCGGTACGGATTGGCGCCTGTATGCTGGCGCTCAGGAGGTATTGCAGACGTTCAAACGCGTGCCTGTTCATTTCGTGGACATAACGGCGTTGTCGGAGCTCCGAAAGGACGCACACACATCGGTGCACACGCTTCGGCAGGGGAAGCTCCTCACGCTGGAGCAGCAAGCGGACCCAAAAACGTACGCCGACTGCATCCACTGGTGCCTCCCGGGTCTACCCGACACGTGGAACCAATTCCTCTACGCCCGCATCACGTCAAGCCCTTGGACCGATCAATAGGGCTCTGATAGCCAACGGAGCAAAAATAAGGCTCCATTGATATACAGACGAGCGAAGGACATTTGGCACAAAGGATGCCCGACACCTTTTTCTTACTTTACTTTTTTACCAATTTTCTTTTGGTTGCGTAAAGATGTTCTGTGTTGTTAACCTGTGATTATTTTGTTAAAAGAAATGGATGGTTTAGGATAAAGATATGTGGTGGGCTGTGTTGACTAGCTCATTTCTTCTCCTACTGAGGATGGATAGGAGAGAGCGAAAGGTTTAAGGTTGTGAGATGTAAGAGGGAAAGAAAAGAAGGGTTACATGTAAAGATTTTTTGTGTATTACACCATTCTGGTGCACTGAAGATTTAAGGGAGGTATAAAGGCCGCGAGGTGCATCTGTTCTTCAATCATGACGATTCCGATGTTCCTTCTCTTTTCCTTTGGTTTCATCGAGGGATCACTCGGCTTATCTGTTCTAGAACTATTGTACAAGAATGTTCAGCAAAAGATGTGCAGGGGAATCACCTAGCGTGCACTTCTCTGAAGATAACAGCGGAATAAAGTTCTTAGATCTGGAAGCATGCGTAGCTCCCTTTTCTCTTTACTCTCATCTTTACTCAAATTGTTAATTGTAAGTTACATGTTGTAAGGACCTAAGAATCAATACAGCTGCATTCATTCAGTCTAGTCCTGACTGGTTTCAGGGTGAAAATTACCACTCTAAAGAGCATAAACAGCTCTAAAGACCAGGATCATAACACAGGCAGCATATAAATTCAGTCTCTTTTGTTAAAAAAAAAATGAATTCGGTCTCAAAAGAGACACTCTTTCAAAGGAACTGGCAAACGGCAGCAACCACACAAGTGAAGCAAAAAACAAAGTGTAGCAGAATCGTGGATAGTGTGGAAGCAATCGTGTGAGGCTGCGGCATCTGCATATGCAAAGATGCCTGAACTCCCTGTATCCAACGACGACTTAGCAGAGGCATGGAGGGGACACTGCACTGGAGATGGGCTTCTGGTCCCAAGATTCCAAGCAGGGCAGCCACTACAACGGCAGCCTGCAGGCTTTATTAAGGCGCGCTAGCATTACTGGGAATCACCAGTAGACGACATGCACAAGATTCTCAGATGCAAGATGTGGAGGGCTCCTCCACATGCAGCTTTACAATTCAGATCAGATCACAGCTAGGTTGTCAAAAGTCTCTACCTGTAGTAACTACTAACACTAGAGTGGGTTGTGCTCACAAAAATTTGGCAGCACAGCAGTTGTAGCAGACGTTTGGATCACACGGACTAGAAATCGGTTTTGATAGAACATGTGTTCCTAGGAATGTTGGATGATATGCGCTACTACCGATCACATTTAGCCAGACAAATGGCAAGACGAATCTAGCAAGGAGGGTGGAAGCCTGACAATTTTCTTCTGGTAGCTGGGCCTGCAGTCTTCTCCCCAAATCTGCAGCCCCAAAATAATTGAGAAGAAATTGTTAACAAAAACAAGCCAATGAATGTGCTTCAGTAGAGAACAGGTACCAAATCAGGTTAAGAGATCAGGGTGGAAAGTTAATATCGTTACTCTGCAATTCAACCCATGATTCAGATGAATGAGCAATGGTTGTCTGATGCCCTGTAGAGTGGGCACCTGTTTTGCACAGACTAGAGACAACAATAGCAGAGCTAATGGCTGCAGTTTATACGGCGAAAAATGGTAATCCGGAAGGAGGGGGTCATGTCCTACAGTCCTATTGTCTTCCATGGACAACACTACTGCAACGAGAGCTCTAGGCCTCTAACCGTAAAAAAAAGTATTTGCAAGAAGTACATTACAAAGAACACATCTAGCCATAAAATCTGTAAGCAACACTAGTTTGATGAACTAGTGTAACATGAGTATTGTGGTTACAGACCAAACAGAGAGAGATGGTAGTGGAGAGGTGGGAGTGTTCTGCCTCATCCTCCCCCTCATCCTGATATATATATTCACATGGAGTATGCTTTTACAGTTATGCCCTTACATCTGTACCTCCCCATTAGGGGCACTTATGTCATTACACACGTTACTCTGGTTCTTATAACCTCCTAACAGGCCTGCTGGGCTTAGGTGGGGGCCACCCCTACGACAGGAGCCTCTCATGGTGAAGAGCTTCACAGGGCCGAAGCCATGTCGTCGAGCCCTTTGGCCCCCTCCGTCCCCTGCGGCCTGTGAATTCCTCCGAGCTTGTGGTTGGGGAGCCCGAGGTCTGGGATGGAAGGTGCCTTGTTGAAGCAGACACGCGCGCGCTCCGCCCCCTACCCTTCGAACGGGTGGCAGCGGAGGCTGGCGCCTAGTCGAAGTAGACGCAAGCGCGCTCCGTCCCCTACCCTTCGAACGGGTGGCAGCGGAGGCTGGCGCCTAGTCGAAGCCAAGGCGCGCGCGCTCCGTCCCCTACCCGTCGAACGGGTGGCAGCGGAGGCTGGCGCCTAGCCGAAGCCAAGGCGCGCGCGCTCCGTCCCCTACCCTTCGACCGGGTGGCAGCGGAGGCTGGCGCCTAGCCGAAACCAAGGCGCGCGCGCTCCGTCCCCTACCCTTCGACCGGGTGGCAGCGGAGGCTGGCGCCTAGTCGAAGCCAAGGCGCGCGCGCTCCGTCCCCTACCCTTCGACCGGGTGGCAGCGGAGGCTGGCGCCTAGTCGAAGCCAAGGCGCGCGTGCTCCGTCCCCTACCCTTCGACCGGGTGGCAGCGGAGGCTGGCGCCTAGTCGAAGTAGACGTGCGCGCTCCATCCCCTACCCTTCGAACGGGTGGCAGCGGAGGCAGGCGCCTAGTCGAAGTAGACGTGCGCGCGCTCCGTCCCCTACCCTTCGAACGGGTGGCAGCGGAGGCTGGCGCCTAGTCGAAGTAGACGCGCGCGCGCTCCGTCCCCTACCCTTCGAACGGGTGGCAGCGGAGGCTGGCGCCTAGCCGAAGCCAAGGCGCGCGCGCTCCGTCCCCTACCCTTCGACCAGGTGGCAGCGGAGGCTGGCGCCTAGTCGAAGTAGACGCGCGTGCGCGCTCCGTCCCCGCGCTAAAATTGGAGCTTGGCGCCGATATTGTTGCGCGTTGGAGCTGTTGTGACCTTGCAGTCTGGTAGTGCGCTTTTAATGGCGGCTGGAATCACGCCGACGCCTGGCCTGGCAGAAGTCAGGCTGTCGCGTCGTGCCGTCTGCCATTCTGCGGGTGGGACACGCGGCGACTCACGACTAGTGCGTCGTGGGATGTGAGCGGTTGCGTGACCGCGGCCGTTCGCCTCTTCCCCAGGGAAGTTGGACGCGTGTTGAAGGCGTGGAGGCGTTGTGCGCTGCTTGGTCACCTACCGGGCACGTCCCTCTAAGCCCCGGCGGTTCTTCTTTCCAAGACGTGGGCAGCCGAATCGCTCCGAGCTTGATCTATCTGCGCTACGAGCCACATGAGAGGCGAGCGGCCTTTATAAGGTGCCAGTGTTGAGGTGGAGGCACCCTTGCTTGCTTTTTGTTTGTTTTTGATCTACCGCTTTGCTTCCGCCCGTGCTAATTGTAACGCCAGTTGCTCTTTTCCCTGCTTCTTTCTCCCTGGTCGTGAAGAGTGATGGCTAGCCATGACGACGCCACCTACCATCCCCGCAGCGGTTCCTTGCCTAGCCAGGGCGAGGTGTCCCATCCTTCCAGGGAGTACGAGCTGGTGGCGCGGGGGGACTCGCGCTCCAACAAGTGGTGGGACGCCATGGAGCACTCGGGAGGCAGCTGTTCCCGTGTGCTGGGGAAGAGCCGTGTGACCGAAGGGACGCTGCAGCGACTCGTGGATGAGAAGAAGATCGTGGATCGCGATGGGACTCGCCTACCCCGTCGGGACGAGACGGAGCCGAAGCCTCGGGCAATGGAGGCGATTGTTTTTGTCGCGTTCTTCGACGCCGGCCTTCGAATGCCCTCCACGTTGTTCGTGGGCGAAGTCCTGCGGACCTACAAGTTGGAGCTAACCCAACTGACGCCACACGCAATACTCCACCTAGCTGTCTTCACGTGGGCGATGCGGACAGAGGGGGGGCGTCCCAGCGCGAGCTTATTCGCCACACTGCACGACGCATGCTGTCGACCCCGAAAAGTTGACGGGGCGGTGTCCAACTTCGACGGTGTGGACTTCGTGCTCCGGGCGTCGTGCGCGACGTTGTTCCCCGCGCCAGCCTCGCCGAGGCAATGGGAGTCCGGCTGGACTCGGCAGTGGTTCTACTACACCGTGACCGACAAGAGCGGAATGCAATGCCGAGGTGGGCCGATCTCGTTTAACAGTACGCCGAGTCTGAAGGCCGAGACTGACGACACGCGAAAGCTACAGAGTCTTGTCGGTGTCGCCCGTCGAATGAGCCTGCGCGACCTAGCCGAGGAGTTCACAATGTATGGGGCGGCGCCCCTCTCCTCCCGGGGGAAGTATGTTGGACAGAACGGCCCCCGCTAGGACGGGTTCAGCCCATCTGTATCTCGCCTGCTTCCGCCCTCCGCTCCTTGTAAGTCGCCCGGCACGTTTTACGCGTGGCATTGTATCTGTTTGGTCTCTGCCAGACTGACGTGATCTCCTGCGCAGTGCCTCGGCTAGAGGATGCGGAGCGCGCGGTTGCGGCGCTCCTCGGTCCGTACACGCTTAAGGAGCACCAGGCTCGCGAGGCCGCAGTCAAGGCGGCCAAGCAAGGGCGGGTAAACCGCACATGCGAGGCTCTGGGCATTACTGTGCCCGAACGCTCGGTGCCGGGGGAGCTTCCCGCCGGGACTCCGGGCACTCAGGACGGTGATAGCTCTGTGGGGGTGTTATCTTCGCGACGCCGGGCCCGTTCCCCGTCTGCCGTATGCGACCGCACAGGTCCCTCGGCGACTATCACAGCTGAGACGGGGCGTGCGACCGGCAGTGGGCCCGGCCACACTGCTTCGGAGGAGCGCGCCGCCTCGGATCCCCCGGCACCCTTTGCCGACGCCAACGAACCCGTGCTCGCGGCCATCGTTGAGCTGGAACTCTCCAACCCGGGGGGAGCACCGTTCCCGGCGAGAAAACCACGGTTGATGGTGCGCTATCAACCGCAGCGGCCGGCGAGGGCGCGCCCCCTACAGAGGAAACCGTGGGGGCGACGGGAACCGTAGCTGGTGTTGCCCCGGAAGAATCGCTTGTGCCACCGCAGGCGAAACGCCCTCGGACGCAATCCCCGCGGCCAGCGAGGGGTCGATACGCCGTTGCGGGGCCTTGTCGTGGGATTATGGCGCCTGGCGCGGCCGAGAAGACCTCCTCGCCGACCACCGAGGCGCCCGCCTCCCACTTAGCCGTCAAAACGGCGCCCCTTCCTACCGCGACGAGAGGCGCAGGAGGTAGGCGTGAGTCCCTTTCTTCTCGTGACTTCGCGAGACTCTCTCCGATCTGCTCGCTCATTCTGCCAACATCAGGCGAGACGAGGTCTCCCGGACATGGCGAAGGATCGAGCAACGGAGGTATGCGCGAAGTCGAAAGCCTTGTGCAGGGTGCCCCGCAGGTGTCCGTTGCTGTTGACGCGGCCGAGGCCTTGGTAAATCCTGGCGCGTTGGGGCCGGGGCTCACGCGCGCGGACTTCCTCCCTCGGCTGGAGATACTCCGCGTCCTCACCGCGGCCGCAGAGCGTGCCGACAATGGCCTTGACCGAGAGATGTTGTCGTCATGCGAGGGGGATCTCCTAGCGCTCGCGCTGCAGGGCTCCGAGATGAGGGTAAATATGTGCGCTTCAGCTTGCAAGGTACTGCTGGGCGCCTGCTGACTTGTTATTTTTGCCAGTCGCTTGCCCTTAGCCGGTCCTTTGACAAGGCCCATGTTCGGGAGCGGAGGGCTCTGGAAGCCAGCCTTCGTGAAGCAAACAATGCTCTCGCAGCGAAGGATGAAGAACTTCGCGCGCTGGAGGGCGCCATGGCGGCCGCACAACTCGAGGCCACGGAAGCCAAGTGTGCCGCGGCTGGGGAGCGCACCGCCTTCCTGCAGCAGATCGCCGTCCTAGAAGGGGAGAACGCCCAGCTGGCGGAGTCTGCTGCGGGGAATAGCCTTGCCTTGGAAAATGCGTCCGCGTCGGCGTGGCGGGCCATGGAGTCTCTGAACCAGGCCCTCCGAGATCTGTGCGTCAGAGTGCCGGACACTACGCATGGGCCGGAGGCCCTGTCGGAGACGCTCGGGTTGATCGAGGAGGGGGCAGGGGTTGCTCTTCGTGGCGCCAGAACGTTTGGCGAACACTGCGGCTATGTTGGTGCGTGCTTCGCCCTCGCCCTGCTTCACACTCGTGGGTGCAGACATACCCATGAGCTGGCGAATCCTCAACTGAATCCTCCCGGCCGACCCGAGGTTATGTCGGACGCCATTCGCTCCATCGGGCCTAGCTTGCAGAACTTCCATCAACGGATCTGGGGCCGCTTCGGGGAAGATGCAGCGAGGGTCGCCGTGCAGCAGACGCTGCATGGGGAGGGGGACCTCCTTCACTGGCTCGAGGGAGTCCTTCAGCGTCACGGCGACGACGGCACGGGTTCGCCCGCACCGCGCCAAGCCTGAGCGGTTGGTCGGGTATGGCGGGGGGTTGATGTACTGGTTCGTATGCTTGTAACCATGTAACCCCTTTGCTTTTATAATGAAACCAAGTAGTACCTTTCTTGGTTTTACCTGCCGCCGAACGCGAAGGGAAGACCTCCGCATCTTGTTTATATTCCGTAGAGCTCGCAGGGAGAACGTCGCCGCTTCGGGGAAGATGCAGCGAGGGTCGCCGTGCAGCAGACGCTGCATGGGGAGGGGGACCTCCTCCACTGGCTCGAGGGAGTCCTTCAGCGTCACGGCGACGACGGCACGGGTTCGCCCGCACCGCGCCAAGCCTGAGCGGTTGGTCGGGTATGGCGGGGGGTTGATGTACTGGTTCGTATGCTTGTAACCATGTAACCCCTTTGCTTTTATAATGAAACCAAGTAGTACCTTTCTTGGTTTTACCTGCCGCCGAACGCGAAGGGAAGACCTCCGCATCTTGTTTATATTCCGTAGAGCTCGCAGGGAGAACGTCCGCGTCTTATTTAGGGCCCGTGGACTGGCGCGCGCGGAGGCGCACCTCGACGCTACGATTTTCTTTATAGTCCAGAGACTCGTGCGTGCGAGGCGGACCTCGACGCTACGTCTTATTTGGAGTCCGTGGACTGGCGCGTGCGGAGACGAACCTCGACGCTACGACTTGCTTTATAGTCCAGAGACTCGCGCGTGCGGAGGCAGACCTTGACGCTACGTCTTATTTAGAGTCCGTAGACTGTTGCGTGCGGAGGCGGACCTCGACGCTACGACTTGCTTTATAGTCCAGAGACTCGCGCGTGCGGAGGCGGACCTCGACGCTACGTCTTATTTAGAGTCCGTAGGCTGGTGCGTGCGGAGGCGGACCTCGACGCTACGTCTTATTTAAAGTCCATGGACTAGTGCGTGCGGAGGCGGACCTCGACGCTACAACTTCCTTTATAGTCCGGAGACTCGCGCGTGCGGAGGCAGACCTCGACGCTACGTCTTATTTAAAGTCAGTGGACTAGTGCGTGCGGAGGCGGACCTCGACGCTACGACTTCCTTTATAGTCCGGAGACTCGCGCGTGCGGAGGCAGACCTCGACGCTACGTCTTATTTAAAGTCCGTGGACTAGTGCGTGCGGAGGCGGACCTCGACGCTACGATTTCCTTTATAGTCCGGAGACTCGCGCGTGCGGAGGCAGACCTCGACGCTACGTCTTATTTAAAGTCTGTGGACTAGTGCGTGCGGAGGCGGACCTCGACGCTACGATTTCCTTTATAATCCGGAGACTCGCGCGTGCGGAGGCAGACCTCGACGCTACGTCTTATTTAAAGTCCGTGGACTAGTGCGTGTGGAGGCGGACCTCGACGCTACGACTTCCTTTATAGTCCGGAGACTCGCGCGTGCGGAGGCAGACCTCGACGCTACGTCTTATTTGAAGTCCGTGGACTAGTGCGTGCGGAGGCGGACCTCGACGTTACGACTTCCTTTATAGTCCGGAGACTCGCGCGTGCGGAGGCAGACCTCGACGCTACGTCTTATTTAAAGTCCGTGGACTTTGTTCTGCTCAGCGCGGATAGGGAATGCTCTGGGAACAACAACCTTTATTGAACTTCCGTTTGCGCGGGCGAGCATCGCATAACAAAGGGCTGGTGGCTCTACGCTTGTTGTCCTACTTCTAGGCGTAGTATCGCCGCAACCTGTCCGCATTCCATGTGTGCCGGAGGGTTTGTCCTTCGAGCGTGGCGAGGCGGTACGCCCCCTTCGGTAATGCCTCCATCACAATGTACGGGCCTTCCCACTTGGACTCCAGCTTGCCAGCGGTCTCCGCCTGAAGCGCCACTCTGAGAACGAGATCCCCAGGCTTGAATCCCCGCGGGCATATAGACCGGTCCCGAGTACGCATTGTCTGCCGTGCATACTTCTCGACATGGTGGGCTGCATCTGCCCGTAGCCCGTCGAGGAGGTCCAAGGACACACGGCGCTCCTCTTCGGGTGCTTGGACGAGGACCCTCCGCGAGCCGGCCTTGATTTCTTCGGGCGTCACCGCTTCGTCGCCGAAAAGGAGCTTGAACGGCGTGAATCCCGTCGGGCGCGTTACCGTTGTGCGAACGGACCAAAGAACGCTGTGAAGCTCACTTGGCCACTTGCCCTTTGGCAACCCGACCATGCGCTTTTTGATGGCAGCGGAGATGGCGCCATTCGCCCGTTCGACCGCCCCGTTAGACTGGGGATGCCCTACTGAGGCGAATCGGAGGGTGATGCCCATGCTGTCACAATAGTCTTTGAATAGGGTGGCGTCGAACTGCAGGCCGTTGTCAACCGTGAGCTCCCGGGGCACGCCGAAGCGACATATGATGTTTTGCCAGAGGAAGCGATGTATGGCCGCAGAAATTACTTTAGCCAGGGCGACCGCTTCCGGCCATCTAGAGAAATACTCCAGCGCGACCACCACGAACCGGAGGTCCCCTGGAGCTCGGGCAAGCGGTCCTACTATGTCGACGCCCCAGCGTGCCAGTGGCCACACCGGAGGAATAGGGTTGAGGCTCGTCGGGGGCCTGCGGATGATGCGCGCCATCCACTGGCACCCTTGGCACCGACGGACGAGGTCCTGGGCGTCGGTGATGGCAGTTGGCCAGTAGAAGCCTTGCCTGAACGCCTTGCCAACTAATGACCTCGGTGCCAGGTGGGATCCGCACGCGCCCGCGTGGATCTCCGCAAGGAGCTCCTTTCCCCCCTCAGTCGAGAGGCAGCGCAGGAGCGGTGCGCAAACCCCTCTCTTGTAGAGTATCCCTTCGAACACCTGGAAGGATCTTGCGCGGTGCTGCAAGCGCCGGAGCTCGGCGGGGTCCTCCGGTTCGGCGATGCCTTGCAAGAAATTGAAGATGGGCTCTCGCCAATCACCTGGCCGGTCAATGTGGTGGACGAGTGCCGCGTCCCGGTTGTCCTGCGCGATGGCCGCCTGCACTAATATCTCATAAAACGCCCCATCAGGGGGGCAATTGCTGGCTGGCCGCCTTAGCGAGGGCGTCAGCCTGCTCGTTCTCCGCGCGGGGGATGGCCTTGACGGTGACGCCCAAAAAGTGCCTTTCCCTCGCCCTCACAGCCGCGAGGTACTTGGCCAACTCAGGGTCCTTGGCTTGATATGACTTATCCACATGACCAGCCACCAAGCGCGAGTCGGTGCGGACTAGCACCCGTCTTGCGCCGACTGCCTTGAGCTTCGCCAGGCCAAAGAGCAGCGCCTCGTACTCAGCCGTGTTGTTGGTAGCGGGGAAGGCAAGGCGTGCCGAGTATAGCAAACGCTGTCCTTCGGGCGTGACGATCACCGCACCTACGCCCGCGCCCGCGACGCCGTAAGCTCCGTCAATGGTAAGCGTCCAGACAGGGTCGTCGTGCGTCTGGACTGGTTGGGCCGGCGGGGTCCATTCGGCGAGAAAATCCGCCAGGACTTGGGATTTGATTGCCGTTCGTGAAGCATACGTCAAGGAGAACGGGGCGAGCTCGGCAGCCCATTTGCCGATGCGCCCTGTGGACTCCTTGTTGTGTAACATCTCTGCCAGGGGGAATGAGGAAGGCACTGTGATCGGGTGGGCCAGAAAGAAATGCCGAAGTTTCCTGGAGGCCATGACCAGCGCGTAGGCGAGCTTCTCAAGCTCCGTGTATCTTGTCTTGGCGCCTATGAGGGCTTCAGAGACAAAGTATACGGGCCGCTGCATGGCGCCTTCCTCTAAGACGAGGACGGCGCTGACCGCGGTGGCTGACGCGGCCAGATAGATCAGGAGGGGAGCCTCTGGTGCTGGGGCGACTAGAGTGGGGAGACTTGCCAGGTGCTCCTTGAGCTCGTTGAAGGCCTTCGCGCAATCTCCGTCCCAACGAAATCCATCGCATCCGCGGAGTGTCTTGAAAAATGGCAGGCCCCGCTCCGCCGCCCTGGATAGGAAGCGGCTTAGTGCTGCCATGCGGCCCGCCAGCCTCTGGACCTCCCTCGTTGTCTTGGGCGGCTCCATACCCAGGATGGCGTCTACTTTGTCGGGGTTCGCCTGGATGCCCCGTCCGGACACGAGGAAACCTAGGAGTTTGCCCGCCTGCACCCCGAAGACACATTTGTCGGGGTTGAGCTTGATGCCCGCCTTCCGGAGGTTGTCGAAGGTCTCCTGGAGGTCCCGGCCATGCAGAGCAAGCTGCCGGGTTTTGACCACCACGTCATCGACGTAAGCTTCGACGTTCCTCCCGAGCTGGGCGGCCAGGGCAATAGCGACGAGACGGGTAAAGGTAGCGCTTGCGTTCTTCAAGCCAAAGAGCATTCTGACGAAGCAGAACGTCCCAAGCGGTGTGATGAAACTGGTCTTCCCCTCGTCGTCTTCGGCCATGTACACCTGGTGGTAGCCGGAATAGGCGTCCAGGAAACTCATGAGTTCGCACACCGCGGTGGCGTCGACCAGCTGATCAATGCGCGGCAAGGGGTAATTGTCCTTTGGGCACGCCTTGTTGAGTGCCGTGAAGTCGATGCACATACGCCAGGCCCCGCTGGCCTTTTTGACTAGTACCGGGTTAGCGAGCCACTCTGGATGGTGGACCTCGCGGATGACCCCGGCGCGAAGAAGCTTCGCCACCTCTGTCTTGGCCGCCTGCTGCCGATCCATCGACATACGCCGAAGCCTTTGCTTGACCGACTTGGCGTCGGGGCGGACCGCCAAGCGATGCTCGATTACTGCTCGGTCTACGCCCTTGATGTCCTCCGGGGACCATGCGAAAATGTCAACGTTGTTCTGAAGCACTCGGAGTAGATCGCGTTCGACCCCCGGTGGGAGCCCTTCGCCGATGGACACGAATTGCCCCTCCGCCTGGAGCGGCACCTTCTTGACTCCGCCCTCAGGCCGAGGCTTGGGCGTCCACCCAGGGGCGGAGGGCCCATCGCCGAGCGTGCTGGGGAGGGCGTGCACCGGGCGATGCGGAACGCGGCTTCCGACCTCGGCACGTCTGGCCAGGTCCTGATCGCCGAAGACGGTGATAACACCATCTGGGCTGGGAGCTTCACACACAAAAACGCGTAGTGCAGGATCGCCTCGAAAGAGTTGATAGCGGGTCGGCCTAGTATGGCGTTGTAGGGATGTGGGATGTCTACGACGTCGAAGATGACATGCTCGGTCCGGATATTACCCTTGTTGCCCTCCTGACGGAACGTGACCGGAAGGGACACGTGCCCCAAGGCCTGTAGCGGTTGACCCCCGAGGCCATGAAGTGGAGCTCCTGGCTGCGCTAGCCGGCTTCGGGGGATCCCCATATGATCGAGGGCTTCGGCGAATAAGATATTTGCGGAGCTTCCCTCGTCGACAAGGACACGCCGGACGTCACAGCTTGCTATGTGGGCCTGGATGACTAGAGGGTCTTGGTGAGGGTACTCCACACCCCTGGCGTCGTTCACGTCGAAGGTGATGTTGCGGGGCGGCATCCACACTTGCGGCTGCTCCTCGGGGGCCCTTGAGGAGGAGCCTCTGGTGATGACGCTAACGGTGCGATGCTGCGCGCCCTCCGTTGCGGCGGCTCGTATGGGGCTACCCCTTGGGTGCTCCACGTGGGCTCCGGCGGGGGGCCGAGGAGGCGGAGCTCGAGACCCGGCCGTCACCCTCCGTAGCTCCATAACTGCGGTGCATGCCCTTGTGTAATGATCACCGTAGCCGTGTATCTCGCACCACCTGCCATAGTGTAGGAGCTCTTGTTCTGCGTGGGGTTGGCCACCGCAATCGAGTCCGCCTTCCGATCCCCGGTCCCCCCTCCATGAAGCAGGGTCAGGTCCTTGGCGGGTGTTCTCGGTATGAAGGACATGATGGGCCGCCTGTGACCTGCGCTGGCGGCGCTGAGGTTTATGCCTGCTCCTTGAAGAGCCTTCCTGTACCCCGGTGTCGCTGCCTCGGGGAGGGCCTCCCCGAGGCTCTCGGCCGCGGCCCTGCTTCGAGGAGGGACCACCCGCCCCCACTTCGCGCGGGGGGCGCTCCCCATAGGCGAGGTCGAGGGCGGTAATGCTGCGTCTTCGCGCATCCTCCTCCGCCCGCGCGTACTCATCCATTTTGTCGAAGAGCTTGGCAGTCATCTTGATTGGCCTCCGCGCGTTGTACTCGGCCATCGGGCCCGGACGAAGGCCCTGTATGGCTGCATTAACGACGGTGGTTTCATTAACGTCTTTTACTTGGCATCGAATCTTGGCGAAGCGCTTGAAGTAGTCCCGGAGCTTCTCCGAGGGTTTTTGCTTCACAGCGAAGAGTTGGTCCGCATCGACTCGCTCGACATAGTTTCCTTGGAAGTTGTTGCGAAGGTGGTCGCGGAGCTGCTCCCACGCGTAGATGGAGTCCGGCTCTATGGTAAAGAACCAAGAGAGCGCCACTCCTTGCAGCGCGAGGGGGAGTCCCTTCGCCTTCGTGGTGTCGTCTCCGCCCGCGGCCTCGATCGCGGTTTCGTACACGCGCACGAACTCGCGGGGGTCCGTGTCGCCTTTGTACGAGTCGATGGCGCTAGGAAACTTGAAGTCTTCAGGCCATGCCGCCTGCTGCAGCCCTGCCGAAAGCGGGGACTCCGGATCTACGCGCCGCAGCAGCGCACAGCCAGACGTGGGGGCTTCGCGACTGTCCGCCCTCTCCGGCGTGGGCTCGGGCGCGATTACTGGCGCGGCCTGCTGGCTTCGAGCCTCTTGTATATCGCGGACGGCTCCGCGAAGGTCCCCTAGCTCCCGCTGGAACGCGCTGAGGGCTGCTTGTATGGCGCTTTCCGCCGGAGGTGCTGTCGGGGCCGCCGGAACACCCAGCGGACAGGTCGGTGCAGGGACCATCGCTTCACGATCTCCAGATCCGCCGGATGCTTCATTGCGGCTACCCCCGGCCGCCTGATCCGCGCTGCTGGCGAGGGTGGCGGGGGCTGTCGTTGCCGTGCCAGCGACGGGGTTGGGTGTCGTTGTAGCGGCGCTAGCGGGGTCGGTCGCTGTAGTGCGAGCGTCGACGTCCGCGACCACGGCGCCTGCACCGCCGCCAGCTCCTTCGGCGGCCGATGCCGACGCCCTGGTATTCACGCGCCGCTCCGACCCAGCCGTCTTCTTTCCCCTCGCCGCCGCTGATGAAGCTTTTTTCGGTGCCATCCTTCTTCTTCGGTCTTTAGGCTTGTCTTTGTCCTCCCCACGGACGGCGCCAACTGTTGTGGTTACAGACCAAACAGAGAGAGATGGTAGTGGAGAGGTGGGAGTGTTCTGCCTCATCCTCCCCCTCATCCTGATATATATATTCACATGGAGTATGTTTTTACAGTTATGCCCTTACATCCGTACCTCCCCATTACTCCAGTAGGGGTACTTATGTCATTACACACGTTACTCTGGTTCTTATAACCTCCTAACAGGCCTGCTGGGCTTAGATGGGGCCACCCCTACGACAATGAGCTTACGAGATAAATTAACCTGATTAATTGGTGAACTGAATCCCGTTCTCTCGCTAGTTTGGCGAACTTGGCGTAATACGGGAGAGATTAAAACAGGACACTGAAAACTTCTTGAATTGTTCCCGTATATACCCCTATTTCAGATTTTCTTCCGTCATTATCTAGGGCTCTGAACCTGCATCAGCGCTAGGTTTTGTGATCACATATATAGACGATCCTGAAGCGTTGATTCACAGGGGTGTAACCAGTACGTGGCCGTGGCTCTCTTTCATATCCTGTTCTTCTACTTTGCAATATCTAATTGTGTGTTTGATCTTACTTCTAGTTACGATGATTGGCTGCATGAATGGCTTGACGACACTAGTTATTTAATACGCATGGATTGTTTGGCAACACTAGTTATTTAATACATCATTAGTACCGACTACTCTACACGCCACGATTTGTCGTCAGATTTATCTGCCATCCTCTCTCCTAGCAGCGAGATTAATCCTGTAGATTGTTCATATATAGATTGCTTAATTTTTCGTTTGCATGAATTGACATCTCTTTTGTGATCGGTCCATCCTGGCCAACGCAACCAGTGAGTTAGCCGCTCATTTCCTCATACACGACACGTGTATCGAGGATGGTCCGTATTGGGAGTTTAACCATCGGCCGTGCGAACCCTAGATGCGTTCGTAGTCTAAGTTCGCTATCTACCTTTTGGCATTGGAAGCTGTATGTCGTCGACAGTCAAGAAGCGCCTTGCGCACGACCGATCTGTGCCACTGGCATGCGTACACTTCTTAGCTATGTCGACACCGTATGCATCGTCTTGGTAAATGGTAAGTGTGCCAGAACGAGCGCCACTGAGAACCGATTTGCGCCCACGCGTGCATGTTGCCTCCCTCCCCATCGCCGACGCGCAAGAAACGTCGCCGCCGACATCATTGTCATCTGCTCCGGCCATCGAGGTCGCACCAATGCGCGCCGCCTCAGCCATGCCTGCATGCGCTGCTATGCCGATTCGCCGCCGCGTGCGCCAAAATGCACAGCGCCGTGCCAACACCGCCGTCCACGAGCATTGTCCTCCGCCATATTTACTAGCAACCATATTATTTGCCAAGAGCAAACGTAACTCCCAAATAAAAGATGATGACTTATTGGATTATAACATCCAAAATGATTTAAAGTGGACATATTTATTTTGGAATTTTAAATTGAAGTTGGGCAAATTATTTATCACCAATATAACTAATTGTTATATACTTGTAGAATAATCAATATTCTCGCAAAATATTGAATGCTTTGAGTGATTAAACTGGTTTTGTATCCCGGAAGAAAATCTAGTATTTCTATGTAGATTAATTATAGTCAATGTTTTATGTTCCAACATATATATATATATATATATATATATATATATATATATATATATATATATATATATATATATATATATATATATATATATATATATATATATACACCCGGGAGTAGAAAAGAGGCTTCCTATATAGGAAAAATACTTTTTACTCCCGGGTGTAATTACACCCACATCTAATATACCATCTAAATAAATTTGAAATACTCCTTTATCACTTTAGGTATACTCATATACTAATTATAAGATATTCTAATGTGAACCACATGAAAAAATTGCAAGCGAGTCCATAGTTTTTAGCGTATTTTGTAAATACCTTTATATACGTACATAAAAAGGAGTATGTTCAAAAAAATGTACATACCACCTTTGAAAAATTGTTCATACCACCTATATAGTCTTAAATACTCGTATACTACATGTACATACTCCTCGTTACGTGAGATACTCCCTACGTTGTGAGATACGACATAGGGTGTAATTACACCCGGGAGTAGAAAAGAGGCTTCCTATATATATATATATATATATATATATATATATATATATATATATATATATATGTGTGTGTGTGTGTGTGTGTGTGTGTGTGTGTGTGTGTGTGTGTGTGTGTGTGTGTGTGTGTGTGTGTGTTCCTGGAAGAGTATCCTGCAGATTTATATTTTGTTGTTAGAACATATATATACCCCGGGTTTTTGAATAGTATAGCCACTTAGGCAAAATGACTTGTTAGTCAATGATATAAATCTATGGGGACGTCTGTAGGTTCTATAATCTAAAGGACACTAGTCAAATAATGGTTAAATACCCTTTAAGACTCCTAGAGAGGATTGCCTGGAAGGTGAACTTATGAAGAGGTTGAGCGGGAAGTTTAGAAGAAAGAGACTCATCATGAAGATAAATCCCACAACTTAAGCATATGTAAACCATAACATTGGGAATGTGGAACAACCAAGAATATTTCATTTAGGAAAATAATGAAGATTTGGTTAATATTGAAATAACCTCAAATTATGAGGATATGGGAGAAAAGAATAGTTGTCGACAACATATCATCTACAATTGCTAATGTTTCTCTAGTGAGAACCTGGATCCGGAACTGACGCCCATGACAGAGTCTCTTGAAGTGCTCATATCAGGTCAAATGAATAAATAGATTGAAGTTGAACCATAATCGCTAATTGTATGTTTGGGAACCACGAAGTTCTGTAGGATCAAGTATGTTGAGTTAGAGGGGATAAATGACTTTTTCAAAATAGTCCCCCAAATATGAAGAAAAACATGCAACAGAAACACAAATTCATAACATCATGGAAGCACTGAGCCAAAGAATGCAAAATCCTAGACCTCTAGCTAGGAGCGGTCTGGTCGAAAATTGTTGCCGGTCAAACCTCTGGTGGGGGTGGTCAGGCCAGAATGAACAGTAAAAATCAGGCGAATGAATAATAATTTCAGCACTGTTTCAAATAAAAAAATCTTGTAACTTTTGATCCAATGTTTCAAATGATTTGAAACTTGGCTGCACCTTCTCTAGAATATCATGAACCTATTCTAATTAACGACTGAGAGAGTTTTTGTCAAAGTTGTGGTCTTTTTCTAATTGAGTGAATGATGCACCAAAACCGGCTAAAAGAGGAAAATCTCGATTTGCTTTTGCTCATGAGTTCTTGATGATTTAGGTGACCTTGGATGGATTCTCACATGTTATAATAAGCCAGATCACAACACAAACTCAAGACAAATACCCACAAGACCAAAAATCACCCCTTCTTAAGTCAAAACCAGGCAATCTTGAGTCAAAATGAGGAAATCACAAGAACTTGTAAATAATAAGTGCCTACATGAATAAAATATGGTCTCCAAGAGATATTTTCATCACTTACACATCCCTGGCACACAATAAGATCAAGAGGGTAAGGAGAAGCACAAAAAACTAAGCCAAATCAAGATTTCATCACTTGAGCATAAGAGAAAAAAAATACTTAGACGAATTTTAATCTCTATTGATACTTAAAGATGAATGTTTGCAGCTACTCCCTAGCCACACACAAGGTCTAAGGATGATAAAAGCTTAGCCACAAGAGCCTCTCACATCTCCTACAAGGTTCTCTCCTTGAACCCTAACTCTCCTAGCTAAGTTCCGATCCCGTCTACCTCACCATGACGTAGCTCCGAAGCTCTACATCCAACATAAATAAGAAAACCATCACATGACACCGCACAAGACAAAATCATTAACATGTCCAAGTGATGACAGCGAGGACACATACCTCAAAGCTTCCATCCCGTAAGCATCATTGCAAAGTATGACATGCATTTCCAATGCATAATTGTCTTTGCTCAAACTTCACCTTTCATGGTCCTTATCCAACTTGTGCCTTGCTTGAGCTCAATTATCCCACAAGGCATCCACGACTGCCCTAGACCTCAGTTATCCCCAACCTAGTCCCGATCTCCCCGTTTTTGACCATAGTCACCTCCAAGCTACCTACACAACAATAGACAAAGCAACCATTTTCAGGCATAACTTCTTCGTAACTTGACCAACATTAGTCTATAAATGCACCATGCAATACATACGTACTGACCTAGGTCAAACCAAGACCGAAAACCCAAAACCACAAATTACAGCCAGGACAACATAGCTAGGCCGGTCAGACCACTACCTCCAACTGGTTTAATCGCCACCTCTAGCCAATCAGACCATTAGAGCCGGCCAGTTAGACCGACAGTCAGTCTAACTGCCGCCACCAGCTAGTCAGACTAGTAGGTCTGAACCAAAAGCTGTAAAACTGAATTTTTTCAAAATCTCAAAAACCAAACTCAAAGTCTGCAAACTCTTTAAACCAAAAGTCAATTGCTCATCATAACCATGGAGTGACTTCTACATGGTCTCACAAGTTCATACTTAATAGGTCATTATGAAAATAATGAGATGGTAAACAACAATGGTGAACAATGAGAGGACATGTACTCTTCTATAATAAATGAAGTTATGTTCCATTACATAATATTTCTGGCAAATGGTATAAATAAAGGATATGTAGTTGATGGATTCTGAAAATCTGTATTAAGTGATCGTTGAAGGACTCGATTCAATAAAAAGGTATGAAAATCACAACATATATAATTCTTATACCTTGATACATCTCAACCAGAAGAAGAGCATTTTTCTTAAAGAAAATAAGACTTTAAGTGACTTACCAATCGATATTTGAAATCGCACTAATGACTATATAATCCCTAGAAGTGGACAAAGGCCCGTATAGTCCCGAGAAAATGAAATGAGGAACTATAAGACCAAAAGCGTGTCATATCAGCACTTGGAAAGCACATATTCCACCAAAAGATTGTGGATTGGTGGTTTCCTCTAGTACTATGAAGACACGGGTGTATTGGTGATATTGGCAATATGATTAATACCATAAGTACCAAATTCAGATTGGTTATACTTTACTTTTGGGGGGGGGGGGGGGGGGGCTACAAGCCAATTCTTATATTCCTGCATAACAGACTAATTGGCTATAGCTTTGAAAATCCACTCAGAAAGTTGCAAAGAATTTAGCCTAGGTGAAGAGACTTGATAAGTTATATTGCAACTAATTTTTACCCCTATAGTCCTTTGTAAGGACAAAATTTTTCTTGTGATGCACAACTAAATAATGATTATTTGAAAGTGTTAAGCACATTGCTCCGAATTTCTTTATCCTCATAATCCCAGGAAGAATAGTGTGATAAATATCAAGAAGAGTAAACATTGTAATAATCTACTAGAGTTACTCACAATATCATTTAACTATGTTTTGTTTTGTGATTACGGCATTGGAGGAAGAAGACTCCAACAGATGTCGTCTTGAGGAGAGCATGTATGCTAAATTTTGATCATCATATTTTAGACTATGAAGGTCTTAACTTTGTTTATATAGAAGGAATCAATTTAATGATAACCACATGAAGTTACCATGAAGATTTTACCACATAGGTGTAGAATTCGGGGGGGGGGGGGCAAATCCCTTAACTATAGCCCATATATCTTTGATCCTGAATGTCAAATATTATACAGAAAAGATGGGAATCTGCAAAAATGATATGATTAAAAAGATCAAGTGTTGTACTTTTTTTTCTTTAGTGAGTTTTTACTAGAAGATTTCTTACACGAAGATTTTTAATAAAGCAACAAGTGTAATAGAACTTACATATGCAATGTACCCTTTTCTCCTATTCTTTTTTCCACTAGGTTTTTAGGAGTTTTTAACGAGGCATGCACTTGCTGTAGTATTTGTCAAGAGTAAGTGTTACAAAACTGTCTCGCAGAGGAGGGTGCGCTATTCCCTAAGGCTCTACCCGGCTTTCTACTTCAAGAAAGAGAGACATAAGCATACCAAATCCTTGTAAGAGTTATTAGTCTACAAATAAGAGATAGATCTATCTACTGTGTACATAGAAAAGCACTGGAACAAAGAAGATCATCAAATTACTCTATCTAATATCTTGTGTCTAGTTGTTTCTCTACTTTACATTATCTAACTGTGTGATTTCTAATTAAAGTGATTGATTGTATGGACCGTTTAGCAACACTAGTTATTTAATAGTTCTGCCGCACCTACGAACGAGGGTATAGGGGTGCTTATTTGGGCTGAATAAGTCTGGTTTATAGCTTATTTTGCATTGTATCTGACGGTGACTTATTTAGCATAATTAAATTTAAAAAATTTAAAAATAGAAAAAACATGTTAGCTCATCCGTATAATGCAAACAAATGCAGGAAAAAAGAAATGCAAAAAAAAGTTAAAATGTAGAAAAAGATGAAATTTATAAATAGTAAAAAATAAGTCAGAAGTTTAAATCAAAATAAACGGGACGATAGTCCCCAAAAAGTAGCCATGATCCAACGGACAAAGCCTGACCGTTTGGCCAATAAAAGAACAGGTACCTGCAATCTTTAGTCCCAAATCAGCGTAACAGGGATCATCTCTGCGCCAGGCAAACTTGGCCTAGCTTGACATGCATTGAACATCTAGACGTACAACACACCTCACCTTTCCCTTTTCTATCTCTAATCTTAAACTCGCCTTTGTTGTTAGACGCAGTTTCTCTGGCTCTGGCTAAGGATTCAGTTGTGTGTTAGCTCGTCTTTTTTCTTTTACTTTGGTTATATGCTGAACTTTGGTCGTCTGACTGCAGTCGGAGGCCGGAGATGCAGGGGTTGTCTCCAGTTTCTAAGAACACACACGCGCATCTCACATTGTTGGATCGGGCTGTTCCTAACATTTTTACTTACTCCAGCTCATTCATCCTGTAGGATCGAAAGGTAACAGAGAAATGCTAATAATACCGTTTAAATTTTTCTCCCAGTATTTTTGATCTTTTATTTAAATAACTATAGCGTTATTAGAGAATATGATCATCAGCCAAAAACACGAGTTAAATCGTTCAAAAGATCAAACTCTGAAGAATTGCCAAACCCTGGCAGTTTGACCGGTTACCAGCTGTCGGTGTGACTTCCTGGCGGTTGGACCAAAGCAAAGCGATCTGACTACAATTTCAACCTGAGGCGATCCAAATTTTGATGCGACTCTAAAAATACAAGTCCAAATGATATAAATTTTTGTACACACATTGCTTAAGGTCTCAAGAACCTATTGCAATCAAGAATCACAAAAAATACAAGTCAAAGTTCAGATATTTCCTAAGATTAAGTGAGATTGCACTAAAACGGAGCTAAAAATGAAAACGGTGGATAGTACTTGCCCATGGATAAAAGATGAATAAAATAATTTTAGATATATTTTCACATATCACAGTAAACCAAAAGTCACAAAAAAAAAGTTAAAAGAACGTGGCCCTATTCACTATTCAGCATAGGAAGCACTGAAAATGCATCCATGCATCATCTGAATTTTCCCTGTCCCGTTGTGATGTAGTAAAGGCACCACCTGATCGACCTGGCATCTCAGGCTCGAACAAGCCACGCGTGCATCGCAATGAAGAGCAAAGGTGCCAGGGATCACCTTGGCGCAGCACTCGTCGCGCGCGCAACTGCACTGCTCTGCTAGCCGTTTATCAGTGTGATGCGGTCGTCGCCTCTTCCATTTTCCAAATCCTGGATGGTATCGGTCGGCCATTTGCTGCGTAGGGCCGCTCGTCTTCAGTCATCATCGTCAACTCATATAAAAGGAGTCAGCAGCAAGACCGCTTGACCAATGGACGAAGCTTGACCAAGAATACAACAAAGTGACTCTAGTCCGAGCTAGTGTTAACAGGGATTAGCTCGTGCACGAATACAAAGCAGAAAGCAACGTAAGGAGGTCAAAACAACAGCCAGCATGACCTAGATAGCTTGACGGTTGACACGCATTGAGCATCTAGACATCGTTGGACGGCTGTTCGTTCACGCGCTCCAGCTCGTCGTGGTTCGTTTGTTCGTGCGTACGCGATTGATTACACGGCATCGGTGTGTGGTGGATACATGCTATGCACTTGTGCAGTAGTCATGTACAAGACGGCGCAAGGGGTGCCACACGATCGTGATCTTGCAGGTTGACGAAGCTAATAAGATAGTCGGTCATACGACAGCAAATATATTTTATATCAAAATATCACAACTCTTTTTTCTGAATAAACTATTGAGTATTACTATACAACATTTGACTGTTTTGAGGACAAAAACAGTCAGATTGATCTGGGACGTTAGATCTCCATCCAACGGATCCACCCATACAAGCCCCCCTCCAAAAAAATTACCCCCAAAAAAATTGATCTAGAGCGTTGGATCTTCATCTAACGGCTCAAAATCTGACTGTTTTTGTTCAAAAAACAGTCGAATGTTGTATAGACACCCCCATAAATATTTTGCAGTAGAACATACACACATATATAGGAACATATCTAATATTAATGTATTACTTAGTACTAGTAAGGTATTACAAACATTGACCGTGCGATCTGCCCCCTCCGCCCCGGTGATCACACCCAGCTGTCGCTCCGGCCTCATTCCCCTCTTTAGAACTGGCAATTGATCATATACCCTCCATTTAGATGGAAATTGAGGATTTACCCTCCTGACCCACGTGTCAGTGACTTATGATGACCCCACATGTCATTGAGATGTGGAGAGTAAATCCTCAATTTCCCAACTAAAGAGAGGGTATAGGATCAATCTCCCTCTTTAGAAATCCCATCCGCCTATCCTCCCCTGTGCCCCTCTACCGCCGCCCTCCATCCCCGGCCGCCGCGCCGCTCCAGGCCCTCCAACCCAGCGCCGCGCCGCCAAAGCCCTGGCGAAGGGCCATCTCCAGCCTCTCCTCCCCTGTGGCGGCTAGGGTTAGGCGACGCCGCCGCGCCGTGCCCCTCTAGCCTCGCCGCCGCCCTCCCGTCCTCCATTCCCGGCCGTCGCGCCGCTCCAGCCCTCCCTCCATCCCCAGTGCCGCGCCGCCATAGCCTTGGCGGAGGGCCGACTCCAGCCGCCGCGCCGCTCCAACCCCAGGTGTCAGGGGCGGAACTAGAACAAAAATAACCGGGGTTCACCACTTCATCATATATATAACAATATATATATAATTTTCAATCAATATTATGCCTAATAGTAATATGTCCGATAATTTTTTAGCATCAATACTTCAATATGATCAATAGCAGTATATGATAATAAAGAAGTAACGATCGAAATACTTACCAAAATAAATAAACCTGATAATAATATTGGTTAGTTGCAGCAAACTGAATTAACTAAGTACGAAATCACATACAAAAAGTTGTTCAGCATTAGTAAAATATATACATCATCCGATCTCATTGGCCTATAAAAAAGAAAAAGTTTTTAAGTAAAAAAAGAATGATCAAATATAAGTAAAAACATTACTTTTTAGTATTTGTGTTCTTTCAAATTCGTAAAGCGATGAACCACAATATCATTGGTAATTTTCTATAATTCTTTTTTTTCCACATAACAAATAAATCTATCATTTATGGAATAATCATCAAATAATTGAAAAGGTCAATTAGATATTTGTATGTTCAACAATTCAAGATGGCAACAAGGGCCAAGCGGCACTGTAGCCAGATGGCAAACGAGGGCCACCGGTGGCATCGATTTCTCACATTTTCTTGTGAATATTTGCTGCCTGATTGGGTGTGGCTGTAGCGGGCGTGATGCACATCTTCTGCATGACTTTATGAGATGAACATGTGTAGAGGGTTGTGCGAAGTGACATGCTTCAGGATTTGATCAAATAGACACCATGACCTATTGCGATCCTCTCTCTTGGGCTGGGTGTTGCAGTGACCTCGTGTGTTGCGGGACAGTGAAGACTCCTCATGGACTACTGCTAGCTACTAAAAATTTAGGTTGCTAGTATTCCTTTTGTTTGGCTTCAAAAAAATACCGGGTGCACTAAGTTTAGATTAGGGGGTTCACGTATGGAATAGAAATATTAATACCTGTAGAAAAAAATTTTGGACCCGGTGTCCTGTGACACCGGGCCCAACCACGTAGCTCCGCCCGTGCCAGGTGTCATTCCCTCTACAGCCCCGGCCGCTGCACGTCCTCCATCCCCAGCACCGCGCTGCGCCGCCACAACCCTGGTGGAGGGCCGTCTCCAGGCCTGGTGGCCTCCCTCACCAGGATTGCATTTTGTGATTGCTGGTTGAGGTTGTGTATGTGTATTGAGATTCTAAAGGTAATATGAGATTCTGAATGTTTGGGTTGTGCAATGTGTATTGAGATTCTGAATGTATACTATTGAGATTCTGAATGTTTGGGTTGTGCAATGTATATTGAGATTCTGAATGTATACTACTGAGATTCTGAATGTTTGGGTTGTGCAATGTGTATTGAGATTCTGAATGTATACTGTGAAAATCTTGAATCGTTTTGTTCAACTAATTGTAAATTGATATTCTGAATATTTGTGTATGCTGTTCTGTTCACCTGATAAGCATGGGCGAGCAAGTTGAACTTGTGGCAGGATGCAATGGATCAAAGCTCCAGTTTGCCGTTTGGTCAAAGTTTCAGTTTGCCATTTGAATGGAGAGTTGTATCAGGCCTGTGGACTGTATGCAAATGTCTTGTAAGATTTTTTTGGGTTGTGCAATGTAACAATGGTAGTTCAAGTTTATATTCTCCACAGTGAATATGATCTTGAGAGCTAAGATCTTCAGATTTTGTAACTTGAGAGCTAAGAGAATTTTCAGATTTTCAGTGATGTGAGCTGATCAGCTATATGTACGCAAAGAATTGAATTTCTTGCTTCTGTACTGAAAGAAATTGTCTGATATATTTCATATTTGCAACCATTGAACCATGGATTACATGCTGCTTGCATTTAACTGGAACTGAACCTGCTGTTTGCATTTTACTGAACTTGAAAATTGTCATTGTCCACAAACTGAAAATTGTCATTGTCCACAGACTAAAACTGCATGTCAGCTGAAAACTGAGAAGTCATGTGTATTATCATTATGGCTGAAAATTGGACAAGGGGTAAGATGAACATTACTATTTCCAAGTTCCAACCCATCAGTCAATCTGTTGTGCAATACAAAAGGCCGGCTCATGTTTGAAGAGTATATGCATGTATGAGGTTGACTTCTAAAATGCAACTAAAAGTTTGCCCCCAAAAAACACATGGGAAGAAGCTGCAATGCTGCCAATTTTTAGATTATAGCGATCCGCATCATGAAAATATTGCTGCTATCTTCAGAAATCTATATATTGAATATTTATTTGGTTATAAGCACAACTATTTGAACAAACATATAGACTACTCTTCTCGGTTTCATCTGGATATTAGTGCGAAATCCATATTTGTTTTAGCAAAATCACTCAAACGATGGTAGTCAATCGAATGAAGAAATAACACATTTATCATAGGTTGCATAATTCCAGGAATATGTGTGTGAGAGATGCATGCCATGTTGGATTGCTTGTGGTCATATTAAAGCCCTATTCAAAAGTTTTGTGGGTTTTGCCTGATTGTGAGAGAGATTGAGGGAGTAAGTGACACTCACGTTATGGCGCTGAGAAGTTACTCCGTTTAAAACAGTTTCTACAATAACTTCTATAAACAACTTATAAAAACTATCTTTAAAATTATTCATTTGGAAGCTGACTTCTAACAACTAAAAAAACGTTTGAAACGTTGCCTAACATCATCGATTAGCCGAGCTGGATTACTTGGGGGGGAAACGGATGGACTTTTGACCGTTGATTACCTAGTGAAGTTGGCTGGCAGTATGGGCATGGCAGCTGTGTATTGATGCACGTGCATTCATGTTTCGGTGCTTATTGGGATGTGACCATCTAGCTAGTCAACTTCGCATAACGGCTTGCGACTATTTTTAAAACCGATATAACAAGCTTTCAAACGCATCACCGCTCGAAGTAAGCCCCATTGTTTTCGCCTTTTTTTTTTGTGAGGATGTTTTCGCGGATTTTGATCAGCACTAAGAAGGTGAATAGTGGTTCGTTGCAAATCCATCAAAATTACATTCAGAATTCCCTATATACAACGACTACGTTTGACTTGTTTCACAACTAAGGACATGTTTGGATAGCCAGGTTTCGAATTCAAATAATTAGGATCCAGATCAAATTTGAACTAATTTCTGTAAGAAGCTCTCAAAAAAAAATCTGTGAGAAACAAGGCGGAGCATTTTTTATTTTATTTTTACTGAATAGGAATGCAACTACGTAAGGCACTGGCACCGGATGCGTGCATCATCCGAACTCTCGCCGTACTCCCGTCCGTGCGTGCTACCTGACTCGGACAACACGTCAGGCCAGTGGGACGAAACGTGGCATCGATGACACCACGCAGTCGCTCGCGGCCCCCACCTCTGCGTGAGCTCAGTCTACCGTCGGTGCATTGATCCTACCGCCCCACCGCGGCAGGTGCCAACAGCTAAAATTTGTAAGCCTAGTCCCCACCCCACTCCGGGCACACGCGCCTGCCCATCCAAACTTGCACAAGTCCCTGACGCGTGGGACCAGGTCGGCGCAGATGATTTTACACCTGGCTTGGGTTCAGTTCAATCTTCCGTGCATGGCTAATTGGCTAGCAGAAGGAAAAACGACGATGAGTATTTCGGCTTGAGTTTCTGGTTTATTTTTATTATTTTTAAATTTTATCTTTTTATAGCTCTTTAGCTTTTTTGAGTTTTTAACGGTTTTTTCATATTTATCTACGTTGTCCGTAGTGGGTTTACCTGTTTTTCTATTTTTAATTTTTTTTAAATTTAATTACGTTAAATAAACTACTATCAGATATAATATAATTTTAATTAGTTATAATATAATTTTAATCATAAACTAATTTATTTGAGCTCAACCGAGCGGAATCTTAGCGAGTGGTTTACGCGATGGTCACTTTGCTTTCAACGTTCGTCTGGTCCGGTCCAATCGAAGACGGTCAGCCTCTCTCAATCCCAATCCCAAGCCTTCCAGACTAGAGTACGGTTTCCTTTCCTGCCTCCGCTCCATCCCCACCACACCAACGCACACGGAAAACGCAACCAGCCAAACTCCTCCACGGCCTTCCACGCCTCTTCGTGGCGGATACCCGTTGGCTCGTGCCGGCGTTTGGTGTTTCGCAGCGGGAAGGGGATGCGAGTAGCGCTTCGGTCCGCGCAATTAATGGGAGATTGAAATAAATTAAATGACCGCGTCGTGTGAGGAGGAGGGCGTTCACAAGTCGCATCCTTCCTCCCCTTGGTTTCTCACTCGGGATTAACGTACTTTGACTGGAGCCCGTTAGAGCAAGTATAGGGCGCAACGGCTGCAGCTTATAGCTTTTGGCTGAAATTTTTGAATTTTAGCTGTTTACGGTACAGATTATAGAGAGATAGATACTCACTTGCGATTTTGGATGGTACAAATGTTAGGCTTTTAACGTGTACATCGTTTAACCTATAGACCCTGTCTTGAGAAAATACTCTGTTTAAAAGTTAGGTACTGTAGCAAAAGCCGCTAGCTTCAGAGGAAAAGAACAGGCCCATAATAAGAGGCTGTTAGTAAGCTGTATGCTGAGGTGAAGGAGAGAGAGGAGGAGAGAGAAGAGAGGTGGACTGTAAGTTTACAGCCAGCTGAAGCACAAGAACCAAGAAACTTTATGAGAGAAAGGGGTGGGTCATACAGCCTTTAGCTGGCTGTAAACTACTATATGAATGGATTGATAAGTGAGCTGTAAGTGTTTATACAGCTAGCTGAAAGTTGTATTATTAACTTTGCTCTTAGCCTGCTCCCCCACTCCAGCTACCACCCCGTGTTTGTCTGCTTTTCCTTGGAATTGCCTGTGTGGAAGCAGGCGCGGTGAAGACCGAGTATTCACAGCCCAACACGTAGTCTCTTTTTTCATTTTGTACCAGGACGAGTGGAGTAAAATCACTTGCTTTCACCGCCTCTAGTGTCAAAATAAAATGCTACTTGCTGCCACCGCATTCGTCTAGTGAACGAGATTCAACTTTGAGCATCGGTATTTTTCGTGAGTACCCACGTTTGCTTGCTGTATAAGTGTACAGTAAAACTGTAAAAGAACTAGAGTAATTGGTTAGGTTGAGGCATGTTCTTTTCGCTGTGGCTTGTGGTTTTTTACCACAGTTTGTGTCTGTTGGGTTGTTTGTGCGAGATATTATAGAGTAACAGAAACTCACATGCGTTTTTTGGCGATATAAATGAAGTTAGTAAAGTATGTACTACAATTAACTAATAGATCATACCTTAAAAAATTACTTTTATTTAAAAATTAGTTACTATAGAAAAACCAAAAACAACTTTTAAAAATTAAAAAGATTCAGGCCTGAATTCAAGAGTCTTACAGAGAGTATTCAGATGGTAGCGAACAACGTACCTAAACAAGGGAAACACGTGTATTATTTTTTGGGTCAAATAAAAAGTATGTCAGCGATGTTTTCTAGCCCCAAGGCAATTGTTGAAAACAATTGCTGGGCCTATTTATTTAGTTTTTAAAAACTGTTTTTCAATTTTTCTGCAGTAACTAGGTTTCAAACAAAATATTTTCAAGATGAGATCTATAAATTGATTGTAGTACACACCGTAGCGACTTCATTTATATCAGCTAAAATAGCATGCAAGTTTCTGTTACTCTATGCTTTCTCTCGCAAACAGCCCAAAAGCTATAAGCCACAGCTAAAAAGAACCAACCCTCTAATTCTCACTATTACTAGTTAATATAAACTTTTTAGTGCAACTGTGCTGTTTTTTAGGCTATTGCAAGTTTGTATTGCAGAACTTTTTCTCTGTTTTTCTTTTTGGAAAAATGTAGATCTACATGAGAAACAAAAGTCTATCTTGCAACAGCAAAGAACATTTTTTTTAAAGGGGACAGCAAAGAACATTTTAAAAACCGAGTAAAGTCCATTACCGGTCCTTAAACTTTTTATGCTGTGTTATTCCGGTCCATAGACTTTTAAAGTATGTCATCCCGGTTCTTAAACTTTCAAAGTGTGGCAATATCCTATGTAGTTGTAGCAGTGAACTTTTTATGCTGTGTCATTCCGGTCCATAGACTTTGAAAAGAAATTGCCACACTTTGAAAGTTTAAGGACCGGGATGACATACTTTAAAAGTCTATGGACCGAAATAACACAACATAAAAAGTTTAAAGACCAGTAATGGACTTTACTCTTAAAAACCCATCTCCAGCCCATTCTTATCTCTACTCCAGTTCCCACTAGGAGCGGCCACCACACGCGTCCTTGCCCCTGTATATAATGCCCGTTCAAACGGCCATTTCCCCCAAATCCATCCAAAAGCAGAAACACAAACCGAGGAGGAAAAGCGGAACACGCGAGGAGGCGTTTTGGAGGAGCGAGCAGCAAGGGAGACCCGTCTCTGTGGCCTCGACGCGATGTCCTGCACGGTGGCCATCCCGAGCTCGCCGGTGTTCTCACCGTCGCGGCGCCCGCTCTCCTGCAAGGCCGCCTCCGCCTCGCCGGAGTCCGTCTCCTCGCCGGCCCCGTCGCCCGCCGCTGGCTCGCCGCTCCGCCCCTTCGCCCTACGCGCGCACCTCCGTGAGGCGGAGGCCGCGCCGTCGCCGCAGTCGGCCTCGGCCGCCGCAGCCTCCGCCCCTGCGGGGTCGATGCTGAAGAGGCGGCGCCCGGCGCCGATTGTGGTGCCGGTGGCCGGCGCCACGGCCGCTGCTGCCGCGGCGGCGGCTGCGGCCGCGGTGGAGTCGGATCCGAGGAACGAGGTGGAGGTGGACGGGGAGGAGTTCGCGGTCTACTGCCGGAGGGGAAAGGGGAGGAGAAGGGTGGAGATGGAGGACCGGCATGTGGCCAAGGTCGCGCTCGGTGGAGATTCCCAAGTGGTAAGCTCGATGCAACTACTTCGTTCGATTTGCGTGATTTTGGCATCTGATTCTGTATTTCTGTAAAATAAGTTGAAATTTTGCTTTAATCAGGGCATTCGGGACTCTCCGGATGGAAAATTTCAGTCGTTTACTCTGAATTTGTTAAAAAGTGTTAAATTTTCTCGAATCTATTGTAACTGTGCAGGCGTTGTTTGGTGTATTCGATGGCCACGGCGGGAAGAGCGCGGCGGAGTTCGTTGCCGAGAACATGCCCAAGTTCGTGGCCGAGGAGATGAAGAAGGTGGGCGGTGGCGACAGTGGTGAGATTGAGGGGGCAGTGAGGAGGTGCTACCTGAAGACTGACAAGGAGTTCCTCAAGAGAGAGCAGAGTGGGGGCGCTTGCTGCGTCACCGCATTGCTGCAGAAGGGCGGCCTGGTCGTGTCCAATGCCGGGGATTGCCGAGCCGTCCTCAGCCGGTCGGGGAAGGCGGAGGCGCTCACCTCCGATCACCGAGCCTCCCGTGAGGACGAGAGGGAAAGGATTGAGAACCTGGTAAGTAATGCCTGTTCTAGGCTTCATATTTCTTGCATAATTTGGGTGTGAATTGTAGTTTGAAGCATGTATTACAGCTAGGTAGAATAGATGCTGTTGCAATGTGAAACTAGTCCTGTCCAATTTTAGTGGAAACTCCTGTTATTTGGTTGCAAAAAGTAATTGTATAGACTTATGGGCATATTCCATCTCTCTGCAATTGAGTGTGACTTACGTGCTTTCTCCTTCCAATTTCAGGGTGGATTCGTCGTGAATCACCGTGGAACATGGCGAGTGCAGGGCTCCTTAGCAGTATCCAGAGGCATCGGGGATGCGCACCTCAAGCGGTGGGTGGTGGCTGATCCAGACACCAGGACGCTCCTTGTCGATCCGCAGTGTGAATTCTTGATACTTGCCTCTGACGGCCTGTGGGACAAGGTGGAGAACCAGGAGGCAGTAGACATCGCCAGGCCTCTCTGCATCAGTGACGACGAGGCTTCTTGCATGACTGCCTGCAGGAGGCTCGTCGAAACTGCGGTTTCTAGGGGCTCGACCGACGATGTCAGCGTCGTGATCATACAGTTGCAGAAATTTTCTTCTTGACTTGCCATCGAGGGGGAGAGACCGGACTCACTAGCTAGTGGCACTAACAGAGTGGTGGTAAAGGGGATGAGACCAGCATAGGCTATCTTATGTTTCTTCGCAAGCAAAATTTTAGGAGCTTGCACTATTTTGCTGGGATCTCAACATTCACATTTTTCGTAGCACCATTCTTTCTTCAATTCCATTCATTCTTTGATTCTAATGTAATAAGGCGGGTGACTGCTGTTGAGATGGAACCCAGTTTCAGCAATAAATTACTAGTAGTCTTAGCATTATAATTGAATTTAACATCTTAATTACAGTAGCAAAGATATCACAGTAGCACTCGAATGAATTGAAGCCGCACCCAAACACAACCAACATGATTGCAAATCAGAACGCCTCAACACACCACCAAAACAGCACCTCTACTGGACGGGAGAGGCCTCAACGATCGGCAAATCTCTGGCACAACTGCCACCTAGGCCCAGCCCTCATCGGCTCTATTCTCTTTGGAGCAGCAGAGCTCTAATTTGCAGGAGAGGATCAGGCCATGTCACCACCGCCACTGTAGCTTAAGGAGGAGCTCAGCAGCAGTCGATCCAATTAGTTCAATATCAAAGCAATCATTGGAGATGGAAGAAGGTAAAGACAGATGAAGGCAGCACTGCCAACGCCTACGGCAAAAACGATGAAGTCGTCAGAGTGGGATCAGCGGAACCCCATCTCATGCGTGTGACTCAACCAAACAATGCCGAAGCCCTTATCCCCTCTTCTCCCTTTCTCGAATTTTGGACACATGTGGACTAACACCCGAAATTCCATTTTTGGCCTCCAAACCAAAAAAAATTCCGAAACTGGACCCCTGCCTGAGCGCGTGTTCGTGTTGTGTCGACACGTGTCCAGTCGTGCGGTGTGGTACCGCACGACCGCACTGTAGCACGGATCGTGCGGTACCACACCGCACGACCGCACTGTAGCACGGGTCGTGCGGTACCACACCGCACGACCGCCTCGCCCTCCGCGTCGGCCGCACGTTCCGGTTTTTTGAGCGCACGACCGAAGCCCCGACCGCACGACTCGGTTTTTTGACCGCACGACTCGTGCTACAGTGCGGTCGTGCGGTACCACACCGCACGACCGGACACGTGTCGACGCAACGCGAACGCGCACTCAGGCGGGGGTCTAGTTTTGGAATTTTTTTGGTTTGGGGGCCAAAAACAGAATTTCGGGTGTTTATAGGTCCACATGTGTCCAAGATTCCTCTTTCTCTGCATCGTCCGGGACCCACACCTCTCGCCCTTTTTTTAAATATAAACAAATAGGGAAATTCTCAAAATACCCTCTGATACAACAACTACTCATCTCACACTGTAAGAGGCTATTTGCCTGTGTACATCATACCAATAACAAACCTGGGGGGATTCCGGCCCCCCCAGGGCATCCACGTCCCCCGCCCGCGCGCGCTGGCCGCCTCGTGGCGGGGGGATTTCTGTACGGTCAGGGGAGGGATTTTCCTCCAGTTTTCCGGAAATTACGTACAGGTCCTTTTTCCTCGCGAAAAGGTCCCTGGCAGTTTTTTTTCACCCAAATTTTTGCAGGATAGCGCCCTGCAGTTTTCTAAATTACGTACGGGTCCTCGTTTATTACGTACAGACCCTAGGTTTTTTACGAAAAAGTCCTTTCACTTTCCTATTTATTACGTACAGGCCCTCGGGTTTTTACGAAAAAGACATTTGACTTTTTCGAAAATACACACGTGCCCTCGATTTTTTTTATTTTTTTTTTTTGCAAACTCCTCACGGATTATCGCATCTTTTATTTCGGTACACACGGTGGCTGGCACGGCGTGGCGCCGCGCCTATGAGGCTAGTTGTTAACTGGTCTGTTTGGTTCCTTTTAGATTCCTTGATTCAATGAGATTAATTGCTTATTTGCATATTTTCATGAAGCTTCCTAGGTTTTTAACTGGATGCAAGCTATGATTGTCATGAAATCTACAGAAGCACATATTTACTTGGCATCAGTAAATATGACTGCATGAGGGTTCTAGGTTTTGGCTTGTTTGGGGGTGCTTTAGTTCCAGCTTAGAAGCCATCAAAAGCTCAAGCCCCCCCCCCCAAAAAAACAGGCTGTAGAATTTTGGGCTTCTCAACGAAACCGAGAGACTGCAGCTGATTTTAGGGTGGAAAGTCGAAGTTGAATACTCTTCCCTGTACCTTAGCAGCTTAGCTTGAGAGTGTCGTGCTACATGGTAAAGTGACCTGCGAATGGCTGCAAGTTTAGAGAGCCGAGAAAATAATTTGCAAGTTTAGATATATATATCAAAATGATGCAACCGTTGAACTGCACAAGTTCAACGAGCTCGCCCTGATCAACTCGGCTTCGACTTCTGGCTTATTTTTCACTATTCATAAGTTTCGTCTTTTTTTGAATGTTAGGTCTAGGTTTTAGGATCTTCTAGGTTAGATCTAGCGGGGTCTTCTTTCTCTAGGGTTCTTGATGTTCTACCGAGAGAGAGAGAGAGGGGTACCAACCTTCCGACGCGTTGGAGGAGGAGGAGGCCATCTCGGGTTCGGCGGTGAAGATCTGCGCACGGGCAGCGACGGTCGGGGAAGGACGTGGAGCTCCTTGGCGGCGGCGCGTCCCGGGCGGTGGCGGCTTCTGGCGGCGGCGTCGGAGATCCGGTGAAGGAGACCGGTGGCGTTTCCCGTCGCTTCAGCGCCCCCTCTAACAGATCGGTCTAGGGTTTTGTCGGTGGGGTGACGGCGGCGCGGTCAACTTCGTGATGCGTGCCGCCCGGCCCCCACCTCTGTATTTATAGCGCTGGCGACAGGGGCCCACCAGCCAAACGGGCTGGGCGCCCCCGATCAGGGCGCGGTCAAGGGATGGGCTTTGGCCGTTGGGCCAAAGCCCTGAGATCACTCTAACATTCTCCCCCTTGATCTCAATCTATACTTTATCTTTAATTACTTTTGACTTTACACATTCCATCACAGATTAGTGCATAGAACATGTCTCATCGTCACGGTCAATCGCCGATAGATTCAACAGTTACAATACACCTCTCTGTTCTGAAACAGTTACTTTAATCTTTGGGCCATCTTTTAGTCCAGGAATCATAGGCTTTCCCTTAAACCCATGCCGGCTACATGTTCTCTGAACACGTTGGGTGGTAAGCCTTTGGTAAGCGGATCCGCTAGCATCTTTGCGGTACTTATGTGCTCAAGACTTATAATTTGATCCCGAACTTTATCTTTCACAACATAGTACTTTATGTCAATGTGTTTGGCAGCACCACTTGACTTATTGTTGTGGGCATACGTTACTGCGGGTTCATTATCGCAGTACAACTTAAGTGGTCTATTGATGTCGTCAACCACTTTTAAACCGGGTATGAACTTCTTTAGCCAGTTCACCTGCCCCGTAGCCTCATAACATGCTACAAACTCGGCATACATTGTGGACGATGTAGTGACCGTTTGCTTTGAGCTTTTCCACGATATAGCTCCTCCAGCGAGAGTGAATACATATCCGGATGTAGACTTTCTATCATCTCCCGCAAAATCAGAATCTGTATACCCCACTATATGGAGTAAATCTGATCTTCTGTATGTCATCATGAGGCCTTTTGTTCCTTGCAAATAACGCAAGACTTTCTTTATCAATTTCCAATGTTCTATTCCAGGATTGCTCTGGAATCTGCCAAGTAACCCGGTAACAAATGCTAAGTCAGGGCGTGTGCACACTTGAGCATACTGTAAGCTTCCGACAGCTGAAGCATATGGAACCGATTTCATTTGTTCGAGCTCGTACTGGTTCCTGGGGCATTGAAAATCCCCATATCTGTCGCCCTTGACTATAGGTGCAGGTGATGGACTACATTTATGCATACCAAATTTCTTTAAGACTTTCTCTATGTATGCCTTTTGTGACAGTCCCAATACCCCTTTGTTTCTATCTCGGTGAATTTCGATCCCTAGAACGAATGAAGCTTCACCAAGATCTTTCATATCGAAGTTTGAGGACAAAAACTTCTTTGTCTCCAGTAGCAGACTAACATCACTACTAGCTAGCAGGATATCATCCACATACAGGATTAGGAAGATAAACTTCCCATCTTTAAACTTTGCATAAACACAGTTGTCCTCTACATTCTCTTTAAACCCAAATTTTCTTATTGTACTGTCAAACTTCAAGTACCACTGTCTTGAAGCTTGCTTTAACCCATAAATCGATTTCTTTAGGCGGCATCCCATTCTTTCATTTCCTTCCACGACAAAACCTTTCGGTTGTGCCATGTAAACATTTTCCTCCAAATCCCCATTAAGAAATGCCGTCTTTACATCCATCTGATGTAACTCTAAATCATAATGTGCTACTAATGCCATTATGATTCTGAAGGAATCTTTACATGAGACTGGAGAAAATGTCTCATTGTAATCAATCCCTTCTCTTTGCGTAAAGCCTTTTGCCACAAGTCGCGCTTTATGTCTTTCTACATTCCCTTGGGAGTCATGTTTAGTCTTGTAGACCCATTTACAGCCTACTGTTTTGGCTCCTTTAGGAATAATTTCTAAGTCCCAGACTTTATTAGTCTTCATGGACCTCATTTCCTCTTCCATGGCCTCAAGCCATTTTGAGGAATTTTCGCTTCTCATGGCTTCTTCAAATGAGGTGGGATCATCCTCCATTTGAAATTCCTCTGTATTATAAATCTGATAATCATCAGAAATAGCTGATCTTCTTACTCTTTGAGACCTCCTCGGGGCCTCCTCATTTGGTACATCTACTGTTTGAGGCTGCTGTTGCTCCCCCTCATCTGTGGCAATAGGTTCTATATGATCCTGAAGAACAGGTTCTTCATTCTCATTCATTGGTGCCACGGAAGGAACAATAACAGGTGCTGGCACCACAGTGTCTTGCACCGTCGGTGCAGCGACAGCAGATAGTGTGAAGAATGGCTCTTGAATCATCGGAGTGGGCGCAAACACCCGCTTCTCTTCAAGGTCAATCTCTCGAGCTACCATGCTCCCCCTCATCATTTCATCCTCTAAGAAGACAGCATGTCTCGTTTCTACAAACTTTGTGTATCTGTCTGGACAGTAGAAACGATAACCTTTTGACTTTTCAGGGTAGCCAATGAAATGACAACTTACTGTTTTGGGATCAAGTTTCCCAAGGTTTGGGTTAAATACTTTAGCCTCAGCAGGACTCCCCCACACACGTAAGTGCTTTAGTGAGGGAACTCTTCCTGTCCACAACTCGTACGGTGTTTTGGGCACCGACTTACTAGGCACTCTGTTGAGAATATGAATGGCGGTTTTCAACGCCTCCATCCATAAACTCAATGGGAGTGTGGAATAGCTCATCATGCTTCGCACCATATCCATCAGGGTACGGTTGCGTCTTTCAGCTACTCTATTTTGCTGAGGTTCGCCCGGCATCGAATACTGGGCCACTATTCCATTTTCCTGTAAAAACCTCGCAAAAGGTCCAGGAACTTGTCCATATGGGGTATGTCGACCGTAGTACTCCCCCCACGATCAGATCGGACTATCTTAATCTTTAAATCGTGTTGGTTTTCAATTTCAGCCTTAAATATCTTGAATTTATCCAAGGCTTCATTTCTTTCTTTAATTGGATAAATATATCCATAGCGGGAGTAATCATCTGTGAATGTTATGAACGAGTCATATCCATCCACACTTTTCACAGGAAAAGGACCACAAATATCTGTGTGAATAATTTGTAGAACTCCTGTGCTTCTTTTAGCATCTTTCTTTATTTTCTTTACATATTTTCCTTTAATGCATTCTCTGCATTGTTCTAAGTCTGAGAACTCTAATGGAGGAAGAATATCATTCTTTACTAGTCTTTCTATTCTCCCCCTCGAAATATGGCCTAAACGACAGTGCCATAATTTCGACGACTCATCTAGAGTTCTCTTTCGTTTTCTGTTTGCATTCGTAGACGAGGATTCAATCACTTTCTCGCACGCAACGTTCTCATTATCGCATACGACATTCACATCATTACACAATGATAACAAATAAAGCTCATTCTGTAATATGGCAATACCAACACATTCTTTATTAAACATTATTTCGCACTTGCCATTTCCAAAATTGCAATCATAACCATCTTTGTCCAAATTTGATACACTAATCAAATTCCTCTGTAAAGAGGGTACAAAAAGGACATCTCTAAGTAGAAGAGTGGAGCCATTAGCTAATTCTAATGAAAGATCGCCAACGGCTTCAACTTCAGCTTCGACTCCATTTGCGACTTTAACGCATCTTTCTTTTCTTTGCGTAGTCCTCGTCGAACGGAATCCCTGTAAAGAATTAGCAACATGAACAGTTGCTCCTGAGTCAATCCACCAAGTGGATTTCGAATATTTCACATACAGGCATTCATTAATAAAGGTAATAATGTTCTCACCTTTCTTAGCCATTATCATCTTTAAATAGTCAGGACAATCCTTCTTGTAGTGTCCCGTCTTCTTGCAGTGAAGGCACTGGTCTTTGTCTACAGCAAATTTGTTCTGTTGAGGCTGATGTACAGAGGCTTTGCCCTTGTTCTTTGAGAAGGGGTTACTGTTATAATTCTTTTTCTTGTTTTCCCTCACAAAGTTTATAGCACCACCATGTGAGGATTTGATTCTTTCCTCCTCTTGCACGCACATGGCTATGCACTTTTCCATGTCCCATTTTTCGGGCTGCATATTATAGTTGACAACAAAAGTGTCAAACTCTTTTGGCAAAGAAGCAAAAACCAAATGAATAAGGAACTCATCCTTGAGAGCCAAATCCATCGGTTTAAGTTTAGATGCCAAGTTGCTCATTCTAAGAATGTGCTCTCTTATGCCATTGCCACCGCCAGAATACCTCTCTGTTACCAGCTGCTTAATCAGCTGTGTAGCATAAGTCTTTGAAGAGCCAGTGAACTGACTCTTTATTTTGTCAAGGTATTCAGTGACAGTGTCACACTCTGCAATTGAGCCCAGAATAGCAGGCTCAATTGTGTTCTTCATCACAGCCATACATTTCTTATTGGCTGTGGTCCATTTCTTATGATCAAGATCATAAGACATCTGTAAGGGAGCATGATCCCTCTGTCTTTTCTGCCATGCAGTGTCATCCTCATTCTGTTCCCTCACTGGCGCCAAAGGCTCAGTGGGACGTGCTGTAGTGAGGACCCAGTCCACCTCAGCCAAGATAAAAGCTAAATCTAACTTTTTCTTCCACTCTCCATAATTATCACCTTTGAGAGTGGGGATTTCTCTAATACAACTCATTAAGTTGTATCCTCCTGAAAAATATTTCAAATACAGTGAGAACGTAACATCAAAATCATATGCCTTATTTTCAACGTTGGTCAAAAATACGACATACAATTTAAAAACAATTCTATCATACATTAAATCTACATCACCGTTGGGCAGAAATAGAAATAATGCATGAAATCAACTTAAAAAAATTTATAATACTGATATTAACAACGTTGGTCAGAAAATAACAGTATCATAAATCTCTGGGAATTTTGTCTATTTTTCCAAAATTAAATTCTCCCGTTGGTTCGAATTTAATAATGAAAAACAATCAATATTGACTTTTGCAGCGGAAACTGTAATTATTCTAAAAAATAATTCAATATTCAGAAGCATTATACCGTAATATTTAATCTCTGAAAAAAAAATATACACGTTGGTGCAAAAATTTACAGAGATTTGGATCAAATTTCAAACAAATTCATCAAAAATGCTTCTGAAAATCATTAAACATCAAAATTCGGATTTTACTGTTCAAATCGGCATTTCGGCCTGTTCGGCCTGCTCAGCCCACGGCGGCCTGCCCGCGCGCGGCCTCGGCGGCCCGCTCGGCCTGCGCTCTCCCGCGCGCGGTCACGACGCGCCCGCGGCCCACTCGGCCTGCGCCGCCCGGCCTCACGCGCGCGCGCCCGCGCTGACGCCAAACAGCGTCGCGGCCCAGCTAATCTCAGCCGTCCACGCGCGATCCAGCGGCCCGTCCTGCGCATCGCAGCGCCGCCTCGCGCTCCCCGCGTGCCCAGGCCGTCGGATTCACATCCGACGGTTCCCGTTCCTTGTGGCCGACCGCGCTGGCGGCCGCAACCTGGGCCTGGGCCGGGATTTCTTTCGCCCGCCTGGGCCGAATCTCGCCCGCGTGCGCTCGGTGCTGATCTCAGCCGTCGGATCGCATCTGACGGCTGCGCGGCGTTCTCGGCGGAACAAAACAGCCGCGGCGGACACCCCCGAAACCCTAACCCCATTCTCCTCTCCCCTCTTCTGCCTCGCACCCGAGAGCGGCGGCGGCGACCTCGTCCAGCCACCGCAGAGGGAGAAGACGGCGCCGCCGCGGGCCCTCTCGCCGGTGTGCGCGCTCCTCTGAGAGGGAGCGCGCCGCCGTCGAGCGGCTCCGTGTCGGCGCCCCTTTGCACGCGCGCGGCGTGCTCGGATCTGGTCCCGCGCAGTCGTCGGCGGCCCGCACGTGGAGCGCCGGCGAGCCCACGGCTCGTCCGGTCTCCCGCACGCCAACGACGACGACGGCTCGGCGACGACGGCCAGGTAAGCCCAGCCGTTTCTTTTCTAGGGTTAGGGTTCGGGGTAGGGTTAGGGTTCTTCCTTCCCCTCTTTTCTTTCTTTTCTTTTTCCCCATCTCAGATCTACGCCTAGTCGCTCTGATACCAATGTTAGGTCTAGGTTTTAGGATCTTCTAGGTTAGATCTAGCGGGGTCTTCTTTCTCTAGGGTTCTTGATGTTCTACCGAGAGAGAGAGAGAGAGGGGTACCAACCTTCCGACGCGTTGGAGGAGGAGGAGGCCATCTCGGGTTCGGCGGTGAAGATCTGCGCACGGGCAGCGACGGTCGGGGAAGGACGTGGAGCTCCTTGGCGGCGGCGCGTCCCGGGCGGTGGCGGCTTCTGGCGGCGGCGTCGGAGATCCGGTGAAGGAGACCGGTGGCGTTTCCCGTCGCTTCAGCGCCCCCTCTAACAGATCGGTCTAGGGTTTTGTCGGTGGGGTGACGGCGGCGCGGTCAACTTCGTGATGCGTGCCGCCCGGCCCCCACCTCTGTATTTATAGCGCTGGCGACAGGGGCCCACCAGCCAAACGGGCTGGGCGCCCCCGATCAGGGCGCGGTCAAGGGATGGGCTTTGGCCGTTGGGCCAAAGCCCTGAGATCACTCTAACACTTTTGGCTTTTTATTGAACTTTTTTGCCGGTTCTTTTTTTCCCGTATTTGTTTGTATTATACGTAATGGGCTAACATATTTTTTTATTTTTAAATTTTTTAAATTTAATTATGCTAATTAAGCTTCTGTCAGCTACAGTGCTTTTTTCAGCCAGCTACAGTGTTTTCAGCCATAAGCCACGAGCTTTTCAGCCGAACCAATCACCACCCTAATGCTATTTACTCCGCGACCATCATTGATAATGTCGGACGATATTCTGTGTGTGCACACTGATACCGTAAAAATGGATGAAGTTTTTACAAGACAAGTCAAGCTGCAAAATAAGATTACGCCGTCTGTTTTGCTCCATTGACTAAATCACCAGGCGTGTTACAGCCGGCAGTGAGCACGTGATTGCTTGACTAATTCGCCGAACTATTTTTTTTGTCGCAACCATTGGCGCCGCCAGAAGCTGTTTAGAGCAACGTGCGAATTACGACTGAAATGGAACGGGTCGGATGGTGTCAGCGCTAAGGCACCGGCCGCGACTCCATGGCCGACGCTTCGTCCAGATCATAGAGCCACAGGGCTAAGCAATACTGATTTTTTTTGCTTCCTAACGAAACGCGTGTTCTAGGTACTCCAATAAAGAGGGAATCCGCGTTGAATACGATGGAACTATGGATCGAGCGATACGACTAACTAGTAGCAGTAGTGCCTTTTGCAAGTCAACCGGCGTTCGAATTAATGTTTTATGACTTTGATCGGCTATGACTAACTAGTATAAACTAAGTTTAAGCTAGAAAGAACCCAGCTATATATATTTCTTTCGATTTGCACATGGCCGTGTGTGTTGAGAGTTCAGACCAAAAGTGTTAGTCAGATCCTTTTTCGTATGAAGCAGGTTAGTCAAGTTTCTGATCAATGTTTATAGAGCTTGTTAGTTGTAGACGCGTTTCAGTTGCGAACTTATCGCGTTTTGATTGATTTCACCAGAGTCTCTTACATCACATGATTGTTTTGACCAGAGTTTCTTACATGACTTTAGCTAAGTTTTTTTTCGTTTGGCAAGGAAACTGGAGTAGGTTCTGATCTGATCTCATTGCGATGTACTCGTTGATATGATGAGAGCGTTCTGAGTAGGACGGGCTGTTTGATATGTCTGTGGTTTATGATTTTTGATTGAAAATTTTGAATTTTAGTTGTTTGTGACAGAGATTACAGAGAGATATTCGCTTGCGATTTTGGTTGATACAGATATTAAGCTTTTAATGTGTATTATAATTAATTTATAGATCTCGTCTTAAAAAAATAATTTGTTTAAAAATTAGATAGTATAGTAAATACTAAAAATCATTTTTTTAAAAGCCATTAAATATCAGGACCTACAACTCGTCCTGATCCCAGGAAAAATGATGAGTGAACCGTTCCCATTAGAGCGACGCTCATCGTGCGGTGATGCTGGACCTGATTCCTCGGGGGCCAGGCTGTGTTCACCGCCGGTGAACGTTCTTCGCATAGACACGCTCAACAAAAGATAAAACCATCACAGGACCTTAAAGTAAATCACGAGACAGATAAATGTTCTTTACTGTACTTGAATAAAAGTGCCTTTCTTTTCAACATTTGTGTTCTTTGAATAGCACGTCGTGTTGGATATGTGGATAATATTTTAGTTCTAAATTTTAATAGAAGATAAATACAGTAAAAAACTAATGATGCTAAATACAAAACTAACAGCAGACTATTTATTATACTTCAGAAAATACGTAAAGAAAAATATAATATCAAAGTCGATTGAACGCGCGAACGACTTACTGTTGGGTTTGATGAAGAATATGAAGCAGTGCAGGCTCGATGTAGTGCAGGACGTAGATGAAGCAGAGCAGCGAGCGGTCACGCAGATGTGCGCTGCCCAGAAACCTTATTGCCACCCCCGTGCAGATCTTCATGGCAACAATGGCTCAGAGATACCGCTCCTCTTCTTCATAGTGTACGCCGGGAAGAAGAGTCGACAAGATTCAGACAACGCAGTACATCAGCACAAGTTCGCAAAAGTGAGAAATGGAGACAGTGAGATTCTCTACTATATACTTTGGACGTCTCCAGGTATACAGTCATTCACCCACTGGTAACTAACACATTTAATGAGCCATTTACCCACTGGTAACTGTCTATTATAAAAACCTAATAAAGCCTCAAATTCAAACGTTTGAATCTCATTCAAACAGAGAGAGTGTGGTACACAGTTTAGCAAAAATAAAGATGGACTTGGTCTGCCAAGTGACGTGCCATGTCACAAGTCACACGATTTTCATGCGAAATGCACGAATATGCGCGCATGCGTGATTAGCCAAAGCCCTCCTCGCGCCATCTCTATCCATATTCAAGGAATGGTGAGAACTCTACCTTATAAATTGGCATTCCCCATCTTGTCTTACCAATATGGTACTAAACCATGCATGCTTTAGAATTAAGGAAATGAGTCTAGCTCATATAGGCCAATTTCTAATATAGCGTACCACCGAATTCCGTTCCAAATGTTACTTGCACATGTGGAGCTTAGGTGCTGCTCGCACGTTTCATGCTTCTGAATGAATATGGATGCAAATGCGGGCACTATACAGCTAGCATCGCATATAAGATCTTTAGTTTTTCTGGTCAGCACTTTCTAGTTTGCCACGTGCCCTGGCTACTGTTTTACTGTTGCGTTGTTCATAGCATTGTGGGTCATTTGACCATCCTCTCCTCGCATCATATCCGTCCACTTGAGCAAGTGAATATCCATCTCCTGCCCCTGGCGCTCTACTTGTCCCAACCGTAGTCGTCACCCCACGTCGCCTCTCCCTCTTCCCGATCCCCATCACGCATCCCCAATCCTCTGCCACCTTCTGGTCCCACACTCTACCTTGGTCGACAACGGTGAGCACACTATTCGCCTCCTCCGTCACCGCTTTGATTCGCCTCTCCTCCTCATCATCGTCTCTTCCACGAGTTAGCTGCCGGCCGTCATCACGTATCTCTGTGCATATCGGTTGGCGCTCAGTATGTGGATTGAGGAGGTCGATTAGAAGGGGTGAATAGGCGATTTTAAAATTATCTTTAGCTACAACCGAGTTTATGTGTAGAAGAGTAAATTAAATTAGTTTTGCACAATTAAGACCTAAATCAACTAGCCTCACTAAGTGCACCAACAATCTAAGTCTACGTCAAGGTTCACAATCCTACAGTGACAAACAATCAATTTAGTTTTAGAAATATAAAATGCTTAAATATAAATTGAGCACAAGAAAACAAACCATAATGACACGATTTTTTACCATGGTGCTCGTAGAATTACCGATCTTTCCTAGTCTATGTTGAGGTAAAACCAAACAAATTAGATCAGCTCCATAAATTAAGCCAAACATCTCAATTCTACTAGTGTTAGCTCTTTCCCCTCCGAATAGGTGAGCTTCAACCTTTACAATATGACGGGCCTCTTCACAATATTCTTTGAAGAGATCATGGAGCATTACGCTTCCAATGCCATCTATGAGTCGGTAACCTCCAAGAGTAATAAGTCAAGTCTCTTACTTGACTCTCACCATATGCAACAAATGAACAAGTTCAAGTGGATACAAAATCTATATCTAGATGCAACATATGCAACTAGAGACATCTCTCCTTACTTATAAGGTGCAATACATGCACAATTGAAAGGAGAAGCTTACACTAGCTCAAGAGAATGAAATAGAGTGCTAAAAATTTGTCTCACAACCAGCTAAGGGCGTATTTATAGCCTCCACCACAAAAACTAACCATTGGAGATGAAACTCAGGAAATCCGGCAGTACCATAGGCACAAAACCAGTACTACCGCTCTCCTCATAACGGCTATAAAACTATCTGTTACAGTCGTTGTTGACAGTACTGCTTATATAGAGTCTGGTACTACCGCTTGGTATGGTCAAACCACCACAAAGGCTGATTGTACTACAAGATTTCAACCAAAAATTGGTGTTCTCTGAAAAATACCCACCGACAACAAATGCCCGATAGTACCACAAAGCCGATCGTACCACACCACAAAGGCTGGTACTACCGAAGACCGGTCTGACCGTCATAGTCATACCACCATGCACAAGTCGGTAGTACCGGATGCCGGTCTGACCACTCACATAGAGCCGGTACTACCTCTTCAGTCATACCGCCTTGCATTTTTCAGTAGAGATAAGAGTGCACATACTTCAACAAATTTGTAAAACACATTTGCAAATTATAGTACCATATACACAAGGATCAAACTATGATTTTCAACAAGTTGGAAACATATTTGCATACTTTCATATTCACGACACAAGATGTACGTACATAGATTCAGCACGTTTGCAAAACATATTCGCAAACCTAAGTAACATGCTATAAGAATCATGTATGAGATTCAACCATTTGCAAAACATATTTGTAAATATAAACCTCATGTCATAAGGAGCAGGAAACATAGACTTTAAACGTTTGTAAAGTATAGTCACATGCTACAAGGAAAGATGCATGTGCCATAACTAATTGTTAACATATTCACAAATAATAGCATCATGCCACGGAGAGCTAAAGCAAGCGAGATTAAGCTATCAACACATAATGAGACTCAAGCTACTAGACAAAATTCATCTTAATAGTATGGCAAACCTATACTAGCATTTTGGTTTTCCAATATAATACCAAAATCGACAAAAAAAACTAAGAACACATCCTTAACCCAATCGAGCTATGCCTTCGCTTTGAGCATTCTCTTGAAGCTTGATGACACACATATTCACTTCAAGTCCGAGTTATTGTCCTGATATGTATTAATCCATGATGCATCTTTCATTTGCCCTCTATCAGCATATGATAGGTCTTCTCCTAACTTGATGATCAACTCATGATCATTTTCTCTTCAGGATATGATGTGTATCAACACAAGATGCATCATCTTCTTGAATCTTGACTTGATGACGATCAACTTATGATGCCTTTTAAAGTCTATGTCATCACAAAACATAATCTATTCATCCAACTAATAGAAAATATTAGTCCATAATATGATTATCATTAATTATCAAAACATAATATTAACTCATAATGGTGGGTCTAGATTCTTCAATCTTTTTCTTTTTGGTATTTGATGACAACCACCATAATTGCAAATAATTAGATATAAAATAATATGAGTATATATGGATTACATAAGTTTTATGTACTCAAATGATATGTTTCAAAATAGAGATCCCCAATATATGTGGATAAAAAATATGGATCAATACTAATGAACTCACAGAACATAGAGTGAACTCCGATCCATCTAATGTGTGCATATACAAATGTGTAACAAAAACATATGCATATATTCAAGTTAAACTTTTAGTGAAGTTCAATTTATAATTTGGATCCGAAAAATGCAAAAATATATATAAAAAATATGATGTTGAGTACATATCTCTATGATTTTTTATCTTTTCATCCAAACGAGACTAAATAATATCATAGTTAATAAATATGTCAGTCTCATATATAATTTTATCATTAATCATAAAAATCAAATTAGAGTCTTGCACTTACAGTGACGAGCCTATTTGGTCTCCATACAGTAGAGTGTGAGGGCATGTTGCATGCGAGGTGCCGTGCCGGTTGAGGCACGATGCAGTGGGAGCATCGTAGCAAAGCCCGAGAGCACCTCAGCATGCGGCAGCAAGCCATGTGGTGAGTACGTGATTCCTCATTGTGGCTCTTTTTCTAATTAAGAATCATTTACTTGTCTGATTGTTGCATGTTTTGACCTAATTCTTCTTGCACGATTTTAGCTTCACCCATGCCGATGGTGCTGGATGTGGAGGCAGCCTAGTTACTCCTACTTTGTAGCACTAGCAGGTCTGGCGATTGGAATTTTTTTGGCCCCCTCGTGGTACTTGTTTTTGCGAAAATGGCCTCGTGGACATTTGTTTTTGCTAAAATGGCCCCCTTGCATGGTCAGGGACCGCACCAGGTGCCCGGCATAACCAGCGAGCGCGCTAGGGTGCATGGCAAGGCTAGGGAGCATGCTAGGTGCCTGGCGTGAAGGGGGGCGCACTAGGCGCCTTTCATATTTTTCCGAGCCCTTTTTTCATATTAAAAATTTCATAATGTTCCGATGCCTTTTTTCATATTAAAATTTTCATACAAACAGTACACATGGTCACAAAAAATATGAAAAATTACACAAGCAACTACATTGTACAGGAAGGCTCCACAAAAAATAGGTCTCATGAGTTGTCCAGGTCATCTTTACCGGCCGCGAATCTGGTCTATCGAGAACATCAGGTGGTCGGGTCGTGGGTCCTCGGCGGGTGTGTGCACATGCTTAGGAGGTGTAATCGTGGTAGGTGGCCTCAAGAAAAAACCTTCCAACCAATCTTCTACTTGCATAGTTTGTCCATGCAATGGGATCCACTGTGCTTGACCTAGGTACCAGCCCCTGGGAGGGCCAGTTGCATAGCCCTATGGTGCCTAAAGCTGAGAGGTGGACAGCCTTGGATGCCTATAGCTGTACGAGGCTGGGGGTGTACGGTGCATCACCTAAAAGACCCCATTGGTCTGGCAACGTACTGTATCGGCCTTTAACCCACTGGTACTCCTCTAACGCAGAATCTTTGCCAGCCATCGGTATTGTGGCATGTGCCTCCATGGCCTCCGGTATGACATCTTCATGCCTGCGTGACATCGATAGCAGTAATGTCGTGTCCCTGCGATGAGCTTGCATGCAACACCACGATTAATGAGGACTAGAGCATTTCAACATAGCACACCTGCAACTCTGTGATGACTCACGGAGATGCTGCATGGTATGGCCAAGCGGTCGTCGACGCTGAGTTAGTGCGTGGACATTCTAGGCCATGATGATGGCAGTGGCGACAGTGCACGATGGAATCATGTCCGATGCCTCACGTCGACATCGCTAGGTCTACCACAACTCAAGTTGCGAATGACTAGCTTCATGTCCTTGCGTATGGACTTTATCATCCCCTTCAAACCTTCCACTGTGGTAGAGCATCCCGGTTGGAACACATGTGCAGTCCGTTCTAGAATATCGTACATGCGGTCCAGCTGCATAGGGTAGCAAGGGGAAGATTAGTTAGTTCAACAATTTTCGGAGGTTGCAAAATGTGGACCTTTATGAATGTACCGAGTCATCATGTCGTGCTGCTCAATGTATGTTTGCCCCCAACGCCAGGTGGTTGGCGTGACTGGGCTCTTGTGCTCTGTGCGTACCATTCCAAGTACGTTCCATATGTCTCCTTATTGTACGACCGTGTCTTGTTTAGGGTCCATGCAAGTGCAGCCGACTCCCACTCATCTATCCAGTCGTGTTTTTTCGACCCTTCTTCATTTGCTTGAAAGTCCAACATAAAAAATCAAGTTAGAATTAATAATACAAAGTATATAGAATTAATACAACAAAGTATATCTTGCAGCATGACATGCAAAATTATATCGTACTTACGTGTGGCTTGCCGAGGGGAGAAGTCGACCCAGTGGTGGGGGACCTGTTGGTGGAGCCGTAACTACCTCATGACCCATTGCGGGTTGTACAGCTCCACCATATGTGAGAATACAAAATGACATGTCATCATCCAATATGACACATCTTGCTAGCAAAGCGAGCTCAAGCCATTCGACGTTGTTTGCTGTGCGAAGGCCTGCGCCCAAGGGGGCCATATGATATCATCCTCATGGAGACCCTCGAATTCATTATGGAACTCGAGGTGGAGGCGACACGCCCTGTCCCTGGCCCAACCCAGCATAGCCAAAGTCTATCTTGTTCCCATGGTCAGGCCATCCATATCTTGTCCTCATCCTAGTAAAAAGTTCCCTATTATCATACGGGTGGACTAGAACACAGAAGTAAGGTCGTCCGACCAGGAGGTGCTCCCACGCCCACAGCTGTAGTAGCATATGGCAACTAGCCAGCACGGGCTCAACCCCCGTGAGACGCTGAGATGTGTCGCACAGGCTACGGTACGTTGCACACAGCACAGCTAAACCCCAGTTGTACTGTGGCACGATGTCCTCGTCCGAGTCCATGATGGACTTCGCGAGGTGAAGGTAGGTTGGGTACACAGCGTCCCCCTTAGAGGTCAGGAACATGATCCACCCGAATAGGAACATCAAGTACGCAATGAGGTGGCATCAGACCACCTCTCCTGTGGCATCCTCAGGGCACTGCATGTACCATCGAAGCCACACATGCGGTGCCCCCTTGCTCTTCTTCGGGATAGCCATCCCGAAGTGCTCAATAAGATGCACCGACCAGTCATGTGATCTTACCGGAGGGACGACTACAAGTCCTCGTGACGGAGGGCCTTTAATGAAGCTGACATCCTGCAATGTCACTGTCATCTCCCCCCACCGAAAGTGGAAGGTGTGAGTCTCAGGCCGCCATTGATTATTGAGGGCAAAAAGAAGAGATGCGTCGATCAAGAAGTTCTGGCCTGTGTTAATCATGGGTGCAAACACAATCAGCCCGGACACATGCAGCTTGCCAACGTAGCAATCATCCGATGGTTAGGTTTCTCTTGGTCCCTGTGTGATAAATTTAGGCGGCCCATCGCCGCTGATCCAATCGTGACAGCGATGGTGGGCATCCCATGCCTCCTCCAATAGGGGTGGTACATTAGTTGTCATTTCTAACCATAGAGAAGGAACAATAGGTCAAAGGACATAACAAATGCCACTTGATTAAAATGTAGTTACTACGAACGACAAGAACTTGCATGCGATAATAAAATATGTAATGACGATAGTATGAACATAACAGTAATGTGCGAAAAAAATCATGCTTGCAATTCATATATGTATGTACAATACGAAGCCCAACCGTAATGGCCGCAAAAATAACCTCCATATGTAAATATTATATGTCTACTGATGACAATATTCCACATGCAATAATAAAATAAACGACATGCGATAATAACAAATGGCACTTAATTAAAATATATTTACTACGGACGACAATAACCTGTATGCGATAAAAAAATATGTAATGACGACAGTACGAACATCACAGTAATGCGCGCAAAGTAACGTACGTGCATTTCAAATAAATATGTACATTTCATGCTAGATGTTGCAAAAAATGCATGAATATAATAAAGTGCACTTCCAAAAAATGTATAAAAGCTTGAAATGTATTAAACGGGAACACATAAAAACATACCGTTACTTATAGCGCGTTTGTCTAATAGCAAGCACGAGACACTGCAAATTAGAAAATACACAATATTAGCAATCAATTATGCAATTAGCGCTAAAAATTAAACACAAACCAACCGTGAATGAATGAATCAGGAGCCCCCACTCACGCGTTAAATAGCCGCGCGAAATAGACAGTGAATGACGTTAATGAGGTGCGATCCTGGTTACCGCGCCACCTCCTCCTGGCGCGCTTAGTGGTCACGCTAGCTACCTGGTGCGCTCACCGATCGTGCCAGGTGGTTGGCGCGCCAGTCGACCACGCCACCTTTGTCGCCTAGCGCTATTTTCGCAAAAATAATATCCACAAGGCTATTTTCACAAAAAAAAACTAGTCTCAAGGGGCAAAAAAAATTCAGGCGACCTTGACACTAGGGATTCTCACATTTGCATTTTTTGTAGCACTAGCATAGAAAATGGATGAGCATAATACAAGAAAAACAACATTAGCGAGCGAGCAATGAGTACTCTCTCCACGTAGGGCTGCCAGTGAGTGCCCATTACTCTTATCTAAACTTATATCCACACTATTAGATAGGAAATGGGTAAGTAATAAAATACCCATTTAAATTTAGGTATAGGAAGGATAATATCCACTTACCCATCTTTACGCATACCTATTCAAACATAAGATTGAGAGTGTACTTAGACTATCTATAGGCATGAATTACCCATACTTAGTTATAACCTCCTATAAAATTATGTTGGAGCCACTTGTGCATCTGTGCCCGTCAATTTGTACAGAATAGCCCCACCACACATATAATCATTTCCAACAAATTTCAGTTGATTTTGTAAAACTTTTGTGGTGTGAACGTGAGGCTAAAATTTCAAATACCAAAGTTTTACAAAAATTTCCTATAAAAGCATGTAGGGCCCACGTGTGCATCTAGCCCTGCCAATTTGCATAGAGTAACTCCACTACACATAGAATCATCTTCAAAAAATTTCAGTCGATTTCGAAAAACTTTTATGGTGTAAACGTGATGTTGAAATCCTAAATACCAAAGTTTTACAAAAACTTTCTTCATAAGGCTTTTTAACTTAGCCCCTCATTTTCCTTCTCCTTTACCCACTGAGTTACCCAAACTCATTGAATATAATATTTTTCATTTAGATATCGATAATATCACTTTAAATAAATATAGATAAAATTATATATAAATTTAAGTTATTTATACCCTATCTAGTGGCACCCCCTATCTTCACATATCAATTCTACACCAATCTACAACAAGTGGGGCAGAGATGGAGCTACCAACCCAAAGAAGCGACACGCATCCCACGAGGAGGGGTACACGGTTCCCGGAGAATTTGCTTTGCTAGTTGCTACTGCGTCCTGACACGCAGACGGGATCCGCCAATCGGCCAGCTTCCCGGACCCACCACCACGAGAGCATCTCTCAGCCATCCGCTGAATTCCCCAGCTCAGGTGTGGGTCCGAGACTGCGGAACAAGCAGCACCCAGGCGGGCCCTACTTGCGGAGAAGAGAATCCAAAACCCACTCTTCCGCCGCACCCGCCACCCGCTAAGCTCGCCGCTTCCGCTTTCCGGATGGCGTCCTCCTCCTCTTCCCCCCCGCCGCCGTCCCCCCAGGCGACATTGCCGGCCGAGGAGCGGCGGGAGCCCCTCGGCGGCAGGCCGCAGATTCCTCCGTACGTGAAGGCGGCGGCGGGGTCGCTCGGCGGCGTGATGGAGGCGTGCTGCCTGCAGCCCATCGACGTGGTCAAGACGCGGCTGCAGCTCGACCGCGCGGGGTCCTACCGCGGCATCGCGCACTGTGGCACCACCGTCGCACGCGCCGAGGGCGTGCGCGCGCTCTGGAAGGGGCTCACGCCCTTCGCCACCCACCTCACGCTCAAGTACGCGCTCCGCCTCGGCTCCAACGCCGTGCTGCAGTCGGCGTTCAAGGACCCCGGCACCGGCAAGGTCTCCGCGCACGGACGCGTCGTCTCCGGATTCGGCGCCGGTGTCCTCGAGGCCCTCCTCATCGTCACCCCGTTCGAGGCAAGATTGCCTACCTCTGTTCCTGTTATTTGTTACTATTTCTATGAGTCCCCAAATCGTTCTTGAATTCTTGGCTTGGCTACGATATGTTACTTACTAGCTTATACAGATCGCATAAGAACTTTAATTTGAAACAAATCTAGATGATTCTTTCCGGGAAGAAAGAACTTGCGAGATCTTACGTGTAGGTCACCGATGTAAAAGTTGCATCTTTACTGTATATAAAAAGAACAGAGTAAGACAAGTGCGGCAGTAGTTTAATCTTGAGTGTGAATGATGTTAGATGCATCTTTAGCAACTTGGGATTTGGGATTAAAGAAATTGCAGCTCTGTACTTTGCAGTCAAATTGTAGTTTGCTAGTACCATGCCCAAGCCAATGATCAAGCATTTGGCTGTCCATTAGAATGCTGTCAAATACGTTTGACCGAAAAGTTGCAACCAATCACCTGCTCCTTTTTTAACGTTGTATGCATTTGCAATTCTTTTCGTCTCTAAAACAGTATGCTTCTTTGCCTTACTCGCAATACGTTATCTGCGTGTTAAATGGAAAACACCAACACTTTTAAAGTAGTATTTCTCTGGTCCTTGTTAGCATCATATTGTTACCTACATAGCAAAAGACCACTGAAGGACCATGTAATAATGTCTATGGTCAATTGATGATAAACAATTGGCAAATTTGTTGAGTTGGATTTTGGATTTTGCAAAAGTTTGGCAAAATTTAGTTCTGCTGTCAGAGGAGCCAGTTTGATCGGTATACGGACCAGTCAGAGCAGGACTGATGCAAGTAGAGACGATCCGGAGGAAATTGGATGCGTGAAGACTTGATGGCCAAGTTATTGGGCGCCATAGACTACGTGCCAAAGCATTCGGAGATGCTTTGATGTGAAGATGTAGCGCGCAATGGCAAGGTGGACTGGGACTAAGCTCAGGAGGAGTTGAGGTCCAGAACGGCCAGGAAGCCGGGTGAAGTCATGGTGCAAGATGAGGCATGTGGCACGCCAAGTGACTTGGGTACGTTTGCAAGCGAGGACGGTTCGGTGGGATCTGGACGCACGAAAGATTTGGCGGGAAGTCATTGGGGTCATATAGGAGGTGGTGGAGTCAAGGGAAGGTGTTCGGAAGATTCGTCAGGGGTATTTTGGAAGTTTACCAAAATACTAGGTTTGAGCTTTAGACAAAACCACGGCGCAAGGAGGCGTAAAAGGAGGTCGTTAAGGTCAAGGTGAGCTTGTTTACCTAACTGGATTAATCGCTAAGGGTTTAGCGGATTGAGTTTTGTAAATGCTTTGAGAAGCGTGTGTGTATAACACCTGTGTTAGTAGGGTTGACTGATTTCCCTAATTACTTAGCGGGTTGAGACCCACTAAGTGTTGCTGCTTATATGAGGAGAGAGGAGAGCTCGGGTTGAGGTGGTGAGAGAGAAATAGAGAGATTGTCTAGGCCTTGAGTAGTTTCTTCTCTCCCTCCCTATGTGAGAAAACTTGAGTAATGGTGGTGCTTTGGGAGCACTTTGTAACCATTCATATACTCGTGAATTATCTACTTTACTTGTAATAGATCAACTCTTTGATTCTTAGTGTTTCACTTGTTTTTTACTTGGTTTTTCATGTTCTTGAGGAAGAAATTCGAAACCGTGATCTAGGTGGTTTTGCCCTAATCTTTGCCTTGATTACATTGCTAGGACATGTGAGAGTAGATCTGTAAGACCTTGTGTCATAGATCCCCACGAGCAAGTAATAATTTGGGTTTTAGGGTTGTTTGGTGTTCTTAGGATTTAGATTTGATTTTCTTTAATTAGTGAACCGAGCTCAAGAATCTTGTAATTCTTGATTGATGTAGGTTTCTAATACCTTGAACAAGTCTAATACAAAATTTGAAAGTGTTTAGATGAGATTTGAGTTTTGACCAGAGTGTTTGTTAAGTCTAAGAACAGGAGACTGTTCAGACCGGAGTGGTGGTCAAACCGGCCTTGGACATGTGGTCAGACCGGTCTGACGGTCAAACCGGTTTTATGCTGAAGGTTGCTGAATTTATTGGTTTTGATGTCTAGCTTTGTTTTGTTGAGTATAGTTGGTGTAATCTGAACTTGGTGACTCTCATAGTCCTTTGAGTGAAAATTTTGAATACTATTAGAGGAAGATTTTCGAGAATCATTCACCCTCCTCTAATTATCGCCAACCTACAATGACCATAAGAAAAATAAATGAGCATGTCCAAAAGGGGAACAATAAGGTAGTAACCTGGAACAAAAATGTCTCGTTCACAGCTTTTCTAGTATTGTAAAGAAGGAATGGGAGCTTGATTTGGTATACTTAGTGCATTGTGAATATTGGTTTGGAGGTCCCTCTGATGTTTTTACTTACAAGAGTCCTGGCCAAAGTGGAAGTTATCTAGTCAAACCTGTCCCTTTTAAGGGGACCGGCAGCTTCTGTAGAACAACGGTATTAATTTTTTTTCATGCTAGTTGGAAGGATTAAGGAAGTACTACTAATTGTTAGAAGTTGCTGGAAGTTGCAAATCATAGAACCAAAAAAAGAGGATGAAATAAAAAAAATTGGCCTGAAAACCAATTTATTTTTGCAAATACAGTTTTTATATCCTTGATTGGAAGCGCAGTCTTCTATAAATGAATCATCAGTGCAAGCTGAAAAATGTATCACACCAAGACAACCAAGCATTGTATGTAATTACATATTCTATGAAGTAAAAGCAGGGAAATGGAACAAATAGCGCCCTTAAATTTTACATAAAATTCGACAATTGTTGCTGTACTTTGTTTGTCATATTTATTGGGGAAACTAAATTTACATTTTGCCACTGAAATTATGTTTATTAAAGCTTGTTCTATAGAGGGAATTGCTGTAATGTTTATTTGTGGTGGATGCAGGTGGTAAAGATCAGATTACAGCAACAAAAAGGACTAAGCCCAGACCTGCTCAGATATAAAGGTCCCATACACTGTGCAAAGACAATTGTTCGGGAGGAAGGCCTTTTTGGTCTGTGGGCTGGAGCATTACCAACTGTCATGCGAAATGGCACAAACCAAGCTGCAATGTTCACAGCCAAGAACACATTCGACATTGTTCTCTGGAAGAAGCATGAAGGAGACGGGAAGGTTCTCCAGCCATGGCAGTCGATGGTCTCGGGGTTCCTTGCAGGAACTGCCGGGCCAATCTGTACTGGACCCTTCGATGTTGTGAAGACTAGGTTGATGGCCCAGGGGAGAACTGGTGACATCAAGTACAAGGGCATGGTCCATGCGATACGGACCATATACGCTGAAGAGGGTCTCCGAGCCTTGTGGAAAGGCTTGCTTCCCAGGCTCATGAGGATTCCACCTGGTCAGGCTATAATGTGGGCAGTGGCTGATCAGGTGATGGGCCTCTATGAGCGAATGTATCTGAAGCCAGCTCATCTATAATCCCCCATACTTCAAAGCTGCACTGAAATTGTTTTGGTTAGTCTTCGTCGTTTTGGATTGGTGATAAGATGTCGAAATCCTCGATCGAAAGTGTAAACTGTTCCAGTGCCTGGATATTCATTGTTTCATTGCTAAGAGTTGGGTAATGGTGGGAGCAATGAACTCATGTACTGTTTAGTACTAGTCAACAATCATGAAACCCCCATTTGGATTTTGATACAAGTGTTTTTGATGACTGTTATGGATGTAAAACAGCAATCGCATATATCTGCATGCTGTGCTCATGTGTGGAACTATCTTGTTTATAGCTGGGCCCTGGGCCAGTAACAAGAAGTCATATGTAACCCATGAGCAAACTTGGCTGTCGTATGAATTGTTTCAGCCTGGTAAAACTGAAAAAGTTTCTCTGCAGTCGACGGCAAAAGGCAGAGCAACTACATTTGGTCCAACATGCCACCAAGTGGCTACTACTAAACGGTACCCCTACACATAAGTTGTTGCTGAAGAATCATGTGAGAAGGTTCAGGATAATATTTGTGATGAATCATTGCAAGTTTTGTGGAGTGGTTATTTGATTTTACAAAAATTGCACTTTGTTTGGATTGTTTTCCGAATTTTTTAGGAAAATCGGCCATACCGCAGGTGGCTCCGATTTCTAGTTGGCGATAGCTAATTTTTAGAGAGAACCAGTTGCGGAGTGTAAGGTGCAGTAATATTGCAGTTTAGTGCTGGTTGTACCACTGTGTAGTAGTACCGGTCTATGGGAGCGGTAGTATCAGCCGAGGTAGGAATTTGGGAATTTTAGAAAATTGACTCATGGATTGAGTTGGGATAATTTAGTTCAGTATATTAATGTTGCATGAAGCATGTTTTGACTAACGTGGGTCAAGTTATGAATAAATTGTGCTCGGAAACGATTTCATCTTTGGATGTGCAGAGTCGCTTGGAGTGAACCATGGTCAATGGCGAGGATTGAGGCTACGCTCATGGAGGAGCTGAGGTCTAGAATGATTGAGAATGTCGGGGTGAGGTGATGAACTCAAGCATGGCATGAGAAAGATAGGAAATGTGGAAGGCGAGTTCGAACGGCGGAGTTGCACCATGTGGTTTGGTCGGTCCAAGTAAGGCATGATCTGGTGGAACCGGAGCGAGAGAGACTTGCCGACATGTGGCAACCGATGGTGCACCTACACGTGACAAGCATAGCGATTGCTTGCAATGAAAGATGAAGACCATGTCAAGAAATGGTATTTTGGTAGTTTGACTAAATATTGGAAACTAACTTGGATCAAAACTGCGGTGCTTGGAAGAGCGGTTTAGGTCAAGGTGAAGCTGGTTTGGTCAAGATGGATCTAGATTAAGGACTTAACAGATTCGGGTTTATGTGCTTTGAAATCGTGCATAAGTGAACATGTGTGACACAAACCAGTGTGTGGGGGGTTATCGAGTTTCTCCTATTGTGTTAAGTGGATAGTATTGACTAAGGGTTAGATGTATCTGACTAGCCCATCTATTTAAGAGGTTAGGATGGAGACTTGTAGTTAACCATCCAACCTACCTGTCTTGTGCTTTCTCATTTAGGGTTAGGGTTTGAGAATTGATTACTTAGTGTGCTCTCTATCCTCCAAGATAGAGTGGTTGTAAAACTTTCCTCCTCAAGCAGCAATAGAATTAATCTTTGATTATCTCTATGGCTATATCTTTTTTGATTAATTTGCTCTTGATTTGGTTAATTTTGATCTATTCTCTTCTCTTTTCTTAATCTTACTGTGCCAAGAGCAGATAAAAGATAGAGATAATCTCAGAAAATTAATCTCCACCCATCTATACACTTTACTAGCAAGTTTATTAAGAAATTTAGTTTTTGCATGTTTTTTTATCTTTCAAGTGATTTCTTAATCTGAAAGTTTTTGGAGTGATTTCTTTGGTGTTCTTGCTTGCTGCGACATGTGTGAACATATCCAAGCCAATTTGGTTATCCTCTGCCCACAAGCAAGTATCGATTGTTGTTTTAGATTTTTGCTTAGTTTTTATGCACCTTCCTTCAAATTGTTAAAAGTCAGAATTTTGGCAATAATTCTCTTGATCGATGATTAGGATATATTTCTGACATATTAGAGAAAGTGCGTACCAAGTTTCAAGTCATTGGATCTACAAATCAAAAGTTACATTGATTTTTTTTTGTTTTGAAATCATGTTAATTTTATTGTTCGTCCTGATTTTATTATAACAGCGATAGTACTACAATTATTGTAGTGGTAGTGCTGGATTTTGGTAGTACCACGGTTATTGTAGTGGGTAGTACCGTAATTACTGTTCGTTGCATTGTTTTTCAGCATTTTGATTTGCTAGATTGTGTGTTGACTTTCCATCCTAATCTTTATAAGGTTGTAGTTATTGAAGTGAAGTATTGATGAATACTTTTAAAAAAATTAAGACACTATTTACCCTTGTATTACTATCTTCAGCCCTCCAGTTGCCTTGCTCGGATCTAACTTGGGGGGGGGGGGGGGGGGGGTCCCTGATTGACCTCCAAATCCGAGACAAGATTGCTGCCGGTGACGCAACAATCAAACGGCTAGCCTAGCATCGACTAATCGTGCAGCTTTGCGCACCACCTGAGATCAAATTCTACTCTCAATCCTGATTGCAATCCGCGCCGGCGGGGAGGGGGGCATCCAATTCCGGGCCGTGACCATCTTTCACTCACATTCTCCGGTGAAGCTCAAGGGGAGGGGATCCGGTTCCTCTGCTGCCGATGGTCAAGTATCAGCCCTCGTCGCCACAAACCCTCGCGTGAAAGCCCTGGTGCTTCCACTACGGATCGCCCAAGTTGCTGCGCGCTTTCTGCAGCCCTTTGCTGTCTCTGATCCGTGCAATTCTGCTTCTGAGACGCCGATACACCCATGTATGCGTGCCGTGTACGTTCTTCTTCTGGCCGACGTCCATCATATTTGCACAACCGCGACACCTTCAGTTTCCGTTTCGGCCAGAAAGGACTAAAGGCTCTACTTGGAAGACGGAAATTCTACAGGATCTTTGTGGGAACCGCAATGCTTCCGAAGTTTGCTGTATCCCAAACACTTGAAACTTCGGTGACGAGGAGTGGACGGATTTTCTGACCGTGTGGCTGGACTCTGAAGACTATGGGCGAGGCCGTCCAGAAGACACCAAGGGACACAGCCAGCAGCACATCATCTTATTCATCTCTAGCCTAGCCTGGCCAGATGCTGCTGTTCTCATCTGCGCCCTGGCCTTTTTTTTTTCCCAGAGGGAGGCAATGTGGGGCTGTGGAAGCCTAAAAAAGATCTTTTCCGATGGCCACATATCTTCTCCCCCTTGCTTTTCTTTAATCCGCAGCGCCAAATCGTGTAGAACAGACACTGTTGGAAGTATTCTTGACTTCGAGTTCAAGACGTAGTTGAGTCCGTCTCTATGTGTAACTCAAATTGAAGTTGTGTCCAACTTGAAGTCCGAATACATATACTAATAGGATTTATTAGCCTATATATTGAGAAGACTTGTAGCCAGTTTTGCAAGAAAAGCAAGAAAAGAGGAGGAGCAAATAAGATAATAGAGGAATTCTCCTGTGTTCTCTCAGTTTATTTATGATATGTGCCCTTTCTCCAGGAATAAAGTTAACAAGTAGTATTAGAGCCTAGCCATTACCGAGCCTACGCGAGAATCGAGTTGCTGAAAAAATCGTATCGGTGATTCCGTTTCGCACTCCTGAGGTGCACATCACTGGGTCTCGACCCGTCTTCATGCAGCTCTCTCGAGGCAAAGACCCAATGCACGGCAGAGACAAGGAACAATAAGTCACCAAGAAAAAAGGAGAAAAATAGCATAATTTTTTCTCCGGTCCAAGAGCCGCTTCAAAGGAAAATAGCTCGATAAACAGCAAAAACAACACTATTTCAAATCTAAACAACCATGCAACTTTTGAACTGTAGATTTAAAAGACTTGAAACTTGAACAAGGTTAGTTCACGACCTTAAGAACGTATCACAACCAAATACCTTGAAAGAACTTAAAAGAATTAAGATTTTTTGGTTCTTCAAACTCTGCTGCATCAAAACCAACTTTCAAACCAAGGCTCTAAATAACTTAAAATTTGATATGTACCTTCTCTATGATGTCATGAACATATTCCAATCAATGATTAAGAAAATCGTTACTAAAATTCTGACCTTTTCCGTTTAAAGAAAGATTGCACTAAAATCAGGCAAAAAATAAAAAACGATGAATATGACTAACTCGTGGGTGAATGATGGTCAAGATAACTTTAAATATATTCTTATATGTCACAATAAGCTAGAACAACCAAGAAATTAAGACAAAAATAACTGGATCAAGAAATCACTCGGATAGACCAAATCAAGTAAAAACCGGCCAATTTCAAAAACTTATCAAAACCTGATGCTTAGATGCGTGGGGAGTGATTTTTAAGGTATGTCTCCATCACTTACTCATCCTTGACATCTAGCAAGATCAAGAAATAGAAGAGGCAAGATCAAAACCAACCAAAACGAGAGTAAATAAACTAAAACAAGAGTGATCCATGAGAGATGAATAAAGTTGATATATTGCAACTTAAGGATGAAAGTTTTACAGATACTCCACATGTAGGACAAGAGAGACCACAGTACTCATACTTCTCAAACCTAACCCTAGAACATGTCTTCCATTGGTAAATCTTAGATGGTTAACATGCAAGACTTCATCCCAACCTGTTAAATAGACTAGACAACCCCATCTAATCTTAATAGATACTATCCATTTAACACAAATGGAAAAACCCTCGAATCGTGGCATCGTGGTCTTGTTGTCATGTTTGCTAGTCGAAAGTACCGGGCTTGCTGCGTGGCTTGGGCATTCTGACAAGGTCGGAGCGATTGATCCCCCTTGTAATGTTGATGACAGGGGCGGCGTGTTTTCTTCTATCTCGTCGATATCACCGGTCTTAAAGACTGGTGAGCCCAGGATGGACGATGACAATGAAGAAGTGTCGTGTTCCATGCAAGGATGCATGTGTCCATGTTGAGGTTAGTGTAGTTGGCCAAATCGAACCAGTTCTCTTCGTCCCAGGTTCCTTCCATGATCGCATGAGTGATGTTGATAGAAACATAAGAGGATGATGCTTGCTGACGAGAAACTTTAAGGACTCAGCGCCTTCTTCCCACGGATGGCGCTAGCTATCGACGATCAAGTCGCTGATCTTACTAAAATGTAATAAAGAAGGTTGAATTCCTTATAATGATTCAGCAAGAGAAAGGGAGTGATTTTTATTACCATGAATTGGTTACAAAATGTCCTCGCTAAGGGGTTACAAAATACTCTCTGCAATCTTTCCACAGATCGGAAGATCTTGATTGATTATGTCTATTCTACTTGGACTTGACTTGTTCTCTGAGTTTAAATATTGTTAGTGTCTTCTCTCGTCAACCCTTAAATAGCTTTAAAGGGGTGTCAGCTATTCATCTAAAGAGACGTCTTGAGAAATCGTTGCACCTGATCGAAGGGATGGTTGCTGTCCGAGAGGGATATATGATAGTAACTGATTTTCAGTTGTTGCCAGCGGGAGATAATCGTGGAGATAACTGCATTACGGTTATTGTCAATGACACAGGGCCAAAACGTCGTGTTGTTTAAGGCAGATAAAGCACATGCTTTATCCGCCGTACTGGAGAAGTTCCCTTGAAGCGGATCCTTATACTAGTTCATGTAGTCTCTGAGTGGTTTGCTAGTTAGGTAATATAATATATACAGTAGTGTTGATAGTGAAAAATGACACTAGCATATTTGTGCATTAGATAATCAAAATAGCCGGATTGTTGTTTCATTAATATAATTCGGTTGGCTATTTAGTTGCCCATTGAACTATTTACGACGACTTTAGTCATGGTCGGCTGCCCATTGAATCATTTACGACCACGCTGTCCATGGTCAGAACCGAGTGGGGTGTTAAGCGAGTGGTCGGAAAAGCTCTACGACCACGTTGTGAATGTCTCCCGAGAGGTTTACGACTACTTTGGCCGTGGTCGAAAGTCATTATGACCACATTGGTCGTGGTCGGCAGCCGCCAGATAGCTCCACGACCACGTTGTGGCGTATACGACCACTTTGGGCATGGCTGAGTGTCTCCCGAGGGGTTTACGAACACGGTGGCGTCTACGACCACGTTGCAGGCTACGACTATGGTGGGGTTTACGACCTCGTTGGGGTCTACGACCACGTCGGCGGCTACGACCACGAAGGCGTCTGCGACCACGTTGGAGTGTACGACCACGTCGGCGGCTACGACCACGGTGAAGTCCGCGACCGTGTTGAAGGCTATGACCACGTTGGAGTCTATGACCATGTAGAAGCCTACGACTACATTGAAGGCCGCGACCATACTGAAGGTGGTCGCAAGGAGTTTCGACCACGAATTGGAAACTTTGACAGTCATAACGAGAAGCGGTCGAAAAGTTCGGGAATACTGAATCGTTATGGGAAGTTATCCGCAGAGGATTCGACAGCGGATAAACAGAGAAAGAAATCAGGCTCATTAGCGGATGTGATTAATTTGTTTTTACTTGCCATAGATCTTGATTTGATGCCGATTTTATTTGCCATAGACCAGGCACCCTATAAATATAAAGGGTAAGGCCGATTGCAACAGACATCAGACAATCGATACAATATTATTTTCGTACCTTTGTTTTCTTAGTCTCTAGTTTAAAGTAGATTTTGTTTTTCCATCAATTATCCTGTTGGCGTGCGGATCAATTTCGTGCGGCAACAAAATTGGCGACTCCGCTGGGGAATCGATTTCTAATCGGTTTCTCTTCTCCATCGAAATCAATCTACTCGGCCGAAAGGCCGATTTCTTCATCTCGCCGGCAAATCAATCTGCTAATCGGCTAAAAGCCGATTGCACCCTTCTCGGGCGATCGGTCTGCTTCGCACGTAGCAACCGAAGGCAGCAACGTAGCAGCAGAGGTGCAATATCACACGCGATCTACAGGGGATCTAGTCAGAGCTTCAGACCATGGTGTCAAACGGTTCTGAGGTAGATCCCAACAACGTCATTACGCCCACGTTTGACGAGCTGCCGGAAGAACATCGCCAGGAGATCGAGCGACGCAAGTTAGAGTATGAGAAGACGATGTTGGCGTGTTTCCAGAAAACAAGACAAGGTGTTATTATGAAAGAAACTGCACTGCCATATGTCTCCACCAACCCTGAGGTAAAGAACCCTGTAAGTAAAATCTCTCCTTCTCATGAAGATATTGCTCATATGATTAATCAAACTGTTGGTGTTGCTATGGACAATGTTTTGACTAGTCGTATTAGAGCCGTGATGTTGCAAATCCAGGATGAACACAACAAAAAACAACCTATGACGAGTGATGCTAGTGCTTTAAATTTTCGTCGTTCTGTAGAACAAGAAATTTTGCCATATGGTTCATCTGCATTTACTACACAATTTGGTGTACCGCGAAATCACAGTTTACAGAGTGACACTCATGGTGGCCGAAACCATATGCCTACTTCGGCCAATATTGCTACGTCATCGTTTGTCACAACTAATGCGCTCGTCTCGGTTCCAAATTACGGCCGAGTTGCTGAGAATTTAACTGATATGCATGTACCTCCATATCAAACTGTAGCATACAGTATACCTCCAATACCACCACAGGGATCAGGAATACCATATGGGCCAACACCAGAAGCTTATTTTAATCCTCCTGTGCTTAATATTCCCTATCCACAGCCCCAAATTTGCGATATGTCACAACCCAATGTTTTTAGGCCACAGCCAGCTAATGTGGCAAATAATCGGCCTATGGCTGAGCCATTTGTTAGGCATGAAAATATCAGAGAGCAAGTAGCTAATATATTCAAGGAAACATTTGGGGTAGAGCCTAAATATAGAATGCGTACTTATCAAAAGCCGTATCCTGATTTCTATGATACGGTTCCATATCCCCGTGGATTCAGAGTACCTGATTTTATTAAATTTACAGGGAATGATGGCAGAACCACTTTAGAGCATGTTAGTCAATTTATTGCACAATGCGGTGAAGCCAGTGCTAGTGATGCTTTAAAATTGAGACTGTTTCCTTTGTCATTATCTGGTACTGCGTTCACGTGGTTCACATCCCTTACACCTAATTCGGTTCATTCATGGCCTGAGTTAGAACAAAAATTTCATGAATATTTTTACACGGGAGACACTGAATTGAGATTATCACACTTGACATCGGTTAGACAGAAATACAATGAACCTGTTGCTGAATATATCAGGAGATTTAGAGATACAAGAAACCGATGCTTTAATCTAGTAATATCTGATAAGGATCTTGCTGAGTTAGCCTTTTCTGGGTTGCTTTCACATTTGAAGGAAAGATTAGAAGGGCAGGATTTCTTAGACGTGAGTCAAGTCTTGCAGAGGGCTCTGGCTCAAGAAAGCCGGGCTAGAGAATCTAAAAATTTCCATAGGACCAGTGAAAAACATAAAACGAACCATCCTGTTAATTTAGTAGAACATGACTCCACGTCATCTGATGATGAGAGTGTGGATATGTGTGTAGCCGAATGGGTATGGGATTCAAAATCTAAACCATTCATTTGCTCTGCTTTGAGGCCGGTTCCACAGAGAAATCGGCATGAAGAAATAAAATATACTTTTGATACTGCTAAATGTGATAGAATTTTCGATTATTTATTGCAAGAGAAACAAATAAAATTGCCCACTGGACATGTCATACCACCTCCTGAAGAATTAAAAAGACGTGCATATTGTAAATGGCATAATTCTTATTCTCATGCTACTAACGACTGCAATATTTTTCGTCGACAGGTTCAATCGGCCATAAACGAAGGACGATTGAAATTTGCTGAGAGTTCAAAGATGCAGTTAGACACTCAACCTTTTCCAGTTAATGTGATTGATTTCAAAAATAAGAGGGTGCTAGTTCGGCCATCACAGGCCGAATCAACAGTAGGAAAAAATGTGATGATTGGTGAGGATAGTAGTGGACCTACAGAAAAGAGTAGAGATGTGGTTAGAACAGTCCAGATTGAAAATACTCCTGAAGGCCATGAATCCATCAAAATTACAGTAGGTTCTGCAATTCCTAGGGTGCATGAGAATGGGAGTACAAGGATGATAAAACCAAAAAGCCCGGAAGTAGGTCGTTGGAAAATTAATGAGGGAAAGAATAGGACAAACAAATGGGTTGAGAGACCGAAGCCCACATTTAAAGAGCTTCTGGCCAAATATGGAGATGGTAAGACCGGCCACAGCAGTTTTAGCCGGTCCCAAAATTTAAAACGACCAAGATCCCCTCCAAGGCAAAAGCTCGGTGGTTGGAATCACCGATGGGAAAATTTCCCTGCAGCCGCACCATATCCCATGCCTAGGCCGTTATTGCCTGTGCCATGGGGTCCTCCTCCTGGTGGTTTTTCTCCTTGTCCACCATGGGGTTTTTGCGGTCCATGGATGCCGCCAACTCCAGTGTTTTTTGAGCCGTTTCATCCAGGATGGGAAATGCCACGAAGGCCAGTGTTTGACAGGTTGTCATGGCCTAGAAATGACCGATTTAATAAAAATAATCGGTTTTGTGAGCAGAAAGATGATAAATCTCCAAAAAGAGTTTACCGCATCAAAGAAGGAGGTGAAACGAGTAAAAATTCAGAAGTGAACAATGCTGCGCCAGTGAACAGTACCATGAACAGTGCCGAAAATAGTGTGATTACTCCTGAAAATAGAGAGAAGATTCCATTGTCAGCAGGAGCAGAACGGCAGCCCAGATGGTGTCCACCAGGGCTCTCACATTCACAAAAAAGGAGGTTGCAGCGGCTCCGTAGAGAAGAATTGAGAGAAGCTCAAGCTGAAAAAAGGAGGGATGATTTATTTAATGAAATCAAGCCTATGATGCCCACTAAGAAAGAATGGAGGCCGAAGAAAGTTGAAGAGTTAGTGCAGACAAATAGTGATGATGAGCATGATTTGTTAGATTATGAGGGGTCTCCACTAGTTAAAGATGGCTCTCCACATCCAGAAGGTATGGATATTAATATGGTTTTTACACTACCGTCTGAATTTCGAGCTATTGATGAGGAGGTTGCACAATTATGTCTCGGCCCTAAAGAAGCTATCTTTGAGAAACCCGATGGATCGTGCCGACACTTGAAACCATTATATGTTAAAGGGCATATTAACGGAAGGCCAATTTCTAGGATGCTCGTAGATGGTGGAGCTACTGTAAATTTAATGCCATATTCGGTTTTTAAGAAATTAGGCAAAGAGGACAGTGAGCTTATGAAGACTAATTTGACGCTTAATGGATTTACCGGCGAGCCGACTGAAGCCAAAGGCGTCATCTCTATGGAGCTTACTGTTGGGAGCAAAACTTTACCTGCAGCTTTCTTTGTCGTCGACGTGCAAGGCGCCTGAAGCCGGGACGCCGTTTCGGCTATATATCGCTGCGGAAGATGGTGTTATTGGTTCTGTATTAACGCAGGAAGTAGAGGGCAAAGAATTTGTTATCAATTATTTGAGCCGGCGCCTTCTGGGAGCAGAGACAAGGTATGTATTTATTGAAAAATTGTGTTTATCCTTGTATTATGCTTGTACCCGTTTAAGGCATTATTTATTGTCCAGTACTTGTGTGGTAACTTGTCAGACCGATGTTGTTAAGTATATGTTGCAACAGCCGATTTTGAGTGGTAGGATCGGAAAATGGGCTTATGCATTGGTAGAATATGATTTGGCTTATGAGTCTTTAAAAGTTATGAAAGGCCAAATTGTAGCAGACTTTATTGTAGATCATAGAGTTGATAATGGTATGGAGCTGATTAGTTATTTATCTGTAACTCCATGGAAGCTATATTTTGATGGTTCGGCCTGTAGAGAAGGACAGGGTGTTGGTATTGTCTTAATCTCGCCTAGAGGTGCTATTTTTGAAACATCGGTCCGTTTGGAATATTTTTGTACTAATAATCAGGCCGAGTATGAAGCACTTTTATTAGGATTGCAAATTTTGGAATCCATGGATGTAAAAAATATAGAAGCTTTTGGTGACTCGTTATTAGTTGTGCAGCAAGTTTCAAAAATTTATCAGTGCCTTGATGGTTCATTGAATAGATATTTAGAAAAGTGTTTAGAGATCATATCAACCCTAGATAATTTTACTATCAGTCATATATCTAGAGGAGATAATTTTAGAGCTAATGATCTTGCGCAACAAGCATCTGGTTATCATGTTAGTAGAGGCAAGCTATTTGTGATAGAAAAATCGATGCACAAAAATGTTCCTGTTTATATGGCCGAACAGCAAGGCAGCAGTTCGGATGTTTTAGAAACGTCAAATATGGCTGAACTCAATGACTGGAGAAAACCTTTACTTAATTATTTAGAGAATCCCAGTGAATCTGTAGATAGAAAAATTCGGCGACAGGCTTTAAAGTATACATTGCTTGATGGAGAATTATATCGCCGAACTGTAGAAGGATTGCTTTTAAAGTGTTTAAGTTCAGACCAATCTAAAATTGCTATGGGTGAGGTTCATGAAGGTATTTGTGGCACACATCAGTCGGCCCATAAGATGAAATGGTTGTTGAGACGAGCTGGCTTTTATTGGCCGACTATGTTAGAAGATTGTTTTAAATATTATAAAGGTTGTGAGTCCTGTCAAAAATTTGGTGATATACAATTAGCACCAGCTGCCATGTTGCATCCTATTATTAAACCATGGCCGTTTCGTGGGTGGGGTTTAGATTTTATCGGCCAGATACAGCCTGCATCTTCTAAAGGTCATCGTTTCGTTTTAGTAGCTACAGATTATTTTACAAAATGGACAGAAGCTGTTCCTCTTAAAAATATGACACATAAAGAAGTAATTGATTTTATCTTGGTGCATATTATTCATAGATTCGGCATACCGCAGACTTTAACGACTGATCAAGGGTCGTCTTTTGTGTCTCATCAAGTACGTGAGTTTGCCGAATCATTGAAGATTAAATTGCTTAATTCTTCACCATACTATGCTCAGGCTAATGGGCAAGCCGAGTCTAGTAATAAGATTTTAATTAAACTTATCAAAAAGAAAATAGAAGAATATCCTAAGAGGTGGCATGAGGTTTTGTCTGAGGCATTATGGGCTCATCGTATATCTAAGCATGGTGCTACAAAAGTGACACCATATGAGTTAGTATATGGGCAAGAGGCCGTTTTACCTGTTGAGGTGAATCTGGACGCTCTTAGGTTGGCCAGGCAAAATGATTTGTCGGCCGTGGATTATCATGATTTAATGATGGATAGAATAGACGAAGTTACAGATGAGAGGATAAAAGCTTTGAGAGAGATTGAGAAAGACAAGTTAAGAGTAGCTAAGGCCTATAATAAGAAGGTAAAAGAAAAATCGTTTCAAATCGGAGATTTAGTATGGAAGACGATTTTACCTATTGGGTCGAAGGATAATAAGTTTGAAAAATGGTCTCCAAATTGGGATGGTCCGTATAAAGTTATAGAGATTGTTCCTGGAAATAGTTATTTTGTGCAAAATTTGCATGGAGAAAAATTGCCTAGAGCACTTAATGGAAAATATTTAAAAAGGTACTATCCAAGTGTGTGGCAAAATGCATGAGAAAGTATGGCCGGTGTTTGCTAGTCATCGTCCTGAGAAGTATTATTTATGGCTAATGTGTTGAAGACCATCGTCCAAAGAAAGTTTTAGGTGAATAGGTTATTGCCCTTAGCTGGTTTCGTCATGCAAGTGTTTTCTTTTAGCAAGCTTAAAAAAAAACAGGGGGGCATGTGTTGATAGTGAAAAATGACACTAGCATATTTGTGCATTAGATAATCAAAATAGCCGGATTGTTGTTTCATTAATATAATTCGGTTGGCTATTTAGTTGCCCATTGAACTATTTACGACGACTTTAGTCATGGTCGGCTGCCCATTGAATCATTTACGACCACGCTGTCCATGGTCAGAACCGAGTGGGGTGTTAAGCGAGTGGTCGGAAAAGCTCTACGACCACGTTGTGAATGTCTCCCGAGAGGTTTACGACTACTTTGGCCGTGGTCGAAAGTCATTATGACCACATTGGTCGTGGTCGGCAGCCGCCAGATAGCTCCACGACCACGTTGTGGCGTATACGACCACTTTGGGCATGGCTGAGTGTCTCCCGAGGGGTTTACGAACACGGTGGCGTCTACGACCACGTTGCAGGCTACGACTATGGTGGGGTTTACGACCTCGTTGGGGTCTACGACCACGTCGGCGGCTACGACCACGGAGGCGTCTACGACTACGTTGGAGTCTACGACCACGTTGGAGGCTACGACCACGGTGAGGTTTACGACCACGTTGGGGTCTACGACCACGTCGGCGGCTACGACCACGAAGGCGTCTGCGACCACGTTGGAGTGTACGACCACGTCGGCGGCTACGACCACGGTGAAGTCCGCGACCGTGTTGAAGGCTATGACCACGTTGGAGTCTATGACCATGTAGAAGCCTACGACTACATTGAAGGCCGCGACCATACTGAAGGTGGTCGCAAGGAGTTTCGACCACGAATTGGAAACTTTGACAGTCATAACGAGAAGCGGTCGAAAAGTTCGGGAATACTGAATCGTTATGGGAAGTTATCCGCAGAGGATTCGACAGCGGATAAACAGAGAAAGAAATCAGGCTCATTAGCGGATGTGATTAATTTGTTTTTACTTGCCATAGATCTTGATTTGATGCCGATTTTATTTGCCATAGACCAGGCACCCTATAAATATAAAGGGTAAGGCCGATTGCAACAGACATCAGACAATCGATACAATATTATTTTCGTACCTTTGTTTTCTTAGTCTCTAGTTTAAAGTAGATTTTGTTTTTCCATCAATTATCCTGTTGGCGTGCGGATCAATTTCGTGCGGCAACAAGTAGTCCTTCGATTAAAGATACTCGTATAATAACTTTGGAGAGCTTACGATTACATAGGTCTTGAGGCCTTAATTAAATATTAAAATTATTTTTAATGAATTATTTAATACTGATCTGGAAGGCTCTGTAGACACTACACGACTGTAGTCTAGTGGATTTGTGTGCTCGTTTCATTGCATCCAGTTTTAATTATTGTCCTGCCAGCCCCTCGATTGTTCAATATTGAACACCTCACCTGGTTCCATGCACTGATACCAATAGGTCAGGTTCATCATATGTGCCAATGGGGCGAGTGATTCACTCCACACACTACATCTCGAGTAGAGAACTTCATGCCCCCAACAACCTTTATCCATGCTAATTTGTGTCAACTCGAAGTATTGTCCCACAAGGGTGTAGAAACTATGTATATCTATCGTCCTATCGATCTCCTCTCATCCCGGAAATGGATACGGACTTGTGGAGTGTTTGTGCGGCGTGATCGAGTGTGCATTGACTGCTCGTTAGGCAATTGTTTTCCCAAGGTTGCCCCGGCGCTTTTTACGTGAAAAAAAAAGAAGCTTGCAAAGTTGTTTGCGTATATGTCGCCTCCGCACTTTACACGGTAAAAAAGATCAAATTGCACTGTCAGTGCGTCACTGAAAAAGAGAGACAAAGTTTATGCTGTTTATACTGACAGGTTTTAGTTTTTTTTCTTAATGTGGAAGAACATCCTTGCATGAGTTTAAAAATAAGCCTACTTTTTGTGCATATTCGGATGTGCCTGACCCAGGTTCGGTCTTATACAACAATTAGGCTGAGTTTTTTTAAAACAAGAACAATTAGGATGAGTTGTGTGTTTTAACAGATGTCATAATCAAGCTTGTATGTCAGCACTTAATTCGACTTGGATACAAGTTCTGAAATTCCAAGCCCAGCAGCCTGCATTATAGGAGTACCAAACTTGGTTGGCTCAAAGTTGACTAGAATCATTGTGCTCAACTAGTTTTTGATACCTAAACCTCTCATCAACGCTCAACTATAAAAAGTAAGTACTGTTCAACGTAACTGAAACCCAACTTCTCAGTGGCTGCTCTGGTTTCCAGATGCCCCATAAATTCAGTGTATTCAGCTCATGTTCGATATTCCGTTGGGGAGTGCGTTGGAGTGCGAGAGCAACCGGTTCCTCGACCTTCCCTTTTTCTTTACTAGTAGAATTCAGTTCGTCAACTTGGAGCAGTTGAAAGTCCTTCAATCCTTTATTAGTAGTCGTACTAGATAGATGTGCGAACTGTAGAATACTATACTGCAAAATGATCAGAATGATATATACAAGATAGCTAATTTAGTTCCATTCTTTTAGGCTGTAGTTGATGATTTTTGTAACCGATAGATTCAATAAATAATAGTAGAAGCTAAAACAAAAATCGACTGGAGAGCTTAAAAAAAATATGACCTTAGTCTCTGCGTCATCACTAACAGATCACTAACAGGATATCTTGTGTGACAGTGACGACCAGAAAGGCGCCGACTTCCTGCTTTATCTGGCGAACGAATTGGGCATTCAGGCATGGCGTTATTGGATGCCATGCCGAGTAACTCATACCGAACCGTCACTCCCAGGGGGCCACCGCCACTAACCTAACCTACCCTAATTGCTGCAATATCTTGACACGACCTGTGATTTACCGGGCAAAGTGACGACTCAGATGTCACAGGCTAGGCTAGTACTAAAAAATCTTCGTGGGATGTATGAAGGCGAGGGAGGCAGCTCGGGACAGCGGCTTTGCGGCTGGGCGGTGCCGTGCATCACACCTTGCACTCCCAACCGCTTCGGTTTGGCAAGTTGCTCCCCGCCTCTTGGTTCCCAGCGTACGCGCGTCGTCGTAGGCGTAGGTCAGAAACAGTCGCTGATGGGTTCGATCTAATTAATTTTTTAGATAAAAAAGATGAATAAAATATAGAACAATATAAATGATAGATTAAACATAAAGATAAGAGAAAATCTTCTTTCTTCTTTATTACTTTATCTTCTTAAATACAAATGATAGTCATTAGGACCCTTATTTATAGACTAAGTAAAGAGATGTCCACTAATGGACCAAACCCTCAGGCCAGGTCTAAGTTTCCCACACCCCCTTGGGCACTCTTTTGATATATTCATGCCTCATCAAAACTTCATAAAAATCAAGTAAAAAATTTAGAGAAAGAGTACATAATACATGTTATGTTGTGTCGCATGAATTGACTCATTAAAAACCTGGTCTGAAAAACTTCAGGAAAACTCGTCAAGAGAAAAAAGAATACAATTCACCGAATTTCATTTAATCTGCAGGATTTATTCATTGGATACTTAATCTTCATGATCAAACTTTAATAGTGAGCTCGAGAAAAATATTCCCCTAAATTCTGCATTTCTCTAAGTCTCATCATTTCAATTCCACGTATACACCTTTCAAAGTTAGATGCTGGAAGTGACTTAGTGAGCAAATCTGTAAGATTTTCACATGACTTAATATGCAGTATCTTAATTTTGTTCGGCTTTTGCAATTCATAAGCACAGAAGAATTTGAAGTTGATATGCTTTATGAGATAACTTTTCATGTAATCCGTCTGCATTTGTGAAATACAAGCTGCATTATTTTCATAGATAATTGTGGGAGCTTGTATGATATTCAATCCACATGACTGCTGAATGTGGTAAGTCATTCATCGAAACCAAGCACATTCTTGTGTGGCTTCATAGAGTGCTATGATTTTCGAGTGTTTCATTGAAGTCGATACAAGACTTTACTTAGACGATTGCCATGAAATTGCATTCTGTAGGACAGTCTAAGGTCTTTGCTTCACTGAAGGTATCATAAGATATTCTTTATTCCCCCCCCCCCCCCCCCAATGCCTTTTTGTAGGTTCTGCACTATACCTTACTAATAGGTTTGCGGTAAATGCGATATCCGGTCTAGTGCGGTTTGTTAAATACATAAGTTCTCCTATTGCACTTAAGTGTGAGAATTTTGGTCCTAGAACTTCCTCCCCCTCTTCTCTAGGTCTGTACAGATCCTTACCTTGCTGCAAAGATCTTCCAACTATTAGCACTTTTCGATGGGTATGTCTTTTCAAAACAGTTAGACGTGAATTTGCTTGAAACTTAGTAGAGTTCTAGTCGAATCTGAGTATAATAAGGCTTTTGGATGACCAAAGTTGTATCCATTGGAACTATAATTGTGTCTCTTCCTAAGCCTATTATACAAGCACCACTACCGGTGATTGTTGTAAGGCTGCTAGCATTATTGCTAATCGACTGAAATAATTTTATCTCTCTTAAGATGGTATATTTTGTGCCGTTGTCAGCTAAGCATAATTCCTCCATAGGTCGCCACACGCGTTCTAATATAAAGTACTTTATTAATATGTATTAGGAGACAATCAACACATAAATAAAATACTTCAAATATCATAACATATCATATCATTATTAACTGAATAAATGAATTAATTAATTAATATCATCCAACGATTACGAAAAAATAAATTGTTTGAGCAAAATCCAACTTATTCCTCCCACACATAAAATCAATGACAATTAAAGTCTAAATGCATTCTATGCATTAGACTGAATCTACTAAGAAACCAGAGACTTCATCTGCTATGTTCTTAGGGGTGAGATGCTCTTTGTAGGAAATCATGGTGGTGACAACTACAATGTTAAGTAGGGTTGCTGCTGCAGGAGTGGAGTCAACCTCCATTAGTGCAGGTAGCTACTCAGAATTCTCCCCCCTCAACGAAAGCAAAGTGGGTTCATGCTACCCTTTGCCACCTTTCTTTTTGGTCTGGAAGACATTGACAACATGTTGTGGCTCTTTACAGATCCGCGATAAGTGCCCCCACTTGCTACACTTGTAGCAGGTTTGGTAACTTGTAGCTCCCAGCGTTGGCCTTACGGCGAACAAAGCTCCCAGGTGACTATGCGACAAAGTTCTTGTAGAGAACTTCATCCTGAACCTCTACAACCTTCATAATATCAATCAACTCAGCATACTCCTTATAGCCGTCTTGATGATAGTTGTACACAGATTGCACTGCATTGGGGCGGAAAATGGAAATGGTCTTCTCAATCTTGTGCTCATCTGCGACCTACTTGCCACAGAGTTGAAGATAGGTGCAAATTCTGTGTAGAGCATAATTGTACTCTCCGACCATCTTGAAGTCAGCAAATCTTAGTCGGTTCCATTCTTGCTCTGCCTAAGGAAGAATGGTGTACTTTAGCTTCTCAATCCGCTTCTTGAGTGCAGCCTATAATGCTAGTGCGCTCTTCTCTGCCTTCGACGATTATCTTTCGATCCACCGGAGCAACTTGTGTTGATAACATGTTAAGGAACTGTCGCTGGCAAGTCCAGTCCAATCAATTCCTCCTAGGCAAAAGAGATAAAATCAAATACAAAATAATACAAATGATAGATTGAACATACAGATAGAGAGAACTCATTTCTTTTTTTACTTTATCTTTTAAGTATAAATAATAATTATTTAGACCTCCTATTTATATTCTAAGTGAAACTATGCCTTCCAACAGCCCCGTCCTCCGGAAAAGATCGGCCGTCTCACGGTTCGCGGGCCGTGCGTCCAACGGCAACTTGCGCCGCGGATGGATGGATTCCGCACGCGCTCTTTCCTAACGGATTGCACAATGTAGTTGTGGTTGCCGTTATGCGAGGGCTGGTTTGCTGCTCTGGTGGTCTGGTTGTATAAAACCGCCGCTGTCTAGAGCCGGCCGGGGTGTTTTGGACTGACATCCCTAGACGCACCTAGAGATGGCAATGGGTACCCGATACCTGAATACCCGATAAAGAGACGGGTATGGAAAATTTTATGTACCCATGGGTAGGTTATTGGGCGAAATCCTCTACCCGCCGGGTAGGCGGGTGCGGGTGTGGGTATATACTACCCATACCCGCCTACCCGCGGGTAATGAATACCCGCATTAGACAACTAGACATCCCACTCAAATGTTAATTTTATTATCTACTTGTTGTTGATTGTTTATTTGTTTGTCATATGTTGATATGGTCATGTCAAGTATGTTTATGTGATGTACTAATTTTGATCATTAGACGCTTTTGTGCTGGCATGTATGATTAATGAATGTCTAAATTGATGATATTCTTATGTGTTGAACCGGGTATGCTTGCGGGTACGGGTTACCCGTCGGGTAGTAATACCCGCGCGGGTACGGGTTACCCGTCGGGTAGTAATACCCGCGCGGGTACGGGTATGGGTAAATTTTCCTACCCGCGTGCGGATACGGGTAACCCGACAGGTAAATTTACACCTAGCGGGTACGTGTATGGAATGGCAATACCCGATGGGTATTTACCCGTTGCCACGCACCGCACCTTATACTGAGCATGCCTGCTGGTCCCAAATGATTAGGATCAATCCTCGCGTTTACTCATACTACTTTTGAAGGGCGCCTCATAAGCGAAATTCTTGTGATATTGGACAACTTTCAGGCCCGCCTTGCTGCCAAACATAAGTCACGAACGAAACATCCCAATAGTTTGAGCTCAGCGAGTTACCCAATGACACTGTGTAACTGTTCGTGTTATTTTTTGGAGTTACCTAAAAATTTAGAAAAAAAATAAATTTTATAAATAGTGAAAAATAAGCTAGAAATCAAAAGTTAAAACTAAAATGAGCGAGACCTAAATTGGATAGTCATGCGACCTTAGCGACGGCTAGAGACGGGCCAAAACCCCACACACGGTACGAGAGATCTTGCTTTCACCAAGAAGCTGTGCGCGTGACGGCAACATGGCCATTTTTCCTGCTGAGCTCTAGGCTCTAGCTCACGCCTTTCTTAAACATTAACAGATCGGCCGGGTGTTGTATCTACAACTACAAAAAAGTTTGTGGCCTGCGTGATGCCCCGATTCGCCACAGTCCACACACGCCGCGCCGTTCCGGCCGCACATGCCGTTATCGGCATCGGCATCAGCACCAGCACCCTCACACAGTCACACCCGCGCCAAAACCGGCACGAAAACGACCGGCAGATGAACCAGAAAGACGGCACGCACCGGGCCGCCTGGGCGGGCGGGCACGATCGCGCCGCACCGCCCGGTGGTTTCGTCCGCGCGGCCAGCACCCTGGTCCAGGCCCCGCCCCCACCCCACGTTGGCACGTTCCCCTGCCCCGCCGGTGTCGCGCCATCCCAGGACACCGGGCCACGGCAATCCTGGGCAGTGCACGCATGCGGCCTCGCTCACTGCCTCGCCGCCCTCACGCCGACGTCGTGGGCACCGCACGGGCTGCGCGCAACGAGCCCACACCACACGCTCCACACCCACACGTCCGTTCAACGACGGAGTCAGAATTTGATTATGCTCCGGTTTTAATGGTGGAATGATGTAGACTATCTGGGTTGGACCATAAAAATGTTACTTAAACTGGACTGAATTTACTTAGGTTGCACACTAGATATTTTTTCGCACCCCAGACTGAAGGCTATCTTGCCTGGGGTGTGGCTCCGCCCTTCGTCCGTCCTTCCGTCCACGTAGGCGCGCTACGTTTTCGGTGGTTCTAGAGTAAGTCAAGGGTATTCAGTCGAATACCCAAAATTTTTGCCCAGAAATCTACTATATACAAGGTATAATATATATGTATATTAGTAGTTAGACCAAATTTGTCTTGTCCATACCCAGTCAGCCTAAATTATTACTAGATTCTTTTAGCCTATTTCCCTCTCCTAAGCCTAAATTTGCGCCAAACACTAGCCTAGGTCCACTAGGCCACTATAGTGATTCACATGACATATGATAGAAACTCTAGGTCTCACTCAGTCTTTTCTCTCACCCAAGTCTCTCCTCTCTGTCTCTCTATTTGGTGGCGCAGGAGCTTCTGGTCTTAAAGGAGCACTGGAGCGACCATTTTGCAACGCAAGTCACCTTGCCATCGTCGCTCGCCAATGCGGTGCAGCTACATAGGTTCACCCTCCCCGACCTAGTGACCTCCATGGCATCATGGACCCATATCCCTAATCCGATAATCCCTCTGTCTCCTTCTACTCCCTTAGCGATCTGTGATCTGAAACAAAATTATGTGTTTAAATAAAGACGTGAATTGTATTTTGCTTAAAGAAGTGAAGTATCTATAATGATTTTTAAGTTTTTGTATAGTAGTTGATTATATTTTGATAACTTATGTATCAATTATTTAGAAAATATGTAAGTGTTATCAAGTTTGTCATGTAGCTTGATGTGTTGGACACTTGGATGATTTGATCCCCTGTGATGTCTGGCCGTCTGATCCATATTTTGTTTAGCATACTACTCAAGTTGCTTAGTTAAAAACCGTTCAACAAAGTATGTTCACGATAAAAGCACTTTTAAACTTCCGCTTGAGAATACAAAAATCTAACAAAGAGAATTTTTTTAACTTGATTAAAGCATCTCGTTGTGATTGTACAACTCTATTATAGAATTTTTCCGATTTGAACTTTGACTCAGGTTAGTAGTTCCAGGGAAACAGTTCATCTCTAATTCCAATCATTATGGTTAAAACCATTAGTCTTTGAGTTCTGTTTTTCACTCCTTGCTGAAGTTGCTTCCTTTTTGTGTGTTTGTCTACATGACATTATATCTCGTTTCCGAGGCATGAACCATCGTCGTGTTAATTTTTGATTATTTTAGAATTTCTTTATATTATTTGAGATGTTGTCTCTAATATAAATAATTGTACTTTAATTTTCGCTACTGTGGACCTTTATGTTTTCAATTGAATAATTTTTTGTAATTTTGAATACCTATTTTGAAATTCCTGGATCCGTTACTGTTTTTGGCCCGTCGGCCCCGTGCCGGCCGGCCGAGCCCGATCGGTCGGTACGTACGTGCGGATGCGGCGGATGTTCGCGTCGTGCCGACTTGCGGCTTGTCTGTTCCCCCGGTCGTGGAAACGACAAGTCACGCAGTCTGCCCCGGTCGTTTTGCCCGGTCCAGTGCACCGTATCCTTGGCCTGGGCTAGTGCTGAGAATCTGGCTGGGGTCATGGCCTCTCATGGGGCTTGTGCAATGCCTGTTAAATTACACAAACACACGGATTGTTTAACGAGAAACAGCTGTTCTTTCCGTGGATTTAGCTAATTAATTGCGCACCTGCTAGCGGTTTTGGTTTGTCCTGGAACGGAGGCAGGCAGCTTCTGCAGAGAGTGATGCGAAAAAGGATTTTGACCAGGAAAGGCCAGCAAAGAGGTACTGTATGACTTTTGTGAGAGTCGTGAGTTGTGGGCCAGCCTTCCCAGTTTGTAGCTGGACTGATGACTTGATTAGGTAGCGTAAAAGAACAATAAAGGCATCGAGAGAAGTGAAATTTGGAGCAGTGATATTCTTCCCACATGTTGCAGCGGGGATTGAATTATGGCCGATCTGGTGCTACCTTTGCTGGACATTCTCACCGTGCAACAAGAATCAAAAGCAGATCTGATCCTACGTATACGGCGAGCATGGGGAAGTTGATCGCATGAACTAAGCCTGCAGCACATGAAAAGTCAAGATCAGGAACGAATAATGCCTTCTTCCCTATGCATCTTAGCCCCAATGTTTGGGTCCATCGGTGGGATATATATGCCTGTAATAACTAAACTGTCATCTCGCACAGCTCGAATCTTCCAGATCCGTAGACAAGGAGAGACACACGAACGCCGGCCTCATAATCCGCACATGCCTCGGCATCGTGCCAATGTGTACTCCCCAACGTTAAGCTTGGTATAAGCTTTACAAATGGGGCGCATGAAATTGTGCTCGGTTGGGCACACAGAGAATGTTCATTCCAATCATTGTTAATCACTCCACATCATTGGTCTGGATAAGGACAGACTGGCTGCAAATGATGGCCAAATTGTCATATGCAAATCACAATTCCAATGATGACCTCGTATGATCGACGGCGAACCGGTAATTAGTAGTCGGAGGTAAGGAAATTTGCCAACTCCTATCCACTGGCTAGACCTTCCAGTTGAGGCAAAACAGTTGCTAGTCTCTATGGTAACTGTCGAGCTGCTTCTCCGATTTACAGCTCCATGGCGGTGAGGTTAGTTAGCCACCAGCCACCCAACCAGTACCAACGGTGGCGCCACCCTCGTGCGGCCGTGCATGATTTCAGACGCCACTAATCAGACTTGCGCACGTCAACAAATCAAAAAAAGGGAGATAGGAGTTACACACGCCAATCAACCCGTACGTCACGCCACCGCCGTCAAATTTAACAACCCCAATGCTCCAGATTAAGTGTAAAAAGTGGATACGAATTATTCGTATTATTTGGTTATCATATTCGATAGGATGCGAATATGGTATAGATTTTTCCATCCGATTAAAAATTTCTATCATATTCGTATTCATATTCGAATTCGTATAAAAATATGGATGCGGATATGATATGCCTTTTATCATCCAAAATGTTATTTTTATTCTATTATCCGTATTCGACGAAGCAATATGCATATTTTATTACAGTATGACTAATTAGTTAGACAAGTTTTTTTAATTGAACGTGAATTCGTGTTTCTTTAGGTGGAGTAAATGAATTAGAATGATTAAGCGTGATGGTACGAGATAAAATATCATTAATATCTTCATAGTATATAAGTTGTGATGATATCTGGATCCGACCGAATTGAGTAGATATTCGATTTGAATTCGTATCCGACATTTGTCCGGTCTATATTCGTATCCGACGTTTGTTCGGTTCATATTCAAATCTGAAGAAAAAATATGGATAAGAATATGATTTGAGCACTATTCAATCTCTATTCGATCAGTTTTCACTTTAGTCCAGACACAAGCGCTGTACGGCCAGAATTTGCCAAAAAAAAAAAGACTGCGATGTGAGTCACACATTTCCGGCGAAAATACGCACTCGTACTACTAGAGCGGTAGGTTCCCGTGGCCTTTTGCAGCGAGCGCTGCGCTTTGCGTTTGTGTGGCTCGGCCGCGCGCACGTCCGCCGCGGCAGCGCCAATGGGCGGTGGATGGCGATCCGCGCGATAAATGCCACGACGCGATCCCACGAGCCACCAATCCCACGCGCCTCGTAGATCACTACTTTCCATTTCCCAATACTTTCTGCGTTCTCTCCTGCGCCTATTCCTTTTGGCTGCCTTGTGCCGCGCCCGAACCATCTGGGCCACTAGTGTCCTGCCATGTCACCGTGGCTTTGTGGGCCTGGCTTCTTCTCGCCTGCCATGTCAGCAGCTGAGATCGAGCTCGAGATGCTTAGAGTAAAGGTGCAAGTAGAGCAGATAATTTTTGCCCGACCGACCGATCGAATGTTTATAGAGTGAATGCGAAAGGGGTAAATGTGTATCCGGTACTATTCGCGTTTGAATCCAATTCTAAGAAAAAAATACGAAATAGGATACGGGATGAGTGATATCCGACCGTATGTGTGTGTATATGTATATATGTATACATATATATGTATATATATATGTATATCATGTGATATGATTACGTTTGTTGTGACTTCACTTATGAACAAAATAATATATAGATGGATTGCCGCATCTAAACATACGGGGAATACCAAGCGCTCTTTATTCGACATCTCGGTGATTAGTCTCTACATGTTTGCTCTGATTGCATCCTTATTATTCAATATCCTATGTAAGAGTGTAAAAGAAGCGGATAATTTTCGTCGGACTGACTGTCTGAAGGCTTATGGAGCGGATACGGAATAGAGAAATAGATATCCAACACTATCCTTGTCTGACTCTGGCTCTAAGAAAAAACTATAGAATATGATATAGAATAAGCAATACCTATCCGTATCTGTTCCGATTGCACCCTAATGTAGGGCACTCTATTTTGGCAGCGTGGCGTGCTCTGTTTTTGGTACTAGTTTATTTATGCTTTTGTAATGATCCCTCTAGTTCAAGAAAAGAAGTCATTTTAGACATGATATAGGATAACAAGGTGAGATAAAATGTACGGTGTTTGTTACTATTCTAGCCCTATTAGCTCATCTTCATTAGAACGTGACATGTTGAAATTAAATGAATGTTGCAAGTCTAGTGTTTTTTTTTTGCTGTGATCTTTGATTTGCCCCTTCTTTAACGCCACATTTTTTGCTAGCTCAGTATGCTTGTTGCGTGTTATACATACACCACTGCATCCTTTCGTCTTCTTTGAACACACGGTAGAGAAAGCGTGGCACAAATCCTGGAGGTCAAAGACCACTAGGAGAGAGAGATTTGAATGTGGAACCACCGGAAGAACAATCTCAATGCAGAAACTATGAGGTAGTTTCTATACTTGTCAATTAATGTAGACACTACTCATGAAAACTATACTCCCAATGGATAGTTTCTACAAATAAAATTTTCATCCAATCATCTATTTTCTCTCTCCTATCATCTACCTATCACAGCTTTTTCTATCTTGGTTCTCGTGTAGACATGATTTCTTGTATAAGAAACCATTTCCTTATCTCTCCTCCTTAACTCCAATGACACATCAGCATTTCGCCTACTTGGCACCTTATTTAATGCCATAAAAACCACCCATTGGGACTGCCCTTAGCCATGGGACATCATCTTCAAATGGTAAATTATCTCGTTTTCTTTCCCTTTTTTAGATTCCTTTGACTTTTTTAGTCATGAAACAACATCTCTAAATTTGAGTATACAGGTTTTGGTCATAGTTTTGGCGCTCTGGATGCTAACGAGAATGCTTTGGACATTGGGATTGATTTGGATGCTGACGAGAATGCTTTGGACATTGGGATTGATTTGGATGCTGACGAGAATGTAAGTAGGAACAATGATCTGTCCGATGATGAACGGAGAGAAGTATTTCCCACATAATCGACGAAGGTATTATCAACAGCGCTGGCAGCAAGCTCATGGAGCAGCGACCTGGTGAAGTTGTGATGGTAGGGGAAGGTGACCACGAAGGGGGTAAGCCCGTCAACCAGCAACTTCATGAAGTCATCAAAGTTGGGGACAGTGGTCTCGATGACGACAAGATCATCAAAGAAGACGTTGCCACTACTGTAGAAGAACCTACTATTGAAAATTTGGGATCAGATACAGCAAGGGGAATCTAAATGAGCTAATGGAGCCTTACCTTGTTCTTCACCTTGCTACAAGTTCTTATTTTCTTGCTTGTCCATTGTTCTTCCTAGTCGTAGTCGAGTAGTGCTAGTAATAGTACTAGTCCATAGCAATACAAGCTCACGGATTTAAGAAGATCAACGGTCATGCTTTGAGAATAGCAACGAGTGAATTAATGTAATAGTTGGAGTAATTAGGGGCATAAGTGGGCAAATGACCCTAAAAATGCCCTAATGATTTGTTATTTTAGACTGCAGCCAAAAGCCCCAAATGACTTCTTTTCTTGAATTGGAGGGAGTATACTCCTATTTGGAGGCATCTCAGACAAGAAAATATTTGGGGGCAATGGTCGATTATGTTCTTGGATGCTAGTGCAGTTATGTGTGGACACCTGATTCCGATAAATATTTTGATGTGTATGGAGATACCGGTGCTTAAGGACGTGACAAGATTTTGGCTTTTCTGCATCTTGCGGTGTGATGCTGACATCAAACTCAAAGATGATTCCTATCTCAACCTTTAACAAGATTTAGAATCGGCGTCACAATTGTTTGCTGGAAAGTAATGACAGGAGGAATAACAAAAACATATGAACACCGCAGTTCAATATTGTGTGGTGCTTAACATAGTAAATTCTGTGATGCTATTGGCATGTAAAAAAATGTTCTCAGTTTTGCTTGGAGCCTTGAGCTACAGCTACAGTACTGTGCAACAACTACGCAGGACCAAATGGATGGAACTAAAAACTTGGGACAACAAAGAATTGAATTGCTGTGAATCAAATCGAGTTATCAGGGAAACCAAACCTTGCAAGCAAATGCCATCCTTCCATACATATCCAAACCGAACCCCAACCCGTCGAACTCACCCAAATCTTCGCCCATGTGGCCTCAACGTAGCGGCACCCCGAAGTATAAAAAGTATTTTTCATATATATATATATATATATATATATATATATATATATATATATATATATATATATATATATATATATATATATATATATATATATATATATATATCCCATAAATATTCGAGCGATGTAATATCCCATCCGCCCGACATGCGAATCGAGAGGAAATCACAGGAAAAAGAAATCCCGAGCCCGAAATCCTTTGCCCACAAAAATTGCGGCACCGGAATCCCACATATATATATATATATATATATATATATATATATATATATATATATATATATATATATATATATATATATATATATATATATATATATATATATATATATATATATATATATATATATATATATACACGCCACCAGCAGCCCTCCCCGTTCGTTGTCCTCCTCACACCGTCTGCTCCTTTCCTCTTGTTGAATCCACACACGCGCACGCCCCTCCCTCTCTGTGTTTCACCTCACTCGCGTAGGCATGGAGTGGCTGCGAGGGAAATGCATCGGGAAGGGGGCCTTCGGAACGGTGCACGTGGCCGTCGACAGGGCGACGGGCCGCGCCTTCGCTGTGAAGTCGGTGGACGCCAAGGGCGCACCGGCGGCGGCGATGGCGAGCCTGGAGAGCGAGATAAGGATCTTGAAGCTGCTTAGCTCGCCGTACGTCGTGGCGTACCTCGGGGATGACACGACGGGGACGTCCAGGAACCTGCACATGGAGCTGGTGCCCGGCGGGAGTGCCGCGGCGGCGGCGGAGGCGGAGGCGGGCGGACTCGGCGAGCGCGCGGCGCGGGGCGTCCTGCGGTGGGTGGCCGCCGCACTGCACTACCTGCACGACGTCGCCGGCGTGGTGCACGGGGACGTCAAGGGGAGGAACGTGCTCGTCGGCGGCGACGATTGCGGGTACGGCGGCGCGAAGCTCGCGGATTTCGGCGCGGCGAGGCTGGTCTCCGACGAGGCGGCGCCCCGCGGGCCGCGCGGGACGCCGGCGTGGATGGCGCCGGAGGTGGCCCGAGGCAGCGCGCCGACGCCGGCGTCGGACGTCTGGTCCCTCGGATGCACGGCGGTGGAGCTGCTCACCGGGAAGCGGCCGTGGTCGGAGCTCGGCGGCGCCTTCGAGGTTGGCGAGCTGCTGCTCCTCATCGGGTTCGGCGGGAAACGCCCCGAGCTCCCCGCGTGCCTGTCAGACTCCTGCCGGGACTTCCTCGATAAGTGCCTCCGCCGGGACTCCAGCGAGCGGTGGAGCTGCGAGCGGCTGCTGCGCCACCCGTTCCTCTCCGCGGACCCTCACGACGCCGGCGAACCATCGCCGTCGCCGTCCCCTCGAGCTGTTCTTGACTGGGCGGCCGCGTCGGACTCGGACTCCGAGGCATCGTCGGATTGCTCGGAGGCCGACAGCGAGCACGAGGTGATGGCGCGCGCCAAGGGGAGGGTCGCCGAATTGGCGTCAAACGGCCCGCGCGCAAGCTGGGGGCGGGAGTGGGAGGGCGGCCCCACCTGGGCGGCCGACACGTGGGCCCCAGGGCCCGGTCCCGAGATGTCAACCATTGCACCACCCCCACCATCCAACGCTGCCGCGGGAAATGCCGACGAGGGTGGGCCCGCCGTAAGCGACGGCGGCGGTGACGACGGTGTCCTCGTCAGCGGCGGCGGCGGCGGTTTCTGCCTTGTGCACGGCCGTTCTTGCTGTAACAGCCACTGTGCGTACTATAAATGTGGGTTTGCAGTAGTGGGGCTCGGTGGGCCGCCGTTGGCCGTTGTGTCCGCGCCGGTGTCGTGTATTGTTCTCTCATATTTGATTCGATCAAAGTTTGTGTTTAAGCGAGCAGCCGGTGAATTGATTTGCATACAGTTTTGGTTGATTTTTCTTCGTTGGTTTGACTTTTGATGTTGCAGCTGATTGGGTGAGCCGGTCGAGATTAGTTGGTCAGCGTGGCGTGTGGATTGTTATGCCCTCTTTGTGTGCTAGTTTTGCCGTGTCCTCTCCACGAGACGTTGGACGGATTCTTTTTAGCTATAGGATAATTTATGATTGTAGTTAATGATTTTTTGCTCTGACATGAGTATTCATGTGAACGAACTAAATGTCGATAAGCTACTTAAAAAAACTGTCTCGATAAATCGTTTTAAAAAAACTATCTCATTTATTTATTAGAGAAAAACCATAGACCATAAGACATAAGTTAAAAAGAACATAGCCCTTGAGTGCAACCTATCGGTTGGCTTTAGGGCCTGTTGATGCTTTGGCATGTCCGTAAGACATGAGGATTGAGAGCGAAGCCTAACCATAACTGCGCTGCCGAGCCAATTTCGTGATTTCCCAGAAATGGTGTTACTTCCGAGTTGACCAACTACTCCAATTTATGGAAATCCAATGGAGTATGCTTTTCCCAGAAGTGGGGAAGGCATGCACATTGTTGTCTGATCGGCAGCAAGATCGATGGATCAATATCTCCGTGGCCCGTGCCATTCTGAATTCGCGCAAGCACAAGTATCGCGCGTTACCGAACCTGTGCTGAAGCTGTAGCGCACATCAATCTGCGTTGGGATCCATGGGATCACACGTCCGTAGCACACTACCACGGCAAGAGGCTTCACGCCGATCTACCGGTACCACGGCCATCATCATTCGTACACAACGCTCCGTGCGTACAGCACGTTCCGGCGATCAGGAAGATACGCAACTTACCACGGATCAAGAAGGATTGAGCATCAGGTTTTTTTTGCTTTGCAAATGAGTGGAACACCATGCCTGCCTACCATGATAATAAATTCGCCGTATCAATCAATACCCAGACAACAACAGATCCATGGGTGCAGTGCAGCATGGCGTTGCAGCCGTATCGGGTATCACAAGTGATAAATGTGAGTCGTGCGGCACGATAGACTAGACATCGCCGTATTACTGCAGCTGATCGAACCACGGGGGTACACATGACATGCCCAGTTTATGCCATGAGAAAGGCCTGAACGCGTCATACTGGTCCGCCATGGCGACAAGCACGCACGATCACATGTGGGGTACAAACGCTACGGCAACAAGGACTTGGCATCAGCATTCACTGCTGCGATTTACGAAATAATGAGGCGTCATGCCCTGTGGACCACACTAGTGCAGCTACCGTTGTATATGCTTCATATACACTTTCCCAGCAGCACACATGAAGTGCATCGCCTTACAGCAATAAAGGTACGGATATTATTGGATCACCAAAAAGTTTAGAATCTCACATTATTGCAAGCCACGGAGAAGATGTGTGAGTGAAAAGACATCACCATCCCAGGTTCCGGACAAACCGTGCCCATTCCAAAATAACTCCAAATAATTGTACAAACATGCTGACCCCAGCCACTCCATCCCAGATAAACAAAGTTTTAAATAGCAGTCTATTAACCAAGAGCCCCAAATAGATGACTGACACAACTCAAACTTTGCCTGACACAAACGTTCATCCCAAAGAAAACAGAATGAAAAGTTGTGAAAGGAAGATGAACCTTGACCACAAAATGAATGGAATGACACTCATTTGACACTTTTAACTCGTTCGAGTATACCAATGCTCCCTAGAGCATAATATGCAACGGCGGGCGCTTTCACTCTTTAACATCCTTCTTATCATCTGCTGCAGGCGTCTCATCTTTCTCTGCATTCTCCTCCTTTTTGGCCTCGGTCACTGTTAACTTCTCTACCAACCCAGCAGTAGAGGAGACGTCCTCGTTTTCTTTCTCCTCATTCTTTCCTTGCTGCTCAGCAATCTCCTCTACACTATCCTTAAATTTCTTGCAGTCTGAAATAGAATCAAGCAAACATTACACAACAAACCCAGAAGAAATGAGGACGCTGTAAACAGATATTTACTAGGCTATTGACTAAAATAGCACCATCTTGCAGCGATTAATATCTCAAATAGGTGCAGAACTAAACCCGACAAAACACAGTAAAATCCAATTTACATAATGCTTTCAAATCTCAGGTACAGGAGAAACTTGTAAGCTCACAAATTCCAAACTAATTGGCATCTAACAGTACATTACTAGTGATATTGTCATAAATGTACAAATAACAATCAAAAGTATCCTACAATGCTAACATGCATATTATCACTAGACAAGAAAATTGCACCAGAGGCCCCTAAGCTTTTAGCATAGTGCCAATTAGGTCCTTAATCTTGATTAATCTTGATGATTAACTTACCAGTTCCTTAAACTTGTAGTATACTGCCACATATGTCCATAAACTTGCAGATTATGTCACTTAGGTTATTGCAACTTGATTAGCTAAAAATGCCGACGTGATAATGGAATGGAGTTGCAAAACTATGTAGATCATTTAGAAGGATGATCCACGCAGGCAAGCAGCAATATACCCATATTGTGACTTTAATTAGCTAAAAGCACTGATGTGGCAGCTGAATGGAGGTGTGAAATTAATGCCAATTATTTAGAGTGATGCTGCATGCGGCAATACGAGGGATACATGATGATCAACATCAGTTGCATATCTTAGTCTGCTGCCACCTCAGCACTTCTGCTATTTGAAAACCTGAAATGACCCACGTCACACAATTTACAAGCAGTGTAATAAAAATGGGTCTACTGGGCCGTATACAAGGAATAGGTGCCCCTACCTGTTACCGCATAATTGCCTGTTAGGCCGCATAATCAGGCCGATTACGCTATACAATCACTACTAGGTGGGCGACCGAATGAATACCACTTACCGCTTTTTAGAACCTTGTTTACAAATTTTAGGAACCTGCAAACTTAACTTTCAAGTTTAGAGACCTATGTGGCACTTAGCTACAAGTTTAGGGGCTTCTGGTGCTATCTAAATCCATCCAATGGGTTCCCACTATTACAAACAACAATACTACTGTGTCGCGTGCAAAGTGGACACAACATCCTTTATGCTTAAGGCAAATAGTTATGTCCTCCCCTATACCCCCCTGCATCCAGCCGGCGTCAGAGGAGGAGGGCTGGGGCGCCGCTGAAGCAAAACAGGCAGCAGCAGCCATCCCTGGGCGAGTTGCTGCGCAGGTGGCCGAGCCAGCCGCAAGTGAGCACTGTGGGGCATGAAGTCGTTGTCGTGGGCTGAGCAGGCCATCTAAGAGAAACGTGTGTCCACTCCATAATGTTATTGCTGTGAGCAGCGGGCAGCAACTGGCAGAGCAAGGGGCATGCAGAGGCGCAACGTGGGACACGATAGACGGCAGGCATGCAGGGGGTGCCGCATTGCATGTTTGAGGGATTAGAAGCAATGTTGTTGTGTTGGGAAGTTGGGTTCTTCGAGATGAGGTAGGGGCAGGCATGTGCTGCAACAAATTGCTTAATTTTGTTTGATGCCTTTGTAATGCAATATCTGTTGATGCTTGAATCTGGCTGCTCTCTGCATGTCCATGTGCTTAATGCAATGCATATTTGTCGGGTTACACATTGCCATACCTTAGATTTTGTCCTGCATCCGCCACTGCATGTCGGTACAAAGGCAGTGCTACACCAATGACTGTTCATGGCAGAATAGCATTGCGCACCAGATAACGGTTATGGCGTTTAAGGTCTATAGGTGGGTGATACCACACTAGATCAACCTGAAATACTACGCGGTAAATCAAACCCAAGGTCCATAACAAACTTTGCTTGTGATCACACAATTCATGGATCCATAGCCTTATTATAGTCGATCGACTCCTTTGAACAATGCACGATAAAACTTAAGCACGCAAGCTGCACAGAGGGTACCGGAGGCAGGATAGGGTGCTGAGTGCTCACTCTCGACGGATCCAAAGCGGATGGCGAACATCTCCTCCTTAAGCTCCCCGTCGGCGAAGTCCAGTGCGTGCCAGACGCACGACTTGTCGCTCCCTGCGTGCTCCTGCATCTTCGTCGTCGCCACCACTGCACACAGAAAGAAAAAAAAAAGGCAAAACACTCAACAGTCAAAATCCATCGCTCCATCCAGATCGAAACCACCACCAAAAAATCCCCCAAAAATTCGCGAAAATAAATTGTAAGAGGATGAGGGTACCGAGGTGATTGGCGCAGATCTTGAGTGTCTTGGCCTGGCGCATGACGAGGCGGACCTTAGCGGTTTCCTTGTGCTTGAGAAGCTTGACGGTGCCCGTGCCCCGTTCCTTCCACTGGTTCCCCTCCTTGTCGAACCGGTACAGCTTCGCCTTCCTGCGGACACAAGCACCGGACCCAACGCATCGTCAGATCAAAGCCGAGAACGATCGGATCGGGCCGGATCGAGGGAGAGCGAGGCCAGCGCGCCGGCTTACATGTCGAGGAGCACGTCCTCGTCCTCCTCGCCGGTGGTGACGACAACCTCGTCGAGCTTGACGATGGGGGCGACCTGGGCGCCGGTGTCCTCGTCCTCACCCGCCGCCGCGGACTCCTCCTCCTCCAGGCGGTGCTCCGCCGGGTCGGCCATGGCGGGAGCGGGAGCGGTAGGGCTTGGGGGATGCGCTTGCTTGCTCTGCTACTAGTCTACTACCGTTTGCTACGCCTTGCGGCCGCGGTGGTGAGGGGAGAGATAGCGAGAGGAAAGCTGTGGGGCAGGGGCGTGCGCTGCCGGAAGGGTTCGGCTTTTAGGGGAAAGCAGAGCAGTACAGTAGGGTTGCGTTACGACTCAGACCTGCCCACATTGGCGTGCCAAAGGTGCCGCCCGAGGCATGTATTACCCATATGTTTCTGGCACGAGTTTTTAACACTTGTAGGCCCTGTTTGGAATGCGGGAATTTTTTCTGATTCCTGCGGGAATTTTTTCCGATTTCTGCGGGAATTGAACTGTTTCCTGCAAAATTCCTGTGAAATTCCTCTGTTCCAAACAGGCCCGTGGTGTATTTAGATGGCTATATATAAAATTTTATATATTTTAACTCATTTTAAACAAACAGTAAATATAAACTAATAATTAAGATTAGTCAGCTTAATTACCTGTCGTCTGGTGGCAGGGTGACATAGAGGGAGCCGCACGGTGGCCGAGTGACAAGCTCCTGCCACACGGCCACGGGGCACCGCTGATCACGTGTCAACTCTATGGCGTTGCCACCCGATGACCGAGCGTCAAAATGGACATTTCTACTATTATCGCGCACATATTGATATTCTTGCAAATACGAACTCCAAATACGCTAGAAGTACTAAAAACTCTTTCTGGTACAACATAAACAGTATATGAGCCGTGACGTGCTCGCTCAAGCTCGGCGTGGGTCCTCATCATAGTGCCCATGGCCTCATGGCTCCCTTCACAGGCGTCCCGAACTCCAACCACATCCGAGCAGCGCTAGCCTCGCCAATGCCGCCCCCTTCGGCCACAGAAGGTTTCACCCCTCTCACCCTAGGCCGGAGTCACTCCGATTCCTTCGCTTGAGCCTGCCGCTGGTTTTCCTCTTTTTTGCTTCCAAGCCAGCGACCGCAATAGACTTCAGGAGACAAAAATGATTCCCCTTTTCCTCTTATCAAGGCCGGCCGAATGGGTCTTCAGGGCACCAAGCCAGCTGGGTTGGTTTAATCAGTCAGGCCCAGCCTTTCTCGCGAAGTGGACTACACGCCTAGTGCCCGGCCCAAGTGCTTGGAAGGCCTGTCGATCTTTGAAATGGCTTGAGGACACCTGCCTTGAGTTAACTCGTAGGCCCTGTTGTGGCCCGGCTACCAAAGTTTCGGATAAGACAGGAGCCTCGTCGTATCATGAGAATCCCAGAATTTTGGTTAAACCTGAAGGTTTGCTGCAATCTCAAAACCCAATTTTACATACAACTACAGTTTAGACATATCAGATCTTGATCAAATATCAATTTTAGCACAGCAAGCGAAACAAGGTCACTCCTTTGGATGCTCTCTGTAGCGCCAAGAGATAGAGGGTGTTGGAGGAATAATTTATCCATTCATTAACAGAGTAACAATGCCCGCTCTATGGAAGACACTTGGTCGGGATTATAAAGGCGATAAAAAAACTGCAGGAAGACTCAGATGAGCCCTTTTCGTGGTCGGACATGAAGAACAGATGGTGCATTCGTCACTTAGGGGCCAACTTTTTCAAGCAATTCCCGAAGCAATCTATGATGAACCTATTGCGGCCCGGGCAGAGCAAACCCAGCGTGCTATGAGGTCAGCTCCCCGCAATGAGCGGCCGCGTAGCAATAACCCCACCCCGAACGTCCCCACCGAGCGTTTGCCGCAACTCCCACCTGAGGGGGAGACACCCCCCTTTGTTGGTGCGGGGACGCGTGCAAGTTATTAAAGTCTAAGCACTGCATCAGCCTAGGTATGCGTTACTAGAGTTGCGCAAACTACTCCAATGACTACCCCCGACCGCCGTCTTGACACCGCAACCTATCGGCAGCCGGTAACGACTACATGCACCATTTTTCCCTACCTTTTCTCCTTCACAGCACGCACTAACAATCTCTCACCTGTATTTACAGTCTCCGGAGCCCCTATGTGCCTACTGCAAATGTTTCGATCTTGAGATCCACCATGCGGACCAATAGACCATCGACTTCGAGGTGTGAAATGTCACACGGGACAAGGAGTTGCTGGAGGAGGAGCGTCGCAAGAACAAGCAAACCCTGCGTATACAACGCGAGACGCAAACTCATCTCGAAGCGTGCACGCGTAGGGAGCGGGAGGCCCGCGAGAGGGAGCGCGACAGAAAGAGGGAAATGGCGACTAAGGCAAAAGAGACCGCGGAGGAGTTCAACGCCGAGCGGCAAGGAAGTGAAAGTGGCCCCGGTCCACACAGTAGGTCGTACGAGCAGTTGAGTGGGTTAGTCGCATATCATGCTATATGTTATGCATGTAATAAAAAAGTACGCGACATGTTACTCCCAACTGTATTATGAAGTTTATTTCTATTCAGATAAGCTTATTATCTCGTCTGTTCGTATTCAATGATTCAGATGGTAAGTCATTTAACAATATTAACATACTGGTTCTCTCCGTACACTAATTCTCAGTAACATCAAAATATCACTTACCACTGTATGTATCGATCGTTTTACGGTCAATCGTTCTTTAAAAAAATTCAAATTTTTTATGCACCTACAACATACAATAAACATAAACTTTTATTACAACTACATCAGATTTTTTTCCCAGTTTAAAACTACAAAATTGACAAAACTTAACAAAATAACAGTCGGCCTCTGGTTGAGCGATTAGCTCCAGTCGCCCAATGGGGGGTGATTGGAGTCTATTTTTGTAAAAAAATTTTGCACAGGTATATTTATGTAATTTCGAATAAAAAATAGATTATTCGTACAAAAAATTCATAAGATCACTGCAATATTTTTTGCTACAGTGCATCATTAGCACCAACCCCAAGTATTTGTGAACACCTAATATACTATAGTGAATTTGTTGGGGTCCTCTACTTTTTTGTATTGTGCTTGCATTGTTCACCTCTGCATCTTCGTGCTTGTCTGTGGAGGAGTCGTGTCCCTGATATGATAAGAGTTACTTATGTGCATGATACCTCTTTTCTCTTACTATGTCTCATATTGATGACATTCTATTCAACCATAGAAATTGAGTTCCTTGTATTTAACACGAATATTTTTTTCTATTGATGATTTCCCTTTCAATTCGTGTGAATTAGTTTCTTATTTTTTTCAATATGTTTCATCTGGTGCATGTGTTTGTGACGCATATCATGAAAATTAACTATGTCTAATTAGTTTTCGACTAATTAGACAAAATGATTTCAAAAGAAAATTGACTATTATAACATATAATTGATTAACCATGATAACTTGTCTATCTCAAGATTGACCAGTATACTATAGAGTATGTTGGCTAACTATCACATACCTTAGGTCTCATTTGGAACAAAATATTTTCACATAAAACTACAAAATTTTCGTATTCTAAACAGAACATAAACTTTGATTTCTCCAACATTTGTCCTTACAAGGCTACACGATGCACATCACAACGTTAAGACCAAGAAGATGCATTGGGTAATACTAGTGTACTACTAAGGCAGTACTACTAAGGCAGTAAGAGAAATGGCCAAGGTAACACATAATTGAAGCCAATGTTTGGATTTAATCATATGACTTGGAATTGATGCTATGTGGCGAAGCTGTTCACACAATTTTGTTTCAATCGGAATTAGGATTCGACGCGTCAGATGAAAAACATTGCATTTTTGTTATTGCTTAGAGCAGGTACAATAAAACTTAGTCAGCAGGTTATAGCAAATATAATATTAACCAAATCTTATGTGGCAGAGAGAGAAAGGAAGAGAGAGAAGGAAACTGGCTACTAAATTACAGCTAGTTATAGCACGTAAAAATATACATTTCACTCTCTTACACGTGGGGCCAAATAGTTATTGTAATAGCTACATTATTGTATGAACTATTTTTTTGAAGACTATAGATGAAATGGACAAGTGTTATAGCCACTAGTTGGCTATACTATTGTACTTGCTCTTAGGAGTTGTGATCATGCAATACAATCCGCGTTGATGGATATAATTTCAGCATAACCTTGACCAACCAACTCAATTTTTCGGAGAAAAAAAAAGAATCAATCGGAGATCGTACAAGAATCCACTACTTGAGGCACGCGCCTGTGAATACACCCCGAACCATCCGCTCGACGGCCCGAGATCGGACGGTGCCGATGATCTCACACTACTCTTCCGAAACGAACGCCATCCTACGTGGCACATGGTTCGAATCTAACACTGACGGCCACGCAACCGGGCTCGAAAGCTCGCATCCCATTGGTCGAATTCGCTGGAAGCGCGTCCGAGCGCCACGTGTCCGGTCGCGAAACATCTCGACGCCGAAGCAGCGCCCCTCTAAAAACGGCGGGCTCCGTTCATGGCCAAATCCTCTTCCTCCTCCGCTTCCCTCCAAATCCAACCCAGAGATTCCTCCGAAGAAGCGAACCCGACAGAAAACTTTAGCCCAGAAAGCTCGTTGCGGAGAGGCAAACCCTAATCGAAGCAGCGCAATATGGGAATCTCCGTCCGATCTCTCCTCGTCGCGTCGCTCGTCCTCAATTCGATCGCCTTGCTTGTCGCGGCCAAATCCTTGGATCCCTACAAGGTGAGCTACTACGTGGAAATTCGCGTGATTTGCGATTCTCTAGCTAAATGTGATTGCAAGCAGTTGATTATGGCGTCTCCAGTGCGAATTAGTTGGGCGGGGTGCTAAGCGATGCGCGTGCGTGCATAATCAGATTAGCATAAAACGGCCATCTTAATTATCAGTGCGAATGTTCCAAGAGGTTGGGTGCTTCTTGCTAATTTGATGTTTCTTTTAATTTTTTGGGATCATTCAGGGGTGAGATCGCAAGTCCGCAACAGTGCATAATGTATGGTTTACATTGGTTTGGTGGTTCTCTTCATAATTGCGTAATTGTCAGAACCAAATGAAGGTAGTAGCCACGCTAATGTGCACAGCCACATTTGCAATTGATCAGAAAAGCATACTTCCAATTGAGCCTTTTCACCAGTTAGATGTCCAGCGTATGGTTGTTAATGCGTTGGAATAGCAACACATTTGCTCCACATTATGGCAGTGTTGTCACCATTGTCCGTTGATATATCTTAACGTCATGTTTATTTATTTCAGGTTCTTGGGGTTGACAAGAGTGCCAGCCAACGGGATATTCAGAAAGCCTTTCACAAGTATGTTTCTAACGAATTATATTTCCAGCCTTTCAATTTCAGAAGACTGTGTGATTTAGTTTCAGACCATATTTTAGCATCCACAGGCTTCTCTAATTTATGATCCCTTCAGGCTGTCTCTAAAATATCATCCTGACAAGAATAAAGGCAAGGGTGCACAGGAAAAATTTGCAGAAATAAACAATGGTAAGAAGCCCAACTTTAGTCCACAAAAGGATTTGGTATTGCTATCTATATTCATTTTGCATTTGTCAGATAGTGATGGGTGTTTATGAGATAATCCTTCATTGTCATTGCCACCTTGTACAAATAAATGTCTTTAATAAATACAGTGCTATGTAATCTCAATGGAAGATCATGGCCAACACATCCACATGTTGGCCAAAACATTTTGCATTGATTCGGGTGGGTTGGTTTTAAATGTGCTAACTCTTACCTAGAGCAGGCTTGTTGAGTTAATCTATCCTGAGGTGCTTTCTAAATGTTGCTGCTACCTTTTGAGTTTGTTTAGTTGAAGAAAATTGTGTAACAGTACCTGTTCATGGTCTATGTTTAATCTACCTCTGCTTCTATTACACTGATTTATCAAGCTATCAAGGAGTTTTTCTCCTGTTGGTGAATTACTTTCATTCCATGGTTATTTGCTAAGTGAGAGCGACAGTGAGAGTCCTTTTCTGTAACAATGAATTATTTAAAGTGCATTGTTGTTGTCTTTGCAGCGTACGAAATTCTGTCAGATGAAGATAAGAGGAAAAATTATGATATCTACGGAGACGAGAAGGGTAACCCAGGATTTGATGGTGGAAATTTCGGGAATCGTGAGGGTTATACACACTTCACTGGTGGTGGCCCCAAGACTAGCTATTTCACATCTGGTGATGGATGGCAGACAACGGGTGGTCAGGGAAATGCAAAAACATTTTCCTTTTCATTTGGTGGTAACCAGGGGACCGGTGGTGGAAACCCATTTGGCTTTGATCTCGGTGATGTTTTTTCCAACTTTTTTTCTGGTGGGTCAATGGGAGGTAGCCAGCATGGTGGATCCGCTGGCTCGGCTAGATCCAGTGCAAGAACTTCCAGTCAGCATTCTAGCTCTGTCGGCATTCAGGATTTGACAATGCAAATTTTCAATAAAGAAATAGTTGATCAAGGAATTACTTGGCTTCTGCTATTCTATACACACCACACAAAAGGTCAATTTGTGCTAGAAAGTGTTGTGGAGGATGTGGCCCATTCATTGGACGGTGCATTGAGGGTAGGTATAATGCTGCTTCTTATCAGTTAACGTATACAAGAACAAATTTATATAATAACTCTCTTGATGCAGGCTGGTAAGGTAAACTGTGATAATGAAAAGGCTCTGTGCAAAAAGGCTGGTGTCTCAGTTGTAAAATCGGCTCGACTCTTCATTTATTCATACACCACTACAGAAAAAGGGTCTTTGCATGAGTACTCTGGAGATTACGATTCTAAGAGCCTGAAGACCTTCTGTCAAGAACACCTGCCAAGATTCTCCAAAAGGGTAGACATTAGCCAATTCAGCTTTCCTTCAAATATCTTACCAAACCTTCCTCAAGTGCTCTTACTGTCAACTAAGAAGGACACACCAGTGATGTGGCGTGCTGTCAGTGGGATGTTCCGCAATCGGTTAATTTTCTATGACGCAGAGGTAAGCACTTTATCTTGCTGTTATCACTACTCCAATTGCTTATCAGGTTTAGAAATTCTGGTAATCACTGAGCGTTTTGGTTTTATGGGACAACTTTGTGCATAATGTACCATGCTGTGTTATAGGGGGCTACTTTTGAAACAAATGGTTGTTGGGGGTAATTTTCTTGTAGGTTGTAAGCATCGTTAATTGTGCTTTTACCCAAAAAAAAGAGAAAAGAGTTACTGATAATTGTGCTATATGGCCTATCCTCCAGTAAATTTGTTTAGATTGGCCATGTCAGCGAATAATCAAGAATGGCAAAGATATTGTCTGTCCTATTAGAACTCTATGAAGCACACCGATTCAATGTAAGTAACTATGCTTCTTTTTTAGGTTCATGATGCTTCTCTTCCACTACTGAAACAGCTTGGCATAAAGAATGTTCCGGCTCTTATTGGTAGAACTGTTAATGGTGAGGAGCACATTCTGAAGGATGGTATTTCAGTGAAAGATCTCAGATCTGGTATCAAGGAATTGAAGACACTGCTCGAAATTTTTGAGAAGAATAATAAGAAGCTAGCATCGAACCAAGCTAATAAGAAACCTTCCCAGATGAGTCAACCTAAGGAAAACAAAATTCCTCTCCTCACAGCCTCCAACTTTGAGGAAATCTGTGGAGAGAGGACTTCAGTATGCATCATAGGTGTTTTTAAATCGAACAAAGCTAAGGATAACATTGAAGCTGTCCTGTCCGAGGTTTGTGTTTCCTGTCTTTTTTTAGTCATTTGATGGTAGATAGGAGGTGCAACTTCGTTGTTGTTGCCTAGCCACTGTTTAACACCTGTCTTCTTGCTTGTAATTCTGTATCCAGATATCTCAGAAGACTATGATCAGGGGGCAGAACTACAACTCTGGAACAGCAATCGCTTATGCCTTGTTGGACGGGAACAAACAGTCTGCATTCCTTTCCTCGTTTGACAAGTCAGGATACAAGTCGTCTGATAAGCTTCTCCTTGCCTACAAGCCTCGTCGGGGGAGGTTCGCTGTACATAACAACGAGGTAACGATGGAAGAAGCTGAAAGGTTCGTGGCTTCTGTTCTGAATGGAGATGTCCAGTTGTCAGCAACCAGACAAAAGCCTGTCCTTAAGTAGAGACTACGATTGCAAGCATTGTTTTATTTTTTGAGAGGATGATTGCAAGTACTTTGGTTCTTACAATGTACTAGTATGCATTATACGGAAGGTATGTACATAGCTGAATCTGCTAAGAATGAAGGGAGTGAAATGTATGTTGACGCGCTCTGCAATCGGACAGTTTTGTTTGGTGAACTGGAATATACTGACGAGAAATGTTGATTACATCTATATCCTTGTGTCCCTGTCAATTTTTGTTCTTTGGGGAGGATGTCCCTGTCAATGCTGTAATCGTGTGCATGCTATTGACTATTATTGTCCTGTTAAGTTCGTTGAACAACTAGCCTTCGGGCTGGAACTTATCGGGGCGCAATCTAGCATCATAAATTCGGCCCGGTCGAATGACTTGTTGGATCTTAGCAGTCACCCCATCGGATCCGATTTGTGGATGGCCTCACGAAGCCTATCTCCATTGTCCTCGAGCACAAAATGCTGTGGCCGAGCAGATAAGAGGAAGATGGCTACCGCCAGCCTCAGCTCCTCTCCCTCCAAGGTTACCACTGCAAAAGTAAGCTTCCAGTTCCTCTTCTTCCTTCTCCCTTTCTTTTCTGTTCTTGTTTCTTCCTTCTCCCCCTCTCTTAGTTCCATCTTCAGTACATGCTTCTGTGGGACCTGCAGGTCGGCTTGTTTGCTTACTTGCTAGGAATCCCGTGGTTTGAATTGGAACAGGAACTATGCCTATTGATGCAACGAGTTTCATGAGGAATTTAAATCTGCTAATCAAATTCAGTTCCGCAGTTTGAATATTGACGCCATTTTCCAGTTTAGACATGAATTCATCTAAACACGTGCCTTGCTTTATCACGAATCACCACTTTTGATATCCACGTGCTTCAGCATGAGCCCGACCACCTCTCATGATATCCTTGATCGCCTGGATCTCAGACTTCGCCATCCTAGTGCCGATCCTCCTCGTCACCGATCATGATCATCTCCACGCCTACCTGCATATGCAAATACCAAAAAAGTTTTTCCGGTATAAGTCTTTCCCAACTTGACCAACATCAGCACACACACTTGAAACACACCCTTGTCTACATAGACAAGAACCAAACAATCCATGATCACTAACCAAGTCGTTCACGACCACACTTTCTATCGCTAACCAGAAAACACCTTAGACTACTCATTATGATCGCTAGCACAATGAGTACTCGAAAATAATAAGTACTCAGGAATTACCATCGCTCCGCTCAAAACACTCGGGAAAACATCCGCATTGCTACCGACCACAGAGCCACAGAGTACTGACTACCGAGTATCGATCACTATGACTAAATCACCAGATTGCTAAGTCCATGACTACCGATCTCCAACCATTCGCTCACCATTGATCACCGAGTACCGCACATACTACAGTACCAAAGCACCAACCACAAATCTCCGACAACCGTTCGCTGATCATGATCGCGAAAATCACGACTATCGAGTACCGAGTCCATATGACTACCAGGTACCACGACCATCTCACCACCAAGTACTTCCATCTTCTAAGTACCGAATCCTTTAAGTACTGTTCACCAATCACAAATCACCATGTACCAGCCATTCATACCATTGCCCTAACACGAGTACTCAAAGTACTCGAAGATAGTAATAATTGAAGCACTCATACCGATCGTGAAGCCTATGGCAGCCGATCGCAAAAGCCTAAGACTACCTATCGTGGACTGCAAAAGTCTACGACTACCGATTACAAAATCTTTGACTTTCGACCGTAAAGTCTATGACTAACAAGTACGACCAGTAAAGTCTACGACTATCGACCAGACACTGAAGCTACGCCTATTGAAAAGTACTGTAGCTACGACCATCGAAAAGTACTGTAACTTACCATCTTCGACCAGGTATGATCGTTCTGCTGTAGACGATGTTCTGTGGTCGAAATATCGTGATCGAAAAATAATGTGGTCGAAATACTATGGTCGGATTGGCGTGGTCAAAGCCAGACGTGATTGAAGTCGGACCTGGTTGAAGTCTACTGATCGGACAAAGCCATTCAATCACCTAGCACAAAGCTGTTCCGACCAACGATATAAGGCCGTTCGGACCACTGACTATTAAACGTGGTCGAAAAACTATCCTAAAAACTTAAGCACAGAAACACATCTACCAGAACTTACATAAATATAAATTCTAATAAATCAAATATCAATTATTCATCATTAACAATATGCACGACCATAGTATGATCTCACAAAACTACATTTTCCTGTGATTTTTGCCCATTTTGTCCGTGTAATCAGACCGGTGCCGCCGCTAGCCGCTAAAACCCTAGCGCGTGATGTCTCGAACCATTCGGTGCAGGCCGCCACCGTCGACGCCCCTTGGCCTCCTTCTGCCAGGTGGGTCCTCACGCACTCCACCCTATCTATGCGCTGAGTGGTGCTCTCCTCCCTTGTGAATTTGATGTTTTCAAAGCAAGCAGCGACTAATCACCAAATTGTGCTTGGCGAAAGACAATTGTGGTCCAGATTTTTGTGCTCTCGAGCTGGTCCTGCTGATCCGGCTTTGAAATTGCATCTATTTGCTCATTTTTTTTACTGGATCACAACTTTAATGTCAAACTAGTGGTAGTAATGATTTTAAGAATGACATCGCATAGTGAAGCAGAAAGCATCTCGAACACTTGCATCCTATTTTCTGAGCAACTTAGAGTGATTTGAGTCGCACATTTTTACTAAGTGGCACTTTGCTTGCCCTATTCGTCAACCAAAATTTCAGCACGCGTGAGTGAACTTTGTGTGGGTGCTTATCGTTGTCCAGGATACAATCGGAAACGGCAAAGCTGGGACGAAAATACAGCGCGTGAAGGCCGTGGCGGATGCTTTGAAGGAGGGCAGGAGCGTTCTCATCGACCGGTGCAACTGGGAACGTGAACAGCGCGTTGATTCTGTGAAGGTTGGCAGCACCGTGCATCCGGATGTGCATGCTGTTGTCCTGGATCTCCCTGCGGAGGTTTGTATCTCACGCTCGGTGAACCGTACGGACCATGAAGGGAACCTGCAGGGCGGGAAGGCTGCCATGGTTGTGAACCGCATGCTGCAGGAGACGCCCTTGCTGACTGAAGGTTTCAGTCGGACCATGTTCTTGTAAGGAGGACGAAGAAGACAATAAAAAGGCAGTTGATATGTATAATGCTTTAGGGCCTTCAGGGAGCCTTCCATCAGGAGTATTTGGTCAGAAGAGCAAAGGACCTGTACAAGTTGGCGTAATGAAGTTTCTAAAGAGGGCAGACACTTCCAGTGTTGAGAAATCCAGCGGAAATAAGCTTACACTAAGTGAAAGCAAGCCAGGGCAGCAAGATCCTTTGTCAAAACAGGAAATCCTTGAAGTTGAAAAGGAGCTGAATCACAAGAAGGAAAACAAAGAGCAAGGCGGTTGGCGTCGACAGACGAGAACGGTGGCGTTGGTGCCGGGCGCGTGTACGCGGAGGCAGGGGAGGACGAAGACGAGCACAAGGTCAACAACGTCTGTGGGAACAAAGCGGAAGCCTGCCGAGATGAAGACCACTCGTTCTCAACACAATTTCCCTCCTACTCAGGATGGAGCTAATCCGAGAAGGGCTCATCCACCCAAAGTGAGGATCTAAACTGATCCTCTAACAAAAGGAAATAATAGGCCTGTTCTTTCTGTCTATGGTTTTTAGTTGAAATTTTTAAATTTTGACTGTTCGCGATAGAGATTACTAAAAGAGAGATACTCCCATGCGATTTTGGCCGGTACAGGTGATGAGCTTTTTAACGTGTACTATAATTAATTTATATCTCCCATTTAAAAAAATACTTCATTTGAAATTTAGGTACTGTAGCAAAGCCAAAAGCCGTTTACAAAAGCCAGAAAGAACAGAGCCAATAGCAAAGGGTGAGTATAGAGTACCCAGCAAGCTTATATAATAAAGATGCATTGTATGCTCATAAACTAACATTTTCTGAAACATCTCATTCCCATACCATATAGAAAATAAATATTTTTAGGTTGTCAAGATTTTTGAATTATTGATTTAGAAATCTACTGAACACTCGTATAAACAGATAAAAACCTCCATTGATTTTCGTAGCCTCTAATTCAAGAAACATGCATGAATTCATAATTTACATAGCATTGTATAAGCTTATACCACTTTATCTATAGTCACTCTGATTTTTGTAGCAAATGGATCGTCGCATTTCCTTAGATACGATGTCCAAATCAGAATATAAAACTTTTACCTCTATCTCAGTATATTATACCTCCACCCGACTACTTCTAACTGTCGGTCTAAGGTGTCACCTTCACCCGGCACCCTATCAATTATAAGGCGGTCGTTGGTCGGAGTTATCTCTTATGGCTCAACATCCAATTAAGATCTCGACCGACACTCCACATCACTAATATATGCACCGAGTATATTCTTTATGGCCCAAAGTCCAATTGAGACATTGCCTGGTTTTTTTCGAGATAAATCTACTTACCCAATTGTTGAATGTATAATGAGCTCAATAGAGTTACTGATTCTGCTCGTCCTCAGATAGAATGATGGCTGATACGATCAATACGGTTCATTGCACGAGTGAAGTTTATAAATCCATATATTTTATCCCTATACAGAGAGTCCCAACCTTACTCTTTTGTCACCTGCCAAATACATCATCTGCTCACCCTTTATTTAACCTTAATTATCAACTGCTTCATCGGCCCATAGATCTGTTGAACTATCCCTTAAATTAGAGCCTAATGGGCCAAGGGTTCGACCCCGAAAAAGACTAGGCCATATGGACTAGGAACCCATCGGCGTAGGGTCCTAGTTGCTCCCCACCGAGGTCCAGAAATTTTTGTACGGATAACCCATTTTTTATTCGAAAATACAGAAATATACCCGCGACAAATTTTTTTACACAAATAGGCTCGAGTCACCAAACCATTGGGCGAATTATGCTTGTCGCCCCACCAAAAAGCGACTTATAAAGAATCTGGTAACCGTTGGGCGACATAAAGAAGAGTCGCCCAACCGGGGGGGGGGGGGCGACTGCATGTCAATACGGCCCAACGGCCAAGCCCTCTTTTCTTCCCCACGCCTGCTCGCCAATCTACCTCTAGGCGCATGGATCCTGTTAAGGGTTTTGTGAATTTTGTAATTTGAAACTCGTAAAAAATGTGGTATAGTCACATATACTGGTATATGTCACATTATTTTGTAATTTCGTAATTAAGTCACACAAGAACTGGTATTTAATATTTGTCACATTACTTGATATAGAAATAATTTTTCTATACGAAAAGAAGAGATAATAGCATTGTTTGAATTTAAATGAACTTTATAATATAACGCAGTAACATGCCGCGTATTTATCCATTACATGCATGACATACACCCCTCACTCCCCACCCTAAGGTGCTCCATCACCGCGCCCGCGTCCTGCCATACGGACCCGCTTGGCCGTCCTCCGGTGCAACGGATTACGAGGCGGCGGGTGACGAGGGTCCGAAAAAGTAAAACGATTAGGTGGGTTTCGCACCTGCGGCTGCGCCGGTGGAGTCACCTGCACCTCCGGCTGTGTGTCCTCCAGTGCACCGGGGAGGCCACTGCCGGAGAGAACCTCCAGTGTTGCGTCGGAGGACGGCCCAGGCCAGTCCGCAAAAAACTAGTCCACCTCGATGTGGCCCGGGGAGAAGCGTCCCTGCTGCTGGTAAGGATCTGCAATAGTAATATCGTTAGTTCGTTGCATGTCGTCTTAGGTTAAAAACAAGCTCGGACGATGCGTACCCGTACATGGCGCCATGAAATCATCCGTGTGGAAGCCGGGGATGTACGTAGGAGGCCGTGACCAAGCAGAACTCCCTGGCTGGTCCGGGGGAGGTGGACGTGTCCACGTAGAACTCCCTGGCTGCTCCGGGGGAGGTGGACGTGTCCACGTACTACCTCCGGAGTAGTGTCACGCTGGTCGGGGTGGCACTGGTGGTCGGAGTGGCACTGGTGGTCGGGGTGCACTGGCCGTAGGTGTGGATACCACCGGTAGCCTCGTGCAGGACAGTAGGCTGACGATACGTCTACACCCTGCCTCCATCCGTCGCGCAAAGCTGACGGCCTCCTCACGGGTCAACTCCCCACCTGTGCCCCACCTCTGCACTAGTGCGGAGGACTCCGACCACATCGCGGCACCGACGTCAGCCTGGACAAAAAGACATAGAATGGTCCATCATCGAAACGATATTGCCATTTGAGAATTTTTGAAATTACAAGTTACGTACCGCGATGTGAGCGTTGCGTGCGAAGTGCGCAGGGTACGCGTCTGTCGGTGCGGTGACGTGTGGGGCAGGTGGATCAACGACATGTACCAGCCTGGTACGAGTCCACCCCTGGTACCAGATGAGGTACTCCGCGTAGTCGGCTATGTCGTATGGCCGGTCCTCCTCCACGCGGTCATCAAGCGCACCCTCCCACTGCGCAATCCAGGGCTGCATCCTCCTGGACCAGTCCGTGCCTTTCTTGACGCCCTTCGTGTTGTGCCTGTTTATGGAACCATTACGTAATGTAAGTACTTGCGATCACAATAGTAAGTACGTACAAAAATATCAGAAGCGATCACTCACGCGTGCACGCGGGGCGGAATCGGCGGCCCGACTGGTACAGGAAGTGCCTGCCGCAGCCCAAACTGCAGCATGACTCGCTGCGGTGCGTAGTCCTCCACGTAGATGCCGTACACGAGCTTCCGGCGGGTCAGCCGGAAAGTCTGGTCACGCCAGCACAGTGCAGACAGCCCGTCAGGAGCACGGGCCTGCACTGCCTCCGCTGCGTAAGGCTCCCAGCGCACGTCGGAGTCTGCGAGGCGGTCCAACTGCTCCACGAAGGGGCGGTACGCCCGCATGACCTGCACGTGCGCGAGCTGTACCTGCAAGAAAGGCAAATTATTTTGGTACGACGATCGTTAATAAGTTGACTACGATAAAATAAAACTCACTCGTCGACGACACCAAATAGAACCCATCGTCGGCCGGTCGATGTCTCCCCCCGGGTACATCTCGGCCCCGTAGGGACCCATGTCGTCTAGTACAGGTCGTCCGAGACTGAAGCGCTCGAACGACCACAACTGCAGCAGCAGGGGACATCCCGTGAGGATCGGTTCGCCTTAATCCTCGTGCACGCATCGCACAGACCGCGGTACGTCGCGGCAGGTGCGGCCGATCCCCAGCTGATCTGGACGGCCTCGCCGTCCGCAATCGCCCTCGCATAAGCGATAAGGCGCGCGTCAACGGTGTTGCCGTGGCTGGTGGTGAAGAGCACCCAACCAAACAGCCACAGCAAGTAAGCCTTCAGGTGGCGCGCGACCTGGTAATCGTCAGTATCTGCAACCATGCGCTCAACCTTAATGCGAACAAGTTTTTATTAGTATGTAATTGCACAAATAAGAGTTTCGAAGACACGATCGACTTGAAACACCACGTACCCGGTACTGTGCCAGCCACCTCAGCGTCGGTCCATGCTTCTGCCTCTCGTCGAAGATGTGGTGCTGATCGGCCGGTGGAAGGACCCCCTGGAATCTGCCGAGCAGGTTCTCGCGCCACTTGGCGGGAGCCTCCGGTAGGAAGGCAGCGTCTCCCGCGACCAGAAGGCCAAGGAGTAAGGACACGTCCTGCAGGGTCGGCGCCATCTCCCAGACTGGTAGATGGAAAGTGTGTGTCTCGGGCCGCCAATGGTCCACCAAAGCCGTCAGCAGGGAACGGTCGAACGGGAAGCGTCGTGATCGCTCCACGCCCGCCTCGTCCCCCTCCCCGGCCAAGGCACCTCCGTCCTCATCCGTGGCCTGCACCATCCGGGCAAGAGGGAGAAGTCCGGCATCCCGCAGCCTGCAAATAAAGTGAAGGTCAGCATTAAATATTTTTATGGTAATACTAAAACGTTGGCGTAGTGCAAACCTGACAGTCCAACGGGGGTCGAGTCCCCAGGCCACACGAGGTGTGCGTGTCCGGACCACTCCCAGCTCAGTCGACTCGTCCGTGCTCCCCGGTGGCGGCGCACGACGGGAAGCGTGGTGCACGCGGTCCAAGTGCTCGTCCAACAGCGTGTACCGCCAGTCACCCGCCAAAACTGTAAAATTATCTAAATGTAAATTTGTACACTACATTTTCTACAATAATACATGAAAAATAGTATACAAAATTTCGACACAACAATTTTCTACATTTAAATTTTCTTCATTTCATCTAAATTTCTACAATAAATTTCTAAATGATCTACAATAAATTTCTAAAGTAAATTGTACATGTAAATTTGTAAACTGCATCTAAATTTCTAAATTTAATGTTCTAAACTAGATTTTCTAAACTAAATATCTAAACTAAATATCTAAGCTAATTTTCTAAACTAAATATCTCTACTAAATATCTAAACTAAATTTGTAAACTAAATATCTACACTCTACACTACATTTTCTAAACTAAATTTATCTAAACAAATTTTCTAAAGTAAATTTTCAACAATAATGCATTACAAATATTATACAAAAAACTATATTTTTCTACATTTAAATTTGTACATCTAAATTTGTAAACTGCATCTACATTTCTAAATTTAATGTTCTAAACTAGATTTTCTAAACTAAATATCTAAACTAAATATCTAAGCTAATTTTCTAAACTAAATTTTCTAAACTAAATATCTAAACTAAATTTGTAAACTAAATATCTACACTAGATTTTCTAAACTAAATTTATCTAAACAAATTTTCTAAAATAAATTTTCTAAAATTAGGAAAATACCTGCAAATCCCGCAGCTTCTCCTCCTCTCCCTCTCCTTCTCTTCTTCCCTCTCCTCCCCCTCTCCTTCTCTTCTTCCCTCTCCTCTCCCTCTCCTTCTCTTCTTCCCCTCTCCTCCTCTTCCTTCCTCTCTTCTGCTCTGTCTTCTCGCGCGGTGGAGAGTGAATGGCGAGCAGGCGTGGGGAAGAAAAGGGGCTTGGCCGTCGGGCTGTATTCACATGCAGTCGCCTCCCCGTTGGGCGACTCTTCTTTATGTCGCCGAACGCGGGGGGGGGGGGGGATTCAATTGAATCGCTTAACGGGGAGGCGATTGCATTTAATCGCCCAACGGTTACCAGATTCTTTATAAGTCGCGTTTTGGTGGGGCGACAAGCGTAAATCGCCCAATGGTTTGGCGACTCGAGCCTATTTGTGTAAAAAATTTTGCCGCGAGTATATTTCTGTATTTTCGAATAAAAAATGAGTTATCCGTACAAAAATTTCCCGAGGTCCATCCCCATACAATTTTCTTCTTTGTTTCCCTGCTCCTATCCATTGAATCTGTGTTTGTTTGAGTATGGTTCGGGGGATGATTGTACATGGATCGGATGGGATTGTGGTACACGTTTTACATCCATATATACATGGTTGCTGCGAAACCGGTACGAATATAAACTCGTTTGGATCGACATCAGCCGAAACCAACGTGAGATCGAACCATGGAGAAATCTCGCTCCTGTAGCCGGCAGGCGCCGGTGATAATTAACCATGCCACTAACCACGGCGGCGCGAAGGAGACGACAATGCTGGTGGCTGTTGCTGTTGTCCCATCTCGGGGGCTCGGGCGTGCGTCTAGGCAAAGGCCGGCCAACGTCAGGTCCTGCTCGGCGAGTGGGACGAACGGCGACATCACGCCCTTTCTTTGTTACTTGGGCCCGGCCGCCAGCGGAGGCCACCAAACCGCCCTCGCCTTCATTAAGGTCATGTTTCGAGTGCTCTGTCTTTTGGCTTTTCGTTGTAAGTTTTAACTGTAATAACATTATAGCACCGATTAACATTCTATCTAAGTATTCAATTAAATAAAAAATAAAAACACCGTTATATCTCTACAAACAATATAAAGAGAAAAAAGAGAAAAAATCATGTTAAAAAGTTAACGTATTCTATATAGTTTTTGATCTTGAAAGCCAGAAGACATAGCTTTTTGGGACGCAGGGTCTATAGGTATGTTTTTTTCAGCTTCTAAAAGCTGCTTTTCGGCTTTTCTATAGTAACTAAATTTTAAACAGAGTATCTTTTCAAGATAAAGTCTACTAGTTAATTGTAGTACATATTGTATTGACTTCATTTATATCGGCAAAAACCGCACGTGAGTTTCTGTTACTCTGTAATATCTTACACAAACAGCTCAAAAATCACAAACCGCAGCTAAAAACCATAAGTTTCAGCCAAAAAGAACAAACCCTATGCCCAACATCTGCACACTTGCCCAATTAACAAAACCTACACACGCTAGTAGTAGTAGTCCAATTAGACCTACTCCTCTCCAGTCCCAAGTCCCAGTTTGTTTCGCCAAATTTTAGTCATGAAGGTTGTGTGAATGACCTGCTGCTAGTTTACCTGAGGGGTACTTGTTGCAGGTGTATGGGAGGGGTGTTTTGTTTGGTCAAACAAAAGATTGGGTCGCTGTCGGAGCGGCCAAACAACCTACAGCAAAACGGGGGGGAAAGCTAGATTGGACCCAAATAAAAATCACAGGATAAAACGTTAACTTAGAATCGACGAACGGGAGGTAGGATGCACTACTGGCGAACAAAAGAAACTGATTTGGTCCAACAGAGTGTAGCTGGGGGTTCTTTTGGAAACGGCCATGCTCGTGTAGGCTGTTACATTTAACATCAGCATTGCAGTGTTTGCGAAGCAAAGTAGGTTTGTTCCAACAAACTGGCTTTCATGCGTTTTACTATCTTATAGAAGTATCTAGGTCTTACCAAGCCCTTCGAAAACGTTAGTTTTGGTTTTAGGCAGGGTATAGTGAAACGATTTCTTTATCACCTAAATCGGATGATAGCAACTGCAAACAAAGATCTTTTTGTGCTCTAAATCGTGTGATGGGATGACTCACCGAAAGAGGCAGGCGTGCTGATGCCATTCAAGGCGTGTCAGTTTCGTGAAGAAATCTGGTCTATTCCTGAACCGCTGACAACGATGCACCAGTAGTCCAGTACAGACGTCGGATCAAGCATCGCCAAAACTTCACCAGAAAAAGCTTGACGCTGATGCGCGCATTGCCAAGATTTCTACACGGGTTGCCATCCTGAGCACAGTGCGGCAGTGCCAATGGCTGGAGTAAAACTCACTTTCACCGTGGCAAGTATCACGTTGCCTTCCCTGATGTAATTATGTCTTGGTAATTAAAACGTTTATTAAAGGAAGGATGACGTATCACCTTGTATGGATGCTTGAGAGGCTGAATGATCTCTGGATGAACGAATATACTCCATCTTAGCTTGCAAAACACCTTCAAAATGTGTTGCTAATTATTAACTGTCCACATTTTGTCGGCATTTCATAGCTGAAAACTTGAGAAAGCGATGCTTACCCCGGGAGAATTCCGCCTTGGATTACTCATCAATGTGCCAAGATTTTCTGTAGCTTGCATTGAGAATAATTGGAAATGATCACTCCTCCCAGGTAGATGCAATACCTCCAATTAGACGACTTTAGCTCCTCACATTTATGAATGCCGCTGTCGGTACACCATTAAGCACAGGAGCACATGCAATCAGGCCATCAGGGGGGTCCAATCACATATCTTGATGAAGCATCATTCACAGTTCATGCACCACACCGCAAATATGAAGTAGTTCCATCAAACAAGTGCTGAAAAAAAATTGGTGAAAATATATGGAACTTGGTTGATGCCCAGTCAGTTCTTTCTGCTACATTTGGCGTTCTATACTAATCACATGCAATCCAAGCGTGGAAGTTGAGACAATGAAATCAATGAACTCCTTCAATGTGGCGGCAATTCCCCATGCATCAGGGAACTATAAATAAGAACCTGTACCTCACATTATAGAGGGCAACTTCTTGATGTCAGCTTACTATTTCTCTCTTTACACTATACTCCTATATTCTTGTTGTGTTGTCATCTTTGATAACAGTGTCAGAATCTTAATACGTAGGGACTCCTTTTTATAAACCTATTGATATGTCAACAACAGGGTTCTGCTATTATCTATATTAGGTGACATAAACAGATGTCCGTCGCTGTTCAGATACAGGTAGAAAAGGCTTCATTTGCAGAAGCATTATTTTCACAAGGTTTGCGCTTACCACAATTACAATTATAATTCAGAAACCAGAAAAATTACTTCCACAAGGCTTGCACTTACTGCAATAACAATTATAATTCAGAAATCAGAAAATTACTTCCACAAAGGCGGTCACTGCAATAAGAGGTACAATTCGAAGGAATGTACTCATCTTTGTGTGTGTTAGAAGATAAACATATTCAGATTTCCTTTCTTTTTTTATTTTTGGTCGGCTTTCCCTTTATTTCTTTTTCTTCCAATAATTTTGAATTTTTCACTTGGTCTTATTAGCAAAAGATGTCCCCCTGGCTGGTAAAGGAGTTTCATCTGAGTTCCTTTTACACAACTTGAGACAGAAGAACGCTTACAATCAAGCTTTGCACTCAGAAGAAATCAACCATGAACCAGGAAAGAAACATATTTTCAAAAAGAAAAGGAGAAGCCAAACCAATTTTGCCTCTTAGTTAGAGTAGCATGGCACACCGACCACTGAAGGTTTCTCAAAAATACCTGCCCAGAGATCTGAAATCCAACTTGATTCAGGAAAGCTGGTAGCAGCAATTTAATTCAATGATTGGCACAGAGTCGAAAAAAGGAGAAAAAAACACGTAAGCTTGTATGACTGGATTTTCTTTAGTGAAGTTCCACAGACAAGACAACTACCCCATAGCAATCACTTTACGGGCAAGTAATCAGCCTAGCAACAGCTCCTACCAAACTTAATGCACCACCAGTTCTTACTTGCACATTTGTAAGTTTCTCCTTCCTAGGCTCAACACAATTGTACAGAACCTCACTTTAAAACATCTCCTTTAATGCTCCATAGAATTATATGAGTGAGGAAGTAGGAGACATATATAAACTATAAGAGAGGAATCAGTACCACCATACTGAAAGATCACCTCCTCTGATGAAGAAGAGATGATGAAGGAGGGCGATGCAAGTCTTGCGATTCTGAGAAGCAAGCTCCATGGCCTGCTCGAGAGGAACCGCACTCTGGAAGAGGAGAACAAGCAGTTGAGACATCAAGTCAGCCGTCTAAAAGGCCAAGTCTCCTCCCTCGAAGGGCAGGATACTGATACAAGGATGCTGTGGAAGAAGCTGGAGAGTTCTACCACCAGCAACAATTACTCCAAGGAAAAGCAGTTTGTTCACAACAATGATGATCCAAAAGAAGCCATGGATCTGAACAACTCGGCGTGTTACAGTAAGCAGCAATTCTCCAGGACACCTCTAGTGAGATCAAAAGCACCAAGGGTTCCAAATCCACCACCAAGTCCGACGTGCGACCAACCGAAGGTAAATGCAAGAAAGGAAGGATGCATGGCTCCTCCTCCACCGCCACCTCCCCTACCTTCCAAATTGCTGAAGAGAACTAAGGCAGTGCAAAGAGTGCCAGAGTTAGTCGAATTATACCGGTTGTTGGTAAGAAGAGAAGGCAAAAACGATGTGAAGTCCGGATCTATGGGAATTCCAGTAGCTACTAACAACCGAGAGATGATCGGTGAGATAGAGAACAGATCAGCTTATGTTTTAGCTGTAAGTTCATATATTTTCTATCTTTTTCAAAAGATGTGCATATACAATTTTGTTTACTTTGCTGCTAATTCCATTTATCTTTATTTTTGTATTTTCTTTCAAATCAACATTTGCAAACAGAGCCTGACAATTGCACAATATTTCTCTTACATGTTAGTTACCAGTTCTTTATAGGATTAGAGACAAGTTTTGCACTGAAATAGAGAAATTACTTTCTAAATATCTCTTCCACTTCATACGTAAGGAAAATCAGTTTATTGCATAACATGTTTCCTCATCATTCAGAACTTAAGACTCTTTACATCTCAAAAGCGCTGCTTCTTTCTTGTACCTCTCTGCTATCTCACCTCCCTTTCTACTCTCTTTTTCTTGTCCTTCCTCATTTCGGTGTTACCCACCCGGGGTTTTTATTGTATCTCCTAACACTATCCTAGTAGTGCTTGTACTCCTTTTTTTTCTCTCTCCCCTCTTAATAGCATGACATGCAAAGCTTTTGCGTGTTCCCTAAAAATACATCACAACAGCCACCCCATGTGTTAGTTTGAAAGCATATCACATTTTCTTCTGACAAATTTTGTCTCGTTCCTCCTATAGTTGATAATAGTACATAACTCTTTAGTGGCACCATTGTTAGTAAATTATGTAGTTGTGGATAATTCCTTTCTACAAATAATCTTTTCATTTATAACATCAGAGTCATGCACTCATGCTTTATTCTTACATTACTCTCTACAGAACAGTGCCTTCCTCTCGTAAATGGTTTTAAAAACCAAGCAAAAAAAAATCTGCTTATAATTGTTGTTCCAACAGATTAAATCAGACGTAGAAAATCAGGGTGAATTCATCAACTTCCTGGCAAGGGAAGTTCAGAATGCGGCATACAAGGAAATAGCCGATGTTGAAGAGTTTGTGAAGTGGCTTGATGGGGAATTATCATACCTGGTAGACGAAAGGGCAGTGCTCAAGCACTTCCCTAGCTGGCCTGAGAAGAAAGCAGATGCCATGAGAGAAGCAGCATTCACCTATCGGGATCTGAAGAACCTGGAATCGGAAGCATCCTCATTCCACGATGACAGGAGAGTGGCTACACCTATGGCTCTCAAGCGCATGCAAGCTCTACAGGATAAGTGGGTAGATGAGTATAATGCATTTAACAAAAAGAAGAAATTGTTGCATTCCAAAATTGTGAACATTATGACAAGATTCGTACTTTCTCTTTTTGTAGAATTGAACAAGGTATTCACAATACTGAAAAAATAAGGGACAGTACCAGTGGAAGATACAGGGATCTTAAGATTCCTTGGGAATGGATGCTTGACTCCGGAATCATAAGCCAAGTATGTAGTTCCAAACTTTTAGTTCCAAGTTTTTCACAGTAGATTGATAATAATAAAGAAGAGATGGTTAACTGCATTTTACAAACTCTACACGGTAGAACTATCCCATTACCCTTTTCCCCCGGACTATAGATTCCACTTGATACACATATGATAGATGATGTATCCTCTTGCTACCTTAAACAGCTAAAGACGGCTTCATTGAAGCTTGCAAAAGAATACATGAACCGCATTGTGAATGCACTGAAATCAGATCCATTCGCAAATGATGAAGAGCTGCTTCTGCAAGGCGTCCGCTTTGCCTTCCGCATACATCAGGTAGTTAATTACTTTGAAATGGTATGGCGAATCGCTACCTAAATACTGATTAACTGATTGCAACAAACTAACTTCGCAGCTTGCGGGTGGCTTCGATGACGGTTGCCGGAAAGCGTTTCAAGAACTGAAGATGTATGCAAGCAAGTCAGCGTGATCTGATGGAGCTTACATGGGTTCAAATAAAAGTCAATGGGATCAAAATACATGATTAAGTGTTGCTGAAGTTGGCTCCAAGTCGACTCCACTAGTCTTGAAGACAATTTTGTAAACAATTCTATTAAACTTAATTTATTCTGCATCCAAGTTACTGATCTCTTGGATACAAGTTGAAGCTCTGAAATTCGAAGTGCATCTACACACAACCCTTAATTCCAGTACAGCTTTCAGGACCATTTCTAAAATTTCATTAGAGGGATTAATATTCAACTGATTTGCTACTCTTATTTTTTTGCGTAAATCAAACAAAATAAGAGTCACTTGTGATTATTAAGTGGGAATTGTACCATGAAGTAACAATGTGGAAACAGCATGATATACGAATAACCCTATTATGTGCACAGGAAGACTGTAAGTGCCCTTTATTCCTAAAGAGTAAAGATTCGCGATTGTTAGGACACATTGAATACATTTTTTCCTGTCCCAGAAAATTTTAGGGTTGTTAGAGAAAACAGGTAGATTACTTTTTAATTCTCCAAAACTGGATCACTGCTCCCAGTATATTCAAATCCGCGCAGCAACTGCGTGGCAACAGATAGGAGTACCAAATAAATCCACTTTTAGTTTATAGGGGCATGTTTGTTTCAGCTTCTGACAGCTGCAGCTACTCCCAAAATCTGCAGCTCCCCCAAACAGTCCAGATTTTCATCCAGATTCTAAGTAGCCAGAAGCTACAGAATCCAGAAAATGAACTAGTAGCCAGAAGCTAGGGTTATCCAGTTTCTCCAGATTCTGACTAGTTGGATACTCACCAGCTACTTCTCAGAATCTACAGTTGAAACAAACAGGCCCTAAAATTCTGTTTTGGATTATAGTTGCAGATAGGATTATAATTGCAGCAATTACTAACTATCATCTCAAATTCTGTTTTTGATTAAAGCCAACAGGATCATGTGGTTAGATAAAAATGCGCAAGTGTTCCAATTGGCAAACATCTCCAAATTTGAAACTTTTACATAAAATCTAGAAGGTTGCTTTCAAGGAAAAAAAACACGGGCACCAATCAATTATACAGTGCCTACCTTTTCAGCTTCCTGTTTTTAATTGCTGCATATTGAAGTCGTTAAACGGGCTATAGAACCAACAATATCTTCAACTTCTATAGGGCTCTCTATCTGCAACTCTGCAAGCAGTACAAACACCCCCAATATACCATACACCCAATATTTTGCGCAGTCCACAATCTGTGACCAAGTCCGAATCGAGCAAGGAACAGCCCAACGCAAACCAAGCAGGCAGGCTGCAGGCATGAATATAGTTAGTTGCTCGTAAAATCTACAAGAACTTAATTCACACACAAGTGAGGGCAAGGAATTACTCCGCCTAGCATGTGATTACCCCCCAAATACCTGGATCGCGTAGCCCTTCCTGCCGCGAGGAGATGCAAATTTGCTGCAGAAACAACCAGTAGGTCGGCCCAAACGACGGCATCTTGCCGCGGCAACGCGCAGTCGCCGGTCGCCGAATTTTTACTTCCCCGTAGTTTCCTAGGCTTTGTGGAGACGTCTGGCCACCTCCCCCGGTCGGGCCCACGGGCCAGTGAGACCCTCCCGCGCCGTCACCGCCACGCACCAAACCACCTGGCCTCCCACGGCGCTTCGTGCCTGCGGTACTGTCCTTATCGAACTATCCGGCACTGACTAGTGGGCCATATATTATTCCGGTCCCACTGCTGTGTCAGTGACAATGTGCAATACAAGTATACAACCATCACGCTCCCCTCGCGGGCCCACCTGACAACCGCACGGGAAGCCGCACCGCGAAACCACGATGCCAACGCGTCCACTCGCGCCCGCTTCTTTCCGGCGTCTTCCAGCTTCTCCCGCTCTCCACCCCGGCGACGATGGCCACGGCGGCGAGCTCCGGCGACGATCCCCGACCATCTCTTCGTCTCCGTCAAGCTGGAGAGCCCCCCGCCTAGCGGCGCTCGACCTCGTCCCTCACCTCTTTGGTTCCCACCCCGTCGCCGGCTCGTGGGACCCGTCGAAAGCCGTAATCGTCGAATCCCCCTTAGTTCGCGTGTATGTTTCCCGTTTGGACAGTGATGGTTTTTTGGGGGTTTTTTTGGCAGCTGCCGCTGGAGCGGGCGGCGGCGGTCGTGTGGGAGCTCAGCTGCGTCCTCCCTTCCCACCACGGTGAGTTGGCTGATTTGATCGTGCTGTTTGATCAATCCCCGTGGGTTTGGGATTCCGTCATGGTGAGATTTGGGGTGGGACGAGCTGAATTGCTGTGGCATGCTGTTGGGATGCGCTAGTTTGAGTAATTCGGTTGGTAAAATTTTTTATTGGGGTTGTCTGTTGCAATGTGTACTGGTGATTTCTCATTTCTGAGGACAAAAATGTAGTACGTGGAGTTGTGCTTTCGAAATGAAACCAAGTGATTTATGAATTGCAAAACACATTTGTAAATATAAGCCTTGTACTGCAAAGAATGGAAACATAGACTTCAAATACTTGCAAAATACATTCGTAATGTATAATCCTATGTTAGATTTAACATATGATACACAACTATTTGCAAAACACATTCGCAAATATAGGCATCATGCTACGAAGAGTTAGAGCAAGTGACGTTGAACTATTAACACATGATGAGACTTAAGCTACTAGGCATAACCTCTCTTAATAGTATGGCAAGCTATACTAGCAACTTGGTCCTCCAACCAAACACCAAGACCAGTAAAACACTAGGAACACATTCTTAACCCTAGCTAGCCATAACTTTGTCTTAGTCATAATCTTGATGTGCATCGACTCAGATACATCATTTACTTCAATTCCATCAATACATGATGTATCCTTCACTTGACTTGATGATCAACACATAATCATCTCCTTTTGAACATGCATCAACTCATGATGTATCCTTCACTTGACTTGATGACATTAAACACATGAAGTCATCAAGTCACCAGTATTTGTGAAACCTAACCTATTCATCCAACTTATGAAAAATGTTAGTCCACAAATTAATTGTCATCAATTACCAAAACTTCAACATTAATTCATAATAGAGGGACTACATTTTACAATCTTCCCTTTTTGGTAATTCATAACAATCTCAACAAATGATAAGATAGAAATTGAATTGTGAGTATGCAACATATACACAACAATTGTATACTCTAAAGTAGGCTTTCAAAGCAAAGCTTACACATCCAGTTGTCATTGATCATTCAACCATTAACACGTAATGAAGGAACTAGATAACAACCTGATCATGAGTATATATGAACTACACAGGCTATATATACTCAATGGATATGTTTCAAAGTAAAGATCATTAATATGTGGAAAGATGAACATGGATCAATACTAATAAAACCTCCAAATATAGAGTGAGCTCCCCTAAATGTGTGCATACTGGAGTATATAATAAAGACATATGCACATATTCATGTTTGACTATTTGTGGAGTTTAATCTATATTTTGGATCCGAGGAATGCACTAAGATATAAGAATGTGATATTGAATGCATATCTCTTATGATCTTTACCTTTTCATCTAAATAAGACTAAGTGATCATAATTAATAAACAAATTCGTCTCACAATTAGATTTGTCATTATCACAAAAACCAACTTAACGTAGCTTGAACTTGCAATGTTACTAGCTAGCCTACCTTTTAAAAAGGAGTTGGGATGGAGACATGTGGTTAACCATCCAACCCATCTCTCATATGCTTTCTTGCTTTTAGGGTTAGGGTTTGAGAGTGAGGTACTTGGTGTGCTCTCTGTTCTTCAAGGTGCAGTGGCTATAAAACTTGTCTTCTTAAGTGACAATACATCAATCTTTGATCGTCTCTATGTCTATCTCTTGTTTTGATTGATTTACTCTTGATTTGGTTGATTTTGATATCTTATCTTCCCTCTTCTTGATCTTGCTGTGCTAAGGACGTATAAAAGATAAAGATAATATCATAAAATCATTTTCCAAACATCCTGGCACTTTGGTAGTAAGTTCATCAAAAACCCGGTTTTTGCATGTTTTCAATCATTCTAGTAATTTCTTGATCTGAAAGTTTTTGGCTTGATTTCTTCGGTGGTCTAACTTGCCGTAATATGTAGGAATACATCTAGAACCGTCATAACCATCATCCTCCCATGAGCAAATCATATTCGCCATTTTTAGGCCCTGTTCTTTTTAGATTCTAAAAACTGCTTTTCGGCTTTTATACAGCAACTAGCTTTTAAACGGAGTATCTTTTCAAGATAGGGTCTACTAGTTAATTGTAGTATATACTGTACCGACTTCATTTATATCGGCAAAAACCGCACATGAGTTTACGTTATTCTATAATCTCTCACACGAATAGCCCAAAAGTCACAAGCCGCAACCAAAATCCACAAGTTTCAGCAAAAAAGAATAGGCCCTTAGTTTTTGATCGGTTTTGGTGCGATCTGTCTTTAATTTGAAAAAGATCTCAACTTTGGAAATGATTTTCACGGTCGTTTGTTATAGGTTCATAATATCCTAGAAAATATCCTTGCAAAATTTCATATCATTTGGATCTACTAATCAATAGTTCCATCGATTTTAGTTCTTGAAATCGTGTTGATTTTACCTCTCGACCTAATTTTACTGTAGCAAAGGTAGTACCACAAGTATTGTAGCAACTGGTAATACCGTAGTTCTGAAGCAGTACTATCGATTTCGTTGATCTTCTCTCCAATTTTCAGTATTTTGGTTTACTAGGTTCTGCATTGGTTTTCCATGCCAATCTTCTAATTTTATAGCTATTAGAATGAATGATTGGTGAATATTTGAGGAGAAATTTTGAGGCACCATCCATCCTCCCCTCCTCTGTTACCACCTTCGGTGCTACAGATGGTTTAATACCTGGTCAGCATTTTGAACTATGACATTGAGCTTCATTAAATACTGAAAATAAACTTGTGAATCTCGAAAAAAGGAAAAGAAAATTGGCAATCTTTTCGCAAATACCATAGGACGCATTGGGAGTACTCCCTACTCGATTGCGCTGCCTAGCCTACTGAACTCAACCAGACAACCACAATCATTGGCCCGCAAGGGGCAAATTGTGGGCCGCACGGCCTCTGTCCCGAATAGGCTGCAAAGCGAGGCCTGAAAAAGGGTCGCGCAAGAGATCCACGATCGAAATTGGGCTTCCGTAAAACCGTTCGATTCAATTTGTGCGGTCATGATTGGAGAAGGGGAAAGACGGCCGGGTAACTTTTGTGAAGTAGACCCACATCTTATGCTAATTTTCAAGCGTATCTCCAGATTTTGATCGCACATTTCATTTGCGATCTACGTGGGATCTGTGTCCGCTGTACGATCCAGCATACAAGGTCCAGATTGAAGCGATGTAGCTAGTTTCATAAAAAGAACCCTCCCAGCATTGCTCTCACTACACTTCCATTCTTGCGAGCTCCCGTCACTTGCGAATTTTGGACACATGTAGCCCTGTAAACACCCGAAATTCCAAATCTGGCCCCATTGCAAAAAAATTTCCGCATTTGGCCCTGTCCCGAGCGCGCGTTCTCCTGGTGGTGCCACGTGTCCAGTCGTGCGGTATGGTACCGCACGACCGCACTGTAGTTGGGTCGTGCGGTACCAGACCGCACGACTCGCCTGTTCTCCGCTGTGACTGCATGTCTCGCGCTGCTGACCGCACGTCTCGCATCCCCGACCGCATGTCCGCGCTGTCAAGTTCCGAGAATAAGATCGCGTCGTGCGGTCAATGTTAGTATTGCAAAAAAGAAGGCATGAATGGTTATTAATTGCAATAGACAATGTTAAATTGTTACGTGAGAACCTGGCGACTAATTCCATCAAATGAGTACAGGGCAAAAGGATAGAAATGTGCAGACACCCCAGCACAAAGACGTGCGGTCAGGGACACGAGACATGCGATCGGGACACGATCACACGAGACGTGCGGTTGGCAACGCGAGACATGCGGTCGCAGCGGAGAACAGGCGAGTCGTGCGGTCTGGTACCGCACGACCCAGCTACAGTGCGGTCGTGCGGTATCGGACCGCACGACCGGACACGCGGCACCACCAGGAGAACGCGCGCTCGGGACGGGGCCAAATGCGGAAATTTTTTGCAATGGGGTCAGATTTAGAATTTCGGGTGTTTACAGGGCTACATGTATCCAAAATTCTCACTTGCGCGCTGTACGTTCGGCAAATACCGCCTCCTCAAAAGCAGGCTCCACCGCCGCCATTTCTACACCACGCCAGCATCTCGCCACTAGAAGAACCTGGCAGGTACGTTTCAGTGGGCGCTATCCAGGCTCGCTCCTGACGCTGGAAACACGCCGAGGGCCCATGAGGCCCGACAGGAGACTCCAGCGGCGGGCGATGAGGACGGCGTCTGGAACGTGTTGCAGGAGATGCGGCTACCGGGGGGGTGGCGTGCCACAGGGGCGCCCTCATCACTACTGTCGGTGCCTTCGCCCCACGCTGGCGCCGCGGACCGTGCGCTCAAGACATTCTGCTGTGCATGCGATCTCGGCTGCGCGGCACCCACCGTGCGGGCGTGCAACCAACTGCTCAACGCGCTGCTGCGAGAGAACCTTGTTGTGGTGGTAGAGTTACGGCGAGACAACGGCTCTCATCAGCCTTCGCAACCGAGACCGCCTCCCCATCGAGGAGTGGCGTGCCACGGCCAGCACCGTCAACGCCCATCGCGCTCACGCCGGCCGCCGCTTCAACCGTGCCGAGTGTCTAGTGCCACGAGCGTGTCCACACCCCTCCCCCAACATCAATCCAACCAACGCCATGTAACGGTCGACCACCCTATCTATACAATGGTTTATCTCTTAAGATTATCTCTAATACTTCCACCTTATCTAAAGATAGCATTAGAGATAACCTCTTAAATAGTAAATCATTTCTCTAACTATTTTATAATATTTTCACCGTAACTTCCTATTCACACCCTCTCACTATTTGCGTTGGTTTGTGAACTCAAGTCGTCTCTTGTATAAGAGAGCATATTATCACTCCTTACCTCTTCTCTCCTTCACATAAGATTTTACTCATTTAATATATCCAAGAGACGGCTAAGATGACACTATTAAAGATGTCCTTAATCGTCAGCCGGACCCCTTCAGCACATCAGTCGTCACCACATCAGGCGGACGCACGCCGGGTAGCAACGTCGCCTTGCTTACGGGGCAAAAGTGGCCATTTGAGCCGCGAGCACTAGCAAAGAACGAACAGGCACGGCACGAGGCCGTGCGCGACGCCGCAATCGTAAGTCAAAACGACACGAACAAAACAATGCCCTGGCACGAACCAACTTTTCTTGTGTGAGAGCAAGTTTAATAGAAGAGGTGGCTGTTACCTCTAGGACTAGCCAAATAAGCAAAAAAGAGTACACGTGGCTCATGGTGGAGGTAGCTAATACAATAAGCTGAGTAGATGTTACCTCTACTAAAGCACTCAAACATTTAATACTTGCATAAATATATCAGGGGTCACCTCTTGCATGAGGGGCAGCTTGCCTCTCTCTCCTCGTATGATGTGCTAGAGGTCACCTCTTGCATGAGGGGCAGCTTGCCTCTCTCTCCTCTTTTCTCTCTTCCACATAGGATTATGTTGACGTGGATTTCGCTAGAGGTGATCTAGTCAGCATTATTGTACTTGCTCTGATGCATATAACTCAAGCTTAGTCCACCACTCCCTCGTTAGGACTCATCGGCGCGTGCACCACCATGTCGTCGTACTTAGTATCCCCTATATATAACATGTACCCACACAGGAGACACAGGGGCCAGGGCCCAGGAAGCGCAATTGATCAAGATGGCACTAGTAGCGCACGCCTCTCACGACTGCACCGCACCTCCCAAACCAACTCTGTTCACCGCGCGCGCCGATGTTCACTCGCCGCCGCCATCCCCTGCCGCTGCCAGCGGCCCAGCGTGGACTCCCGAGCCGTGGAGCGACGGCAAGACGGCTGCGCTGCTCGATACCTGGGCCTGCGCTATTGGTTATAATCTTAACATGTAAGTAGTTTAGCAGTGTGTATTCGAATACTCGTGTCAGTTGAGTACTCGTGCAAAATTCCATTCTTTTGTAGTTGTGATCGAGTACAGGGATCCCCGAGTGTTTGAGTAGCTGCGGTCGAAAGTCATATGTCCGAGTACTTGTGGTGGAGTACTCGTCTATAGCTAGTCGGAGTCGAGTGGTCGTGTTTTAGTCTATAGCGGTTGGAGTTGAGCGTGTGATCGTATGACTATGTTTAGCAGTCATATTTAGAGAAGCAGTGGACCGAGTAATGGTCGTAGTAACGGTTGTAGCCTGAGTGAATAAGTAGTAACGGTTGCGCTCCTCCACCTCGCCCCCTCCGTTCCCCGGCTTCGCGTCCCGCGGCAGCGCCATGCCCAAAGTGAAGATGGAGGAGAACAGCGCGGCTTCTCTGCCCCGCGACTGGCCGCGGGTGCCGAAGCGGCCGGGGACAGCGGTGTTATTGTCGCCGGTGAGCTCCTCCTCGGGGCATCATCATGAAGCCGGAGGGAGAGGGTGCACGGAGGTGGCGGCGGCTCTGGATAGGCTGGCGGGAATGGTCGAGTAGGTGGAAGCGGCGAAGCAGAGGGAGGCGCGGCGGCTGGAGGAGCGGCGCCTGGAGGCCATGCACGACCTCGAGATCGAGCGCATGTGGATTCTCGTCGACGTCGCCATCACCCCCTCTGCCGATATTGACACCGTCGCCGCCGCCACCGTCGGCGGCGGCGTCCTCTAGTTGGTGAGTCTTTTGTTTGTTTTTTCGCTCCTGCAGCATATCACGAGGTGGTTATACCATTATCCATGTTTGATGATTGTTGATTCGTGTTGGAATTTGGACGCAGCATGGCTGGAAATGTGCACTTTACTAAGAACACCAACTTAAGCATGATCATGAGATCATTAAATTTTGTTTGGCATTCTTTGTTACTGAAAAAGTGAAAAGGAATGCCTCAAATTAGTTTTTGAATTCATTTATGGGATATTAACAGGCAATGCTTGTCTTTCTAATAAAACTACTCATGTGCAAAGTTTGCTTTGTTGTGATGTTTTGTTGCATCTATTTCCAATAGGATACCAATTGCAAGATTCATGTCCCATGAGCATTAAGTACTCTTAAGAAATAATCAGTTTATCATGTTGATGCATATGTTATTCATTATTTCATTCACTGCTTCCTAACAGTTAGAAATAATCTGTTTAGGATTCACAATTCCCTGATATTTTGTTTGTCTTCCATTTCTTGGTAGAGGAACTAGGACAATAGGGTGGCCATGGTAGCCATCCAGATCCCAGTCTATTTTTTCGAGAGATAATTGCAGTGTGGAGAAGGCAATTGACGTGATGCCCTTACTGAAAGTTACATCGGTTTAGGTTACAGGAAAAGCTTAGCCAGATATCGGATAGCACATGGTGAGATTTCTTAGTTCACTGATAGCAGGTTGTTGACACCAATTTTGTCCGAAAATTTTACGGCACGTTACTTTCCAAGATTTTTGCGTACTGTACATATTACATTTGAGCAGCGAAATTTTATGACATGTTTGTGGTGCGAGTGAGAGTCTCGTGTCAAATTTTCAGCTTATTCGGAGCACATATGCTCACTCGAATAGGATAATACGGCCGGATGGCGTACGCAAAGCACGAGTCCACCTTCCGAGATTTTTTTGTATGTGCTACATATTACCATCGAGTGGCGAATTTTCATGGCATGTTTGTGGTGCAAGTGAAAGTCTTATGTCAAAGTTTCAGCTCATTCGGAGTACATATGCTCACTCGAATAGAATGATACGGCCGGATGACGTACGCAAAGCATAAGTCCACCTTCCAGGATTTTTTGTGTGTGTTACATATGACCATTGAGCGGCGAATTTTTATGGCATGTTTGTGGCGCAAGTGAAAGCCTCGTGTTTAATTTTTAAGTCATTCGGAGAACAAATGCTGCTCGAATAAATTGATATAGTCAAAAGACGTACGCAAAAGCAAAAAAAAGAAATCCATGCTAATAGCCATATACACTCACGTGCTATATGCATGCATAAAGGAAAGTCAAAATAACAGCACGTCCAGCAACTGCCCATGTTAACAGCACGTCTAGCAACTATCCACTTTTGCCTTCTCCATAAATAAAAAAAAGGGAGCTTAACTACCCATTATGTGCATGCATGCATGAATTAGGAGGGACCATGAACCCCAACGTCCAGCACATTAGCCCACTCATTTGCATGTTGTGCGTGTGAAGAGGCTTTGGTTGCAATAAAAAAAATTAAATAAATAAAACTAGGAAAAGAAAATCAAAGTGAGAAGTTACTATAACTTCTCTTCATAAACCACCCCTCATCCTTGCTCTATAAATAGGGGGTAATGGTATAGAAAAGAGAGGCTCTTTGGAGGAAAGAAAGAGGGGAAAGGCTGTCCATTTGGAGAGAAAAGGAGAGCTTCGGCAAACACTTGAGAGCAAAAAAAAAAGATCTAGGGAGAAAGATAGAGGGAGAGCCGGCGGGTGTTTTGAAGAAAAGGTGAGATACTCGCCCCTTCTCTTCGTCCTCCGAGGTAGCCATGGCGGTATGAATTAAGAAGCTTTCTTCTTCCTCTATTTTGTTTTCCTCTTCTTTTATACTTTTTGCCCCCTTGGTTCGGTCCCGTTAGGCGGATACAAACCCAAAGAACGAGGGCTTGATCCCTCGTCTCTTAAGTTCGGTCCCCTACAAATGGATACAAATCGAGGCGAGGCATGAAGACCTCATTTTCTCGGTTCGGTCCCGTTAGGTGGATACAAACCCAAAGAACAAGGGCTCGATCCCTCGTCTCTTAGGTTCGGTCCCCTACAAATGGATACAAACCGAGAGTGAGAAGATTGAAAACCCCATTGCTTCAATTCGGTCCCCTCAATTGGACACGAATTAGGGGTGGGTATATGCTGCAAAAAAATAATAAAAATGCACGAACAAATGTTAAAAAAAAACAACAACCTTCGCCTCGGTTACGCTACATGCTAGTGGTAATACAAGGTGGAGCCAAACATTTAATTTATATCACATGACATACTCAAAACTTATGGCATGTTAGTAGTAATATAAATATTAAAACAACAAACTTCGCCTCGGTTACGCTACATGCTAGTTGTAATACAAGGTGGAGCAAAACTCTTAATTTCTATCACACGACATAACCAAAATCTATGGCATGTTAGTAGAAATATAAATATTAAAACAACAAACTTTGTCTCGGTTACGCTACATGCAAGCGCTCGACATTCGCAAGCGCTATGCAATGTTAGTAGTAATACAAGGCGGGGCAAAACAATAAAATAATTAGTTCCAAACTTTCATACACTACGTGCATAAAATCCATGGCGCACTAGTAGTAATATAAATATTAAAACAACAAACTTCGTCTCGGTTACGCTACATGCAAGCACTCGGTATTCGCAAGCGCTATGCAATGCTAGTAGTAATACAAGGTGGGGGAAAACAATAAAAAAATATAAAATGATGACATACTTCTATTACGCTATATGCCTAAAATATATGGCATGTAGCAATACAAATGTTAAAGAAATAAACTTTGCCTCGGTTACGCTACGTACAGGCGCTTAATATTTGCAAGCGCTATGCAATACTAGTAGTAATACAAGGCGGAGCAAAACAAAAGTAAAACAAAATAATGAAACACTCAAATTACACTACGTGCAGTAATAAAATATTAAAAAAAACCAAACTCCAATCAGGCAACCCTCATAAGTTCATCAAAATTAAATGCTATGACGTGTTAGCCAAATAATATGAATACAACTGAAATAATCAGGAGACATAGGGGTCAATATCCAAATGAGGCCTTTTTATAGCTTAAATCAACAAAAAAATCGAGTTTGGCATACATATTCCCTACGTAAAAAAAAAGAGAGTGATACAAATGTATAGCTTCCTTAAGCTAGCTTACGTATGCATGCAAGAGTTAAAATCTTTTAGCAAAATAAGCTGCGGCATTCATGAAGGGATTAATTATCTTCTCAAATTATTAAAATTAATTATTAAAATGGTGATAATACACAGAAAAGCTAAAAATAAATTCTATGCAAACAACCATATACGCCCACATGACCTGCATGCTCGTGTGCTGTAGCCCAGAAAATAGAGGTTTCGGCAGTCCATGATAGCAAAGAAAAAATGCTAAAGAAATGAAAACTATTAAGCCCACGTCTATACTAAGGTTGCATGCATGCATGATCCATTAATTAGTTACCTTGCTTGTTGATTAGCCTATTAAAGATCAAGACAAATAGCATTCGCATGGAGGTTCTCCCCTGCCAAAACCAATCACAATGCTTCAATTGTTCATCCACAATAATATACATACAAGTGAAATAACCCCCCGAGCAAACATCCATCAGCGACGCCAAGATTGAAGACCTTTTCTTTTATATTTTGTAATAGTCATATGTTGTAATTTGTTGTAATGTTTATGTTGGAATTCTTAATCAGGGGTTTTCTCGCAAAGAGATGTAATTAACAGAATTTTTATGTAAATGTATTAATTCTGGAAGTAATGGACCCGCAATACCTGATTCCTTTGTCTCATTCTCAATTAAATTTAATTAACTTGTCTCTAATGACGCGGATGCGGGTTCACACCATTTTCCCGTCATCAGATTCTGGCACGCCCAGTGGGACATACTTTTCCCCTCATCTTTGAATTCCAACATCAAAGTGCAACATATGACGTTTAAATTGATCATGTTGCTGATATATATATATATATATATATATATATATATATATATATATATATATATATATATATATATATATATGTGTGTGTGTGTGTGTGTGTGTGTGTATGCAAGAAGCTTAACATATGGTTTTCTTTATATGAAGGGATGGCGGGGCGAGTTCAACAATTCGTCACGCTACGCTTTGGGTCGCTGTGGCTAGACGTACCGGTGGGGCCTTTTCAAGCTACCACTAGTGCAAGTTCACTACAAACCACAGCTGCGTCCCCGGCTATAGCGAACCACGAGCATGAAGTGACTTCTGCACGTCAGGATGGGTTCATTCCTGTCCTGTCCAAGTCGGCCAAAAGGAGGATGAGGGCAGCAGCAAAGGCTTCAGGAGCCACCTCACATGATCAACATCTCAACATGCGTGAGGCTGGTCACTTTGACTCGGTTCCTGTGGGCTTTTCTAAAGAAGCACGCACCAGGTCTGGAAGCCATGAGTCATCATCGAGGTTTCATCGCGCAACACTTGATGAGTGGCCTATCCGTGCGAAGCGGGTGGGTCCATCGAAAAGGACGCCATGCGGACAAGCTGCGACTTCTTCCCCAACAACTACTAAATCAAAGGGAGTGCCTTCTCCGTCAACACCGTCTACAATACGGGTGGCAAATGTGCACCCAGTATTGAAGGCAAATGCTTCATCAACATTGAGCACAAGCCCATCCCGGATTTCTCATAAGCTGCTGGGGGCAAGCTCGTCAAAGCATGCCCTAAGCATAGAAGGGGTGGGTCCTTCTCGGACTACAGCTATGGCTACGTCACCGACGCCAAAAGGAAAGGCGGTGATGCTGGACCAACCCCATTGTCCACAGCCAAGCGGCAAAGGAAAGGCTGTGATGGTGGATGAACATTACCACCAGCAGCTCGTGAACAAAGGGAAGGTTGCAATAACAGAGTATGCTGCGTCCGAAGGAGGGCCATGTCATGCACAAACTCAACTCCGAGCTGATGCGCCAGAGTTCATCCCCTCGCTGGGCAACAAACCCAGCAGGTCCATGCCTAAACCGAACCACAAGCATACGCTCCTGTGGCAAGGAGTGTACCTCACTCCTGGTGACATCAAGATGGGCCGCGTGAATCCGACGGCTACAAACTCAGATCCTTTATCGTCATCTACCCCAATTCCACGACCTTCCTTTGATGGCTCATTTTCTCCGTCACGGCATCGTCGTCGTCAACGCAATGCTCGGCGTGCGTGGGTCGATTTCCATATGGCAATTGACCCTGTCGTGGCAAGACATCAACGCGAGCAAGTGGGCACCACCATTTGGAACAGGGTAAGGAAGAACCGACTGAGGATTCGAGGAAGGATGAATCCTGCCCTGGATTCATATATCACACGGAGTATCTGCCAAACCTTGAGGGAGATGCTTCCAGGCGCATCCGCATCTGCAAATGATGTTGGAGGCGCTATTATGCGGCGACCGGAGGCCTTCACTAAGTGGCCAGAGTACCAAGAATTCATTGAACAAGACCCTCGGCGACAAAACTATGTCACTCAGGCTGCCCGTGCACGTGCAAAACGAGAAGCCTACAAACAGAGGGAGTTGGCGATACGAGCTGACTCTAAATCTAGCAAAATTCAAGGGACAAACTCTCCTTCATCAAGTCATGGTGGCAATACCCAAGTGGTGAAGAAGCTAGCAAGCACACCCAAGAAGGCGGCAACAATGATGGCTCCTTGGCCAACTCGAAAGAGGACCTCAAAAAATGCAGCTGAGGTTTTTCTTTCGATGCCAGTCGGAGTCACCGAGGTGGCGGATGATACCAGCGAAGCATCTTCAACATCGACACACTTCAAAAGAAAGAAAGCCCGAAAGAATGTTGTAATGGGTCATCGTCCTGTAACTCGTAGTCAAGCAAATTCGGGTAATGAAGAGCATGATTCGAATTACTCAGGGTCTCATAATCCCCTCCATAGTAATTCATCTTCTTCTCCTGAAAATGATCCTCAACATGATATTAACGCTTATGAATTGCGTTCCTGTAGTTTTGAGCCAAGCTACGCAGAACAAGTTCTTGCGACAAATGAAACACGTTCAGTTGAGGAGCAACTAGCCCAACTTACAGCTGCACTTCAGCAAAAAGAAGATGAGTTGGCTGCTTTACACAACCAAATAGCTAATAATACAAGCCGGGATAATGACATACATGCTACTGCAAGTCATCATAGTCACCAATCATCACCTGCAATTAGCCTTGAGGCGATCCAAAAGATGATTGCTGAGGGGGTGAAAGCCCAGTATATGCAAACTCATTACTCGATGCGTCCGGGGTATGTTAAGCCATACCCACCGGACGTTGACATGGTGTCTTTCCCAAGCAATTACCGCCAGCCGCAATTCAGCAAATTCAATGGAACCGAGTCTCCTCATAAGCATATAGCTCATTTTCTTGCAGCCTGTCAAGATACAGCCCATAACGGCGCACTTCTCTTACGACAATTTGTGCAGACGTTGTCTGGTCCAGCCTTTACATGGTATAGTAAGTTGGCACCAGGTTCAATCAAGACATGGGAGCAAATGCAAGATACTTTTCTTGAGCGCTTCTATAGCACTCAAAGAACCGTAGGCATCACTGAGTTGACCCAAACAGAGCAAAGAACAAATGAAAAGGCTGCTGATTTTATTAACAGGTGGAGAAATTTAAGCCTCCATTGCCCACAGCCAATTACCGAGCCAGAAGCGGTGCGGATGTGCATGAATAATCTGTGCCCTGACATGGCTGTTTATTTGCAAGGTGTACGGCCTATCACTTTTGAAGAGCTTGCCTCTAAAGCTACAGATATTGAGAATTACATGCAGCATGTCGCACGTCGAACAAAGACATTCACCAAGCCTGTAGAGAAAGGCGGCCAACGTGATAAGTTGCCTGCCAAGCCAAAGCAAGTGCAAACAATGGAGACGACAGCGGTGATTCCACAGTTGCAGTCCAGGGGAGCCACCACAAGAAATCAAGAGCAAAAGGGAATGCAAGCTCGCAGGAGGCCAACCCTTAGTGAGCGACAAAACAGAGAATATTCCTTCCCAAATGAGGAGGTCGATGACTTATTTATGGGCTTACGGGAGTTGAATCTCATAGAGCTCCCTAACCCAAAAAGGCCTGAAGAAGCTGCCAAGTTCAATGAACCAAATTATTGCCACTATCATCGCGTCTTAGGGCATACGCTTAAAGATTGCTTTGTGGTAAAGGATATTATCCAGAAAATGATTGATGAAGGAACAGTTGATGCAGACCTCCTTAAAAGCTTCAAGAAAGGCAAGAAAATGGTTGCAGCAAATGTCGCCACCTTTCAAGATGACTTGGTGAGTTCCGCATCTTCGAATATGACACCAATTGATAATATGACATCAGCTTACGATAAAAGAATGCTGGTCTTAAAGTCTAAGTTAATTCCAATGGTTTCCTCAGGCCATGCATCATACTATGGTCGGCAGCAAAGATGCAGCTGTCAACTTAAAAGAGAGGCTTTTCATCGATGGATCCATGCCACAAAGCTCGACCCATCAACTTTTCGAAGAGTCCAAGATAGGGGGCAGTGGCGGCCAGGAGGCCGCATGCTGCAACAAGTAATAGTACAAGGTGAAGATCCACGCTCCACGCCAAGAATAACGCAAAGATTGACAAAGCGTGTGAGCAGTCCTCATGAAGAATTCAATGTCCTCACCATTGGTGTCTTTGAGGATGATGAGGGTTCTCTTCACTTCCCTGAAGAAGAATCTCCAGAAGTTGACCAAGTTCAACTTAGATCAGGCCGCCAGTTAGTTGATCCTCATCTTTCAGCTAGAAAGGAGCCCAAAAACAAAAATGTAACCCTAAATGAAACGACCGACTTTGCTACTAATATGTCAGTCAAGTATGATATAATCTCTCACTTGAAGAAAATACCAGCTATGCTTTCTGTGTATGATGCTTTGTGTCTTTCGTCTGATTTGTGCAAGGCTTTTGTTACAGCACTTTCTTTTCCTGAGGATTATAGGGTAGAAGTGTCGCAAACAGAGACAGAAGTAGCTGAGATTTTAAATATGACGTTCACTGAGGAAGACATGCTATTAGGTTCTAAGAAGCACAACAGGCCACTTCTCATGTTTGGTGAAATTGATGAGTCGCCCGTAAATCGCATAATGATAGATGGCGGATCTGCCATAAATTTATTACCTTTGCGTACCTTAAAAAGGATTGGATATTCCAAAAAGGACTTGACCCAATCTAATGTGGTTATTCATGGCTTCAATCAATCTGGTCAGGAAGCTATGGGTAACATATCATTGGTTTTAAAGTTGGAAACACTATGCACATATGTGAACTTTCACGTGATCGATGCGGCTACCTCATATAATGCCCTGCTTGGCCGCCCATGGTTGCATGAAAATCAAGTCGTACCATCTACGCTTCATCAATGCATTAAATACAAAGATCAATCAGGGGAGACAATACGGATATTTGCTGATAAAAGGCCATTCACAATAGCTGAAGCCTTCTATGCTGATGCCAAATTCTATTTCGAGCCCGTCGATAAAGTGTGCAAGCCAAAGTCAGTGTTTGTACCAGAGTCGAATTTTATAAAGAAAGGTATTGAGGAATCCTCATCAACAACAAAGATATACCAATATATACCAAGTGGCCAAAGGAAGAAAGGAGATCCAATATTTCGTGTCGTGAATAAATCATCCTCTAATAAAGGTATTGAGTTTCCGACACCCTTACCTCCTTTGGTACAACATAAAATAAAGCAAGCTCAAAATCAATTGCACAACTCTAGCACGAGCAAAAATAAGAATAGAGTAGTTGCTCAAATAACTCTGTCAAATAAGGATGATGAATCATTACCTATTTCTTTATATGACGATAAGGTTCTTTATATGATGCAGAAAATGGGTTATGATATCATTAAAGGCCCTTCTCTATGCAATGGCCGGGGGCAGCTTGCACCATTTGAAAAGGCGTTGTCCCAAGCACAACTTGAAGCCCTACACGAAGATCAAACATTAAAGGAAAAGAGGTATGGGTTGGGGTATGATGTTTGTATGACCTCGGCTGAATTTATAGACACAACAGCAGCGGCTCCACAAATGGAGGATGGAAATCAACCCACCATTGATGAATTGGAAGAAATCAATATTGGGACGCTCGATGAGCCTCGTCCAGTTTATATTAGCAAACATTTATCTAAGGAAAGTAAAGAAGAATATCATAAATTTCTTTCGACAAATAGGGATGTGTTCGCTTGGACATATGAAGAAATGCCAGGGTTGGATCCAGCAGTAGCAGTACATCGACTCGCTGTACAAGAAGACATTCCACCGGTCAAGCAACCACAACAGAGGTTTCGACCAGATATACTCCCAAAAATAGAGGCTGAAGTCGATAAACTCATGACAGCTGGGTTTATTCGGGAAGTCAAATATCCTAAGTGGCTTTCCAACATTGTTCCTGTCAAGAAGAAGAATGGGCAAATTCGTGTATGTGTAGATTTTAGAGATTTGAATAGGGCATGCCCTAAAGATGATTTTCCAATACCTATCTCTGAAATACTTATTGATTCTACTATGGGACATAAAATATTTTCATTCATGGATGGCTTTTCGGGTTATAATCAAATAAGAATGGCACCAGAAGATGAGGAGTTAACAGCATTCCGAACACCCAAAGGTATATTCTGTTATAGGGTTATGCCTTTTGGACTTAAAAATGCTGGTGCAACATATCAACGAGCCATGACAATTGTCTTTGATGGACTATTGCACATCATCGTTGAGTGCTACATAGATGACATTATTGTAAAATCAAAACATGAAAGAGATCACTTAAAGCATCTCTCTATGGTTTTTGAACGCCTTAGACAACATAATCTGAAAATGAACCCAATGAAATGTGCCTTTGGGGTCTCTTCTGGAAAATTTCTGGGTTTTATAGTTACAAAGCGTGGAATCGAAATTGACCCAACTAAAATAGAGGCAATTGTTAAAATGCCACCACCTAAAAACCTTCATAAATTGAAGAGCCTCCAAGGTCATTTAGCATATATTAGGAGATTTATCTCAAATTTATCCGGGAGATGCAAACCTTTTTCTCGGCTTATGAGGAAAGGTGTTCCTTTCCAATGGGATCAAGCATGCCAAAATGCATTCTTAGATATAAAAAAGTATTTAATAAATCCCCCTGTCTTGAGTGCGCCAATTAAAGGACGACCATTAATTCTTTATACGGCAGCCATGCCAACATCATTAGGTGCTCTTTTGGCGCAGAATAATGATGAAGGTAAAGAAGTGTCCTTATATTATGTTAGTCGCACCCTTGTGGGGGCAGAATGCAATTATCTAGACATGGAGAAAATATGTTTAGCATTGGTATTTGCGGCACAAAAATTGCGCCACTATATGCTAGAGCACACTGTGCACCTCATTTCGAGAGTAGATCCGCTCCGATACATCTTAAATAAAATGGTTCTTTCAGGGAGATTAGCTAAATGGGCAATGTTCCTGTCACAATTTGACATTGTGTTTGTACCACAAAAAGCTACGAAAGGGCAAGCTTTGGCAGACTTTCTAGCTGCTCACCCTATTCCTGATGATTTTCCTATCGATGATGAGTTACCAGATGAAGAGATATTTGTCACATCGGTCGCCAATCCAACATGGCAAATATATTTTGATGGTGCTTGTCGGCGATCGGGAGCGGGCGCCGGCATCATCTTTGTTACGCCTAGTGGAGAAATAATTCCATATTCATTCACTTTAACCTCAGCAGTTTCAAATAATTCTGCCGAGTATGAAGCTTTAATTATAGGGCTGGAAATAGCCTTAAATATGGGATTAGACACATTGTCGGTGTATGGTGATTCCCAATTAGTTATTAACCAACTTTTAGGGATTTACATGGTAAAGAAAGAGGAATTAATGCCATATTTTCTGAGGGCAAAAGAGCTTATGTCTATGTTCACTAACTTAAGTATACAACATATCGTTAGAAGCCAAAATGAAAAGGCTGATGCGCTGGCAGGTTTGACAGCTAGCATGTCAATAAATTCTTATGAAATAATGGACGTGCGCATAGAGGAACGGAGAGTACTGCCAATACTCGCTGAGGAAGGTGAAACAACATCCTCTATAGCATTGACAGCGGATATTTGTGAAATTGAAGTAGGAGATTGGCGGACTCCATTTCTCGAATATTTACTCCACGGTTATTTACCTCTCGATGCTAGCGAAAGGACTAGAATCCGAAGAAGGTCAGTCCACTATACATGCATAAATGACATGCTTTATAGACGTTCATATGATGGTATCCTGCTGCGTTGCCTCGCTGGAAATGAGGTGATGGAAGCATTGAGGGAAGTGCATGCTGGAGTTTGCGGTGCACACCAATCTGGTCCCAAACTACATTACCAATTAAAGCATTTGGGCTATTATTGGCCTACAATGTTCGAGGATGCTATGAAATTTGCAAGAAAATGTCATGAGTGTCAGATACATGCTGACTTCATCCATCAACCACATGAGCCACTGCACCCCACCAGCATGTCCTGGCCCTTTGAAATGTGGGGAATGGATATAGTCGGACTAATTCAACCGCCATCATCCAAAGGGCATAAATTTATTCTCGCAGCAACTGACTATTTCTCTAAATGGGCAGAAGTCATACCATTAAAAGAAGTTAAGGCAGAAAATGTAGAGAATTTTATAAGAACTCATCTTATATATCGCTTTGGTGTCCCTTCGCGAATTATATCTGACAACGGGTCGCCATTCAAAAATAGACAGATGGAAAAGTTATGCGCAAAATTTAAAATAAAACATCATTTTTCTACGGCATATAATGCAGCGGCCAATGGACAAGCTGAGGCATTTAATAAAACCCTGTGCAAATTATTAAAGAAGGTGGTCTCAAAGAACAAGCGAGATTGGCATGAAAAACTACTCGAAGCCTTGTGGGCGTATAGGACCACGACACGTACACCAACTGGAATGACTCCTTACTCCCTGGTGTATGGAGGAGAGGCGGTCTTACCGTTGGAAGTACAAATTAATTCTTTGAGAGTCGCTATGCATGAGAAACTCTTAGAAGAGGAGGTCGCTAAAATGCGGTTAGAGGAATTAGAGCGTCTTGAAGGGAAACGTCTTCAAGCATTACAAAACTTAGAAGCGTACCAGGCAAGAATGTCACGAGCTTTTGATAAGCGCCTCAAAAGGAGATCATTTAAAGAGGGAGATTTAGTTCTCGCTGTTATTCGCCCCATGAATATTACACATCGGATGCATGGAAAATTTGAGCCTAAATGGGAAGGCCCTTACATCATAAAAGAAGTATATTCTAGTGGCGCATATAAAATTATTTCCCCAGATGGTGAATATTCCCCACCACCGGTAAATGGGAAATTTCTAAAGCGTTACTACGCATAAAATAAAAATAATAAAAAACGCTCCAACGCCTTACGAGCCTAAACTGTGGCGCAAAAAAAAATAATCGCTCCAACGCCTTACGAGCCTAAACTGTGGCGCAAAAAAAAAAATAATCGCTCCAACGCCTTACGAGCCTAAACTGTGGCGCAAAAAAAATCGCTCCAACGCCTTACGAGCCTAAAATGTGGCGCAAAATAATAATAAGCGCTCCAACGCCTTACGAGCCTAAACTGTGGCGTAAAAAAAAATAAGCGCTCTAACGGCTTACGAGCCTAAACTGTGGCGTAAAAAAAAGCACTCCAACGCCTTACGAGCCTAAACTGTGGCGTAAAAAAAAATAAACGCTCCAACGCCTTACGAGCCTAAACTGTGGCGCAAAAAAAAACGCTCCAACGCCTTACGAGCCTAAACTGTGGCGCACAAAAAAAAGCGCTCCAACGCCTTACGAGCCTAAACTGTGGCGCAAAAAAAATAAGCGCTCCAACACCTTACGAGCCTAAACTGTGGCGAAAAAAAAATAAAAAAAAAGCGCTCCAACGCCTTACGAGCCTAAACTGTGGCGAAAAAAAAAATAAGCGCTCCAACGCCTTACGAGCCTAAACTGTGGCGTAAAAAAATGAATAAGCACCTCAAAACAAGCCTAAACTGATGACAATAGCACGAAAATAAATAAATAATAGAGAGCTGAAACTTTTAGATTATAAATTGTAAGTGAGTAAATAAAGCATCAATGCTGCACGTTGGCATCTTGCTCACAAAATAAAAGATAATACTTCAATGCTTCACGTTGACGTCAGTTAGGTGGCGTCAGTTAGCTATAGATATGAGGCTTATTCTTCAAAGCTAACAAACGGCCAACACATGCAAAGCTGCATGCAAGGCTGCATGCATATGCACGTTCTAAAAGTGTCTTCGTAGCCCAAGTAAATACACTTATAAATACACCCAAAAAATATATATACGTATATATACACACACACACACACATGAGGCGTGTCGAGTTCCAGATGCAAAAAAAAACAAATACTTTTGCACCCGGACCTCGAGGGGGCATTTGTTGACACCAATTTTGTCCGAAAATTTTACGGCACGTTACTTTCCAAGATTTTTGCGTACTGTACATATTACATTTGAGCAGCGAAATTTTATGACATGTTTGTGGTGCGAGTGAGAGTCTCGTGTCAAATTTTCAGCTTATTCGGAGCACATATGCTCACTCGAATAGGATAATACGGCCGGATGGCGTACGCAAAGCACGAGTCCACCTTCCGAGATTTTTTTGTATGTGCTACATATTACCATCGAGTGGCGAATTTTTATGGCATGTTTGTGGTGCAAGTGAAAGTCTTATGTCAAAGTTTCAGCTCATTCGGAGTACATATGCTCACTCGAATAGAATGATACGGCCGGATGACGTACGCAAAGCATAAGTCCACCTTCCAGGATTTTTTGTGTGTGTTACATATGACCATTGAGCGGCGAATTTTTATGGCATGTTTGTGGCGCAAGTGAAAGCCTCGTGTTTAATTTTTAAGTCATTCGGAGAACAAATGCTGCTCGAATAAATTGATATAGTCAAAAGACGTACGCAAAAGCAAAAAAAAGAAATCCATGCTAATAGCCATATACACTCACGTGCTATATGCATGCATAAAGGAAAGTCAAAATAACAGCACGTCCAGCAACTGCCCATGTTAACAGCACGTCTAGCAACTATCCACTTTTGCCTTCTCCATAAATAAAAAAAAGGGAGCTTAACTACCCATTATGTGCATGCATGCATGAATTAGGAGGGACCATGAACCCCAACGTCCAGCACATTAGCCCACTCATTTGCATGTTGTGCGTGTGAAGAGGCTTTGGTTGCAATAAAAAAAATTAAATAAATAAAACTAGGAAAAGAAAATCAAAGTGAGAAGTTACTATAACTTCTCTTCATAAACCACCCCTCATCCTTGCTCTATAAATAGGGGGTAATGGTATAGAAAAGAGAGGCTCTTTGGAGGAAAGAAAGAGGGGAAAGGCTGTCCATTTGGAGAGAAAAGGAGAGCTTCGGCAAACACTTGAGAGCAAAAAAAAAAAGATCTAGAGAGAAAGATAGAGGGAGAGCCGGCGGGTGTTTTGAAGAAAAGGTGAGATACTCGCCCCTTCTCTTCGTCCTCCGAGGTAGCCATGGCGGTATGAATTAAGAAGCTTTCTTCTTCCTCTATTTTGTTTTCCTCTTCTTTTATACTTTTTGCCCCCTTGGTTCGGTCCCGTTAGGCGGATACAAACCCAAAGAACGAGGGCTTGATCCCTCGTCTCTTAAGTTCGGTCCCCTACAAATGGATACAAATCGAGGCGAGGCATGAAGACCTCATTTTCTCGGTTCGGTCCCGTTAGGTGGATACAAACCCAAAGAACAAGGGCTCGATCCCTCGTCTCTTAGGTTCGGTCCCCTACAAATGGATACAAACCGAGAGTGAGAAGATTGAAAACCCCATTGCTTCAATTCGGTCCCCTCAATTGGACACGAATTAGGGGTGGGTATATGCTGCAAAAAAATAATAAAAATGCATGAACAAATGTTAAAAAAAAACAACAACCTTCGCCTCGGTTACGCTACATGCTAGTGGTAATACAAGGTGGAGCCAAACATTTAATTTATATCACATGACATACTCAAAACTTATGGCATGTTAGTAGTAATATAAATATTAAAACAACAAACTTCGCCTCGGTTACGCTACATGCTAGTTGTAATACAAGGTGGAGCAAAACTCTTAATTTCTATCACACGACATAACCAAAATCTATGGCATGTTAGTAGAAATATAAATATTAAAACAACAAACTTTGTCTCGGTTACGCTACATGCAAGCGCTCGACATTCGCAAGCGCTATGCAATGTTAGTAGTAATACAAGGCGGGGCAAAACAATAAAATAATTAGTTCCAAACTTTCATACACTACGTGCATAAAATCCATGGCGCACTAGTAGTAATATAAATATTAAAACAACAAACTTCGTCTCGGTTACGCTACATGCAAGCACTCGGTATTCGCAAGCGCTATGCAATGCTAGTAGTAATACAAGGTGGGGGAAAACAATAAAAAAAATATAAAATGATGACATACTTCTATTACGCTATATGCCTAAAATATATGGCATGTAGCAATACAAATGTTAAAGAAATAAACTTCGCCTCGGTTACGCTACGTACAGGCGCTTAATATTTGCAAGCGCTATGCAATACTAGTAGTAATACAAGGCGGAGCAAAACAAAAGTAAAACAAAATAATGAAACACTCAAATTACACTACGTGCAGTAATAAAATATTAAAAAAAAACCAAACTCCAATCAGGCAACCCTCATAAGTTCATCAAAATTAAATGCTATGACATGTTAGCCAAATAATATGAATACAACTGAAATAATCAGGAGACATAGGGGTCAATATCCAAATGAGGCCTTTTTATAGCTTAAATCAACAAAAAAATCGAGTTTGGCATACATATTCCCTAAGTAAAAAAAAAGAGAGTGATACAAATGTATAGCTTCCTTAAGCTAGCTTACGTATGCATGCAAGAGTTAAAATCTTTTAGCAAAATAAGCTGCGGCATTCATGAAGGGATTAATTATCTTCTCAAATTATTAAAATTAATTATTAAAATGGTGATAATACACAGAAAAGCTAAAAATAAATTCTATGCAAACAACCATATACGCCCACATGACCTGCATGCTCGTGTGCTGTAGCCCAGAAAATAGAGGTTTCGGCAGTCCATGATAGCAAAGAAAAAATGCTAAAGAAATGAAAACTATTAAGCCCACGTCTATACTAAGGTTGCATGCATGCATGATCCATTAATTAGTTACCTTGCTTGTTGATTAGCCTATTAAAGATCAAGACAAATAGCATTCGCATGGAGGTTCTCCGCTGCCAAAACCAATCACAATGCTTCAATTGTTCATCCACAATAATATACATACAAGTGAAATAACCCCCCGAGCAAACATCCATCAGCGACGCCAAGATTGAAGACCTTTTCTTTTATATTTTTGTAATAGTCATATGTTGTAATTTGTTGTAATGTTTATGTTGGAATTCTTAATCAGGGGTTTTCTCGCAAAGAGATGTAATTAACAGAATTTTTATGTAAATGTATTAATTCTGGAAGTAATGGACCCGCAATACCTGATTCCTTTGTCTCATTCTCAATTAAATTTAATTAACTTGTCTCTAATGACGCGGATGCGGGTTCACACCATTTTCCCGTCATCACAGGTTTGCAGCAATGCAAGATGCGAGACTTAATTGCCTGAATGTACCATATGTTTTGCGATTCAGTCAGGATTGTGGGTAAATGGTAACTACTGCTGTAATCCCTTTTTGTTTCCGGCTGCCAACCTGTTCTGTCGTGAAACATTTTCGGTACATATGATATTTCGGATACTTTTGTGCAATGCTATTTCTTTTTCTTTTAGTAATATCCAATTGTAGTTCTTATGCTCATGGTGCTACAGTTTTGCCTGCTTCTTCAAGCATGGTCTAGTCATCTCGTGCTGTTTCGTATATGTGCCTCTCCTTTGCTCATTACTGTAGTATAATTGACAAAACTACAAAGGTAATTAAAAAAATTGCTCGTCTTCCTTAAACAGGAAGGGTTGAACAGCGCACTAGGATCAGGAACAAATTGAGCATTTCAGAAGTGCTCGCAATTTGTTTCTGATCGAATTATTATCTCCCCTCGAATTGTATCGTAGTGCTCAAGTGTGACTAAACAAGCAAGCCAGCCAAACAAAGTGAACTCCTCTGCCAAATGCCATGATCGCCGTCCGCCTCCTCCTCGGCTTCTTCTTGCCTGCCGACGTCGCAAGTCGCAACCCGGTCAACCAGGAGCTGAACTCACTCCTGGCTAGGCTAACCCACTGTGGTCGCACGCCGGGCACCCCGAGCCCGCGCTCCATGTATCACTCAAAACTACTCAAGTGAGTGGCACGAATCGCCGTGCGAGCGTGCACGTGTGTAACGCGCCTCCCAGAACACGTCGGCCTCGCGCGCGGAGGACGAGCTCGTTCCGCGTAGGCAGGCAGGTTGGCAGCGTCGGACAGGCGGTGGCCGACGCGCCCGTAACGTGTCGTTGTTGAAACGTCCCAAAACTTCGAAGTTTTTAGATTCTGTTTGAATTTCGGTTGAATTTGAACTTTTGCCACATTGAGAAGTCTTTTCTTCCATTTCCGCTTTCCTCTTATGGAATCTCGTTTCCTCCCTGGCCTTGGCGCCATTTCATTTCATGCCACCTCCCCTGTTTCCCTTGCCTCACACCAGTCCGTTGTTCATGCGTCGTCTGCCATGTCGTTCGCCGTTGGAAGCACTCAAACACAGTACAGTGTCACACCATCTCGCCGACGAAGCCATAAATGATCGTCTAAAGCATTTAGGCCTCTAAAAATAATTTTTGTAATTAATAACGACAAATGTTTAAGGGACCAACATATTTGTCGAGATGATTAAAAGGTTTAGTTCCGGATTTTAATGACGTCATGAAAAAGGTATGTAAAGATGATCAAAAATTGACATAGATCAAGACATGACTCAAGATAAAGATATATTGTAGCATAATGACCTCTTTATAGCCTTTATCGGTCTCGGTGTTTGGTAAAAAAGACCGAGTTTTTGGAATAGATGTTGTACCTAGTGTGCGGTACTACCGGAGTGCAGTATGATCGCACTTTAGTTGGCGGTAGCTAATTTCCAGATATGTGCATTTTTGGAGCATTTTCTCTCATCTGGAAATTAGTACTACCGCAGCTGAAGTGTCATACTACCGCATGATCGATATTACCGGGCATGTGAGTGTGGTGCTACCGATATTTGATTTAACGGCTAGTTTTTGTGCATTTAATGAACCTTAAGTAGCTGTTGAATAGTAGGTGCGGTAGTATTGATCATTAAATGGCGGTAGTATCACATCCTCTAATTTTTGGAGATTTCGACCCCAACAGTTATTCTGTTGAGTGGAGGCTATAAATAACTTTCCACCAACAGAAAGTAAGAACTCTTAGATCTCATTGAATACACTTGAGTTCTTGCTACTCTCTTCAACTCATTTGCTCTATTTTTATATTTTGAAATTGTTGAGATCATTCAAGTACATTGTATCTTCTAGTTGATCATTGTGGTACTTGAAAACCTTCAAACAAGTGTAATTGGCTTATTATTCTTGGTGGTTGCCAACATCTAAACGGCTTGAAAGAGTTTGCACAGTGATATCTTCAAAGAAGATTGTGAAGAGATGTAACATCCTGAAAAATATAAATAATAAATTATGGAGCTTTTGGATTATTTTATTTGCTTTACATTTGAATTTGGAGTTTATTGACTTTTTGTAAATAAAAAGGAACTTCAAAAGTAAAGAGAGGGAAGAAATCCACACATAAAACGACACAACCTGAACATCAAATAAAGAATCTGAAAAGTTGATCCATAAAATGCCAAGGAAGAATATTTGGTTTAACCATGAAATCTCACCTCTAAAAATAATGGAATAAATAGTAAAGGAGTGTACAAAATAAAAATGTTAACAAATATGAATATATGTGTATAGGCATACAAATATGCATAACATGAAAGTGGCCTCTGCAGAAATTTAAGAGAGCAAATAAAATTAGAATTATATATACAAGTATATATGCATATATATGAATGAAAAATGCAGAAAATAAAAATAAAAGAAATAAGAAAAGAAAAGGAAAAAGGAAAGCCGGGTCGGCCATCACCCCGGCCCAGCCTCCTCTCCGCACGCGGCCAGCGCGCCAGCGCCCGCGCCCCGCTCGCGCTGCTCTGCCTCTGCCGCGCGGGCCCGCGACTCGCGCCTCGCTGTCACCCGCCCCCACGCGTCAGATACTTCCCCGACCGGTGGCCCGCTTCGCCCCCGCGCCTCTTTCCCTGGCTGGTGGACCCCCGCCCGCTCTCTTTCTTCCTCCTCCCTCTTCTTCTCCACGCGGCCGCGACGCAGCCCTCTCTCTCGCGCTCGCTCCTCTGCACAGCCAATCCTTCGCTCCCTCTCTCACCTCGCGAGCAAGTTCAAAGCACCCACAGGAGGGGGAATGCATCTCTCCCGCCATCTCTCTCCTACAAAATCTCGGCAAGATTTCGTTCATTCCCCCATCCCTCGCGTGAACAGCGGAGCGCCACATGCCGCCTCGCCGCGCCCCCTCTCCCGGCTATAAAAGCCCCTCCTGGGAGTCCAAAACGCGCCACAATACCACCTCCATCCTTCCCCCGCAAACAATTGAGCCTTAGCACCCCAATTGCCGCCGGCCCCCTCCTTCTTCCCGAACTCCGGCGCCGCCCTCCCCGCCGATTCCCACCGAAGTAACTCAATTGCTTTCGCCCACACCCTCCTCGGAGCATCGCCAACTCATTCCAAGCCCTCCCCACACCTCCCGTGGCCTCCACCTCGCCGGCATCGGTAGCCATCCCTGGACCGCCGCCGTCGCACGCCGCCGGCTCGCCACCATGCTCCTCCATCCCCGACGACTGCACCAGAAGACTCACCAGCTCACGAGGATTATAAATCACGAAGTCCCCGGAACTCTCCGGCCGCCGCTCGCCGCCGTCACCGCCGCCTTCTTCTTCCTCTGCCCGGCTCCTTCCCAGCGCTACTTTAGGGGGATTTCTTACCCCTATAGGGTAAGCATCGCTCGGTTGTCCGAGTGGCTTTCAGCGCTATCTCTCCCCCCCCCCTCGTTCCCGCGGCGCGCGTTCGGGCTCCGCGCGTAGCGGTCGAGTTTCTTTTAATTTCTGCGCTGACAGGTGGGCCCCGCTCGTCAGCCGCTGCGGGACCGCCGGCCCACTGACAGCCGGACCCCACCCGTCAGTGTATAATGTCGCTGACATGTGGACCCCACTGGTCAGAGACTCAGGATTAAACGAAATAATAAAAAGATAAAAATATTAAAATAACCAGTGGGTCCCACCTGTCAGATATTTTATATTTTCTGGAATTAATTAAACCTGAGAACTTCAAATAATCATAACTTTTTCATTTTAACTCCAAATTGGATGAGACAAATTTCCAAATTCATCTAAAATCAAGATCTGTCCAATGGAACTGAAATTATGAATTTTAGAGCTCATTAGAATTTTAGTGATATTTACTGTGGTTTGCATAATTGAATTAAAAGGCTAAAATCCAAATTAAGGGAAGTAATAAAAGAAATCTATTTTGGTTAAAGGTTCAAATTTAAAGACTACCAATAATTATAATTAAAATCTATGCCCATGTTTGACATGCCTCCATTACATAAAAGTTTAGCCGTAGGTCTTGTTAGTTAATAAATATTGAAATACAACTTTGTACAGCAAGCCTTGTTATACAGATACGTTTATATTAAAACTAGTAACACCTAAAATGTAAAGCCTTACTAAGCGAAGGTATATATATGTATATATATAAGCATCTATAAGTATATGTAAGTAAGCAATTAGAGAAATGTGGATAGCATGTATGCAACCCATTAACAATTATGCTAGTGCAATTTTTATACACCTTGGACCCTATTGAAAATATAAACCCTATCATTAGCATACTGCCAACCATAAAATCTTAAATAGCAGCTAAAGTAGGAGCAAGCTAATAATAGTGCCATTAATTAGGTCTTGACACTAGCTTTGTTACATGGTACATAATAAACATTAAGTGCAATGGTATATAAAGCAAGCTGGGATTCGTACCAATGGATCCTAATTTAAATTAAACTTAAACTAACGATAAACGAAGATACATAAAGCATGATAATGGGATTATTGAAGATTTATAGAATAAGTACAGATCTCATCCATCAGTCCAGTTTGCCCTTACCATAACCCGAGTTGCAAGGAACGCATAACCAAAAGATAAAATTGGGACACTAAACTCCAACACCAGTCCATAGGTCTAACCTAACTCATGGAACTTCCTTGATAAATAACAAAATAATAAAAAGAGATTATTAATATCGTATGCTATTACCAACCTTGCCTCAAATCACCCAAAATCACCCATTAACTCATAACGATACTAAAATTGAGTTTTATTTGGATTTAACTGGAATCTTTGAGTTATTTGCTTTCATTTGGATTCAGTCGTTTGCCGCGTAATTAGAAATTGGGAGTCGTGAAGATTCAGTGGACCCAGTGAGATTAAGCTCGAAGTAAAGATAGAGACCAGAAGCTCAAGAGAAAGCATCGCGTGAGCTCAAGACCGCGAACCGCGCCAGGCGAGTCAATACTTTGATCATGTTGAACCTACATTTTCTACAAACTACTTTGGTTTAAATTATCAAATTGCATGCTATTATTTTATATGCAAATACATGTTAATTTAAGATTTTAGTTACATGTCCATTGCTTGCTTGACTAATATTACACCTCCTTTGAAATATTTGAATATGTGAACCTTGTCGCCTTAGCAAAACTATAATGATAACTTTTCAAAAGTAAGTCCGTAATTTATATGATGTGCTTAGTATTGTTTAGGTAATCATGGGCGCGAGAACGCCCAAACATCACTTTAATCATGAGAAAAATTTGGTTGGGTCAGTCATGGTGGTAATGACTGATAAATGTTGGATATGATTATTTTATGTTTCCAAAAACCCCAATATGCTTTAATATCTGGGCGGATTGGTTCGATGGTGTGAGAGTGTGGTGCAGTGGAAGCACAAAGTGGTTAGTGGTAGACCGCCCAGATACCACTAAGGACCGAATCTTGTCATGACCTCCCGGGTAAAACAGTACAACCACAAGTTCGTAAAGTATGACTTGGCTTAGTAGATTTACCGGACCCTAGAAGTTATCCTTCCAGGAGGTGGTGTGGGATAGTGCAAGCGGCAGTCCGTGTGACGGCTTGAATGGGACACCCGGGTAGGGTGAAGTTCTGCTGTGGTGGGCTAGCAGGGGTGGGGAGCCAGCTGCTAGACGTTCAGAAGGAGAACATCCCGCACAACGTATGGGACCCACCGCAAGTGGGAGCGACCCATAGGGTGAAATGATGGAAGGGGCGAGGTACTTTGAACGGTTATTGTGATGGTCTGCTCAACCACATGACTAAGGAATCGTGTGGGGTAACGAGTTGATTATCTCTTGTGGTGAAAGTGTACAAACTCTGCGGAGTCAAAACTATTCGAATAGCCGTGCCCACGGTCAAGGGCGGACATGGGACCTTAACTAGATATAGTTCTGTTTACAAAAATATTGAAAAATGGGAATGGAAAAGTGGAAGGGCAGAGGAAAGCCCTGATTTGAGTTGTCCTGGGTGTCGTCCCAGTGGTAAGTTAAGCGGCTATAACGCTGAAAAATGTCATACGGTGTGATGCCGTATGTATGGAGAAATTATGGTGATATTAGGCATATGGTGTGATGCCATATGTATGGAAATTCATATTAATATTCCTTGAACATTATGCTTTTGTTCAAATGCTAGGTCTTAGGAATTTTTATATAATTGTATTCAAAAGCACTCTTTGCAAAACAAAATAAACATAAGCCATCCTTTGTTAAGCCATGCATATTATCTACTTGCATTCTGTGTATTGGTTCGCTGAGCACGGGGTCGGAGTGCTCACGCTCGCTTTTGCGGCAAAATTCAGAATCAGGAGTCAAATCACCTCGCCTCAGCAACAAGAGTGGACAAGCTGGCAGATAAGATGAAGATGAAGATGTCAAGGGCTAGGTCGCGAACCTCCAGTTGGCTGCCTGTGGGCATGTCCTGAAGGTCCCACCTGTGTGCTTCGTTCTTCCGCTGCTGCAATTTAATGATTTCGGCCTCATCGGCTCATGTGTAAGTTTGCTATTATATTTACGTTTCCGCATGATATGTACTTTGATAATCAGAACTGTAACTGTGTGCACCATCTACTGATCCAGGGAATAGTGCAGTTAAACACAGTAGATTCCAGATTATAAAATCTGGGTCTGACAAGAGACCTGGCACAGTTGTGAAAGATCGGAGCTCATCTCCTAGAGTTGGAAAGAGCAACCATAGTAGATTGGGGACATGCTCAAGATTGTGCAAAGAGCCAACTTGATTAGTTATTGCTCCCACAGTGTGGATTAGGGAAGACCGGAAGTCTTTGAGACCACAGAAAAATATTGCGTGTCGTCTTTGTGGTTTAATCCTTTTGCCTTCACTTTTCGCACTTACATTTCTAGCAATTACTTGATTGACTTGTTTAGTTAGAATTGTATCTTGTCTAACCATAGGTTTGTGGTGCCTTAGTAAAACATAGATAATTTAGGCCTTGAATTGTGCAAAACTCTTTCAATCAGCTTATGCTTGCTATAAAATTGTGCTTTAGATAAAAGAATTTAAAAACATCATATTCACCCCCTCTAGTTGGTTATCCTTGATCCTACACCATCACACCGCTCCCCAGCCATGCACAGCTAGCTCGCCGTTGTGACCTCGGCTGCCACCTGCTCGATGTATGTCGACACCTTAAATCACCTCACCAATACGTGTGCATGCCCTAGAGAGATGCACCACACCTCGCGATGGCAACACTGCCGTCGACCTCGCTGAAGAGCCTCAATTACCAGCACAATCGTCCACATGCCATCTTTGTCATGGCCAAGCCGTTGTCGCCATCGCCTTTCGTGACCTTTAAAGCTAAGTTAAGCTGCTCTATAAATTGCATTGGCACTCAATTGCACACCCCAAAGCTTTCCCTCCCAACTCCAGTCAAGAAATGTCGTCGCCGTGTCCACGCCAGTGAGCCCCAAAATCCAGTTTTCCCTCTAGCCTTAATTATGACCCAATTCCTCTTGGTCATAGCACCTGTAGGACACCCCGAACCCAACCTAGACCATGCCGACCCACCCCGTCACCCTTAGGCCATCAGCGTCGTGCGCCGCTTCCAGCCAAGCATGGCCAACATGGACAGCCACTCACAGGCCAAACCCAGCCAATCCACTACTACCGCTAGCTTTCTTTGGCACCGTAGATGCTCAAATCACCTTTAGCTTTATCATAACCCCACTGGAGCACCACTGTGCCATGGCCCTGCTTTGGTGAGCCCTTTCCACCGCTAGCCTTCTCTGGTGCCCCTTTGACCACACTTATACCAAAAAATGGAACACTCAGGTCCCGCTAGCCTTCTTCGTGCCACTGCTCGCCACCGATAACCACTATAATCACCCAATTTCCCTATTCGTCGCTTGCCTCTGCTTAGGTGGCCATGGGCGAGCTCAAGCCAAACATGCTTTGTGCCTGGCAAGCTAAGCTTTTAGGCTGACTAAGTTGTCTTGAAACAATGAACAACCCTGTAGGCCAAATGGGCTAAGCCCACTAGCTGAAGCACATTACTGTTCAAACTAGCCCAGTACTATTTATGGCCGAGCCCAACACTATTCAACCCAACTAAAGCAAGCCCAACCTAATACTATTCATACAACTTGATCTGTTGGGAATAGTGTCAGCCTATTACTATTCATCCAAAACTCGTAAAGCAAGTTTATACCCATTTTGACCGTCTCGAGTGCGTTTAAACCATTTTCAGTTCTGCTTTAGTCACTCAAACTCCATTTAAACCCTCGCCATTCAAAACTACCTATGTTCAACTTTTACCAGATTTTACCTCTTTTTGTTTTATTTTATTTTCTAAGCTTGTATTCCAGCGAGGATGAATTTATTTGTTTAATTCTTTTGCGATAGCACCCAAATTAGTTCAGTTGTCCATCCTAGGAGCAGATCAAGGCACAAGAAACTTAGCACCAGTTGAAGAATTTGGATAGGAAGGTAAGTCAGATGTCTTTGATCATGCTGCTCCTACATTATTATTTATTACTTTCATTATCGTTATTTATGCATTGTTATTTATTTAAAATAATTATTTAGAATGACATGATAACTAGTTAAGTTCTACCACTAAAAAAGACATGCTATATTTGAAGACCATATCCGTCTTGCCAACCTTAATAAGTAAATCTATATAATTAATCATTGGTAGATTAGACAATCAAATGTTTTATCTACACTACTAAGATTGTTTTGTCGTCTTGCCGATAGATTTTTAAAATGGTACTAGAATTGAGGATAATTCGTGAAAAAACAACAGATGGTTGAAGTCCATGACCTCACCTTAGGGCGAAGACTTCGGTATAAGTTGGCGGTACTATGTTGTAATGCACCAAGCATATCGTTGGTGGCCTCATTGAGAAAAGTAAGGACTATAATCTTATGCTGAATAAAGAATACAGAAACCACTTAACCACCAGTTTTGACTTTATCACATATGGTCTAGTACACTGTTCGATTCGATCAAATGTCTATAGAAGGGTTAGCTATCCCAGTGTTTCAAGAAGGCCCGCAAAAAAGGGGTGAAAATGGAAGTGGAACTGAAAAAATCACTTGTCATTTTTTACAACGGTAGGTCCACTCAACGTCGGGCTGTGATTTCCACTTTGGTCTATGAATTCTCCACAATGTTGTTTGGCCTTGAGCCTAACGGGTAGAAAGCTAGATAGAATAGAGCAGCGGCGACATTGTTATCTCAACTCAACCACACACTATCATGTTGTGTGTCTATTACATGACATTGAAAGTTTAAGACAGTTTGTGGATAAATTTGGGCAACTCTACATAGTAAGACTTAAAATATTTGGATACGCCGTGCTACAGTTGCAATTATCACAGATGATTCTTAACCATCTGTGATAATTGGAGACATCACCACAGACGGTTTTTAATCTGAACCGTCTGTTATAATATCATAGACGGTTGTTAACAAAAACCACCTGTGATAATTTCATATATTACAGACGTTTCTAGTCATTGCTAGTAACGTAGATGGTCATGTTTGTAAAATTGTCTGTGATAATTATAACACTAACGGTTGTCCAAAACAATCTGTGATGAGACGTATAACATAAATTTTTTTTTAGTAGTGCGGAGGACTCATGAAAAGCCAACCTTGACAAATACCTCCGACAAGAATTGCATGAGTGAACTTTGGAGTAGCTGCTCGGCAAGCCATTCATCACTTCATCACATCACCATGGTAGGTCAAGGAGTTTTGTAGCTACACGTAATCAGTTCAGGTTGCCATGGACTTAGGCATAGGCTTCGATGAAAGAAGTAAAAGAAATCTGGATTTCATCTTCAAACAGATGGTGGTCATTTGGATTTTTTTTTTGGCTTATAGCTGAAAAGTATTGTAGCTGGCTGAAAAATATTGTAGCTGATAGTGGCTTATTTAGCATAATTAAATTTAAAAAAATTTAAAAATATAAAAATATGTTAGCCTATTACGTATAATACAAACAAATACGGGAAAAAAGAACCAGCAAAAAAGCTCAACAAAAAACCAAAAGTTCAGAAAAAAACGAAAATTATAAATAGTAAAAAATAAATCAAAAGCTAAAAGCTGAAGACAAAAACGATCACAGTCAAAAATCGGTATTTGAGGAGAGAGAGAGACGAGAGAAAATTGAGATGAGGAAGAGGGTGGTACCAGATAAACAGTATAATTAACTTTAGTACATAATTTGGTAAACTAATTAATTGATTAATTGCACATGTGGCATACCATCATTGGCCCTGTACATGCCCTGCATCTGAGCGGAACTCATATCACATGGTGGCCGTCGTGCAGAGGCCGCTAGGCCATCAGATATCGGGATTAAGCTTAACAGTAGCTAATGACCCCACCGGATGGGCAGAACCAGCTCGCCCCTCACTAATCCCCAGCCATCTCCATCAGCAAGCCCTCTGTCTGTCCTCGCCAATCACTCACCAGTCGCCGCACATGATTGCTCCACACGTACACCTTTGCCCGGCGGGCCCCGCAGCCCTCGTTCCAGATCGTGGACTCATTAGCTTAGCCAACAAGACAATGGAATCCAGTCATAGTTCATTCCCAGGTCATTCCGGCTTGAGTCATGGAACAAAATATTTCGGTAGTGATTTATTCTAATGTATCATTCCGTAGTATAATATAATAACATATATTTATGAAAACATATATAAAGATGAGAGTAGATATAGACTCTATTTATCATATTGCCTATACGTTTTTGAGACAAAATAGATAGGGAGTATGTTGGGCCAGCCCAACAAGCTGAGCCTCAACAACCCATGACCTAGGGTTCCTAAGCCTCAGGAACCTATATACGCACTACATCCTCACACGCACAATAGAGCAAGCAAGTTGCTAGCGCCATTGGTATAGAAGAATGAAACACACATGCGAAAGGAGATATGGAACTGCCGCTCGCCATCCTTTAGAATCGCCGCTTCCGCTTGGGAGGATTGCTTCGCACTTGCCATCACCGTAGTGCCACATGGATGCACACCTCACTCTCCTCTCTTGTTCTTTTGTAATTGAGGTTTTTTTTTTGCTTTCTTCTCAAATCTATTTTTTCCTTGATTTCTTGCCTTCAAGATGGATTGGGTGAAGTCCGTCTTTGTTGATTTCTTGCTTTCTTCTTAGATCTAATTATTTTTTCTTTGATTTCTTGCCTTTGAGATGGATTAGAATGAGATATTATTTGTATGTTGGTGGGTACCATAATCGACGGTAAGCACAATTCTGCCCAGAAATGACCAGGATTGACCAGAATAGCCAGAATTAGCTAGAATAGAGGGCGGTATGGGATGTAGCCTGTTGTATACGGTTTGGATGATGGTAGACAAATTCTAGCTATTCGGACCGGTTCCGAAATGGAATTGATAAGCCTAATCCCAACCTGCAACAACATCACCTCTTGTTCTCTTCTTTACTCTTTTTTTCGTTCCTCCTTTTCTTTATATTTTCTTTTCCTTTTTAGTTTCCCTTACAAAAGTATGTTTGAACACCAATAAGTCATAAAAAATGGTTCAGTTTTTACAGGAGCCTCAAAAAATTCCTACCTTCAAAAAGATCCGAAATGGAAAATGATTTGAGCTCATTTTCTCTGCAATTTTGTGCTATTAGCATTTGCAGGACGTAAAACCACAACTGTCCCTTCTCTGTTGTTCCTTTTAACCAAAGAGGGGCAAATTGTACATGGGGTTTGACCTAGGTTCGAATGGTAAAAGTAGCATCATGCGCTTTCCATAGCAAAAGTGAAGGCGAAGGGCGGGCTTTTGGGCGATGATACCAACGTATGGATCTTGAAGCAAATTTAATAACGAGAAGATTTATTCTAATCCCACAAGCTTTTAGATAGATGAGTAGGAAAACATGTCAAGCAAAAACATAATCGATGAGGGGGGGTCGGAGAAAATTAAACGCTAATTTTGTTCGTGCAGCGGGCGGTGACAGGCTGACAGCTACGGACCCGGGAAAACCACCCGACTTCCGCGCCCCTCCCCTTCCTCCGTTCTCCTCTCCTCTCCGCACACGACCCTCTCCCGCCGCCCCAAACCAACGGCATTAACTGCAGACACAACGCAACGCAACGCAACGCGCACGCGCACGGCGGGAAGGCGCGGCCGCGCGGGAGGACGGAGGCGAAGCGGGCGTATGCGCGCGCGCGAGCGAGCCGTTCCGCCAAAATTCCACCCTGATACGATCGTCGTTTAATAACCGAGGCACAGGCGGCGAGGAGAGGACGAGGGGGAGGGGAGGTGAGGCATTATGACGAACAACTTCTTGACGACGATACGGAGCCTGAAGCTGATCGAGGGGTGCAAGGCCGCGCAAATCTACGCCTTCAACTCGGCGGGGGCGGGGGCGTCCACGTCTGGCTCGGGGGATGGAGGAGGCGGGGGGCGGCCCCCGCCGCCGCCCCCGCCGCGCAGCTTCTCCCTGCGCTCCGCGTCGCTCTGCTACCCGCACGCGCCCTCCACGTTGGGGGCGTTCGTGGCCGACTCGCCCCTGCCCTGCGGGCTCCCGACGGCGGCGGCGCTCGAGCCGGCGCTGGACGTATGCCTGCGCCCCGTCGACCACGTCGCGGCGCTCGCCGCGTCGTTCCGGCGGATGTCGTCGGCCGAGGTCGAAGGAGACGACCTCTGCGACGTGTACCTGGAGCAGCACGCGCTGTTCCACGCGCTCGGGGAAGCCCGGCTGCTGCGGCGGGCGCTGCGGGCCGCGCGCGTCCACGCCGCCGACCCCCACCGTCGCGTCGTGCTCGCCGCCTGGCTCCGGTACGAGCGCCGCGAGGACGAGCTCGACCCAAAGCCACCGCCGCTCGCGCCCTGCACCTCGACGACCCCTCTCCTCGAGTGCCCCTGCGCCGCGGTCTTCTCCGGGGAGTGCTCCGGCGTGGACCCCGTCTGCCCATGCCGCCTCCCGCCTCCTCCTCCCGCCACCCCTCCCTCTCACCGCCTCAGGCGCAACACATCAAACACCTACGAGGTGGGCGAGGATGACGAGGAGGAGACCAATGACCTGTGGTTCGTCATCGGCCAGGATGAGGTGGCGTGCGAGCGCTCCTGCATCGCTGCGCTCTCCAAGCCGCTCACCACGCTCCTCTACGGCGGGTTCGCCGAGGCGCAGCGCGACCGCATTGACTTCACCCGCGACGGCATCACGCCGCGCGGTATGCGTGCCGTCGCCGCCTACAGCCGACACGACCGCCTCGATGACTTCCCGCCCGACACCATCCTCGAGCTCCTCGCTTTCTCCAACAAGTTCTGCTGCGAGGGCCTTAAGGCCGCCTGCGACAACAAGCTCGCCGCCATGGTGCGAGGCGTGGACGACGCCCTCTCCCTCATCGACCTCGGCCTCGAGGAGGCCGCCCACCTCCTCGTCGCTACCTGCCTCCAGGCCTTCCTGCGGGAGCTCCCCAAGTCGCTCTCCAATCCCGATGTCGCGCGTCTGCTCTGCAGCCCAGAGGGCCGGGAGCGCCTCGACATTGCTGGAAACGCGTCCTTCGCGCTGTACTACTTCCTCTCGTACGTTGCCATGGAGGAGGACATGAGGTCGAACACCACGGTGATGCTGTTGGAGAGGCTATGCGAATGCGCGGAGCTGACATGGCAGAAGCAGTTGGCATTACACCAGCTCGGGTGCGTGATGCTGGAGCGCGGCGAGTTCAAGGACGCGCAAGGGTGGTTTGAGGATGCCGTCGCCGAGGGCCACGTGTACTCGCTCGCCGGAGTTGCACGCGCCAAGTACAAGCGCGGGCACAAGTACTCGGCATACAAGCTGATGAACAGTGTCGTCGGGGACTACGAGGCTGCCGGTTGGATGTACCAAGAACGCTCGGTGTATTGTGTCGGGAAGGAGAAGATGGCTGATCTCCGGGCAGCGACAGAGCTTGACCCGATGCTGTCTTACCCGTACAAGTACCGTGCCGTTGCGTTGTTGGAGGAGGACAAGATCGAGTCGGCAGTTGCAGAGATCAGCAAGGTCCTCGGCTTCAAGATGGCGACCGACTGCCTTGAGCTCCGGGCATGGTTCTACCTTGCACTTGAGGACTATGAGTCTGCCGTGCAGGATGTCCGGGCGATATTGACGTTGGATCCGAATTACATGATGTTCCGTGGGAAAATGCATGGGGAACAGCTGATCGAGCACCTCCGAGCGCAGGTGCAGCAGTGGGATATGGCGGATTGCTGGATGCAGCTGTATGACCGGTGGTCAGCGGTGGACGACATCGGCTCTCTAGCTGTTGTCCAGCAGATGCTCGCCAGGGAACCTGGGAACAGCAGCTTGCGGTTTCGACAATCGCTCCTCCTGCTAAGGCATGCACCTATAACTCCCTCCTTTCATTTGCTGAAAACAAATCCCATTTCTAAAAATTTGGAAAGGACAAATCCCACTTGTTGAACTGCAAGTTTTACATTTACATTACCTATTACATGGTCATTATACATAAGCAGATTTGATTGAACAACTCTTCCTGCACACTTTCATCCCATAGTTATTTGGATCAAGTTTACCTTGTCTAGATGATCATAGCCTAGTGCTTTCTTTTATACATAGTGTGGAACCTTTATTCAATTCAGAAACAAATTCACAAAAACAAGAAGAATTTCAGATACTGTCGTGTGGATGAGCAACAGACCTATAGTAATGCTGTAATTTTGGTTTCCATGTAAAGTGGGGACTGGGGAGCATCCTTTGAAGAAAAAGAGAAGATAACTAATGTGAGAGATGTCTTTTGTAGTTTGTTAAATTCATAGGCTTAACATTTTTGTTGTCTCTCACATACATTGTAGGCTAAATTGTCAGAAGGCTGCTATGCGTAGTTTGCGCTTTGCACGGAATTGTTCAATCCATGAGCATGAGAGACTTGTTTATGAAGGATGGATTTTATATGATACTGGACATCGGGAGGAAGCACTTGCCAAGGCTGAACAGTCAATTAAACTACAAAGATCATTTGAAGCCTTTTTTCTAAAGGCATATGCTCTAGGAGATTCTAGCCTCGACACAGAATCTGCACTTTCTGTTGTTCAGCTTCTAGAACAAGCTAATAGTTGTGCATCCGACAACCTTCGGAAGGGGCAAGTAAGAATCATTCATCACTTCTCATTTGCATGACTTCTATTAATTATTTGTGCTCATAGTTAACATTCTCCAGGCATATAACAATATGGGGAGCATATATGTGGATTGTGATTTGCTGGATGAGGCTGCTGAGTGCTACAGTATAGCATTGAGCATAAAGCATACACGGGCACATCAGGGTCTGGCACGCGTCCATTACCTGAAAAATAGGAAAAAGGCTGCATATGAGGAGATGTCATCACTCATAAAGATAGCTAAAAACAGTTCATCAGCATATGAAAAACGGTCGGAATATGGTGAGCGAGAATCCGCAAAGAGTGATCTCAATATGGCGACATTATTAGACCCTACCAGGACTTACCCTTACAGATACAGAGCAGCTGGTAAGTCTACTTAACAATTTACATGGACTGCTTGCACTATTCTAATGTCTATGCGGAGGTCAAAGTAGTTTCAACGCTAAATTGGTAAATATGTTGGAAGACTTACATTCTGTTAAGTTTTTCACGAGATGAACTGTCTATATGTCATGTGAAATGCTATTCAGTTATTTATGTTTTAACAAATGGCTGGAGATGGTAATCGGTTGTCAAATCTGAGAGCGATTTGCATTATGGATCTTGTAATGAAGTCTGAAGATTTTCCCAGAGCTTCTTAGCTGGAGTAGTAATATTGCATGTTGACGAATAAAGCTTTTTTCTGTTGCCTTTTGAGTAACATTTATATTCGTTAAATTGTAAATTGGAACGAGGAGATGTGATGGTACAGCACCTTCTCCTGTTTAAGACTTTGGTTGCTTTTCTTTGAATCATGTGCCTTAGCCCTTAGGAGTGTGCAAGTTGACAACCATGCATTGAGGAGCACAATAATGTGACCTTTTTTTCCCCCAGTTCTGATGGACGAAAACAAGGAAGATGAGGCGATTTCAGAGCTCTCACAAGCAATAGCTTTCAAGGCAGACCTCCAGCTGCTCCATCTCCGAGCAGCGTTCTTCGATTCCATGGGCGACAACGCGAACACCCTGCGAGACTGCGAGGCAGCCCTGTGCCTGGACCCGACGCATGGTGACACCCTGGAGCTGTACAACAAAGCTTCCACGAAGGCTGAACCTCAGAGCTAGTGAATTATGTGCTTGCCATCAATTCACCATCTTTGTCGTCCATTCAGCAGCAGTTTTTTTTTGTCAGGCAGAATGATGAAACGATTCTTCCTCCAAGAGAAGGAAACAGAAGCACCGCAGATCAGTGAGGCAGGAGCACGGGAATACCTCTACGCGTGTAAGTATACGATGCTTGCTCCTATTAGTATGTAGTAAGGCACCACGAAGAGTGAGCTCCACGTATAGGAGATGAGCTTGCTGTAAGTTAAGATAGCGTTTGTAAATGGCAAAAGCATTTCATATGTACATCAAGGCACGATAACAGACAGCTCCAGAAGAGAGAGAAAAGAGCTAAAGAGAGAGAAAGCAACAGACCGCCATATACTTTCTCGTTTTCTCCCCTTTTGTTTATGCCTTTTCGTGTGTATTTGGAGGCACGACTGTTCATAAAGAATTAAGCTTTTCCATGATGTAGCCTGGGCAAGATGCTCTTCCCCTTTGTTTTCGCAGCAAATTTGTGTTTTGTTCTTTTTTGACTCTTCTTTTTTTATTTTGTGTTTGTCGTGACTTTGTGGCTACTGCGTGCGACCAGCTTAGGCCACCCCGTCTGGCCTAGTACATCTGTTTTATTAAAAAATCTGGCTTTGCTTATCCTAGTGAGATCCCAGATGCTCGTGTTCCTAACAACTATGGCGATCCTGAATTGCTTTTGCTCCATTTCTGATTGCGCACGCATGTCTTCAGTCTTTACTGCGACCAATGAGCAAAACAGCAAGTGTTTATCAGCTCCATTAGATCATGTACAATAGTATGGTATCAGCTGTCTATAAATATTGCCATACAAGATCTAAGATGATGTGAAAGAGATAGGAGAGTATAGAGAATTAGGTTGTCTCTTATGTAATAGTTAACTGTAATACGAAAAACAATACATATTATGTCATGAAGAAACTGCTTATAGACATAAAAAATAATTATTATAGTAGCTACATATAAATAGCATAGAGTGATACTATAAACAACAATTATCTATATTATTGTATATTTTTAGTCGTTTCATCGATGATTGCCCTTTAGGGGTAGAGATAATTACTCAGGTCCCACTGCCACCGTAGCAAGAGGCAAGTGATCTCCAGTCTAGGCCTCAGCAATCACGTTATTAGATTCCATCAGTTTAGTCCCATACCGTTAGATGGTAGAGTCTCGTCCCACCAGGAGTTCTTTAAAATAGCACCCAAGGCAAGCCTTACAAGACATGCAGCTGCGTGGTGAGCACAAAGCAAACTATTCTTTCGCCTTTTACTAAAGAATACTGTGTGCTTGCCACACCAAGCAGCATCCTTCTATTTTTTGAGGGTTCCTTCTCTTGGGAGAGGGTCCCACAATATAAAATTTAAATGTTTTAATTGTTTTGAGCTGCAAATTGGCATTTTCGATGTATGATCATGTTAGGATTACAATAATGCAAGTGCAGTAGAACATGTCAAACTTATTTTTCATTGCTCAGCTGAAATGTTTGCAACTCAGGCTCACTGAAAGCCAACCATCCCTTTACATGTACAGTACCACTCACTATTCGCGATTCTGCACGGCAAACAAACTGTCAAGCATCTTCTACCTGACCACCAATTCCACAAACAAGATTAGCAGCAACCAACAAACGAAAGAATTTTCAGTCACACTTGGAGACATGTATGTCATGCAGACAGCTTAGCTTTCAGAAGACATGATCTCGAGCTCAGCCCACCACAGAGGTGACACCTTCGGAGTTGCTCCGTCAGGCCCCAGCGCGGTGATCTCCCTCATCCGAGCTACAACATCTGCCATCTGCGGTCTCATTTTCGGATCCGGATCAATGCAAAACCTCACGACCTCGCATAGCTCACGCGCAGCCTCTTCAGAGAAGGAACCGATGCTCGGGTCAATCAGCTCCACAAGAGGCATCTCGCCGTCGAAGTAGCGAGACGCCCACTGTTCCAGCGGTCCGTCCTCGGAACAGGGAGCTCTTCCAGTCAATATTTCCAGCAATACCATACCATACTTATGCATGGCGTTTTCCAGGACTGATGAGCGACTGGAGTCACTGTTGATTGAATTAGGTACCTTTGCATCATTCCGAAATTCAAGATCCGAGAGCTTTGCAGCAAAATCATCAGTAAGGTATATGGTTGTCGAGTCAAGATTCCTTGGCACAACAGGTGGTTTCAGCTGAAGCATGTGCTCAAGACAGTAAGCAATTCCCATGGATATCCTGAGCCGTGACATCCAATCCAGCTTCTCAGCTTCTCTAACTGCAATTCAATCAGGATGACATTCTCAAATGTTGATACATTGACCGGCAATACAGAAGTAATAGAAATAAATGTATCTCCTGAGTAATAGATACATCATATGTAGTTGATGCACCGTACTCATATCTTATGAACTAACAAGACATGTCTCTTGTTGGAATGTGCTCACTCTATGGTTATGCACAGTTTATCAGTTGGAGGATCTTTTATGCAAAGTTTTGTGGGGTTACTGATGACTTACATCAGTGTTAAGTTGTTAACCAATGTTCACATAAAAAATGCACAGAGGATTTCTGTACAGGGTGAAGAGAACAGATTTGTGACAAGAGGAAAATTTATAGAAGCATGATAAGAATACACTTGCCATGGAGATGCTCAAAAAGTGTCCCATTTGGAGCATATTCAAATACCATCACTCTGGTAAAAGGATGCTCTTCCTCACAGTAGCCAAGCAAGTTCATAAAATTCTTGTGGCTTACTTTGGACAAACTTGTGATCTGAAAGCATAATAATTGGAATCAAATATAAACTAAAGCAAAGTACATTTATAAGTGATGAAGGCAACTCTACGAGTACCTTTTTCCTGTACTGTGATTCACATTCTTTCGACCAATCCTTTGCAGATGTTACCAAACTTGATGCCACTGCAATTTCAACTCCACTTGATAAAGTTCCCTTGTAGAGCATGCAGCTAGATGTAGAACCAATTATATTGCTGAAATCCTCGCATGCTGTTTCCAGCTCTGATCGTTTCAGTGCAGGTACACCTAGAAATATAATTACATTGTGATGTGAAATTAGGACAATCTCCTAGATACATATATGTGCAATAGGAAGAAAGCATACCTGTTACAAAAGCTTTTTGCAATTGTCCGCTAAGTCCAGTCACCCAAGGCCTCACAGTCCCCACTTTTTTAGCTCGGCAGTAGAAAGCACCAGCTGCTGAAATGATAAGGAAAGCAGCAATGCCTGCTGCGACTATACCATAGGTTGTCCAGGAATGTCTATGCAAGGAGCGAGCTGGAGTTTCAACTGAATGACCATGATCAGCTTGCCAAGTTGCAGGCCTAGGCCTAACCAAATGTGAAGGGGATCGGTGTGTCATGGGTCGTGAAGCAAATGGTGACTGCGATGGTGATCCTTCTGGCAGGGATATGAACGGTGAGGGTGATGGAGCAGACACTGGTCCTGCTGTTGAAGCTCTTCCATGAGACCTGCTATTACCTGAGGGAGCTTGTGCATGTGGGAAAAGGAATGGAGAACCTTGGTTTCCACCACCAATCTGCAGCAATCTTCTAAAATTCCTGGAGAAGGAATAGTTAGGATATCTTATCAAGCTAAATAAGTGCCTTTTCTGCTGATGGCAGTACGAAAACTAATTTTCCCTTGATTAATTTGTTATCAATATTGCAACATTTTTTGATTAAATGGTTTAGTGTAATACCGTATTTCTCTTTCCAATACTTGTATAATTGAAATTGAAAATTCTACAACCTAGTGACCCATCTCTCCATAACTACAACTGCCAAGGATTTCTAAAATGAGCATAGGCACCAGGAAGAAATGCTGCACGATTCATGCATGCTAGAAAATATGGTACAACTTGAGTAATTTACTTGAAAATATCCCAACACCAAAAGCATCTATTATCCAATTCCAACACCAAAAGCATCTATTCTCCAATTCCAATATCAAACTGATAACTTTGTGCCATCTGTTAGCCATGAATGGTAATATCCCAACACACCAAAAGCATCTATTCTCCAATTCCAATATCAAAAAGTACAAATCCTGGACAGCAAAATCGCGCCGTTCCCATTTCTTGCAAGTAAGAGGCTAAAGAAGAACTAATTCTCAGAACCTAAGCACTCACCTAAGACCAAAAGGAGCTCCGTTGCTCTCAACCTCCTGCAGTCCAACTCCGAAGGCTCCAATCCCTGCAGCAAGCCAAGGGACCAACCAAGAAGGCAAAACAGCATAAGCCCAAATGCACACCCAACAACTCTGACGAATCCAGAGACCAAGAAAGAAAGCCAAACCTGCGCTGCCGAGAGGCCAAGAAACAGCAACCAAGAACACAAGAAGAAGCCTCGGAGGAGGCGACCGCTCCATTACTTAACCGCGGCACGAGCCAAGAAGAGAACAGCAAGGGCACAGTGGCATGGATTGGAGGGAATCCGAAAGGTGGAGACTGAGGCGGCGATCACAGGAGGTGGCCGGCATGCGAGAGGGGAAACGCGTAGTTTGGTTTGGAGAAGGGCGGTGGAGAGAGACGGCAAAAGTAGCAGCCGAGGTTGGTCGAGAGGAGAGGGAAACGGAGACAGCATGAAGGCGACTGCACAACTAAGAAGCTTTTGTTTATTTTCTCCTCTGTTGTTTTTAAATTGTTTGGTTCGTTGGTCTAATCATTTCACGAATTAGCAAAATAGCTCGTGCAATTGCACAGGTAATCATGTTACTTCAATTAGTTCTTGTACTTTCGTTTCGTATATAATTTATAATCTGCATCATGTACGTAACCGTTAAGATTAAAAACATCTCCTTGTGCTAGAATGTAGATACCACATAAATCTATTTCTAACCTTTCGAATGTTGGTTTTTACAGGTCCAATTGAGACAATTTTCCTAACATGTATTCTTCTCTCTTCTTGTTCAGTTTCATACTATAGCTTCAATTCTATATCTTGCTTTGCCTCTCAAAGGCTCAGCATATATTTGTTAGTCGATGTTTTCTCTCTTATTGTATACACAGTCCCTCTTCTTATTTTTTTTAATGGGATTGATATGACATATATATACAACTAGGTATTACTTTGAATTCTGATAGTTCACAGAATTAGTGTTAATTAAACTCTCTTTAGGCTCTGCTCGGTTGGACTGAAAAGATGTGGCTTATGGCTGAAATTGCACTGTAGCGGCTGAAATTTTACTGTAGCTGAAGGTGCCTTATTTAGCATAATTAAATTAAAAAATTTTAAAAATAGAAAAAATATGTTAGCTCATTATGGACAATACGAACAAATACAGGGAAAAAAGAATCGGCAAAAAAGCTTAAAAAAGACAAAAATTTAAAAAAGACGAAATTTATAAATAGTAAAAATAAACCAGAAGACAAAAATAGGAGCTGAAATGAACGGGTAGTCCGTTGTAAATCCTATGCCATGGAAATCTTAAAAAGTTAGTCGCACCAACTCTAAAAAAAAGTACTGCTAAAACTTGTTGTCCTACCTTTTTTTAACCCTTTGATCTTTTGTGCTACGCTAGCTCATGCTGTCTCCATGTAGCCATAAATCTTGTTTTCATCTATACTAGCTGCATATAAGCGCGGCGCACGCCGCGCTAGCTACCGTGTAGACCAAAGTAAAAGAGACGATAATTCGCAGGGGTTTAATAAAAAAAATCGAGGACGCATGCGTAATTTAGGAAAAACCAAAGGTTTTTTCGTAAAAAACCGAGGACTTGTAAGGACCTGTACGTAAGTAAATAAGGACCTATATGTAATTCTGGAAACCCGCGGGGCGCTATCAAAAAAATTTTTTAGGGGAAAAAACTTGCAGGGATTTTTTTGAAAAATCCAGGGACCTTTTCGCGAGGAAAAAGGACCTTTGCGTAATTTCGAAAAAACAGGAGGGAATGGCCTCCTCCGGCCGTACCGAAATGGCCCCGCCACGCGTCGGCCGGGGGGCGCGGGCGGGGCGACGTGGATGCCCTGGGGGGGCCGGAATCCCCCCAGATTTGTTATTGGTATTATGTGTGCAACTGCACATGATACCTCCAAAGTTTCTTATTGTTGTGAATATTGCGGTATAAGCATATTTTCATATTTAATTCCAGCCAAAACAATCATATAATCAACATATTTCCAGCATAGCATGAATGACATAAATTGCATATAAACATGAAATTCTATCTTCCCATTCATTTCTATGTATATATTCAAAGAATATAAACTCAAGACTGCTGAAAATAACATGTAAATCAGTCCTAGCAGCAGTAAAACAATTAAATCTAACATATAACAATTTAATTGTTTTAGCATTGCTCTCAGAACAGAGTTGCACAAGATCATAGATCTTGGCCTTCTCATGCAAATTTTCATACTCTCCATAAATGATCTAATACCAGTAATCAGGTTTTGAGCTCACAAATATGTTTTCTGCTGTCACAACTAATCAAATACAGAAAACAGGGACCTCTGTCTTTCAGTATAAATGTTCACAGTCAGTGATATTATAAGCAGTAATCAGACAGTCACAAATTTTACATGCAGCATCTACCAGAGATTCATTTATGCAGCATATACCAAAACTAACAGGTTAAGAGAAGGAATCTCTTCTGAAACAACTAAATAATTACTACACAGTCAGATTTCAACAGCATATGAACAGATCTAATCACCCGAAAGACAGTAAGATGTGGACAGTAGATAACAAATCACTAGAGCTCAAAAACCTAATCATGTTATCAAGATCTATTTCGGATATTCAAGTTCATCACAGAGCAATCATTGATCCCACACAACATATAGCATTCCAAGTATTTGAGCTTTAAGACAGAGACTAAAGAACAAATACAACTGCAGCTATATGAAGATAAACCGAACACTCACAGTGCAGACGGTAGTCAAAACCGTCCAGAAGCAATCAAGCCGAAGAAGTACTCAAAGAAATAGGGCAAGGCACGATGTAATCGCTGTCCCAGAAAACCTATCACCCCTCTGTGCCGATGATGAAGAGGAGTGTGGCCTTCGGAGATACAAAGCCCTCACCGACCACGGGAAACCGCTGCCGGAGTCGAAGGTCGGGGTATTGCCACACAAGACCGCAAGAACACACCGGCCAAGTGTGTTCAAAAACAGCAGAGAGTTGTCACCCTCTTCGTCCCTCTCCTCAGGTTAGGCTTCAATATCCAGATCCACTCACCCCCCACAAAAGGGCAACCGGAACCAGAAGCAAAGGTGCCCAATCGGAGATGGGGCCGAAGCCTCCAACCACCGCACAGCCCGAAACCGGAGAGGAAGAAGAAGACTTCAGAGAGCAGAAACTAGATCGGAAGAGATGAATCACACAAACACCATACGGAGGAGCCCCGGTCTTGAAATAGCGGAGGCGGGAGGTTGCGGAGAGTCGGCGTGAGCGGCTGGCCCCGAGGGACCCGGGTCTGCCCGCACCTTCGTCACCGCCTCCATTTGCTGCTCCCCACCGAAATCGCCAGATCTGAGCGAATCAGCCGAAACGGCTGCTAGGGCCTACGCACGCACGGGATGCGCCCGGGGAGGAGACGAGGTCTCCTTCCCCCCTTATCTCTTGCGTGGCTCACCCACAGGTGGGCCCGCCTGCATTTCCCTTTTATTTCTTTTTCAATTGGGAAATTATCGATAGGGAAAATTTGTTCAGTAGCACTGAAAGGTCACCTCTTTCGAAAAATACCACTAAAAAAATGGGGTTCCGAAAATTACCACCGAAAGATTCATTTTTCTTCGGGATTTAGCATTTTGGACAAAAATACCCCCCACCCTCACCTTCTCTCCTCCTGCACCGCCCCGTCCGCCTCCCTCTTCGCCGCCGGCCTCCCCGCTCCTCTCCCTCTTCTCCCCGCTCCCCTTCCTCTCCCTCCTCCTCGCCCTCCGCCTCCCCCGCCTCTCCCCCCGCCGGCTCCCCCTCCCCCGCCGCTCCTCCCTCCGCTCCCTCCCCGCCGCCCCCTCCCTCGCCGCCTCCCCCTCCGCTCCCTCCCCGGCTCCCCCTCCCCCGCCGCTCCCTCCCCCGCCTCTCCCCCCTCCGCTCCCCCTCCGCTCCCTCCCCGGCTCCCCCTCCCCCGCCTCTCCCCCCTCCGCTCCCTCCCCGCCGCTCCCTCCCCGGCTCCCCCGCCGCCTCCCCCTCCCGGCTCCTTCGGCGCCCAACGCCCGACGCCCGGCTCCTTCGGCGTCCGACGCCCCGGGCCGGCTTCATCGCCTGGCGGAGAGGGAGCGGCGAGGGAGGGGGAGCCGGGGAGGGAGCGGAGGGGGAGGCGGCGAGGGAGGGGCGGCGGGGAGGGAGCGGAGGGAGGAGCGGCGGGGGAGGGGGAGCCGGCGGGGGGAGAGGCGGGGGAGGCGGAGGGCGAGGAGGAGGGAGAGGAAGGGGAGCGGGGAGAAGAGGGAGAGGAGTGGGGAGGCCGGCGGCGAAGAGGGAGGCGGACGGGGCGGCGTAGGAGGAGAGAAGGTGAGGGAGGGGGGTATTTTTGTCCAAAATGCTAAATCCCGAAGAAAAATGAATCTTTCGGTGGTAATTTTCGGAACCCCGTTTTTTTAGTGGTATTTTCCGAAAGAGGTGACCTTTCAGTGCTACTGAACAAATTTCTCCTTATCGATATGCCCTCGTGAACACAACACTTATAACTAATAACAATCTGTTGTTCGAGTTTTAATATTTGTCATATCCCAACAAAATAAAAAATATATTTGGCAACTATAAAGACATTTTTCTGTAATGTGTAGAAGTGCATATAGTTCACGGATAAAATATAATACCCATACGAAAGAAATGAGGTAAAGCCAGACTAGAAGAGAGAAGAAATATTGAACACGGTACAGTAAGGGACAACAAGGCAGGACGGCAATAGTAGATACACAAAAGCACATCTAGAGTGCACAGCATAGCCTCTAGATAAAGCCACACCGAGCTAGCCGAGCAAGAGAAGCAAAATCCCATTTGGTCACCAGCGCTATTGTTAGATCGAGGAGATCGACTAGAGGGGGTGAATAGGCGATCTAAAAAATCTTCTCTAATTAATTATCAATTTAAGTATATGAATATAAATTGCTTGAATGTAAATAGAGCATGAGAAAATAAACCACAATTAACATAATTGCTTTTTACCGTGGTGATCGAAGACTTGCTGGTCTCTCTTAGTTTACGTTGAGGTTAGCCCGAACGAATTGGACTAGCTCTACGAATTAAACCGAAACACCCCAATCTACAAGTGGTAGCTCTTTCCCGCTTCGGGTAGGTGAACTCCAACCTTCACAACTTTGCCAGATCTTCTCACAACCTTCTTTGAGAAGATTGCCGCACACGACACCTCCAACGCCGTCTAGGAGTTGGCAAATTCTAAGAGTAATAAGTGAAGCACCTCGCTTGGCTCTCACCACGTGTAACAAATGCACACCACTCAACTGGATACACAATCCACCTCTAGATGCAACACATGCAATCTAGATGTTTTCTCCTTACTTACAAAGTGCAACATATGCACAATTGAAAGGAAGGCCTTATACTAGCTCAAGAGAGTGAAATGGAGTGAAGCATTTCTATCACCAACCGGCCACAAGGGGTAATATACCACACACCTCAAAACTAGCCGTTGGGATAGAAAAGCAGGATTTCTGAAAGTACCGTAGGCAAACAACTGGTACTTCCGCTTCCCTCAGCAACAGTTAGAAAACTAGCTGTTGCAGGCAAATCCGGTAGTTCCAGTAGCTAGAGTCCGGTACTACTGATCATCAGAATACCGCTATACTCGTGCGGAACTACCGATCTCACTGGGGACGAGAAGACTCCACAAAGGTGTCTATCTGGAAAAAACGTTCTGCTACACAAGCCGGTCATTCCGTAAATCGGAAGTACAGCTCACACAGAGCCGGTAGTATCGCTTGCTGATCGGATCGCTCACACAGAACAGATTGGACCGCTCACACAGAACTGGACAAAAGTACCGATCGTCGACTACACTGGTTCCTGATCACGTCAGATGGTTCGACCACACAGGTCTCCAACTACGCTGGTCTCCAACCACGCTGGGATTCAATCACGTTCTCCGGTTCGACCACACAGGTCTTTGATTACGCTAGTCTCCGACCACATTGGTTTCGACCACTCAGGTCTGACTACATCGACCATGTCGATTTTCGACCACGTTAATCTTCGATCACACAAATCTTGACCACCACGTCGATTTTTGACCACGTTGTATGTAACATCCTGAAAAATGATATTAAGGAAATGTGAAGTTATCGATTATAATTGTATTGTATTTCCGTTTGCTTTTGGAGTTATAATATTTTCTTAAAATTTGGCAAAAGATTTAAAAGATAAAAGGAGCAAGAAGGAAAAACCCACACATGAAATAACAAGAAACTAAGAATTGTAGACACGAATCTGAGAAGATGATCCAGTATACGAAGGAAGAAACCAGGTTAAAAATATACCACCTCATTGTGAAAACTAGTATAAAAGAGCAATACAAAAATAAAGGAATAATAAAGTAGCCAAGAGGGAAATATATAGGAAGGCAAGTAAATAGGTAAATGAAGTAAACGTATATATGTGAATATATATATATATATATATATATGTAAGTAAAATAGATATATGTACACATATAAACCGGAAAATAAATAAGAGTGAATAGGCATGTATATACCCCAGGATACACATATATAGAGGTATGTATATACTTATTCAAATGCAACAGCAAAAATAATAAAAAAAAAATTCAAAGAGATGGGAGCCAGACCAGGCCGCTCGGCCCAGCCCAGCCCCCATCACCCCTCTCCCGCGGCCCGCCTCCCTCTGCCTCCGCCGAACGGCCCCAGCACCCCGCTGCACTGTTCTTCTTCTCCCCCTGCCCCTCTCTCATTCGGGCCGCATCTCCTCTCCCTCGCGCTCCGCCCCTCGCGGCCCAACCGCGACCACGCCCACGCTCGGACCGCCGGTCCTCCGCCCGCGCCGTCGCCTGTCGCGCACGCCGTCCCGTCGGGGGTCGCCTCCCCGCTATGCCGCGCGCGCCGCCCCGGGTCAGCGCGTATTCCGCCCCCTGCGCCCGTTGAAATGGCGCCCCGGCCGAATCCACGCTGCAGCCGAAATCCCTCCCTCTCGTCGGGCGTGCGGCGCAGTGCTGCAGTCCCCCAGCGCCATCACCCCCGAATCCCAGGAATCCCGCGCCGTAACTGCCTCCACCGCCCACGACATGACCGCCCGGGCGGGAGCACCGTTGCTAGCCCCGCTCGGCCCTCTATAAGGACCCCCGAGCGCGCTCTTGAGTTCCCCACGCTCCGTCCTCCCTCTCACCAAAACCAATCGAGCCAAGAACCCGTAAGCCGCCGTCGGTCGTGCTTCTTCCCCAACCCCGACCACCGGAGCTTCCCGTTGATTCAAGCCGCGGGAACTCAATACCTCCTACCCCCACCACCTCCAGAGCACCGCCGATCGACACCCGGTCTTCCCTGAGCCTCCCGACGACCCTACGACGCCGGCGCCGACGACCCTCCCGAATCTCCGCCACCGCTCGCCGCCGGGCCATCTCGGGCCTCCCCGGACTCCGACTCCACCACCTCCGACACCCTCTCGACTTCGGCAACGTGTTTTTGCCCTTCACCGCACCCCTCCGGTCACCCTCCCCGACCAACGCTCGCCGCCGGCACCGCCGCCCCGAGCTTCTCTGCCCCGACCCCTCCCCAAGCCTTATTCAAAAGAGCCGCCTCGCCCTCTCGGTCAGGTAAGGCTGTGTGCTCGGGTGGCTAGCGCTGTGCAAACTCATGCGATCGGCCCGGGTTCGAATTCCCTCGGCCGCACTTTTAGTTGGAAATTCTTTTCACGTGATACGCTAGGAGTATTGGTATAAGGGGATTAATCGACCCGTATAGGATAAGCAACACTTGGAGTCTCACCTGGCTAGCGCAGCAAACTCTCTTCCCCCCCCGAAGTTCCCTGGCCGCGCGCGTTCGAGCCCCGGCTCCGCCGCGCGCCGGGTTGAATTTCTTCTTTTAATCCCCGGACTGACAGGTGGGCCCCACCTGTCCGCGGTCGTAACCAAGCGGCTCACTGACAGCTGGGCCCGCATGTCAGTGGCCTCGGGTTAGAAATAAATTGATAAAGTAACCCCGGACCCACCTGTCATAGGTACAACGCAGAAAATAATAAATTACTGAAAATGAATTAAAAATAACTAGTGGGACCCACATGTCAGACTTTTCCCAATTTCTGGGATTTTTATGAACTGAGGACTTTAAATGCTTGTAACTTCTTCATCCTAACTCCAAATTAAGTGGGACAAATTTCTAAATTCATCTAAATTCGAGAACTAGCAAATGAAACCAGAACCATAATTTTTAGAGTCTATTTGAATTTCTGGTGACTTTTTGAGTGATTGTTGCTTTTCTTTTATTTGGGTTTTTGCGCACGATTAAATAGCGTACGAGGTCCAAGAAGAAGAGGAGGAGGCAGCCACCTTAGGAGCTTCTGAAAATCAAGACCTCGACCCCCGTGACCAAGGCGAGTTAACACTTGACCATATTGAACCCATGTTTGTGCAAATGATAATTTCTTTTAAATCTAGCAAATTGCATGCTATCTTTTATGAGCAAAGTTAATTTGACTTTGATAACTGTTAGTTATGTCCCTTAATATGCTTGTTAGTATATTCCATTGATTCCATTTTGATGAGTGAACCTTGTCACCATAGTAACTTATGTAATATTGTAGATTTTTGCAAATAAGTCCCTATATACAATGATGCTTAGAAATGCTGGGTAGTTGGGGTATTCGATACCCCATGATCAACACTTTCAACATGCAATGATTTGGGCAGTCATGGTGGGAATGACTGTTATACTTTAGCATTGTTATTTTATGCCCCTGAAAACCCCCAAAAATGCTTATGTACCTGGATGGATGGTTAGGGGGTTGGGTGTGGTGCAGTGGAAGCACAAAATATGAAATGCGGTAGGACCATCCGGGTAGCCCTAAGGACCGAATCTCGTCATGATACCCCGTGTAAAACAGTGCAACCACAAGTCTGTAAAGTACAACCTAGCTCAGTAGACTTACTAGACCCTGGAAGTCATTCTCACAGGCGAGGGTGATGAGCTAGTGCAAGTGGCTGTCCATAGGACGACTTGAATGGGACACTCGTAGAGAGTGAGGTTCTACTGTGGCGGGCTAGCAGGGGCGTGGCCAGCTGCTAGACGTTCAGAAGTAGGATATCCCGCACAACGTATGGGACCCACCGCAAGTGGGAACGACCCATAGGGTGAAATGACAGAAAGGGCGAGGTACGTTGAACAGTTACTGTGATGGTTTGTTCAACCACACGGCTTAGGAATCGTGTGGGGCAACGAGTGAACCGTCTCCTGTGGGTAAAGTGTACGAACTCTGCAGAGTCAAAACTATTCGAATAGCCGTGCCCACGGTTAGGGGCGGACATGGGAGCTTAACTAGATATAGTTCTATTTGAAAATGATTTGTAAATTGGAATTGGGAAATGGTAGGGCAAAGGACCGCCCTAATTTGAGTTGTCCTGGGTGTCATCCCAGTGGTAACTTAAGCGGCTATACGCTGAAATAAACTATGTGGTACAGGGGTCATGTAACGGTGGATGACTTCTGTGCCAAAAATGAACTATATCATATGTCCTAAAAACAATGGTCCGGATTTGTAAAACTGCTAGGTCATAGGAGTTTTTAGTTAATTGTATTCAAAAGCACTCCTCGCAAAACAAAATAACCCTGAGCCTTCCTTGATAAACTTAGCATGTACATATTGCATTCTGTGTGTTGGCTCGCGGGCACGGTGGTTTGTGCTCACACTCGCATTACACAACACAGAGACAGCGTTACAAGATCATTATGCTTACGAGGATGCCCCTGCTGAGGAGGAGAAGGACAATGGAGGAAACTAAGGCGTAGGACCCGTTGGATGGTCATAGACAAGTAGACCCTTGGCTTTGTGTGCACGTATATTGTCGGATTCCTGGCGATATATATTGCACACATTACCCTTCCAGTCGCTTGCCTGTGGTTATGGCTTTACTTTTGCTTCTATTTCCGCTGTGTGCTTGTAATGGAGACACTTGGCCTATCGGCCCCTTTTGTAAACTGTCACCCGACGTGGTGTAACTTAAACTCTGTAATATTATTATCGGTGCGATGTATGACGTGATTCAGCAATGTACCTGTGTGCACTAACTACTGATCCAGGGATTGGTGCAGTAAAACACAGTAGATTCGGATTGAAAAATCCGGGTCTGACAGAGCTGGTATCAGAGCATACGACTGTAGGGTAAAAGCCTTAGAACGGTACTAGGATGGGTATAGGAACACAGTATCTATGAAAAAAAAAATAAAATTTAAAATATAGCATAATATCTCTTTTCCTTATCCATCTTAGATCTATTTCTAGCCTATCATTCATTGGTATTTCCAAAAGTTACTAACACTAGTTATTTAAATGCACAGATGGCAGGAAATGGTGAGGACAGCCACTGGGACTACATGGCCCATGCCGCACAAGAGGGGGATTTTGTAAGGATACTGCGGAAGCTTCTACACTACTTGGGGTATAAGGATCAACCTATCTACAGAGGGCTCAAGCTTAACACAGGAGGAGTGGAGTCATGGCTAATGGAGGTGTTCATATACAACAAAAGAGAGCAAGATCCACCCCATGTCTTCTCGTCGGAGCACTGGAGGAGTACTAGGGCGGCAGCTCTTCAGGATGCTGCGCGCCTAGCAGCTGCTCGCCTGTGCGACATTTACAAGGCCCCCATTCGACACGCGCCCTACTGCTTCTATCCATCGCGCCGGGATGGTGCGCGCTACAATGAGACCAATCTGCCGACTGATGAGAATGACCCAAGGCTCACACATCAGGTCGACCTAACTCGGGCCATGGGAGCGGCCCACACCGTGGCCTTGGAGGAGATCACCACCCTCCGTCAGCAGCTCGTCACCAAGCACACCGCGATGACGACACTTCAGGAGCAGCTCGCCCAGTGCGAGCAGGCCTTGGCTCAGGCCAAGGAAGAGGCAGCTGCCGCCAGGGCCCAGCCTCCACAGGCCCCCGCACCCGCAGCACCGGCACCTCCTCCGTCGGGGTCAGGCCCCCGCACCCGACTGACCGCACGTAAAAGCACGCGACCCCCGGGGCCCCAGTCCGCTATTCGGCGGGGAGGGCCTCCTGAGAGCCGTAGCCCCCCAAGTACTCCATCGGACTATGAGCCATCGGAGCCCAGTGGTAGTCGGTCCCGCTCCCGGTCACCGAACTACAGCCCTTCCAGCACTGGTGCTGGTTTTATGGAGGAGTAGGCGGGGTGTTGTCGTACTTGCTACATGTAGCGCAAGTACTAAATTCATGTATCTTAGTATGTTGTATCAGTTCCCAGTACTGTAGTCGTAGCCTGCCGAACTTTAATTATTATGATGTTGTAACAGTAAGTCCAGCCTAAAGAGCTGGCTATGTGATGTTGTATGATTAATGCAGGCTTTATGTTGGAACTATTTTGTCGTTTGTCTTATTGGTTCTGTTGCATGGAATGGTACCATTGTTTCAACTGTCTATTACTAGTATTAAATCGCAGAACTATATCTGCAGATGGCCAGCCAAAGGACAACGAGGGCACGAGCCAGCGCCAACCTTAATCAGGCCGAGGTAGACTCCACTCGGGGAGCCCTGCCTGAAGGGCAAGGTAGGCCCCAAGACCAAGATGATGACCTTCCACCCCCGCCAGATAGCACCACCTTAGCTCAAGTAATGGCGCAACAGACTCAACTGCTGCAGGCCATCTACCATGGTCAGCAAGGAGGCTCCAGCAGCCATAGGGCCGACTTGGCAGACTTTCAGAGGACAAGGCCGCTCACCTTTGCATCCGCTGATGAACCCTTAGAGGCCGAGGACTGGCTCAGAGATACAGAAAGGAAGCTGCGACTGGCCAAGATCACCGAAGAAGATAAGGTGGTGTTTGCTGCACATCAACTGCAAGGTGCTGCAGCGGCATGGTGGGAGAATTACTTGGCTGCCAGAGGCCAAGAGGATGCCACCACCGGGAACGATGCAGAGGCTATCCCTTGGACAGAGTTCAGGACAGCTTTCAAGGCCAACTTCATTCCAGCCGGAGTCATGAGAATGAAGAAGAACGAATTTCGCACTCTCAAGCAAGGCAACATGACTGTTAATGAGTATCTCACCAAGTTCACCCAATTAGCCCGCTATGCCTCGAAGGACATAGCAGAAGAAGAAGAAAAGATTGACAGATTCTTTGAAGGGATGAATCAAGAATTGAGAGTTCAATTGATCACCCAAGATTTCACCAGTTTCCACCAACTGGTGAACAAGGCATTAGTCTTGGAAAATGAGAAGAAGAACTTGGAGGCCAGCCGCAAGCGAAAGTTGTCAATTCAGCGACCCCAAGGGAGGTTCATCCAGAAATTCTTCAACAACCCTTCTTTTTCCAGACCCAGCCAGTCTAGTGCATCTACTCCAGCACCCCGTCCAAGTGGAAGCTCCTTCCAGACACGCCAAGCCAGTCAATCCATTGGGGCGAACCCTGCCATCAACAGGAGCTGCTTCGGTTGTGGAGAGAAAGGACACTTTGTCAGCCAATGTCCGCAACGTCAGACCAATCCAGTACGGATCAACCTAGGGACCACCCCTGCCCGCAGCCAGGCCTCAGCACCCAGTAAGGGACATCAGAGCTCGCAGGCTAGCAAGAGTGCCTCAGCGCCCAACCGCGGCCGGGTTAATCATATCACGGCCGAAGAAGCTCAGCAAGCTGTGGGAGTCCTCATGGGTACGTTCTCTGTCAACACCATTCCAGCACAAGTATTATTTGATTCGGGGGCTTCACATTCATTTATATCCAAGAGATATGCTGATAAACTGGGGTTACCCACCTTTACTTTGAAGAAGCCATTGGAGCTCAGTTCACCAGCTGGCCCAATTACTGCTACCCTAGTATGTCCTAAGGTCATTATTACTATGGAAAGAATTAACTTTCCAGCAGACCTAGTAGTAATAAGCTCTCAAACCCTGGACATCATACTGGGAATGGACTGGTTAACTAGATACCAAGGGGTCATAGAATGTGCCACCCGGATGGTGAAACTGGTCAGATGTCCCGGGTTGCCCGTAGAAGTCAAAGTGGACCGGCCATACCGATGGAGTCGTGCAATATTCTATTGTGAAGATGTACCCCTAGAAGGAATGATAGTGGTACAAGATTACCCTGAAGTATTCCCTGAAGAATTACCTGGAATGCCCCCGGATAGGGATATGGAGTTTGTGATTAATCTGAAGCCAGGAGCTGCTCCAGTATCCAAAAGGCCCTATAGGATGACAGTAGAAGAGCTGGAAGAATTGAAGAAACAACTCCAAGATATGCAAGAGAAGGGATTCATCAGACCTAGCTCATCACCTTGGGGATCTCCAGTGCTGTTTGTGAAGAAGAAGGATGGTACCGCAAGGATGTGTGTGGATTACCGAGCCTTAAATGAAGTAACCATCAAGAACAAGTACCCCCTTCCTAGGATTGATGACCTATTCGATCAACTTGGTGGGGCTACCGTATTCTCTAAAATAGATTTGAGGTCGGGATATCACCAGTTGAAGATCAGAACTGAAGATATACCCAAGACAGCCTTCACGACTAGATATGGGCTGTATGAATTCACGGTCATGTCCTTTGGACTAACAAACGCCCCAGCATATTTTATGAACCTCATGAATAAGGTATTCATGGAGTATTTGGATAAGTTTGTAGTGGTGTTTATTGATGACATCCTTATATACTCCAAGAATGCGGAGGAGCATGCAGAACACCTACGTCTGGTATTGGAGAAGCTAAAAGAGCATCAACTGTATGCCAAGTTTAGCAAGTGTGAGTTCTGGCTGAAGGATATTAGCTTTTTGGGACATATAGTTTCGGCCGAAGGAGTATCTGTTGACCCTGCCAAAATAGCAGCAGTGTCGGAATGGCAACAGCCCACCTCCGTAACAGAAGTGAGAAGTTTTCTGGGGTTGGCAGGATACTACAGGAGATTCATAGAGGGATTCTCTAGAATCGCCAGGCCAATGACCCAACTGCTTAAAAAGGATCAGAAGTTTGAATGGACTCAAGCCTGCGAGAAGAGTTTTCAGGAACTGAAAAAGAGGTTGACCACCACCCCCGTGTTAATACTACCAGATGTACGCAAGGACTTTGAGGTGTACTGTGATGCCTCACATCAAGGACTGGGATGCGTGCTAATGCAAGGAGGCAAGGTTGTTGCATACGCTTCCAGACAGCTTCGTCCCCATGAAGCCAATTATCCGACCCATGATCTAGAACTAGCTTCGGTGGTTCATGCCCTGAAGATTTGGCGACACTACTTGATTGGGAACCACTGTGACATCTACACAGATCACAAGAGCCTCAAGTATTTCTTTACTCAATCTCACCTCAATCTGAGGCAAAGAAGGTGGCTGGAACTGATCAAGGATTATGATCTGAGTGTGCACTACCACCCTGGGAAGGCTAATGTGGTAGCAGATGCTTTAAGCCGTAAAGCTTATTGCAACAACCTCATGGTTCAAGAACATCAACCCGAGCTCTACAAGGAGTTAGAAGCCTTGAATTTGGAAATAGTAGAGGAAGGCACTTTAGCTACAATGGAAGTGCAGCCAAGTATAGAAGAAAAGATTATAACTGCACAAAAGGAAGATTCAACTGCCAAAAGAATGAAGAGGCTAATGGAAGAAGGAAAGGCTCCTAAGATGAGAATGGATCAACAGGGAGTGTTGAGATACGGGACTCGTATTTTTGTGCCTCATCAAAAGGACCTTAAAGACCTGATCCTCAAAGAAGCTCATAGCTCCGCATACTCTCTCCACCCTGGGGGCACCAAGATGTATCAGGATTTGAAGCAATGCTATTGGTGGCCAAGAATGAAGAGGGACATAGCAGAGTTTGTGGCTTGTTGCGATGTGTGTCAGCGAGTGAAGGCTGAACACCAAAGGCCAGCAGGCTTGCTACAGCCCTTACAAGTACCTCAGTGGAAGTGGGAAGAAGTCGGAATGGACTTTATCACAGGACTTTCACGAACCAAGTCAGGATATGACTCCGTGTGGGTTATAATTGACAGGTTGACCAAGGTTGCCCATTTCATTCCTGTCAAGACCACATACAAAGGAGATAAGCTAGCAGAGCTGTATATGTCACGCATTGTGTGTTTACATGGAGTGCCAAAAAGAATAGTCTCGGATCGAGGTTCCCAGTTCACCTCGCATTTTTGGTCCAGCTTACATGAAGCCCTCGGCACCCATCTGGATTTCAGTACCGCATACCACCCTCAGACAGATGGTCAGACTGAAAGAGTAAATCAAATATTGGAGGACATGCTCCGAGCTTGTGCCCTGGATTTTTCAAAAGAGTGGGATAAGTGTCTGCCGTATGCCGAATTTGCCTACAACAATAGCCACCAAGCCAGCCTACAAATGTCCCCATTTGAAGCGTTGTATGGAAGAAAGTGCCGAACCCCGCTTCACTGGTCGGAAGTAGGAGAAGGCTATATCTTTGGCCCAGATACATTAAAACAGGCCGAAGAAAAAGTTCGCATAATCAGAGACAGATTGCTAGCAGCCCAGTCCAGGCAAAAGAGCTATGCGGACAAGAGAAGAAGACCACTAAGCTTCGAAGTTGGAGATCATGTTTATCTGAAGGTATCACCATTGCGAGGAGTCAAGCGATTCAAGGTTAAAGGCAAGCTTACCCCACGATATGTTGGGCCATTCCCAATTGTGGCTAAAAAGGGAGAAGTTGCCTACCAGCTAGAGTTGCCCTCAAATCTAGCTGATGTGCACAACGTCTTCCATGTGTCCCAACTCAAGAAGTGCCTACGAGTGCCAGAGGATCAAGCCCCATTGGAAGCGATCGAGATTGAAGAAGACCTAACCTACAAGGAGCGTCCAATCAAGATCTTGGACACCGTGGAGAAAAAGACACGAACTCAAATCATTCGCATGTGCAGAGTGCAATGGAGCCATCACTCCAAGAAAGAAGCTACCTGGGAACGAGAGGATCAACTGCGGAAAGATTACCCCGATTTATTCACTAGGTAGACTGAATCTCGGGGTCGAGATTCTTTTTAAGGGGGGTAGATTTGTAACATCCTGAAAAATGATATTAAGGAAATGTGAAGTTATCGATTATAATTGTATTGTATTTCCGTTTGCTTTTGGAGTTATAATATTTTCTTAAAATTTGGCAAAAGATTTAAAAGATAAAAGGAGCAAGAAGGAAAAACCCACACATGAAATAACAAGAAACTAAGAATTGTAGACACGAATCTGAGAAGATGATCCAGTATACGAAGGAAGAAACCAGGTTAAAAATATACCACCTCATTGTGAAAACTAGTATAAAAGAGCAATACAAAAATAAAGGAATAATAAAGTAGCCAAGAGGGAAATATATAGGAAGGCAAGTAAATAGGTAAATGAAGTAAATGTATATATGTGAATATATATATATATATATATATATGTGTAAGTAAAATAGATATATGTACACATATAAACCGGAAAATAAATAAGAGTGAATAGGCATGTATATACCCCAGGATACACATATATAGAGGTATGTATATACTTATTCAAATGCAACAGCAAAAATAATAAAAAAAAAATTCAAAGAGATGGGAGCCAGACCAGGCCGCTCGGCCCAGCCCAGCCCCCATCACCCCTCTCCCGCGGCCCGCCTCCCTCTGCCTCCGCCGAACGGCCCCAGCACCCCGCTGCACTGTTCTTCTTCTCCCCCTGCCCCTCTCTCATTCGGGCCGCATCTCCTCTCCCTCGCGCTCCGCCCCTCGCGGCCCAACCGCGACCACGCCCACGCTCGGACCGCCGGTCCTCCGCCCGCGCCGTTGCCTGTCGCGCACGCCGTCCCGTCGGGGGTCGCCTCCCCGCTATGCCGCGCGCGCCGCCCCGGGTCAGCGCGTATTCCGCCCCCTGCGCCCGTTGAAATGGCGCCCCGGCCGAATCCACGCTGCAGCCGAAATCCCTCCCTCTCGTCGGGCGTGCGGCGCAGTGCTGCAGTCCCCCAGCGCCATCACCCCCGAATCCCAGGAATCCCGCGCCGTAACTGCCTCCACCGCCCACGACATGACCGCCCGGGCGGGAGCACCGTTGCTAGCCCCGCTCGGCCCTCTATAAGGACCCCCGAGCGCGCTCTTGAGTTCCCCACGCTCCGTCCTCCCTCTCACCAAAACCAATCGAGCCAAGAACCCGTAAGCCGCCGTCGGTCGTGCTTCTTCCCCAACCCCGACCACCGGAGCTTCCCGTTGATTCAAGCCGCGGGAACTCAATACCTCCTACCCCCACCACCTCCAGAGCACCGCCGATCGACACCCGGTCTTCCCTGAGCCTCCCGACGACCCTACGACGCCGGCGCCGACGACCCTCCCGAATCTCCGCCACCGCTCGCCGCCGGGCCATCTCGGGCCTCCCCGGACTCCGACTCCACCACCTCCGACACCCTCTCGACTTCGGCAACGTGTTTTTGCCCTTCACCGCACCCCTCCGGTCACCCTCCCCGACCAACGCTCGCCGCCGGCACCGCCGCCCCGAGCTTCTCTGCCCCGACCCCTCCCCAAGCCTTATTCAAAAGAGCCGCCTCGCCCTCTCGGTCAGGTAAGGCTGTGTGCTCGGGTGGCTAGCGCTGTGCAAACTCATGCGATCGGCCCGGGTTCGAATTCCCTCGGCCGCACTTTTAGTTGGAAATTCTTTTCACGTGATACGCTAGGAGTATTGGTATAAGGGGATTAATCGACCCGTATAGGATAAGCAACACTTGGAGTCTCACCTGGCTAGCGCAGCAAACTCTCTTCCCCCCCCGAAGTTCCCTGGCCGCGCGCGTTCGAGCCCCGGCTCCGCCGCGCGCCGGGTTGAATTTCTTCTTTTAATCCCCGGACTGACAGGTGGGCCCCACCTGTCCGCGGTCGTAACCAAGCGGCTCACTGACAGCTGGGCCCGCATGTCAGTGGCCTCGGGTTAGAAATAAATTGATAAAGTAACCCCGGACCCACCTGTCATAGGTACAACGCAGAAAATAATAAATTACTGAAAATGAATTAAAAATAACTAGTGGGACCCACATGTCAGACTTTTCCCAATTTCTGGGATTTTTATGAACTGAGGACTTTAAATGCTTGTAACTTCTTCATCCTAACTCCAAATTAAGTGGGACAAATTTCTAAATTCATCTAAATTCGAGAACTAGCAAATGAAACCAGAACCATAATTTTTAGAGTCTATTTGAATTTCTGGTGACTTTTTGAGTGATTGTTGCTTTTCTTTTATTTGGGTTTTTGCGCACGATTAAATAGCGTACGAGGTCCAAGAAGAAGAGGAGGAGGCAGCCACCTTAGGAGCTTCTGAAAATCAAGACCTCGACCCCCGTGACCAAGGCGAGTTAACACTTGACCATATTGAACCCATGTTTGTGCAAATGATAATTTCTTTTAAATCTAGCAAATTGCATGCTATCTTTTATGAGCAAAGTTAATTTGACTTTGATAACTGTTAGTTATGTCCCTTAATATGCTTGTTAGTATATTCCATTGATTCCATTTTGATGAGTGAACCTTGTCACCATAGTAACTTATGTAATATTGTAGATTTTTGCAAATAAGTCCCTATATACAATGATGCTTAGAAATGCTGGGTAGTTGGGGTATTCGATACCCCATGATCAACACTTTCAACATGCAATGATTTGGGCAGTCATGGTGGGAATGACTGTTATACTTTAGCATTGTTATTTTATGCCCCTGAAAACCCCCAAAAATGCTTATGTACCTGGATGGATGGTTAGGGGGTTGGGTGTGGTGCAGTGGAAGCACAAAATATGAAATGCGGTAGGACCATCCGGGTAGCCCTAAGGACCGAATCTCGTCATGATACCCCGTGTAAAACAGTGCAACCACAAGTCTGTAAAGTACAACCTAGCTCAGTAGACTTACTAGACCCTGGAAGTCATTCTCACAGGCGAGGGTGATGAGCTAGTGCAAGTGGCTGTCCATAGGACGACTTGAATGGGACACTCGTAGAGAGTGAGGTTCTACTGTGGCGGGCTAGCAGGGGCGTGGCCAGCTGCTAGACGTTCAGAAGTAGGATATCCCGCACAACGTATGGGACCCACCGCAAGTGGGAACGACCCATAGGGTGAAATGACAGAAAGGGCGAGGTACGTTGAACAGTTACTGTGATGGTTTGTTCAACCACACGGCTTAGGAATCGTGTGGGGCAACGAGTGAACCGTCTCCTGTGGGTAAAGTGTACGAACTCTGCAGAGTCAAAACTATTCGAATAGCCGTGCCCACGGTTAGGGGCGGACATGGGAGCTTAACTAGATATAGTTCTATTTGAAAATGATTTGTAAATTGGAATTGGGAAATGGTAGGGCAAAGGACCGCCCTAATTTGAGTTGTCCTGGGTGTCATCCCAGTGGTAACTTAAGCGGCTATACGCTGAAATAAACTATGTGGTACAGGGGTCATGTAACGGTGGATGACTTCTGTGCCAAAAATGAACTATATCATATGTCCTAAAAACAATGGTCCGGATTTGTAAAACTGCTAGGTCATAGGAGTTTTTAGTTAATTGTATTCAAAAGCACTCCTCGCAAAACAAAATAACCCTGAGCCTTCCTTGATAAACTTAGCATGTACATATTGCATTCTGTGTGTTGGCTCGCGGGCACGGTGGTTTGTGCTCACACTCGCATTACACAACACAGAGACAGCGTTACAAGATCATTATGCTTACGAGGATGCCCCTGCTGAGGAGGAGAAGGACAATGGAGGAAACTAAGGCGTAGGACCCGTTGGATGGTCATAGACAAGTAGACCCTTGGCTTTGTGTGCACGTATATTGTCGGATTCCTGGCGATATATATTGCACACATTACCCTTCCAGTCGCTTGCCTGTGGTTATGGCTTTACTTTTGCTTCTATTTCCGCTGTGTGCTTGTAATGGAGACACTTGGCCTATCGGCCCCTTTTGTAAACTGTCACCCGACGTGGTGTAACTTAAACTCTGTAATATTATTATCGGTGCGATGTATGACGTGATTCAGCAATGTACCTGTGTGCACTAACTACTGATCCAGGGATTGGTGCAGTAAAACACAGTAGATTCGGATTGAAAAATCCGGGTCTGACATTGTACCAATCACATCAATTGAAAGGAGGGCCTTAACCCTAACTAGTCGTATATTTGCCTTGCTCATCCCTATGAAGCTTGATGACTCAAATCTACACTTCAAGGCCAGGTCATCATCTTTACATGCATCAACACATGATTTATCCGCGAATATAGATGACATGATTCTTAAATTACGGGCGTTTGGGCACCAGGGTATCAGAAAGTTGTCCGATGGGAGAGAGATTGTTGGTATCAGGTTTGCGCATAGGAACATTGTCGGTTGTCTATGCACGTAGAGTCGATGCCGTTTGCATGCTTATGTGAATTGTAATGTTGATTTGAGAGTTTGAATTATGCTTATACAGGTGGAGGTCTGGTTTGGCGTCCTCCACACATCATCTACAGGAGTAACCAGGCAAGCACATGATGGAATAGTGGATTGTGATGCAAAATTGTGCTTGTTCTCCTATACCATGTTTTACAGTATATTATGAGGTGATGCTTATGATTGAATATCAATATTTGAAGAATATTGTATCTTGCATTGCACTCATACACAAGACCTACTCTGGTAGGCCTCCCACGACGGTGGAAAGATCAAGACCTACTTCTGTAGGCACCTCCAGAGATAGAGGAAAAGACCTGCTTTGATAGGCACCCCCACGGGAGTGGAGGAAAAGATCTGCTTCGGTAGGCATCTCCACGGGATGGAGGTAGAAAAGGTTTATCGACGGGTGAACAATTCCACTATACCAGTATAAGCTACAGTTACAGACGCGTGGCATGACATCACATTGCATTGATAGGAAATGAACAGGAGACAAAGATGCAGTTACAGATATAATGATTTATAGTTCATGAATATGTGATTTACAGGATTACTGTGCTTACCCCACTGTTTTATCATGTGCTTGCTGAGTCTTCGAGCTCACCACTTGCTTTGTTGTTTTTTAGGTGAATGGTGAGAGCAACATGTACGGGTGGGAGTAGCACAATTATTCCACGTGCAACAGTAATTTCACTTATCACCTATGGTTGACATATTTAGACTTTGGTAGCATGCGAGGTGGTTAGTATTAAAAGTATGTCATAATAAGAAATATTTAGTTTTGTATAGCATGAGTTCCTTTTGGTAACTGGGAAATTTATACTTTTGCTTCTGCGCTTCGTGTCAAGCATATGTTGTTTGCTGTTTGGTTGAGATTTAAATAGAGGAGTTGCTGCGCAAGACCGACGGCAATAGTTGGAATTGGTAGCATTATAACGTAGGTGGTAGCACTTTAGGATCAGAGAAATGGCTGGAGTGTTACATAAATGAGTGGTTATCAATTGGCCAAACGATGTGAATTGAAGCTACTCTGACTTCAGGCAAAGGAGAAAAGTTGTTCCTTTTTTTCCTTCATCCTTTTTTCTTGGTCGTGTCACTATGGGAAATATTATGTGCTACCCTCTCTAATGGTGCTACATCCGTATTATTTTTGTTTAAAAGTTTTCAAAAAATATTCCTAAAAGTTGGAGATGTAGGAGAGGTCATATTCTACAATCATGTAAAATTTTTAAACCAACTCGATTGCATTTGAAAGATATGAAAAGGACATATCCAATATAAATAGTGATTTCATTGGTTACCACTATTATTTTGGCTGCTTATCAACATCTTCTAAATGCGATTGAATTTGATCCTAAAATCTTATATGGTTGTAGAATATGCTCTTCCCTATATTTCCTATCTTTTAAGAAAATTTTCAAAACTTTTATACATAGATAATATATGAGGTAGTATCGTAAGAGAGTGGTAGAGGATATGTCCCGCACTTCCGCTTCTTCGAGGCCGACTACAGGTGGGCCTAGCCGGCGCATGCCATCCCCTTCTCCTACCACCCATTCATGGCCGTCGCCGTCATTGGCGCGCCACCGTCGGCGGCGTGCATGTCATGACCACGTGCTGGAGTTCAAATAGCAGATGAACGCGTTCAAAGAGCAGATGTTAATGGTCAGTCAACATAAGTAAGTGTGCAAGCTCATATTAATCTAGCTTATGCAGCATGTCTGATGGATCAGCATGTAATTTGCTTTCCGGCCGTACGTGGCTTTCTTGCGAGGAGACCGTACGTGATTGGTGACACAATGTTTCCATCTTTTTTTTCTCCAAGCTGTATAAAAGAGTTATATTTTATTTTCGTTTTAAATTATAAGGTAATATATATCTCTAAACAATAACATCTAACAACCACTACAATACATTTTTTTTATTAAGGTCCATCAGATCAAGGGCCAGAAGTTTTATTTTTTGTGAGAATTTCTTGTATATTTCTCTTTTTTCAATAATATCTAATAATTGCTATAGTTTAACTTTAATTTGGATCCACCAAATTAAAGCCAAGATGTTTCTTTTTTTGTGACAATTTCTTGAATTTGTATCTTTCTTTTAGAGCAGTTAACCACGTATCATGATCTTTTATTATATAATAGATATGAATGTCAAGTCAGTTTAGTTAGCTAATCATTATGGAGCAAATTTCCTAGTCAAAATGTATTAATTTTGGCCAAAGATGTTGTTTTGAATGTATTATTTGAATATATGAAAAAAGATGTTGTTTAGCCTGCATGGTTTGAATATATAAAAATGGCATGACTGGCTTTGTCATTGAACATACTTTCACAATACTGCACTTCTATTTTTTTTTTGAATATACGATGATAAAATTAAGCAGTTGAAGTGGTATCTTGTTGATTTTAAAAATAAAAAACGTCGTTTTTTTTTGTATCTTGAGGCTATAACCTATTAACATTTCCTCTTGACCTCAACCCGCTAGCTGGTGAGAGCAACTCCAGCAGTAGCCCTCAAAACAGGGCCCCTACTTTTCATTTGAGGGCTCCCCCTACTTTTGAAGGCCCTGTTTTCTGGGCTGCACTCCAGCAGGAGCCCTCAAAACAGGGCCCCTACTTCTCAATTCCCTCTATTTCCTCACACACTATATGCATATGTATGGGACAAAAGCACAATACACAATAAAATATTTATGATTTCACAATGAGGAACAATATTTAAATATATGAATTCAAATACGAATATTCAAATTTAAATTCAAATTTGTTCCGAATTTAAATTGAAAACACAAAGTTCATCACATAACATTCAAATTTGTTCCGAATTCAAATATGAATTCAAATACGAATATTCAAATTTAAATTCAAATTTATTCCGAATTTAAATTGAAAGCACAAATATGAATTCAAATACGAATATTCAAATTTGTTCCGAATTTAAATTGAAAGCACAAAGTTCATCACATAACATTCAAATTTAAATTCAAATTTGTTCCGAATTCAAATACGAATATTCAAATTTAAATTCAAATTTGTTCTGAATTTAAATTGAAAGCACAAAGTTCATCACATAACATTCAAATTTAAATTCAAATTTGTTCCGAATTTAAATACGAATATTCAAATTTAAATTCAAATTTGTTCCGAATTTAAATTGCACAAAGTTCATCACATAGCATTCAAATTTAAATTCAAATTTGTTTCGAATTCAAATATGAATTCAAATATGAATTCAAATACGAATATTCAAATTTAAATTCAAATCTGTTCCGAATTTAAATTGAAAGCACAAATGTTCCACAAAAAACGAGGAAAGCTGAAAAATGAGAGCCGGAGTAGGGGGGCCCTAGGAATGAGGGCTTGGAGACCTCATTTGAGAGGCCTCCTATTTTTGAGAGCCAAGTAGGGGCTCTGCTGGAGTTCAGTTTTTTACTCTGGCTCTCAAATATGAGGTTTGACGGCTCAAGTAGGGGCCCTGCTGAAGTTGCTCTCACCACTATTACTTTGTCAACCCGCGATCTCGTACGGTGGAAAACGGTAACGGATAATTCGTTTTATCCGATATTCGTATCCGAGAAAACACGAATGTGGTAAGCAAAAATCCGTATTCGAAAATGTTCGTATTCGTATTCGAGAATATTCGTATCCGTATTTCAGAATATTCGTATTCGCATTCGTATTCGAGAATATTCGTATCCGTATTCGTATTCGAGACTATTCGATTCGTATTCGATCCGTTTCTAGAACCCATGAAAAATTCATACAAATTTTGTGATTCAAAATTTGAATTTAGGTGGTTTAAAACCAGTAACCGGTCAAAATCGGTGAAAAATTGGCAAAACCGCTAAGAATCTGTTTTATCCGATATTCGTATCCGAGAAAATCCGTATTCGAAAATATCCGTATTCGTATTCGAGAATATTCGTATCCGTATTTGAGATTATTCGAATTTGTATTCGTATTCGCTTTAAAAATATGGATTCGTATTCGTATTTGAGACTATTCGATCGTATCCGATCCGTTTCCACCCCCATCCCCACATTACCACCCTACGTACTACTCTCCTGTTTGGAGCGCAGCACTATTGCCAAAAAAAAAAAAGAAAACTAGTACCGTACTACTCTCCTGTTTGGAGCGCAGCACTATTGCCAAAAAAAAAAAGAAAACTAGTACCATTTCCACGAGAATCATGTACGATTTTTGCATTTCAAATAGGACCTTAGCACAAATCTATACTTTTTTCTATATATCTATTTTCTTTCAAGTACATCACGCCAGCATGGTGATCATCCTGATTTTTTTTACCTTCATTTTTGTGGCTAGTTTAGTATAAACAATCTCAGGTTATAGCAGATAAAATCTGTTGATTTGAGTGAAATTTACTTTACTTTCACACATAAGTGAATCTACATTCTACAGACTAGTAATCCATAGCTAAGTATGCCCTGTGACACACAATGTACCGGAGTGGCAAATTAAACTCTCCTTTAGTTTTTGCGTTTTAGTGAACCTCTCAATATTAGAACGTTGATTGCACCACCCCTGGTCTATAATTTTAGCACACCAAGCACTAGCTAGTTGCCTCAACTTTTCTACTTGAATCTTACAAAGATGCCGCTCGGTTAGGCTGAAATAAGCTAGTTTATGGTTGAAATTACACTGTAGCAGGCTGAAATTACACTATAGCTGATGGTGGCTTATTTGGCATAACTAAATTTTTAAAAAATTTAAAATAGAAAAAACAGGTTAGCCCATCACAGATAGCGCAAACGAATACAGGAAAAAACCGGCAAAAAAACCTTAACAAAAAACTAAAAAGGCATAAAACGAAATTTAAAAATAGTAAAAAATAAATTATAAGTTTAAGTTCGAAATAAGCAGGGCTAAAAAATGTTGTTGAAGACATGTTCAGAGCAACAAAGCACATCTAAAGTACAAGTGTTTGATACACGGGGAGTCCGATCCGATCCAATGGACCACGCCTAAGCTGCGAGAGAATTGTGGTGTCCCGACGTGAGGGCTGCAGCTGTCGATGGATGTGCGCTCGTCTAGACATCACGTGAAAGAGGCAAACGAGGCGCCGCTATCGCCATAAATCCCCGGCCACCGGAGAAGCGAGACACCTCGCCAGGGGCGGACGCACCATGGGACATGGGGGTACAGTTGTACCCCCAAATTTTTTTTGCAAAAAATCAACTATATATAATATATATTTCATATATATAAAAAAACTAGAAGTGCAGGTAATTTAGCAAATTCAGCCCACTAGCTAAAAGACCCAATTGGCATTTTCTAACCTAACCCTAGCCTCCTGGCTCCTGCCTCTGCCTGGCTGCTTCCCACGCCGCCTCCTCTCCATCTCTGCGCGCCCCTGGCCTCCTCGGCTCCGGCGACACGGCGACCGGCGGGCTCCTGCCTCTGCCTGGCTGCCTCCCACGCCGCCTCCTGCCTTGCTCCGTGCCTGCCTCCTCTCCATCTCTCTTGCACAGCCGCCACAACCTACAGCACGCCCCTGGCCTCCTCGTCTCCGGCGACGCGGCGACCGGCGACGGCACGGCGCCGGGCACCCACACCCAATGGCCGACACGGCGTCGACGGCGAAGAAGTCCCCACGGTCAGGCGGCCCATGCGGTGGCGGCAGCTCCTCCCCTATTCCAGCTTGAACGGCGGCGGCGCTCCCGACGGCCATGCCGCCCCTGCACACAAGGTTTATTTGATTAACTATATGAGATATACATATTATGTGTATCAAAATTCTCTATCTTATATATATACTTCATAGATTCTTAATTTCGTACCCCCATCTCAAAAATCCTGGGTCCGCCACTGCACCTCGCCGGCTAGACTGCGACAAGCAACCACACTACTGGCTCTTTGCAAAGAAACATTTCACAGTCAATTCAGGACTCACATGCCGGCCGTACTATGGAACGCATTCATTTGCAGCAGAGGACACTCACATTCTCGAACGATGCCAAGCGTTCCATGGCCGATCGTGATTTAAGCCCGTTTGTTTCGGCTTAGAATTCTGACTCCTGGCTTTTTTTAGTTTTTTAGTCGGTTCTATTTTTCCCATATTCGTTTGTATTGTCCGTGACAATCTAACTTGTTTTTTCTATTTTTAGTTTTTTTAAATTTAATTACGCTAAATAAGCCACTGTCAGCTACAGTATTTTTTCAGCCAGCTACAGTGATTTTCAGCTAAAAACAACTCAAAATAAGCCCTTTTAAGCAGAGCTAATTTGTCTTATATATATATATATATATATATATATATATATATATATATATATATATATATATATATATATATATATACACTACTCCAGCTACTAGCAGAATATTGTATCTCTACTAGTTCTTTACTGACACGAGGGCCAAATTGCAAGAGAAGTAGTATATCTATATTCCAATCCAACGACCTGATTCTCGGGCAGGTGCTTCTTTGCCTAGTCGTTTCGGCCGTGCCATGTGTCGTGGTGTTACGTTTGAGCGAGATGGGAGGTGCAGCGGCAACAAGCGACGGTAGAGGGTTGGTGATAGATTGCGACGTACGGCCGCGCGTACAGCGTTTCCACTGAGCTTCTCCTTCTCTGAGACCGCCGGTTTATTAGTATACTAGTTACGTATTTGTACGTTGTAACGAAACTTATTAAATATTTAGATAATTATGTTATAGAAGAGAGTTGCTCTGATCGATTGGAAATTGAAGAATGGTGAGAAATTAAAGGAATAAAACGGTTGGAGGAAAATAGACATACAACTGCCAACTCATACTTTTACAATAGTAAAAATATGCTTACACTAGTGCTGCATCCTCTTTAACCGGGATATAGTAGTTAGTAGATCTCGTATGGTTAGTACCTGGACGAGTGAAGATTTCATGAGCAAATGCGAAAGGAATCCGTAGTGGTCGTGAGGAGCATGCATGTTACTTACGGTCGACGCCGAAGACATTCGCCCGTTGATTTGTTAATTTAGTGGTAGCTATACACCTGTACGATCGTGGACAGATACGGGGAAGCAATGACCAGCTACCGGTGCATAAGATACTTGCATTTCCGCGAAGCGGTGCCTACCGCCTGGATTTGTGGTAGCACGCTGTTGCAACTCGCGACTCGAGCTCGGCTTGGAGGTTAGATGCCGCTCGATTGGACTAAAATAAATTAATTTATGATTAAAATTATACTATAATTGATTAAAATTATACTGTATCTAATGATGACTTATTTGACGTAACTAAAATTAAAAATTTTAAAATAGAAAAAACGCAAATGAATACGGAAAAAAACCGACAAAAAACTACAAAAAACTAAAAAGTCAGGATAGGACGAAATTTAAAATAGTAAAAAATAAATCAGAAGTCAAAGTTCAAATCGAAATAAGCGGGACCTACGTCAACTCACTACAGGTACAGCAGCAGCAGAAGGCGTAGAAAACAACCGCTCGGTGACTTGTAGAGTAGAAGACACGTATGGACCATGTCCGTGTATGTATGCAGCCACTAGCCATGATGATGACGATGATGCCGCCTTCGCATGGAGTGATCGAGTGAGACGCAAGGAAACCGTCGGTTGCGCGTGCACTCCTCGGCTCCCACACAGCGCATGTGCCGGACGCAATCAGATGGTGCGTTGGGTTGGCCGGCCCCGCCCGCCCGCCCGCCGGCCGATCACCTCCATCGTCGAAGCAAGCCAAATGCAGCCATGCGCCTTAAGCTGGAACCGCACGGATGGGCTTCATTGAATTGAACCGAGCCCCAGTGAGCACAGGCATGCACCGTGCACGCACTGCACACCGACACCCCCCAATATCATTGGCTGTCGATGGATCATTCCTAGTGCAGCGTCTGCTCAATTCAGGAAACAGTGTTGCCAGTAAGGCACGCTGGAGTGGCTAACAAGCTAAAACTTCGTGGAACTGATGATTGCAGTGAGGCGCGATCACAGAATGGAATGACAACACATGTACGATCAAAACATGGGACCTCAATTCAATGCTACTTTGTAGATAAGCAGCTATGATGCATCCATTCAGCAAAACATCCAAGGAACAGCATTGCATACCTGCAAGTAGTTGGCATGCAACAACAGAGCGAAAGCACCCACACAAAACGGTAAGGACATGCACCACGAGCAACCAACTCCAGCAGCGAACGCTCTGTACGATGCATAAAAGGAGCGAACCGACTAAAAAGAGTTTAGGATGGTTCAAACCTCTTTTCACAGGGATCTTTGCATACTCATCATCTCTTGTCATAGGATGACCGTACCTATCGGAGGTAAATGGAGATTCGAGGAATGTCGATGTCATTCCCGCCGTCATCCTCACAAGCCACAACAACATCCAAATGCCTCACTGTATGCTGAAACATCCAGCTTAGCCACCTCCTTGGCGACATGGACAAGAAAAAAACATCTACTCTCGAAAAGAAAAGAGAAAGCCGATTCTTAAAAAAAATAGAGAGGAATGGAAGAAGTGTTTTAGGGAAGAAATGTCATATTAGATTCCTTTAGGGGAAGAAATGCCAGATTTTTTGTAGGTAGGTGGGAGGCTTTTGTTACCCAAGCAGCCCAGCCCAACAGCATCACATAAGCCCTACAAAAGTAGCCCATGTACAAGCCCACATCTCACATCCGAGGCCCTAACTAGGCCCACGAACCGCACAGAGAGAGAGGCACAGGCACCTCCTCCGCCGGCCCCCCGCCTCCCCCTCCCAGATCACCAAGGCGAGAAGCTTCCAGAAGCCCTCGAGACTCCACGCCCGCAGCGATGTCGGCGAGCAGCACGCCGGTGGACGCCTCGGGGGAGCCTATCCCGACGTCGTCCGTGCTGATGGCGGCGTCCACGCACATCGCCGTGCGGTGCCGGCCGGAGAACGTGGCCTTCCTCAACTGCAAGAAGAAGGACCCCAACCCGGAGAAGTGCCTCGAGAAGGGCCGACAAGTCACGCGATGCGTCCTCAGCCTGTGAGTCTCCTACCTACCTGTCGATTTGCTATCTCCTCCTCCTCACTGCCCGCGCTTTAGCCGATCCCCTCCTGTCTGCCTGGACTTCGGATTCGGGAAATGTTGCTTCGATCGTGCTATTCGTTAGTGTGTACTTCGTTTGGATAGATGCGTTCAATGCGGTTAATGTGCGTTTAATATCGCTAGCTTGGGCTGGATTGACCTGGGGTTGTGATGTTTAGTCGGTTCTATCTCGAAATTTTTTATCCGTTAAAGAGGTAAATTGATCAGCATGTGTGGCAAAGTTTGTGCCTCAGCGATTAGCCTATGCCGAGCTGAGGGATGGATCGGTAGTGTGGGAGCGAATGGTAACTTGGTAGTGAACCAGTCATGAACTTGGTTTTCATTTTCTGGGATCACATTATGCACGGGATAAAACAGGAGTGGTGCGGTTAGTAGCTAGTTGGTGACGGTTATATGGTAGTAAGTATGTGTCTCTGGTTATCAGATTCTCAGCAGTTTGTAGTGCAGGGTTCGCTTCCAAGGTTGGGGTAACCAGTAGTCTAGTAGCGAGCACCGCAGTTTCTGATGAACATGTGAATGAAGTTTGCAGCTTGGTCGACGAACTGCATAGTTGATATGGATAAGTAGTTTGGCAATGATCAGCTAATTGCTGCCATCGTTGTGAATAAATACATCATGCAGTGTTAGCTTCCTGATCAGATTATGTAGAAGGGGGTGAACTGGTAATGTCACATTCAGTAGCTAGCTCAGATTGGCTTTAGACTCGGCTATAACCTGTCAAAGTGAAATAACCCGTTTCATATAAAAAAGAGAGTATGTTCTCCAATGCAGCCAATAAGGACTATGACTTGCTTATGTCTTTCAATTCAATTTCTTAGATGTGAAGTGTACACTTATGTGAAAGCTATTTAATTTTGTTTTGGTTTCTGTTCTAATATTTGTCTGTGTCATATTGTTCTGTGAGACTGCGATAAGGACTCTGATTCATTCATTTGCTACAGCAAGTTTGCATTGTACCCTATTGTTTGCTGGTATCCCATTTTCAGATGAGTAGCTAGAGTCCCTTAGATAATCAAGAGGGATAGAGTACATTGGATGTTATTGTACAATGCTCAAGTTAATAGGTATATCCAAAATAGAGATACGATGGGATCCTGTTTCCTTTGCCAGGTGCGACCTGTTGTGCTTGTTATCTTCTATAGATTATCTCAGAACGGTTGTTCCAATTCTATTAAGTATTAACCCAATCTGGGACACAAGGAGTGACCAGCATCCAGTGCAAACTGTATAAACCACACCTTTTCTTCCACTAGCGTGTTAAGAACCACCCTAGTTTATCGATCTTCCATGTAAACGCAAGCCACATAGCTCTTGTGAGTTAGTTGAACTAAGCAGTTAGCGTTATACTGTTTGCTGTTTGCAGCTAAGAGAACATTTCCTCCCATTTATTCGTGAAAGATCATCTGTTAACATTGCAGATACCCATTCTGCGGTTAGAACATACAGTGGTGAGTGATGACCAAAGGATCTTAAGTCACTGTATCTATGCGCTGGTGAATCCATGAACTGATCAACTGAATATAAATATACAAATGATTTATGGAAGCAAGTTAGACATTCAAGGAATGGCCACTGCAGGGATGCATGCTTAAGTTAGGTATATGATTATGAGTTACGACATTGAGTAGTTGTGAAGATGACAATAACACCTCTTCAACAGTAGTGCTGATATGCGTTTCCCAGGATGACTACAGAACATGTTTCTCACTAGTAGACTAGCATGATGTGGGATTAAAGAATACTTGGTTTTTCTGACTTTTACTACTTTCTTATGTTACGTTGATCTAGTAGTGAAGTGAGAATAAATGGAGGAAAGATGGTTTACTTTTATGGTTTGGTTTATTGCCTGAACCTTCAGCATTTCCATAAGGAGCTAGGCTGACATGACATTAGAAGGAATGGCAAATTTCAGACTTGCTTGTTATTTTACTCATTAGTGATTGTTTGTTAGCTGTAACAATCAGCATTTTTTGGGGGGCAAATTTCCTTGTTCGAGTGGCATAAATGGTGGTTAAGCTGGTGAGGTAATGCCCCATGTGTAAGTTGTTTTGCTCCTTGATTTTGGAATTTTGTAGGTGTTAGCTCTGTTGGTATTGACCTCTAAAAGCTGTTTTTCTATACTAAATGACTTTCTTATATATCTAGTTTTCAAATGGAATGTCTTTTTAAGGCGAGATCTACTAGTCGATTGTATTACACACTATAGTGACTTCATTTATATCGGTCAAAATCGCACACAGTTGTCTCTATACAATCTTCTCTCCAAGCTGTTATTATTCATAAGCTAAAGACAAAAGTTAAAATCAAAAGACAATATGAACGAGCCAGTTATACAAAACAGTCAACAACTTTACAAGATATATATGTATGCAATTTTTGTGATTACTTTTTAATTGATTGCCAGCACAGCATGTACCTAGTTTTGCATCCAAAATCAAGCATGCCATAGAAAAGCTTGAGAGAGGGTCTATTTAGGGGTAGCAGCCTAGCAGGATCTATTTTATTTAAAAGTTTCTAATACCTGTTTAATTTTGAAATTTGATTAGGGTTTTAGCATTATATGTTTTTATTTCAAGGCTCTCAATACTTTGATCTTGAGAAGGTTTCATTTCTAGCCTACCTAACTTGTTTGGGACAAAAGACTTTGTTGTTGTTGTTGTTCTCTCAACTCGAGGTTTTGGAGTGCTTGGTTGTGTTTAATGTATTTTGTAAGCTCTTTGTTTTACTCTGTTTGTCTGAATGATATCACTTCCATTAAGCTAATTACTTTGTGAGTTCTTCCTCTGCCTGCTCTAATCACTTTGTGAGTTCTTCCTCTGCCTGCTCTACTTTCGCATTTTCTTTAGAAATCACTTTCTGGTCACTCTTCCAATCTCAGGTTGAAAGAACTTCACCAAAAGTGTCCGAAGGAGATGGACGCCTATGCCGGCTGCATGTATTATTACACCAACGAATTCGACTTCTGTCGCAAAGAGCAGCAAGATTTTGAGAATGCATGCCCCATATCCGAGTAGTCCCGTCATAAAAAAGATCTTCCCAAATAAGGAGAAAAGCCGGCAAACCTCTCCCATGTTTGCTGTACTCACTGAATTTTTATGGGTGAACAGCACGTCCCTGAGCTGTTCATCCCAAGTACACGTCTTTCTCATGCAAGATTTTCACCAATCAACAGCACTGTTTGAGTTGGATGTCAAACTTGACTCAGCTGTAATCCTAAGATGACGTTGACGATGTTTGTTTTGTTGTCGTTCGCAGATCACAACATTCTCCTGCCTCTGTTAGCCTGCAGACCTGTGCTCTCTCCAATACTATACTTCAGGTCAATGGCTAAGTTTTTTTCGATTTATGACTTATATCTTCTCTCAAATAAACAAATGGAATAATTTCTTTGCTGCTATTTCGAAGCATCTTATCGAACAATCATTTTGAAACGGTTTAGTGGCATTCAATTCATTCACATAAACATTTATATTAGAACTAAAAAATCATAAGTAGTAGCTATAAGTCGTAGTCAAAAGAAATCCATAACTGTATTGCTTCTGATTTGTACCGATTGGTACTATGCCGTCTTTGCAAGGGGTGTTCTTTTATGCTACGGCTGATGTATTTTATCAGTGTTTTTTGACATGGCAGCGGACGATAGAAACGTCGATGTGGATATCGCACATAGTTTTTGGGTTCAGGAAGTCATTTGGAGAATGTGCTTCAAGAGGCTATCATGTTTTTGATGTTTACCTTTTTTACTTTCAGAAAAATTAAAAGTAAAAAACACTAGCTAAAAACCAAAAAGAACAGCACTAAGGGTCCGCTCAATCAGACTTTTTTTAGCAACTTCCGACTGTTGGTTTTTCTTGGTTGAAATTACATTGTAGCGGTTGTTAGCTTTTTTGAGTCATTTAATTAAAGAAAAATGAGAAAAATTGAAAAATATCGTTATATCTCCACGGACAATGCAAAGTATAATGGAGAGAGAAAAAACAAAATTAACAAGCCAACACGTTACTCAAAGCCAAAATGAATGGGGGCCTAAGGCCCTATTAAAAAATGTTTTGACTTTTGGTCGATTAAGATAGAGATTAAGATAGTAAAGAAAACTCATGTTGAGAAATCACTCTGTTCAAAGCAACTTATATAATAAACTCCTACAGATGGTTTATAGAAATCAACTTGAAACCAACTTATAAGAAGTCAGAACGGTATTGCTCCACATGGCTTCTAACTTTTGCTGTTGGTTTTTAGCTGTAATTTTACTGTAGCACATGTTAATTTTTCTAGTCAAAAAATAAAAACATAATTAAAAAGAGAAAAAGTGAAAAACACTGCTATATTTTTTTAAACAATGCAAAGGAGTAAGGGAGAAAAAGAAAAAACGAAAAAAATAAATTAAAAATCGACAAGTTCCAAGTATCTTTTGACTTCTAGAAGCTGAAAGGAAGGAGCCAAAGTCTTTTAGACCTGCTCCAGTGAGGTTCTGCATCTTAATTTTGTTTTTTAGAATTTTTTTACTATTTGCTTTTTCTTTTTTTCTATTATTCCTTTGTATTGTTTGTGATGATATAGTTTTTATTTTTAATTTTTTGAAATTTAATTACTAAAAAAGCTAACAATAGTTATAGTATATTTTTAACTATTAAGTGAAAAAAACTCAGAAACTTTAGCTTATAGCTCTGCTCGGTTGGGCTGAAAAGTTGTTGAAATTTTACTTAAGCTGAAAGTGACTTATTTAGCGTAATTAAATTTTAAAATTTTAAAAATAGAAAAAATTTGTTAGCTCATTACGGACAACGCGAACAAATACGGGAAAAAAATCGGCAAAAAAGTTCAAAAAAGCTAAAAATTTAAAAAAAGAAAATTTATAAATAGTAAAAAAAATAAGGCGAAGCTGAAGCTAAAATAAGGGGATATAATATCTCTGGAGCACGCCTGACATGCCATTTATTTATAGTGCGTCGATTAATGCAGCTGCTGCTGCCAACGCAAGAAAGGAGGCATGGCATGCCTGACAAGAAGAAAGGCATAAATGCGTTTCAGCGAGAACTGCGTGAGGATCTGATGCTGCAGAGAAATTGATGATACGAAGGCACGTGCCTGCCGGATGCATCACGGTTGAGCCTTTTATCGCTGCTGTAATCCCATAGGTTCTTCCGTCCTGTCTGTACCCGTGGTATCTCAAGTCTGTTGTGTGGCCATGTCAGTCAGACGGGGAAGTAAATGGAATCTTGGTAAGTTCAACGCTGATCCACTTCGCTGATGACAAGCAAATGCAAGTAGCATCTTTTCCCAATTCTAATGTGTGTGCTTGGTGGGTGGGTCTCATGTGTTGCGGTGTATGTGTCGCGTGGGTTGAGGTGTATGGGCCTGTTTGTAATGACCGCGGCTTATGATTTTTGGTTGAAAATTTTAAATTTTAACTGTTTACGACAGAGATTACGGATAGATAGATACTCGCTTGGGATTTTAGTTAATATAGATGTTAGGCTTTTAACGTGTACTACAATTAACTTGTAGACCCTGTCTTGAGAAAATAACTCGTTTGAAAGTTAAGTACTATAGCAAAAATCAAAAATCGTTAGTTTCGGTCGAAAAGAACACAATTTATGTTTCCATCGAAACAGAGAGATTACGCAGAATTAGGGCTCAAGATGGACCGTTTTTGCAGTGAAATCAGCCGCATCGGATGCTCCTCTGCCTGCGCCGATCCGGTTGCCCGTTCACGGAGCCAGCAGCAGCGTCAGCACCATGTGAGTAAGGCGCGTCCCCTGCGAGCCGTGTCGGGCCCGCGGCCAGGACCAGGGCCGTCGATTGATCGAGCAATCGACGGCGTAGATTGAGGCGAGAACCGCACCGTGCGAGAGGGACCGTTCGTTCCGGACAGATGCATCTCGGTCGCGAACGGTCACTGCTGTGAACCTCTCTCGTCGTGAAACAACGACGGTTTATCTCGGCTGCTGATGCTCTGTTCATCTACCTTGATACCGAGAAATACAAATTCAGCAGATGGCCAGATCTACATGTAGATGTCATGTATATTCAGCAATTACTGTGTCTACTCATACCCATGCATGGACACATATCTGCTTATATACTCCTGCATTCAGCTGGCAGTGGAAGACGCAGCAGCGGTACAAACGGAATAATGGAGGTGACACCATCAACATAGTTTCTGGCAACCAAAACACATTCATGTAAGAAGTTAGGGCCTGGTAGCCCCCAAATGGAGAGCATAGAATCAGAAAAGAGAAAGAAGCATCTTAGCATCATCTTCTGCATATAATAAGGCTGACAAAGTCGTAGGTATGCACTGTTCCTTGAGAACGAGACGCTAATGATGACCATGGAAGCACATGGTAACAGACGGCAATGTCATGGGAGTAGGATGAGAATCATATGTGTAGACGAGAAGCCAAAATGAGGGCTGTTCCTCATCATCTTGGACCCAAATTGCCAATCAACAATCTTGAGCAGGTCAAACAAAGAATCTCAGCAGATCTTGACCTGTCCCGAAGACCAACCCCAGTAGATCCAGCATGGTTTATACCAGATTAGCAATCTGCATCCAAATGTACCGAAGCATTGCATTGCTTGGGGAGCTTTTAATATGGACTGTGCAGTTTGTTGTAGAGGATAGGGCAAAACAACTGTCCTTATCCCCTTGATCCTTCAATTAAATCCTTCATGCTCTTTGTCATGTCGCTTCTGTGGACCAACTCAAGCATTAAGATTGCAGATATTTTGGGCAAGATGCAACGTGAGCAATATAGCAAGCCTTTGCACATATATTATATTTTTCTCATATGCAGTTTCCTGCATGATTGGGCAAACAGCCAAACAAAACAGATATATAGCATAATAAAAAGAAAAAGAAAACTATCTGATATTCTGCCTTCGTAGGATGGATATGATCTCTGAAAACTGAGGACGCTTCTGAGGGCAATTGTCCCAGCACCTGGTCATCAGTGACCTCAGGAAATGAGGGCAGTCTCTTGGTATCTCTGGCCTCAGCCCGCAGGCCGCAATACCTACCGCTGCTTGCACCGGCGAGTATGTGGAGTATGCCTCCTCCCCGGTGACCATCTCCCAGAGCACCATTCCGTAACTGTAGACGTTGCTCATCCAGGTCTCTGACACGCTTTCAGAATCTCCAGCAATGATCTGTGCACAGCATGGCAGTAACTTCTCGGTAAGGATGATTTCAGTATAAAATAAGCTAGTAAAAATTTATCTCAAGGTACTGTCGATTTTATGATTTTCTTTATGGACTGTCTGTTTTGTGATTGACGGTCAAAGAAGGAAGAAGAAAATAATAGCAGCTCAAAATTGGTTTCCCATGGTTGAAAGGATGAAATACTGCATACTGAGTGGACACGAGATGGTAATTGAAAGGCTGATCTACTACAGGAAAAACAAATCAAGCAGTATTTTTCACAGTTTGTCCAGGAATTTTATGTTCTCCGCTAATCTACTACAGAAAAATATCAAGTTGGCAAGATCAAGCAATACTTCTTCACAGTTTGTCCTGGAATTTCATGTTCTCCTACAGGATGAGAAGTAAAATACATGTTTCCAACTTCATGAACTAGACATAGTTTGATCCGATTAATATATATACTAAACAACTCACTTTCAGAAAGAGCACTTCTAGACAATACAACGAATTTACAGTAAATCAATTCAAGAAAACTAACCTCTGGAGCTAGCCATCGATACCCAGACGTCTCATACTCAGTGACTTCACCAGCATTATTACAAGGGGTAACAATGCCCATATCCCCAAGGCAGGCATTCCCTTGCCTGTCTAGCAAGATCCGCCGAGCATTAAGATCACGGTAGGCAATGCCATAGCTGTTCATAAAGGCCAAACCGTCAGCGACATCAAGAGCAATCTTAGTCGTGTCTCGGAGTGACAATCTCTTGTTTCTCTGCATAATAATATCATGAACCGATCCTCCTTCCATCATCCTAGTCACTATGCAGAGCCCATGGTTCTCATTGAAGCAAATGCCATGGAATTGGAGGATGTTCCTCTGGCCACAGCTCATCAATTGCAACAAGTCCTGACGGATTTCAACATCATAAGCACTTCCCATGTCACAACCCCTCAATTTGTTGACCCAAACCCTCCTTCCTCTATGAACTCCCTTGAATGAATTTGGGCCGAGCCAATCAACAAACTCAATCTCCTCAGAGCTCAGCATCCAGCGGCCAAGCTCCTCACCCCCAGATCGAATGGTTTGCCACTCATCTACTGAGACAAACACTGATGATTGTGGGAGGGGAGTGGGAAGCTGTGGTCTGCGAGTTGGCTCATTGTCAAGTACCTGACCATCATCTGGATCAAACAGAGACTCCTCATCGAAGTTTCTTGATCCTTCTTCTTGACAGCCACAAAGCCCAAAGGGGAGCTTCACACCACCACTGTTCTTCCGCTGCTTCTTTGTGGCTGATTTCAGTGCAGCCTCAACCCGGCTCTTGAAGAGCGCCTCATTCCCGGACTGCACAAGTATCATGACAACACCAAGTGTCAATCCTCTCTTCTCAAAGATCTGGATCTTCTTGCAACAAAACAAAGGGCTATCAAGTGAGCTCGACATTGACTGCCACGAAAGCGGCGCAGTGCAGGCAAAAGTGAGCTGAAAAACAGTGTCTTCAGCATCACCTCCTCTGCCGTTGCTGCCATGAACTTCCTCAATGCTCCCTGCAGGATGATCCTCACCAGTCGCCTGCTCTACAAGGCGGGCATGCAAGAGCACATCTTTCATGTCAAATCCTTCCTGTGCATAGCTGCAAAAATCGAGACTTTTGCTTGTCAGCAACCATTTAGCACATCCAAAGAAATGTATGCCATCTCAGATTACACATCAAATTAAGTGCTTGATTTAGCACTTCAGATTTAACAAACCAGTATAAATATTAAAACAGTAACATTACTTTACCAGCCTAAATTGATTGTTATCCTTAGAAGTTAGAATTTAGAAACACGGTAGTTGTTTTAAGTGCCCGCTTGATGGCCAATACAAACGTTGACATCTACTAATCTTGGATTGCAGCAACCACCAAAATGTCAGCAAGTTCTATATAGTAGCAAATTCATACCAAGAAGCGAAAACTTTTGCTAACTAATGTCTCTTGCATTGTTGCAGGACTTGGTCGAGGGGGAAAAACATAAAAAAGGTGGCAACTTTGGGAGTTGGGACACTGACCTGTTGGGGAGAGCGTCGAAGTGGCGGCGGAGGTCGGCGACGAGCTTCTCCGGCAGCTGCTGGGTGGCGGCGCCGCGGGAGTAGAGCTGTGCGAGGCCGCGGAGAAGGAGCGGCGGCTTCTCGCCGCCGGCGCGCGGCGAGGGGTCACGGGGGAGACCGCCGCTGTCCAGGTTCAGCGAGTTCTTGAATGCTGCGATGGCGCTGGCGAAGTTGCGCCCCAGTCGCTGCCACTTCTTGGGCGCCGTCGGCGCCGACGTCGGCTCGCCGGCGCAGGCTGAGTCGGCGCAGGTGGGGAGGGAATCGTCTGAGCGAGTGTGGGGCTTCATGAGAACCTGCTCCACCATCTCCTCGTCGGTGCTCGGCCGCCCCGACCAGCACTCCAGCGCCGCCGCCATCTCGTCGTCGGGGCTTCTTCCTCTGCTGAATCCTCGCTTCCGATGGGAGATTGGTATCAGAATTGATGCAAATGGAGTAGAACAAGATCTTGCTATGGTGTTTTTTGGCTCTGTTACTTCTTGGATGGTTGGACCAAATGGACGAAAAAGATGGATTTTTTTGCTGGATTTCTTGACTCTTGATTTGCTAGTAGCAGGAAAACACTGAAAAAAAGTGTTTGCAGAATCTGAAGAAAAAAAAGAAAAACAAAGTAGATCAAGTAGCAAGAGAAACCACTTGAAAAATGTTGTTTTTTTCTAGAATTGTGGGGAATCTCAGGGCAAGGAAGAGATTTTTCCTGAGATTTATTTGGGTTATGACGTTTCCTCTACATAACTAGTGTTCTTGGTTCCAACTTCTCAGCTCATACGGGAGAGAAGGAAGGAGCCAGACAAGGAGAGGTAGGCAAAAAATGATGCCATCTTTTGTAGTACCAGCGTGCTTAACTGCTTATGAGAGAGAAGCTCTGGTCCATGACAGGAAGAGAGAGAGAGAGAGAGAGAGAGAGAGATGGAACATGGCAACATGCATCATGGAGAAGGCTGGGGCTGGTGTCCTGTGATTAATTTGTGGAGGGGTTCGGTGTGTTCATGTGATCTTGCCGCAATGGACAGGCACAAAAAATGAATTAAGGATGCCTTGCAAATGGGACTCTTCTCTTTGCATGAAGCCATGGACCACGGTCCATTACATATTGCATACACTGTAAGCTGGAATTTTGGATCCAGGTGTGAGGCAGATCCTAACCAATGAATTAGGGCATCTCTTCTCAGAAACTAAATTGTTTTAAAAGATTTTAGTAACCAACACTTATGATAGGACATTCTTCGGAGCTCAGACTAGTAGCGTTTTGCAGAGATCTTACCAGCAGTAAATATACAGTGAAGATGGAAATTTCTCGCAATACATGGTAAAATTCTCTTCATCTCTCGATCTTTATGGGTATCACGAGAATGGAAAGCTTCCCTGCAGCCGCTGCTATCATCATTTGACCTCTTGCTGCAGCTAGTGCTGCCGCTGCCGTTATGCCTAGTCTTTTAAAGAGGGCTCATCAGATAAAAACTCAACACTGACAACGCGCGCGCACAGGACACACTGTAAATAACACGACATTTCAAATATCATAGTATTCTTCTCCGTAGAGCATGAGCATGCATGGAATAAGAGAACAGAATGGAATCATGTCACGTATAGTTTTTATCCGTGTTACTTGCTGCTTATGGAAAGCTATAGCTGAGCACCCTAATGAGCTATAGCATCAGGATTCCAGAAATATCGCATGAATGTGGAATACTGTTCTAGTTAGCATGCTCGCCAAGGCACAAATAATGGGAACAGTTTGCAAGATTCCATGTCCAATACTGGTAAAGCTGCAACTGTGCAAGACGCTGGCATTCCTTATCATTGGAAGGGATGGGTTTCTTTCTTGGCCTCACTAGACGTACCCCAGGTTTCAAAGGCGGGAAACCTAATTAGTTCGATCTAACATACATATCTAGCATAAACTCGCATGTGAAACTAGGTTTCAGAGACCATCATGCTATAGTTAATTAGGCACCCTAATGTCGTCGGAAAGAACTGCTACTTACTGCTGGGGTATCATGACATGCGTTGGACTTTAATCAAGGGGACAGTACACCGCATTGTAGCCATGCTGGTGTTTGCTTATGGAGATGGAATGCTTCGGTTTTGACGTTTTCTGTGAAGAAATATGAACTAATGGACCGTGCATATGATCAGGGGCATTTCCCTTCATCTGTCCATTCTTGCCCCGTCCTCTCGCTCCATGCCATTTGTCTCTGCTGGTCTCTGGAGAAACATGCGTCTCCGCCCAACCAAACCATCGGATGTTGTTTGCTTCCCTGTACGATCCCACGGCGGATCTAAAACCAAAATAGCATGAGGTTTCATGTTTCATATATGTTAATATGTTTCTTCTTTTTCCTGTTTGTTAATGTATTTAAACTTTTTTCTTTAGATAGATATAGTTGTTGGCATATATAAATACTAGTTCTTAGCATATAAAGATATACACTATATAAATTTGGACTCTAAACAATAAAAATTAAAATCGGCACGGCGCTGTGTGCCCCCACACTGTCAATGTGCATCCGCCCGTGGCCCGATCGAGCTTGATCTGGAATTTGGCTGCCGTGTCGGCCATTTGACTTGGCTCGTTGCATGCCAAACAACTCTCCATCGTACTACTGTAATTACGTTGCAGGCAAATCAAACGCTGATGAGAGCTCGATTAAAATGGCGAATGAGGAGTTGGCTGGGCAAACAAAGAACATGTTTTTTAGCTATGATTGATAGTTTATAGTTACGATTGATAGTTTTTTGTTTTAACGTTCTAGTACGAGCGTTTATTCAAATGAATTAAATGCCAATAAGCCGTTTTCAAAATGCTATTTTGATAAGACGTTTTAAAACAGTGACAAAGAAATTATTTTATTTATTTGTTCAGAAGAAGACATAAGTTATATACCGATAAGAATGTGCAAATATTAATTCATTTTTATCATCCAAACCCACTCTGGCTAATTTGATTATGGATCGGTTTCTTTCTGTGCTCCTGTGGACCGAGCAATGGCTCCCTCTTGGACCTAATCCTGTAGCTAGTCCCCCTTATCTCGATCTGCTTGACCATATGTGGACAACTGGTACCGAAACGCCAAATTCGTCGACCAACCATACAAATCCTGTTGGATGCATGCTAAAACAGATGATTCTTTATGCATGTCAGGGGATGCCCCTATCATAGCCCAGTCCATTGCGTCAAGCGACTCAATAATCATATAATTACATACCTAATCCAAGAGGATGGTCGCACGAAAAGGGACTTGATTGTCCCTATAATAGTAGACCCAGATATAAGTGTTTATATAAGTATGTGCCTCAAGGTACCACCAGGGGGAGACTCATTTTTTCAGAGATAAAATTATGTAATACAGATACTTTCTTTACACCATCTCCACGGTTTCTAAGTCTTCGGGCAGTCTTTTTTATGGTCTCCATGTATCCTATTATTCACTGTTTAGTCCGTAACCATAACAGTTGATGCCATTTGTAGGGATCAATGTAGAAGCTATGAGTCGAAGAAATAGCATTCAGACGCAAATAGCACCAAAGAAGACGATGACGCTAACCCCCAAGCGAAAAAGAAGCACCGCCACCGAGACCGCCGCGGTCAGAGCAAGGGAGCCGATCCACGAAGGTCCCCCTTCCCATGGCAACGACACAATGGCACAGCAGCGTTCGGAGCCGTGACAGGTAACGAGGGTGGTTCTTCGATGGCTCCACCAACGACGGAGCGGGAAGCGTCACGAACGGAGGACTCGACTGTGGCAGCCAACTGAAACGTCGGAGCCTCTAGACATGCGTCTTGTCTTCCTAGTCAAGCTTCATGCGGGGCGACTGGACAAAGTCCATGACGCGCCCAATGAAGCGAAGGCTACCGTCATGCTCAATCCTGTGGTAAAACCACCGTTGCAGCCAGTGAGACTACCACTTCGTCTGTGACGAATCCGAAGGGAAGCCCTTCGAAGTAGTGGTGCGGAGCTACAAGCTAACGCTACATAGGTTAGAATACTGACCGTTGCCTAGCCGCTTCGGTTGGCATCGCACATTGTGTAGGGACGCAAACACAGCGGCACTGGCGATGGCACCCTCCGAATGGGCTGTGTCTAGGAGTATACGGTGAGACAGCTGATTGTGTTCGACGTTAGCTGGTGAAGCTCCATCATTTGCTGGCGGCGACTTTGGAGTGATCGTCTTGACCGACGTGGCTGCTCAACGGAATCAACGTGCCACTACGACCGCTTCGGACACTTCCATGACCCATCTCATGCAGCGGACGAGCAGCGTGAAGAAGAACAAAAAAAACTCGACGGGGAACGAACGACGGCGACCAAAGAAATTGCAAGCACCAAGATGTAGGTGATAGAGAAAGAGGGAGCAAATACCCGAAAAAGAATCACCATAGGGCTTAAGTACAGATTGCAACAGTGCCATTTAATGATGGTGCGGTGGATGCGAGAATCGAGGGGATGTCCGCCACACCATAACTAGCGCGGTGACCCATGTCGCTCGACCGAAAGAGAAACCGTCGCCATGTGTGACTTGATCTCGGATGTCACGTGCGCCACCGTTGTTGATAGCAATCAAGCGAGAATTTGAAAAGTCGACGATTCAATGGGCCAAAGGGACGGAGCCGAAGGGGGCTAAGAAACAACAGACATAGTCTCGGCCCACATAAATCAAGGCCTTTTAACCATGAGAAACTACTGTTGGGGGAATGGCCCTCACCTTGGCCCAGTTGGCTCATTGCACCAAGAGGCCCAATAATTATGTGGCCACATGCCTGTCCAAGAGGGCCATCACAAAAGAAATGGCGTGATTGCCCCTATAATAGTAGGCTCGCATAGAGGTGTTTTGTAACCAATCTCTTCATAGCTATAAATATGTGTCTCAGGGCGCCATAAGGGGGAATACTTATTTTTCAGAGATAATATTATGTAACACAGATACCTTCTATACTCCATTTTCACGGTTTTTAAGACTCCGGACAACCCTTTGTAACTGGGCCGTGCAACTAATCCCCCGTGACTGGGCCGTGCAACTAATCCAACATGTAAATAGGCGCAATAGTGTAGAAGATTATAACAGTGTAAATATACCAATGTACCCTCATCTCTTGTAAGCACTAAGGGGTAGAATGGGGATTTCCCATTCTACCCCACTCATATATATAAACCCCCAGGAGGGGCAAAGGGAGGGGGGATCCTCTCACTCTCACCACCTCTCCACAGATCTGGCTCTCCTCTTCCTCTCCTATCAATCCCCTCTTTCTCTGTTTAGCCCGTAGCTACAACAGATGGCGCCGTCCGTGGGGACGACTAGAAGTTACGTATGGAAGAGATTTCTCCAACGTTCAGTGAAAGCAGCGGCTACGTGGACTCTTTCGGCAGATCCACCCATGGCAGGCTCCCACAGGATGACCGGGCGTGCCATCGGCGTTAGATCTGCGCATGTGCACCCTTGCTTAGCGTGGCCCCTCCGGGGCTTGCCGCCTGATCCCCGTACGGAACCTCTGCGCCAAGTCAAGCCTTCATGCCGACTTCCCCGGCCGGCGATTTATCGTCACGAGCACCGCAGGTGGCATGGCGTTGCAGTCGACGCCGAGTCTCCGCGTTGTGGCCCCAGCGGCAGTCTTCGCCGAGCCTCCGTGCCACAGTCCGCACTGCTGTCGCTCCGCACTGCTGTCCGCGCCGTGATCTACGTCGAGCTATAGCGTCGACCTCCGCGCCGAGCCTCCGACGGCTCCACGACTATCTCCACGCGCTCCGCGCGATGGTCTACCCACTGGTTTCCGCATTGGCGAATACATGCCGAAGCTGGGACTTCGACCTCTGCTCGTCTCCGCGCCGCAAATATCAAGAAAAAAGGGGTGTCAGGCTTCGCGTACGCCTGCACTACTCAATGCATGCAATCACTTCGAAGCAAGCGAACACAGGTATGCGTTACGCACGTACAGATCAATAGGCTTGATTGAAACCCATGCAGGCGCCCGTACATGCACTTAAATAGCTAGTCATGCATACGTCCGCGCATGCATTTACATAGCTAGCCATGCATCTATCTATGCATGCACCCAAACATTTATCAAAGTAGACAAGCACAGTCCGAGCGTCGGTTGTCTCCGCCGCCTTCACGTCCGCGAGGAGCGCGTCTCCGAGCGCCGGTTGTCTCCGCCGCCTTCATGTCCACGACGAGCGCATATCTGATGGCTGTGAAATCCTCTGCCCACCACGGCTTTGTTGGAGAGTCTTACGACCTCCCAGGACCTTTTACGACCGGTTAGAGTCGTTTACGACCAGATAGAAATTGAATACGACTAGTCCTGGATGCTTACGACCAGTTCCGATCTCTTCAAACTCTATCGATCGATTTTCCTCCGTAGTCGTAAAAACACTGTAGCAATTACGACCACTCCTCCTTATCGAGCGCTGTCTTCCTCCAGCCGCTCTCGAAGAATACCGTGATCGTAAATCTTTACGAACACGCAGTGATGCTGGCGATCACCGTTCACCGTAGTCGAAACACCCTTTCGACTACGTTCACTTCCTTTGAACGTGATCGGAGTTGCTTCCGATCACATACAAACCTTCTCGGCGTAGTCGCTGCTCCTTACGACCACCTTCACCGTGGTCGTAGCCTTCTCAACGTAGTCGGAACAACACTGTTCCTTGCCGTGATCGTAGCACCCGTCGATCACGCCTGCTGGAAACTTTTCCGTGGTCGTGACTCCTCCCGATCACGCTTGCGGTGATCGTGAGTCCTTCCGACCACGTATTGCACAAACACACGACAACACAAAGCTTTGTGTCTTTCCCTCTTTTTTGTATTTTCTCAATTGCTTGGTACATCTTTGGTTACATGTCTACCCCTTCTTTTATACCTAACTCTACGACTCCTACTCGGATTCCGATTAGGAATACAAAACCTATTCCGACTCCAACTTCTAATTCCAACTTCAACTCAACTTCGATTACAAACCCGACTCCGATACGACTTCTAAAACAAGATTATTTCCAACAGGCTTCGCGTACAGGGACTTCGTACGCCTCGCCTTCGCCTCGGTGTCTCCGCGTCGTGGCTCCGCCGGCTGCGGCAGTCTGCGTCGGCCTCCGCCCGCCATGACTCCGTGCGCCTCGACCTCCGTGCACCGTGGCTTCGCTTTGGCCTCCGCGCACTGTGGCCTCGGCGGGACTCCGCTCCGACGAAGCTACCACGGGCGCTGCGTACGGCGGCGACACGGGCGCTGTCCGTTCTGCATGCAGGCGTAAGGTATACGGCGGCTCCGCGCGGTGGATGGCCTGGCGTATACGACGGTTCCACGCAATGGATGGATTCGTCGACCTCGCCTCCGCGCGATTCTGCATGGACTTCGCGGCGGCGGCGCCGACCTCGCCTCCGCGCGGCTCCGCGCGGCCTTCACTTCGCAGCGGCGGCGTCGATCTCGCCTCCGCGCGGCTCCGCACGACCTTCGCTTCACAGCGGCGTCGACCTCGCCTCCGCGCGGCTCCTTTGCATCGACGGCGTCGACCTCGCCTCCGTGCGGCTCCTTTGCATCGACGGCGCCGACCTCGCCTCCGCGCGGCTCTGCACAGCCCTCGCATCGGCGGCGTCGACCTCGCCTCCGCGCGACTCCGCATGGACTTCGCAGCGGCGGCACCGACCTCGCCTCCGCGCGGCTCTGCACGGAATTCGCATCTGTAGCGTTGACTTCGCCTCCGCGTGGCTCTGCACGGTCGTCATATCAGTGGAGTTCGAGGAGCGGCTGTGCTGTTCGAGGAGGACAAGGCTTACGCTCGGGAAAGCGCTCAGGTCGCTCAGGAGTTCCTCCGCCGAGCCAACGCCGGCCCTCCGCTTTCCGTCGAGCCTTCGGCCTCGCGTCGCCGCCGCGCAGGACCTGGCCTCTGCGAACCCGACTTCGCCAAGCCTCTGCTCCATGGTCTTCATCCAGAGGTGGCCCCGCGTCATCGACGAAGTCCGCCTCCGCGCAGCAGTGGCGAAGCCTGTCCGGGTGATGGTCTCCGCGTCGTCGACGAGACGAAGGTTGCACCGAGCGCTGATGAAGTCTGCCCAGATGCTGGCCCCTGCGTCGGTGGCGAGGTCCGTTCGGGGGCTGGCCTGCACGCAGCGGTGGCGAAGATCGCTGCTACCAAGGCCTCCGCGCGCCGAAGGTGGGCCTTAGCCCCGCTCGTCTCCGCGCCATGCTCCACGGTGGCGAAGTCCTACGAAGTCCCGGCGAGGTCTTCGAGCAAGCCATGCCTCTGCGCCACACTCCGCGGTTGCGAACTTCCAGTGGGGTCTCCGACGCAATCCACGCACGCGCGAGCTCAGGCGTACGCATGCACTCAAAGTGCTCATCCAGGCATGCAGGTAAAACGTCCAACTCTTATGCAATACCTAGCAGCTGCAAGTCCATGCGCACAAGGACGCACGGAGGGCAAGTACACTTACTGCTTGGCATGCAGAGCCTAGCTCCGCACGCACCAGTCTACGGACTTTAAATAAGACGTAGCGTTGAGCGTAGCTCCGCACGCGAGAGTCCGCGGACTATAAATAAGACGTAGCGTTGAGCCTAGCTCCGCACGCACCAGTGTACGGACTTTAAATAAGACGTAGCGTTGAGCGTAGCTCCGCACGCGAGAGTCCGCGGACTATAAATAAGACGTAGCGTTGAGCCTAACTCCGCACGCACCAGTCTACGGACTTTAAATAAGACGTAACGTTGAGCATAGCTCCGCACGCGAGAGCCCGCGGACTATAAATAAGACGTAGCGTTGAGCCTAGCTCCGCACGCACCAGTCTACGGACTTTAAATAAGACGTAGCGTTGAGCCTAGCTCCGCACGCACCAGTCTACGGACTTTAAATAAGACGTAGCGTTGAGCGTAGCTCCGCACGCGAGAGTCCGCGGACTATAAATAAGACTTAGCGTTGAGCCTAGCTCTGCACGCACCAGTCTACGGACTTTAAATAAGACGTAGCGTTGAGCCTAGCTCCGCACGCACCAGTCTACGGACTTTAAATAAGACGTAGCGTTGAGCATAGCTCCGCACGCGAGAGTCCGCGGACTATAAATAAGACGTAGCGTTGAGCCTAGCTCCGCACGCACCAGTCTACGGACTTTAAATAAGACGTAGCGTTGAGCCTAGCTCCGCACGCACCAGTCTACGGACTTTAAATAAGCCATAGCGTTGAGCGTAGCTCCGCACGCGAGAGTCCGCGGACTATAAATAAGACGTAGCGTTGAGCTCAGCTTCCTCACGCACCAGTCTACGGACTATAAATAAGACGTAGCGTCGAGGTTCACCTCCGCACGCGAGAGTCCGCGGACTATAAATAAGACGTAGCGTTGAGCTCAGCTTCCGCACGCACCAGTCTACGGACTTTAAATAAGACGCAACGGGGGGACGCCTCCGCGCGCACTCTACGGACTATAAATTAAGTCGTAAATTGCGACATGTCCGAGACACTAGGGAGTGCCTCGCTTTAGGCGGCGCACCACTTGGATATCGCGCCCTTGCGCGCGTTGCACCAGGGAGTGCACCGTGACTTTTCGAAGGTAGGGAGCGGCAGCTTCGCCTCCCTACCTCGGCGTGCGTAGTGCCCTCGGCCTACGCCGCAAGCGCTCGCTCTTCGCGGGCACTCTCTTCGAAGGTAGGGGAACGGCGGCTTCGCCTCCCTACCTCGGCGTGCGCAGTGCCCTCGGCCTACGCCGCAAGCGCTCGCTCTTCGCGGGCACTCTCTTCGAAGGTAGGGGAACGGCGGCTTCGCCTCCCTACCTCGGCGTGCGTAGTGCCCTCGGCCTACGCCGCAAGCGCCCGCTCTTCGCGGGCACTCTCTTCGAAGGTAGGGGAACGGCGACTTCGCCTCCCTACCTCGGCGTGCGTAGTGCCCTCGGCCTACGCCGCAAGCGCCCGCTCTTCGCGGGCACTCTTTTCGAAGGTAGGGGAACGGCGGCTTCGCCTCCCTACCTCGGCGTGCGTAGTGCCCTCGGCCTACGCCGCAAGCGCCCGCTCTTCGCGGGCACTCTTTTCGAAGGTAGGGGAACAGCGGCTTCGCCTCCCTACCTCGGCGTGCGTAGTGCCCTCGGCCTACGCCGCAAGCGCCTGCTCTTCGCGGGCACACTCGAAGGTAGGGGAACGGCGGCTTCGCCTCCCTACCTCGGCGTGCGTAGTGCCCTCGGCCTACGCCGCAAGCGCCCGCTCTTCGCGGGCACACTCTTCGAAGGTAGGGGAACGGCGGCTTCGCCTCCCTACCTCGGCGTGCGTAGTGCCCTCGGCCTACGCCGCAAGCGCCCGCTCTTCGCGGGCACTCTCTTCGAAGGTAGGGAAACGGCGGCTTCGCCTCCCTACCTCGGCATGCGTAGTGCCCTCGGCCTGCGCCGCAAGCGCCCGCTCTTCGCGGGCACTCTCTTCGAAGGTAGGGGAACGGCGGCTTCGCCTCCCTACCTCGGCGTGCGTAGTGCCCTCGGCCTGCGCCGCAAGCGCCCGCTCTTCGCGGGCACTCTCTTCGAAGGTAGGGGAACGGCGGCTTCGCCTCCCTACCTCGGCGTGCGTAGTGCCCTCGGCCTGCGCCGCAAGCGCCCGCTCTTCGCGGGCACTCTCTTCGAAGGTAGGGAAACGGCGGCTTCGCCTCCCTACCTCGGCGTGCGTAGTGCCCTCGGCCTACGCCGCAGGCGCCCGCTCTTCGCGAGCACTCTTTTTGAAGGTGGGGGAACGGCAGTGTCGGCACGTCTTCGGCGCTCGACGGCACGTCTTCAGGCGCTCGACTCCGCCGTCCGCCTCGTAGGCATCGCCTCGGCGGGACGGCACGTCTTCGGCGCTCGACTCCGCCGTCCGCCTTGTAGGCATCGCCTCGGCGAGACGGCACGCCTTCGGCGCTCGATGACACGTCTTCGGCGCTCGACTCCGCCGTCCGCCTCGTAGGCATCACCTCGGCGGGACGGCACGTCTTCGGCGCTCGACTCCGCCGTCCGCCTCGTAGGCATCGCCTCAGCGAGACGGCACGTCTTCGGCGCTCGACGACACAGCTTCGGCGCTCGACTCCGCCGTCCGCCTCGTAGGCATCGCCTCGGCGAGACGGCACGTCTTCGACGCTCGACGACACGTCTTCGGCGCTCGACTCCGCCGTCCGCCTCGTAGGCATCGCCTCGGCGAGACGGCACGTCTTCGGCGCTCGACTCCGCCGTCCGCCTCGTAGGCATCGCCTCGGCGGGACGGCACGTCGTCGGCGCTCAACTACGCCGTCCGCCTCGTAGGCGTCGCCTCGGCAGGACGGCACGGCTTCGGCGCTCGACGACGCCTTCGGCGCTTCACGGATTTCTTCACAGGCAGTGCCTCAAGGGTCTGCGAGCTACCAGTTGCATCGGCACCCTCGCGCTTGCTGTCAGGGAACGGGGGCTGGGGTGGTTGATCACGTCAGCTCGCCCATCGGGACCTCAGCGCTTGCTGTCGAGGGAGTACTGTTGTAGGGGTGGCCCAACCCCCCGTGACTGGGCCGTGCAACTAATCCAACATGTAAATAGGCCCAATAGTGTAGAAGATTATAACAGTGTAAATATACCAATGTACCCTCATCTCTTGTAAGCACTAAGGGGTAGAATGGGGATTTCCCATTCTACCCCACTCATATATATAAACCCCCAGGAGGGGCAAAGGGAGGGGGGATCCTCTCACTCTCACCACCTCTCCACAGATCTGGCTCTCCTCTTCCTCTCCTATCAATCCCCTCTTTCTCTGTTTAGCCCGTAGCTACAAAGTAACCTTTTCGTAGCTTCATTGTTCAATGTTTGGTCTATAACCACACCAATGCACATCTCTAGATGCATGCAACAATGCATTTACCCAATAAGGACTATCTTGGATCACCGTGGATGGTCACATCTCTTGATAATTCGTATGCTTTTCGAAGGGCCTAGCTTTTTAGATAATGGAAATATCCGGCCTCTGCATACGCACATAGCCAAAATCTTACAAATTCCCAGCTCAAACACTGGACAAATAAAATGAGAAAGAGTACACTCAAATATAGAGAAATCAAAAGCAAAGTCTATTATTGTTTGGCCACCCATTCTTGGCGAAAACATCCAAGGCGACCACCTCCAATGCTTTGCTTGCCAACCGGATTTTTTCCTTTGTGCCCTCACGCTGCAGCAGCGCCCAAAACCGCAGCCAATATGACCCCCTGAATATAGTCTGCACAAAAGAAGAATTTGGTTTTTTCTCAAAAACAATGTCATTACGAGTACACCAAATAGCCCAAATAATAGCCACCACCCCCACAAAAATCAAATTTCTTTCCACTCTCCCAATGCCTGTTAGCCAACTGCCAAGCATATGAGTAGTGGATCTAGGAGGGGTTAAACCAGTTGCTATATGAACAATGTTCAAAATAGATTTCGCATGATAACAATCAAAAAATAGGTGTCGAAGGGCCTAGCTATTCCATTTGATATGTTGAAAATGGGAGGTGCTTCTATGCTTTCTTCAATAGTGATTTGTACAATATTTAAAATATGATGAATGATGAATAGATATTATTTATCTCTTCATATAGTTTGCCATTAATGCTACACTTGTTACATTGCACGTTGGAAAAATACCGTATGATTGGACATCCATAAATCCTCGCAATTAAATCCTGACGACTTCACCGTAGCTGTTAAGAGGTCGGAGAGGGAGACACGTAGCCGCCCCCCTGCGCGAGGCCGCGAGGATGGTGATCCATGTGGCCTATGGGAGAAGGGCATGTGCTATGGGAGAGAATTTGGAGCGCTCTGATCTTCTATAGCTGCACCCGCTAGCTAGATTCGGCTTTGCCTTTGCCTGCTGGCCTTTCTATCCGTTTTTTTTCTTGGGCATCGTATCGGAGAAATAGAGGTGTTTGGTTGCCAGCTACAATTTATCACACTTAAAATCAGGCAAGTTTGACCAACTCAAGAAGCTGTTTGGTTGCAGCCATAGTTGTGGCAAGATTCCCTTCCAGCAAACTAGGTCCCACACGTCAATGACTCAAAAAAGTGTGACAAGATTCCCTTAGACTTGCTAAGGTGTGACAAAGAATTTGAGCATCTCAACTTAAACAAGTGTGATAATTTTTATTGGCAAAATATGACTAGCAACCAAACAGCCTCTAATCCAAACAACGGGCGTTTGTCCGAACGGCCCCGCCTACCAGGACCACATGCATGCAGACGCGGTGGTTGGCAAGGATCTCATGCCATCTGGAGCTGCCCGTCCATGCCACCAAATGCCATGCTGCTCGAGAGCCAGCGACGGATTGGTGCCTGGCTGCCATCCTCCTCGTGCCGGCGCGCTGTCGTGTGAGTAGTACGTACGTACGACGGCGCCCCGGCTCCCGGATCCACAGCGAGTAGTCGCGCGGCGAGGTGTGAAACTTCTGAACGAGACGTCGCGCGCGCGGGGGTGGAGCTTCTGGATGACCTTGACTCGTAAACTAAGCCATCTTCTGACCGAAACGGATCGTGTTCATCGGTCTGTGTCCACACTGACTCTCACTCTGCGACTCTCGACTTCTGAGTCCACAACGAGTAGTCGAACATAAGCCCAATAGATCCGTAATACATCCTCGTACAGAAGGCCTTCTTGGGCCCAACTCAACCCCACCACCCGATTGTGCGGAAATCCTATGCGCTGCGCCGCGCGCGCATCGCCTAAGGACTCGTGCCGCCCACCCCTCCCAAGCACGCGGCCGATGTACTCAGGGTTTGTTCTTTTTCTGTTCTCAAAACTGTTTTTTGGTTTTTTACTATTATTGTAAGGCCAGCTCAACTTCTTATGGTAGAATCTTGTAACTGGCTTAATATATAATAAACCCAATAGTATAAGAATATATGTATAAAAAAATGTACCAATATACCCTTACTTTTTATAGTTATTAAGGGATAGTATAGGAATTTTTTATCTAATCCTACTTATGTATATAAGCCCCAAAGAGGGGTATGATAGGCCGGATCCATTCATTTCATGCACGAGCACTCTCCCGTCGTTGGTTTCTCTAGCTAGTCCCCCCTTTTTTTACTGTTTGGTCCGTAGCCACAACAGTTAGCGTGGTCCGTAGCCACAACAGTTAGCGTAGTCCGTAGGAACTCGCGCAAGAAGCTGCGCAAGGGAAATCGCTAGAGAGGGCTACCAACGGAGCGCTCGTGTCACGAGCGCCCCGGATCACCCAGCTTCTGCTGGTTTTCAAAAGTGATGCTGCCGTTGACAACAGTCTACCATGCTGAATGATATCGACGGCTGCCCCATCGCACCATCACGGCACCAAGGAGTTGGCCTCCATGCGCGATGTACACCGATTTCGACTGCCAGATAACCACTTCGTGATCGCAACTTTGTACGACGCATCCGAACCCCCTCGTGGTCGTAGACATTTGTCCGACCATTCTGTGGTCGTAGACACTTAAGGCTTTATCTACGACCGCGTCGTGGCCAGATCTTCGCTGATAGCCACGACCTTCTTGTGGTTGAGACTTCATTGACGCCAGTTCGAAGCGTCAAGACGAAGCGCATAAGCTAAGAAGCCTTCACATCGCTGCCGACTTCGTCAACACCTATCGTACCTTCGGCGATGTCGTTCGACCCCTCGGGGTCGAACCTTTGCTGACGCTCGTTCAACCACCTCATGGTCGTGACTTCATTGGCCCTCGATTGACTCCTCATGGTCGTGTCCTCGTTGACGGCGGCCTCCACTGGACTTCGCTTGGTCTCCGTCGGACTCCGCAATGTCTCCGCTGGACCCCGCGCCTCTATACTGATGTGTTTCTATGGGATCCCTGAAATTAATCTAATCGATTGTAGATTTTACAATTAAATGCTATTTTATACTACTTCAAGAAGCTAATTTTACGAACAACAACTAGTTTAGCTTAATAATCTTGAACAGTTGTTAATAGGGTTATTAGTAGGCTTTGGTCTAGTCGGTTCCAGCCTATTTTTATGCTTGATGTGATGGGTGGGATGACTTACTTGGTTTGGTCATGTTGAAAATGGAGTGGCGATGGTGAAGGCCGTGGTGCTCCTAGTTGGTCGACTTCCTTCTCGGATCCCTTCTAGTCCTTGTCGGCCTTGGCTGATTCTGTGCAGTTTTTGGCTCCTAGGCCATCATGGTCATGGTCCTTTTCTCTCTTGTCCCTGGCTCCTCTCTCTCTCGTCTTGCTGCTGAGCTCCTCCTCGCCTCCTTCCTCTTGGTTGGCTTGGTGGATTTGGGGGAGATAGACTAGATCTAAGGGATTGGGGGAATGTCACTGTTGTTTGGCTGTGATGAGGGCCGCTACTGGTTGTAGATGGAAATGGCTCCTTTTTTCTTCCCTTGCCTATGTTCTCGGTCTTATCTCTTCCCCTGTGCCTTCCCTGTGCTCTTGAGGGTTTTCACTATGCTGAGGATTAGTTGGCTGGTAGTGAATTGGAAATTTGGAATGGACTCAGGTTGGTTTTTAACGCCGAATGATGAAATCCTATGGCTGCGACACTGGCCTCGGATGGTACGGTATCTCAATGAGTGGAATGCCTATTTCGATAACTAAATTATAGTTCTAAAGGCAAGTTGTCTTTTAATTTTTCTTCTTTTCTTTGTTCCTTTTCAGTATTTTTTTTTATTTTTTCACAATTAAAAATGCCGGTTATTCTTGTAACTCTGGTTAATTGTAATTGATGTATGAGATGATCTTAGATGTAGTTTAATTTCTATATTTACTGTATGTATGACAATGGATGTAATAATATTGAATTTCAGTGTCTGTTGCAAATTATATCACTTTACTTTGCCGTCTTTTATTCAATTTAATTGTTGTATAATTTTGATAATTAAAACGGCTGTAATGACGATACTAATTACATGGTTAATTACGGCGATGAATGCACAATTAGCGACTAGCGACTAGGATTAGTGTAAAAACGTGGGGCGTTACAGAAAAAAAAACTTGAGATACGCAAGGTCCGATTTAATTAGGCTTATAGCTGAGGGATTGCCGCTTGGTGTGAGTAACGGAGTTGCAATTTACACCGAGGACGTATGAACTTGGACATATACCGATAGTCTTGTTTTACATTCTACTTGTTATCAAACAGTGGCTATACTCCCGGAGTACCATACGCCCGAATACCTTAGCATTACGCTCCTGTGCTGTACCATTCAACCATGCAGCGAACCATTCAACCATCCATACGGAAGCTTGGTATGTGCAACAGCCAACAGGCTACTGATTCCAAAGGTCAACTGGACAAACCAGATCAGGCTGTTTCCAGCACAACAGCTTACTTTATTATTGCTATTAGAGATCTACATCTCCATGACCTGAGCAGAGAGATGGAGCTGCCCTATGTTCATATGACCCCCAAAGGGGCACATATTTCTATCAATTGTCATCATCTGGCAGCACCATCTTAATCTCGTCGGCGGTCTCAAGCTTGATATCGCCGGAGTTGTAACTGACACCGTTGCCTGCCTCCACTACGTCTTGTACGCTCGGAGGACGGCGGCCCAGCCCTTCGCAAACCCTCGGAGGACGGCCCTTGTACGCCTTGCAGATGTAAGCCTCGAAGTTCTCGTAATCCTGAAAGGGAAACATGTTCGTCGCAAGTAAAGAACTAGCATGTACAGATTGTAAGCTTCAGCGACGAACTTGAGCAAACAGTTTGTGAAGTGTGAGATCATCCAGAGTGTCACTTACGTCATAGAGCGGCTGCCCATCAACCACCACCCATGGGACGTACTTGTGGGGAGGCTGAAGGGCGTCAGTCTGTCTCCCATACTTGAGCTCAAGCTGGATGGAGCAAACAAACAAAATGCAGACATTGTGGTTAGCATATGAGTAATGAAGTTGTACAGAGAAGTAGCATAAGGACGCCGTAGGAACGAACCTCATGGCCGCGCTCACTCTTGTAGCACTCGGTGACAGGCTTGGGGTCGAGTCCCAATTTCTTGAAGCAGGACTCCCACTGATGGTGCCTGTGATTCACCACCAGTTTCTCGACGCAGTAGATGAAACCGAAATGCACTGTCTGCGACAAACAGCAACAACAGAGAATGCATGAGGCCCTGTAAAGTCTCAAGATTGGAGCAGAAATGCCTGGGTTTGAACTGAAGACTTTCACCACAGGGTGCATATCATGATGTTAGTAGTTATTCCTAGCTGGTTGATAGCAAAGTTCATTGTGATCATCATGTCATACTGCAGTATTCTATTCAGAACCTGTTGCAATTGCAACAATACGTTGGGTGGTCAAGCTGTGAGCAGATTATTAGGTGTGATTAATTACCAAATTCGGCCAGGCGGCGATGGCGCAAGCCTCCACGGTGTTCAGAAAGCATTCGTCACGGCCATGCTGCAGCAAGCCAACAGCTCAACAGTGTCAGTATTAGCACCACTACCAAACAGTAATTAACCCAATTCTACCTCATAAAACTATAGAAGGACCAAACGGAAATAGCCAAGTAGTGAAATTAACACAAGAACTAAGCCCACACCCAGAATTGCCAACCGGGCCAAGAAACTTGTACTGTAGCCAATGGAAGGGAAGGAAAGCAGAGGAAGAGGAAAGGATCGCGCGGGGGGGGGGGGGGGGGGGGGCACCTGGCAGGAGATGGCGCCGTCCTTGCCGACGCGGGCGTTGCCGTAGGGGACGAGGGTGAGGTCGGCGGCGTCGAGGAGGCCGTTCTCGAATACCCTGGCGAGATGGTTCACCACGAAGCGCGCCGAGAAGGGGCACAGCGACTCGTAGTAGAGCGCCACGTCCACCTTCCCCGCCGCGTCGCCGGCTGCCGCGGAGGCGCCGATCAGGAGGAGCGCGGCGAGGAGGAGAGGGCTGACGCGGGCGGCCATGGCGATCGATCGCTCCGAATCTCCGATCGATTAGCAGCCGCGGTTGCCGAAGGTCGTCGCGGCGAGGGGAGGGGAGGTGGGGTGGATGAGCTTGTTGGAGAAGAGGAGCTTTAAAGAGGGGGGTTTTATTGGCGTCTGGTAGCGTGAGGGCGGGTGGCCACGTGCGCAGCGCGGTGTTCGGACTGGAGAACGATCCAGGTGGGACCGTGGGGCCCACGTGCAGTGACTATGCGCCCGCGCGGGGGTGGGGTTCGTGCACGTTGGCCGGATCCTGAACAGAATCCGAGCCTGTATTGTCTAACTAAAAGCGTATACGTACATTCAAAAAAAGTACATACGTACAATGATACGAGCACCGAAAAAAGAATGCGTGTGTGCCGTATACGTGCAAGCTGACGTGTTTTCCAGGATGTGTAGATAAGCAAGTGAAGATAAGGAAGTCGTGAACCATGGGTAAGTGAGCTGACGGTAATGACGTGCGTTGCTTGCTAAGTCGAGTTGTTACGGGTGCTTACGGTGTGCATTGGTGTAGCAAATGTTGTGCGTGTATCATACGGTTTTGAGTGTTTTATACTTATCACGACAAAGCTTGCAATTGAAAGAGCTGCTGAAATTACTAGCTCCTTTGATTTGATGCATTGTAACGTCCTATGATGCACAATTAAATGATAATTGAGCTACTTTATTTAGGTTGTGATCGTTTTGGTTTCAGCTTTTAGCTTTCGGTTTATTTTTTACTATTCATAAATTTCGTCTTTTTCTGAATTTTTGGTTTTTTGTTGAGTTTTTTTGCCGGTTCTTTTTTCCCGTATTTGTTTGTATTATACGTAATGGGCTAACATATTTTTTATATTTTTAAATTTTTTAAATTTAATTATGCTAAATAAGCATATGTCAGCTACAGTGTTTTTTCAACCAGCTACAGTGCTTTTCAGCCATAAGCCACAAAAAAAAAACCCAAATGATATACAATAAGGCTTGATGCATTGTAACGACCTACGAAACCTTTTTTTTGTGTTAAATTTCCTAAAGAATCCTTACGAGAACCATATGTTCCAAACAAAGGGGAAAAAGGCTTGATGGTGTGTCAAGCTTTCCAACAACTAAATTAGACAGACCAGAAGCTGAAGGAATGTGTCGAGCTAGTTGTGGAATAGTTGCAGTTCGAAAAGCTAGAAAAATACAAAATCTCAAATGAATTTAGCTTGTAATGAATTAGCAATATTTCCAAAACTAGAACCTACAAAGGTATTTCAAAAGTAACACGGCCAGTAGTGGAGTCCTGTGGTCTGCCCAAAAACTAGACCATGCATTATACAGCCCGTAAAGCAATACGATTACAACTAGTAGATGGTAAGTGCAAATTATGTCCTCTTTCTGTTTGCGTATAGCATTAATCCACTCCCATTTAGGATCGAGAAACTCAAAGTACTTGTTATAGCTCTGTTCTAAATAAGAGAAGGCAACCGAGTTTATTTGTTGATAAATTCAGACGCTATTGTGTGGCAAATTTAGATGCATCTCGACGGGAGGGGCAAAAACGATTTGTTTTAATTAGTGGCAAATACGTGATGATGGCGACTGATCGTTCGTCATTGCCACGCTGGCACGACCACTACCGTGCAACGGTACGCGCAAGAATTTCTGGGCCGGAGGTTACGTGTAGTATGTGTGTGGTGAAGAAGATTTTTGTTGCTACTACTTCTTAATGGTGATAAATTTTTACGGTGCTGTTGTTCTGTGGTGTTGGCTGGTGCACGTCGAGATCAGGGTCCGCCCGGTGATGTCTCTGCTGTCTGGAGACGTGTCAAATTCCGTCATCACCCGAATATCGAATGATTATTTTTATTTATTAACTGCTGCTAGATATTGGTTAATTTAACCGTTCTAGCGATTAAGTTACCACAAAAACATCAAAGCAGAGCATGCACGCATGCGTAATCAGCTCATGATCGATCGAAGAGTGCCAGTAACAAGTTCATAGAACTACTTAGATCGAATCAACGTACCAACCCTAAAAGACCAGTCCAACTAATGTAGCCACTGATCAATTAATCAACAGTCCCACCCCATCTCCGATGGGGACGAGGAGCCACCGTGGTAGTTGGACACGAGGCACCCGCCACCAGCCACCGCTGCCGCCTCCTAGTGCTGTCCAAGAAGAACCTGCGGCGCTCCATCACCGGGGAATCGTCGGCGGCGAGGAAGTTGGTCCACTTGAGCTGTTGGTTGTCCGGCAACACCACCGCCGAGGGCGTGTACACGTCGATGTGCGTGATGACCTGCTGCTGCTGTGGACTGTGAAACACCTTAAAAATTCAAAACTTTTGAATTTCTTTTGGAGTTTGGTTGAATTCCTCTTTTCCTCCCAAATTTGGCAATTTCCTTGAGAATCCACCTTTCGTTCTTGGCTAATCCATCTCCTCCCCTCCCCTGGCACCATCCAAGAAACCACCACCGCCTCCCTGTCCCTTTGCCCACACGGACACGGCCACACGTCCGAGCTTAAAATTGTCGCCGTGGCTTCCCAGGTGTTCACATCTCCCCTGCTCGAGCTGTCAGCAGGGCACCACCTCCTAGTCGCTCACCCCTCTATCGACCTCACTCCCCTCCCTCGCTTTGCATGCTCGGTTGACCCATTCCCTCCTGCCACAATTCCCTATCTTCCCCGCCCGATGTGTGCGCTTTTGTCGTACTAGCTGCCGTCATCCCTTGCCAACTCCTGTAGAGGCTGTAGTACCACCAACGCCACCTCGCCTGCATGTATGTCCCTTCGGCAAAACCCTCGCCCCTCTTCCCTCACACGTCGGCATCGCCTTGAACCGCCTTACTGCTTTCACCGCTTCTCCTCGGCCTTAAATCCCAATTGGCTCCACAAAGTACCCTACGCCACTCTCAATTGCTCATCTACACCACCCAATCGAACTCTCTCTCACCGCAGCCCCTCCATCAACCTCCCCTTAGCCCAATAAGCTGTTCGACCATTATCCCTTCTCTGAACACCGCATCTCGATTCCCTGCACCCATAGCATCTCCGGACTGCCACAAACACTTTGATGAACTTGCTCGAGCATGAGCATTTCCCTAGAGCTCCACCGATGAGAACCACCGTTGGCACCACCACCCATGTCCGCGCCTTCCAAAACCCAAAAATTGAACCGCCATGTCGAGTGGAAGCCGTCCATACCATCCTTATCCGTACTCTGAGTAGCTAGGTGGAGATATAATATGCTAAGATAGGTATAAAAGTTTTGTACTTTGATCTGGGCTCCGCATATTAGGAAATGCGAGGATTTGCGAGCCATGACCATTAGGATCAGAGTGATGATCGGTAAAGTGATACAAGCTTGCACAATGCTATATAAATCGTGAATACATACCTGTCTCTGGAAAAGAAGAATTACGAAAACTTATGGGGTTTTTTGCTACTCATACGAATGCTCAGTAGTTTTCCCAAGTAACGAATCCGAATCTTTCATGACTTAAAACCATTATTTTCTATGAATCTGAGTTTGAGAATGAGCATAAAAATGAGAGATGGCAATAGAGATAGAATAGGCGCATCCAGTGCATATTTGTTATATAAGCTTGTTGTGTACTTTGCACTCACCCTTGCTATTATTTACTTCATTTACAGGATAGTCAGCTGGTTTCTGGCGAAGATGAGACCTATATAGAGAAGTCTTACTTCTAGTGGGAGAGAGGTTGTACTGAGATCGAGCCGTATGAAAGTCACACCGTATATGAGGACTAGGATGACTAGAGACCTAGAAGCAGCTCAGACTCTACCATTAGGGTACTTGTGCTATTAGTGTATTTATTTGTATTATCTCTCTTGTATAATTAGAATTTTGAACTAGACTATACCTTCACTGAATAAGTTGTATGAAATTTTAGCCCTGCATGACTATGTAAATATTTATAATCTTTTATCTCTAATGACTATTGTTGTAGGGGTGGCCCAACCCCCCGTGACTGGGCCGTGCAACTAATCCAACATGTAATAGGCCCCATAGTGTAGAAGATTATAACAGTGTAAATATACCAATGTACCCTCATCCCTTGTAAGCACTAAGGGGTAGAATGATGATTTCCCATTCTACCCCACTCATATATATAAACCCCCAGGAGGGGCAAAGGGGGGGGGAGATCCTCTTATTATCATCACCTCTCCAGATCCAGCTCTCTTCCCCTCCACTACCATCTCTCTCTGTTTGGTCTGTAACCACAACAGATGGCGCCATCCGTGGGGACGACAGGAAGTCGCGTATGGAAGAGATTCGTCTAGCATTCAACAAAAGCGTCGGCTAGGTGGATCTTTTTTGTTCCTGGGAGCGTGCAGCTTCAGGCATGGCATCGGTAGCATCTTGCAGATAAGTGGTGCACCAAATAGATCTAGTCGTATGGGTTTTGCTTGTGTATTTCGCCATGATTCGTATGGGGTATGGAGTAGATTTAATCGTTGCCTCCGCTCCGCTGGGAGTGCCCATGCAGGGAAATGATGCCTGGATGTTTGAGGGCACGATCCTCCTGGAAACCTGCGAGCCTTCGACTCGTCCACGCCGGGCCCCGCACGAGGTACACCTCGCCGAGCGCAACGGTGGACTCCGCATCATCGAAGCCTTCGTCGGCCTCGGAGCGTCCTTCCTTGTGGCCCCCACGTCGTCAAAGCCTTCGACTGCCTCGGAGCCTCCTTCCCTGTGGTTTCCGCGTTGGCTGGAGCCCTCGCTCGTCTCCATGCGATCAAAGAGCTCCGCGCTATCCTGGAGTCCTTGCTTCCTGAAGTCAACCTCGTGAAGTATCCGTTCACTCTTTGCATGCATGTTGCTCTGCATGCTCTATGCATGCACGTTGATCTATATAATCCATGCGTGCATGCTGCTCTATATACTCGCATGTTAATTTGTATACTCATGGCACATGCGTACGGGGCATCTACATGCGCACGCGAGTTGTGCGGAGGTGCGGCGCTCTGCACGCTTCACTTCGCCGAATTGGGAGCTAGCCGCGTCTACCTCGCCCCGGCTTCGCCGTGCGCGCGCAGCTCTGGCTCATCCGCAGATACTCCGCCGCGATGCGCTTCCTGTGCTTGCCGCTGGAGTCCGCGCGCGTGGCCCACGGCGGATACTCCTCCCGGCAGAGTTCGGCGAGGTGCTTCCCCATGGCCACCCCGAGCCAGGGTTAAAACTTTTGGAGCCAAAAATTTTTCGTTCACCAGCGAAAGGGGCGAAATCCGGAATTTTGTTCATTTCGTTCGAAATTTCGGACGAAAAAATTCAAATTTTTGATGAAATTTAGCCAAAATTTGAATAAAATTTGAACAAATTTCAAATAGAGCCGAATTCGGGCAAAGTTTAGCCGAATAAAACACATTTCGGTACCCTCCGAAAGGGACGAAATTTCGGACGAAATCCGAAATTTCGGACGAAATTGGTTTCCCTGCCCCGAGCTGCGCGGAGAGCAGCTGCACCAGCGCGCTCATGATCATCGCCCACAGCAGCAGCCACAGGAGCCGGCACCCTGCGGCCGCGCCCACCTGCAGGTCGCCCCCCCAGTTTGCCCGGGTCCAGGAACGCGATGCGCATAGGGAACCCGGGCCCCGTGAACAGCCAGAGCTTGCACCACGAGAAGGCCGGGCGCGACGACACAGCGTCACCGGCGTCGTCTGCGTCGGAGTCCGTCCGCCCAGCAGGTGCCATGCTGGGCGGCGCGGTGGCGCGGGCAACAACTGCACGGCAGCTTCGCGTGATGGACCTCGCAGGGGCGACGTCGACCTCCTCCCGGCGCTCCGCGACCCGGCTTCCGCCTCCCCGCGCCAGACTCCGCACGCGCAGCGTGAGCTCCCGCGTCGACTCCGCCGACCTCCGCGAACTCCGCGTCGACTCTAAGTTCGACGACAAGCCATTTCCCGAAGACTTCGCCGAGCTTCGCTAGCCTCCGCCGAGTCTCCGCACATTCACGAGTTGACGAGTCCTTGCGTCGACTCCATGCGATGTCAAGCCTCCGCGTCGTGCGATGGATGGAAGCGATAGACGAAGACGCGTGTATGCCTTTGCTAGCGATGGCAGAAGGCTTGATTGCATGCACGCAGCCTTGCGTTAGCTAAGGTACTCTCTCTCTCTCTTCGCTTGGTTCCTGGCGCGCGCGCGACAGGCCAGCAGGGGTCGCCCCCATGCCACGGCCTTCGCGTCGTCGCACGACTCCGCTCCTGCAGGCAGCTCCGGCGGCTGGGCCTCTGCTCGCCATGGCTCTGTACACCGGGACTCGTGCGCATCGTGGCTTCGCTGTTTGGCCAGCGTGAGGGCAACTCGACTTCAAGTTGGAGCGACCGCTATCGGAGGTCGTCGACCCGACGCCGCCCGGTGATGCGCATTCGCACCTTTGCGCCGTCCCGTCAGCCTCCGAGGGCGCCGCGACAAGCGCCTTCGCGACCTCGACGCCGACGTCACCGACCCCCTCACCTTCTTCCGCTCCGTCAGGCGCCGGGAGGAGCATATCGGGCTACCGTGCAGGTTACGGCCCCGCACGAACGAAGCTTCTCGAGCCGGGTGAAAGCATCTAGGCCCCTAAAAATATTCGTTTTGGTAATTAATGAAATTATGTGAATATGAGACTAATGTGTGCATTAAGTGTTTGGAAGGATAAGTTCAAATGGCAAAGAAAGAGGCTCACAAAAAATCCCATGAAGATTCAAAGATCTCTAGGGCGACAAGGTAAATAGTTTATGTATCTATTTTTATTTTACCGGTCTTGGAGTTAGGTTGGAAGACCGGATTATAGGATAGACGCTGTACTACTAAGAGGGATCATGGTGATTGCTTGATCATGTTCAAATGTGCGCTATGGATCAATTTAGGATCATGCATGCACTTAGAAATTAAAATCAAATCAAATCTGTGTATTGTCAGAAAATCCGGTAGTTCCGGTGTTGTTTGGGCGGAACTACTGCAGGGCCGGAAGTACCGGGCGCCCGGGCGGAACGCTTTTTCCAGAGAGCGCCCGGACTCAGACTTAGTCTCTCAGAAAACGGAAGTACCGCGGATTGACCTGCGGAACTACCGCATGTGCGGAAGTTCCGGATACCCGTGCGGAACTTTATTTCCAGAGAGCGCCCGGAGTTTAACTTAGCCTCTCGGAAAACGGAAGTACCGCGGATTGACCTGCGGAACTACCGCATGTGCGAAAGTTCCGGATACCCGTGCGGAACTTTATTTCCAGAGAGCGCCGGGAATAAAACTTAAACTCGCTGAGATCGGAAGTACCGGGTCATGGAGCGGAACTTCCGGACTTCCGGAAGTACTGCGATTTCAACGGCGGTAGTACCGCACTCATTGACCAACGGTCACTTCTGACTCACTCACATAGCCGTTCTGACCGGTCAGCGACAATCCGGAAGTACCGCGGTTATACCTGCGGTAGTTCCGGATTTCCTGAATTTTCAGGATTGTTTATTGTAACGGCTATTTGAGGTTAGTGAGGGTATAAATACATCCCCACCAGAACTTGTAGATGTTGTTGAACCTCCATTGAATACATTTGAGCGTAGTGCAACCTCTCACACCTCATTCACTCACTTGTGCATTCAATTGAGGTAGTTGACCCAAAATTCAAGTGCATTGCATTCTAGTTGATCCATTAGGCACTTGAGTGAGATCAAGCCGCTGTGATCTATTCTCTTGGTGCTTGCCGGCACCTAGACGGCTTGGCGGAGGTCCGTGATCTTCTCAAGAAGATTGTGAGAAGGCCCGGAAGATTGTGAAGGCTCGGAGCTCGCCTACCCGGAGAGGGAAAGGGCTACCGCTAGTGACCGAGGTGATTAGGCTCATTCGTGGAGCCGGTCCGATTTGTTCGGGCTTACCTCAACGTGGACTAGGGGAGACCGGCAAGTCTCCGATCACCACGGTAAAAAGTAATCGTGTCATTTGTGGTTTGCTCTCTTGTGATCATTTTTATTCAAGCAACGCTCTTCATTCATATTACTTGATTGCTTGCTTAGTTAGAGTAGCAATTGTTGATCTCTACTATTTGATATTGCTCTTAGTTGATTATTTGTGCTAGTGCTTGTTTGAGCCTTACTAGGATTGGTTAGTGGTGTTATTGTTATCTTGCTCGAGTATATCCATTAAGTTTAAAATTGTTAATTAGAATTAGACGAAAATTTTAAAATCGCCTATTCACCCCCCTCTAGTCGGCCTCCTCGACTTACACCGGGCGACACCTCCGACATCGTCGGCCGGTGTAACGCCCTAGGGTCCAAACCGGCTCAGACCTAACCGCATTCTGGATAGGCCACGCACACGTAGCAACCCGCTTGCACTTTCGTCATCGCTTCGCGCAAAACGGTTAACCGGGGGTGCTACCATTGGAACTCCTAGGTTTATATGTAAGTGCTTCTTAAGGTAAGCTAGCAAGGTGGGACTAATCCAGAAATTCATGTGCACATACACACATGGGCCAACATGGGCCGGGGTGTCACATACACCCTCCCTCAAAGGACCCGACGTCCTCGTCGGACCAACATACCCACACCGGGGCAAATGATAAGGATCTCCCCTCTTGGCACATGTCCGTGCGTTCAGTGCCAGCACATATGCCATGCCGTGTGTCCACTCCGGGCCCACACGCGCCATGCGCCATATGCCCGCGCCCCTGACCCGCACGCGCCCATGTAACCGTGAGAGTCGGCTCTGATACCATTTGTAACGCCCTAGGGTCCAAACCGGCTCAGACCTAACCGCATTCTGGATAGGCCACGCACACGTAGCAACCCGCTTGCACTTTCGTCCTCGCTTCACGCAAAACGGTTAACCGGGGGTGCTACCATTGGAACTCCTAGGTTTATATGTAAGTGCTTCTTAAGGTAAGCTAGCAAGGTGGGACTAATCCAGAAATTCATGTGCACATACACACATGGGCCGGGGTGTCACAGCCGGTAAACGCGATGGGTCCTCCCTCAACTCTTCGCCTACGCCGCCAACCTCCGGCTGCAGAAGTTCCTTCAGGCGCGGAGCAGGGTCTCGGCCGCAACAGTCATCTCCGGACCATGGAGATGGCTAGCCTCGCACATCGTCGAAGTCTGCGACGCAGCCCCGGCCTCCGCGCCCTCGGCGTCTACGCGCGAGACTTCAGGCATGGGCTCCTGCCCGAAGTCTCTGGCCCGAAGTCCCTGTATACTCCATGCAGGCGTAGGTGAGTTGCAGTCGCCGCTGCCCCAGGAGCGTGTGGACCTCCACGACGCCGATCTCCGGATAAGCCGAGGGCTCCACCTCGCCGGGCACCCGCGAAGCTGCCATGCGTCAGCCGGCCGTCCTCTGCCCGACGCCTTCGCCTCAACGCCGCGGGGACTTCGGCGGCCTTCGTCTCGATGCCGGACGGACTTCGCCGGCATCGCGGCCATGGAAGGAGTATGCATGGTAGCTCCGGCGCTGCCATGAGTCGCTCTTCTATGCTGAAGTGGGCAACTGCGGCCCCAGCGCTGACACCAGCAAGCGTGCCAAGAGGGGCGACGTCAAGACCGTCGAGGCTTTCACCCAGGGCCGCGACCAAAGACCTGCTCCGACTCACGGCCATCCTCCGTGACAGCGACGCCGCAGACAGTGGCGTCCTCTTCCACGCCAGCGATGTCTGCTCCGGCCTCGACAAAAGCTCGCCTTTGTGGCGGCACCCCCAAGCTTTGCTCCGCTGGAGTCCTATCTCAGCGCGTCCGTCATGCAGAGCTGAAGCCCAGGTCACGGACGGCGAGCGGAGGTCGACGTCGGCTCGACCGCGCGAAGGCCCGCTGATGCGAAGGACGACGCGAAGCCAGCCGACGCGAAGCCCGCTGGTGCGGAGGCCGACGCGAAGCCCGCTGGTGCGGAGGCCGATGCGAAGCCCGCTGTGTGGAGCTCAGAGAAGGAATGCGAAGGCTTGACTCGAAGACGGCTTCGCCTTCGCGGAAGTCGTGGCGTGGAAGGTGGGATCGGCTTGCTCCGCCCACGTCGCGGTGACGGCGGCCCTGCTGGTGTCTCTCCTGGTGGCGGCTCAGGCGTCGGCGGAGACATGCACGCCATGCAACCTGCGCTTTGGCGTCACCTCACGCAGCTGCTCCGGCTCTATCAAGTGCGCGCGGAGCTGACGGCGTGAAGGTCCCGTCTGCATGGACCCCAGCCACACATGACCGGCGGAGACGGCGCATAGGCTCCGCATGTGTTCATGAGGAAGGCACAGCGATGAGCACCTTTCTGGTGTTGGTCGTAAGCGCCGCATCTCACGACGGAGCCTCCACTAGCGTCGTGTAGCCGTCCCACCTGGTACGTACTGCATATGGGTACCTGCAAGGCCATACTAAATTCCCATTGCAGTGCTTGCGTGAATGGCTTTAAGGAGATGGTTGTGCAGCATGTTATCTATTGAGGCTACAGTTTTATTCTCTGAGCATTTGATTTGGCCGCATTTGCTTCGCTAGTTTTGGCCTGTTCTGGGTCATCGCAGCGTCAAATGCTTTTCCAGTACAGCATTTTGGAGCGTTTTGTTGTCGCAATTCTTCGGCCATTTCTTTTGTGCCTCTGTTTTAGTCCTCGTTTTTTATTTAAATTGCACGGTCGCCTTGAGCGTCAGCGTACTCTACGGAGTATAAACGAATACGCGCGTACGCGTGTGCACTCTCCGTCAAAGGCACGGGTATGAGTATAAACAAGGACGCGCGACGGGACGCCTCCGCGCGCAGTCTACGGACTATAAATAAGACGTAGCGTTGAGCCTAGCTCCGCACGCGACAGTCTACGGACTATAAATAAGACGTAGCGTTGAGCCTAGCTCCGCACGCGACAGTCTACGGACTATAAATAAGACGTAGCGTTGAGCCTAGCTCCGCACGCGACAGTCTACGGACTATAAATAAGACGTAGCGTTGAGCCTAGCTCCGCACGCGCCAGTCTACGGACTATAAATAAGACGTAGCGTTGAGCCTAGCTTCGCACGCGACAGTCTACGGACTATAAATAACACGTAGCGTTGAGCCTAGCTCCGCACGCACCAGTCTACGGACTTTAAATAAGATGTAGCGTCGAGGTCCGCCTCCGCACGCGCGAGTCTACGGACTATAAATTAAGACATAGCGTCGAGGTACGCCTCCGCACGCACCAGTCTACGGACTTTAAATAAGACGCAACGGGGGGACGCCTCCGCGCGCACTCCACGGAGTATAAATAAGACGTAGCGTTGAGCTCAGCTTCCGCACGCACCAGTCTACAGACTTTAAATAAGACGTAGCGTTGAGCTCAGCTTCCGCACGCGCGAGTCTACGGACTATAAATAAGACGTAGCGTTGAGATCAGCTTCCGCACGCACCAGTCTACGGACTTTAAATAAGACGTAGCGTTGAGCTCAGCTTCCGCACGCGCGAGTCTACGGACTATAAATAAGACGTAGCGTCGAGGTCCGCCTCCGCACGCGCGAGTCTACGGACGATAAATTAAGACGTAGCGTCGAGGTCCGCCTCCGCACGCGCAAGTGTACGGACTATAAATTAAGGCGTAACGTCGAGCTCCGCCTCCGCACGCGCAAGTCTACGGACTACAAATTAAGTCATAAATTGCGACACGGCCGAGACACTAGGGAGTGCCTCGCTTTAGGCGGCGCACCACTTGGATATCGCGCCATCGCGCGCGTTGCACTAGGGAGTGCACCGCGAATTTTTGAAGGTAGGGGAACGGCGCCTTCGCCTCTCTACCTCCTCGTGCGTAGCGCCCTCGGCCTACGCCGCAAGCGCCCGCTCTTCGCGGGCACTATTTTCGAAGGTAGGGGAACGGCGGTCTCGCCTCCTTGCCTCCGCGCGCGTAGTGCCCTCGGCCTACGCCGCAAGCGCCCACTCTTCGCGGGCACTATTTTTGAAGGTAGGGGAACGGCGCCTTCGCCTCTCTATCTCCTCGTGCGTAGCGCCCTCGGCCTACGCCGCAAGCGCCCACTCCTCGCGGGCACTCTTTTTCGAAGGTAGGGGAACGGCGGTCTCGCCTCCTTGCCTCCGCGCGCGTAGTGCCCTCGGCCTACGCCGCAAGCGCCCGCTCTTCGCGGGCACTATTTTGAAAGGTAGGGGAACGACGCCTTCGCCTCTCTACCTCCTCGTGCGTAGCGCCCTCGGCCTACGCCGCAAGCGCCCACTCCTCGCGGGCACTCTCTTCGAAGGTAGGGGAACGGCGGTCTCGCCTCCTTGCCTCCGCGCGCGTAGTGCCCTTGGCCTACGCCGCAAGCGCCCGCTCTTCGCGGGCACTATTTTCGAAGGTAGGGGAACGGCGGTCTCGCCTCCTTGCCTCCGCGCGCGTAGTGTCCTCGGCCTACGCCGCAAGCGCCCACTCTTCGCGGGCACTATTTTTGAAGGTAGGGGAACGGCGCCTTCGCCTCTCTACCTCCTCGTGCGTAGCGCCCTCGGCCTACGCCGCAAGCGCCCACTCCTCGCGGGCACTCTCTTCGAAGGTAGGGGAACGACGGTCTCGCCTCCTTGCCTCCGCGCGCGTAGTGCCCTCGGCCTACGCCGCAAGCGCCCGCTCTTCGCGGGCACTATTTTTGAAGGTAGGGGAACGGCGCCTTCGCCTCTCTACCTCCTCGTGCGTAGCGCCCTCGGCCTACGCCGCAAGCACCCACTCCTCGCGGGCACTCTCTTCGAAGGTAGGGGAACGGCGGTCTCGCCTCCTTGCCTCCGCGCGCGTAGTGCCCTTGGCCTACGCCGCAAGCGCCCGCTCTTCGCGGGCACTATTTTCGAAGGTAGGGGAACGGCGGTCTCGCCTCCTTGCCTCCGCGCGCGTAGTGTCCTCGGCCTACGCCGCAAGCGCCCTCTCTTCGCGGGCACTATTTTTGAAGGTAGGGGAACGACGCCTTCGCCTCTCTACCTCCTCGTGCGTAGCGCCCTCGGCCTACGCCGCAAGCGCCCACTCCTCGCGGGCACTCTTTTCGAAGGTAGGGGAACGACGGTCTCGCCTCCTTGCCTCCGCGCGCGTAGTGCCCTCGGCCTACGCCGCAAGCGCCCGCTCTTCGCGGGCACTATTTTTGAAGGTAGGGGAACGGCGCCTTCGCCTCTCTACCTCCTTCGGCGCTCGACGACACGTCTTCAGGCGCTCGACTCCGCCGTCCGCCTCGTAGGCATCGCCTCGGCGGGACGGCACGTCTTCGGCGCTCGACGACACGTCTTCGGCGTTCGACCCCGCCGTCCGCCTCGTAGGCATCGACTCGGCGGGACGACACGTCTTCAGGCGCTCGACTCCGCCGCCCGCCTCGTAGGCATCGCCTCGGCGGGACGGCACGTCTTCGGCGCTCGACTCCGCCGTCCGCCTCGTAGCAATCGCCTCGGAGGGACGGCGCGTCTTCGGCGCTCGACTCCGCCGTCCGCCTCGTAGGCATCGCCTCGGCGCGACGGCGCGTGGACGGCGCTCGACTCTGCCGTCTGCCTCGTAGGCATCGCCTCGGCGGGACGGCACGTCTTCGGCGCTCGACTCCGCCGTCCGCCTCGTAGCAATCGCCTCGGTGGGACGGCGCGTCTTCGACGCTCGACTCCGCCGTCCGCCTCGTAGGCGTCGCCTCGGCGGGACGGCACGTCTTCGGCGCTCGACTCCGCCGTCCGTCTCGTAGCAATCGCCTCGGTGGGACGACGCGTCTTCGGCGCTCGACTCCGCCGTCCGCCTCGTAGGCATCGCCTCGGCGCGACGGCACGTCTTCGGCGCTCGACGACACGTCTTCGGCGCTCGACTCCGCCGCCCACCTCGTAGGCATCGCCTCGGCGGGACGGCACGTCGTCGGTGCTCGACTACGCTGTCCGCCTCGTAGGCGTCGCCTCGGCAGGACGACACGGCTTCGGCGCTCGACGACGCCTTCGGCGCTTCACGGATTTCTTAATAGGCATTGCCTCAAGGGTCTGCGAGCTACCAGTTGCATCGGCACCCTCGCGCTTGCTGTCAGGGAACGGGGGGCTGGAGTGGTTGATCACGTCAGCTCGCCCATCGGGACCTCAGCGCTTGCTGTCGAGGGAATACTGTTGTAGGGGTGGCCCAACCCCCCGTGACTGGGCCGTGCAACTAATCCAATATGTAATAGGCCCCATAGTGTAGAAGATTATAACAGTGTAAATATACCAATGTACCCTCATCCCTTGTAAGCACTAAGGGGTAGAATGGGGATTTCCCATTCTACCCCACTCATATATATAAACCCCCAGGAGGGGCAAAGGGGGGGGAGATCCTCTCATTATCACCACCTCTCCAGGTCCAGCTCTCTTCCCCTCCACTACCATATCTCTCTCTGTTTGGTCTGTAACCACAACAACTATTTTATCGCAATACTTTAATGGGCTTATTATTTGTTAAGGCGATAATTTATCGACTAACATGAATAATAATTCATTGACTAATATTATTACCCTATTATAGTACCACAGTAAGAGCCTGTTTGGCAAGCAACAAGCCGGCCGGCTTTTGGCTTTTGCTACAGTACCTAACTTTCAAACGGAGTATTTTTTCAAAACGGGGTCTACAAGTTAAACGTTGTACACGTTAAATGCCCAACATCTGTACCAGCCAAAATTGTAAGTGAGTATCGGTTTCTCCGTAATCTGTACCGTAAACGGCCAAAATCCAAAAATTTCAGCCATAAGCCGCAGCCAAAACAAACAGGCCCTAAGTCACCCCTTGTTCTTGGCAAAAAAAATGCTGGATTAATAGGTTCTAAACATGTTGCCCTTTTCAGAGAGGAAAGCCTGTAGATGATGAGAGTAATCAGGACATGATACCACGAAACGCCATTAGAGAAGTAAAACATCAGACTGAAAAAAAAACTACGGAAGTCCAACGGAATTATCAGAGCCAGGTTTCGATCCTGGGACCTGTGGGTTATGGGCCCACCACGCTTCCGCTGCGCCACTCTGATTTTGTTGTCCATAGTTCTTCCAGCGTTTTAGTTGAACAAATCTGTAATGTTTCTTAGATTACTTCACGGGGGAAAACGTCCGTCCGACGCGAGTGAACTACGAACATGCACAGGGCAGCTAGCATACTGCAGCTTCTCTTGCGTGGTCGCGTGGATACACATGACATTGCGTTTCATTCACAGTGTTACCCATGGGGAAAGAAACAGAGATTCTCCGAAAACACCAGCCTACGAGCATCAAACAGACTCTAGTATTTCACTCGAATCGAACGCACGGAGCAGCGAGCGATCTTGCCCACGACACGCGAAGACACCGACGCTCCTTTGATCCACAGAAAAGTACATATTTTCGCCACTCTTCTTCCCAGGTGATGCACCGACAACCCCCGCGATCCACCGTCCCCCGACATGTCACCGCCTCCGGGCCCCCGAAACTGCAGAAAAGAAGCAAAAACACAGCCCAAAACCGCAAAGCACAAAACGAGCTTAAAAAATCGTTAGCGCCAGGCTACGCAGCCCCAGGCACGCACGGCCGCGCGAGCCGTCTCGTCGCCGAGGCGTCCATCTTCGCAGGACGCGTGCGCGCCCCCGCGTCTGGCCATGCGCCTGTATATCTGCAGCCTCCTGCGGCACGGCTCCTCTCCTCTCCTGGTGATCTGTTCGCACTGTACGGTTGCACTGCGCTTCGCAAGGTGGTACTGTTGGTTTCGTTTCCAAATGGAGGATTCGGTGGGTGAGGAGGAGAGGAGGGAACAGGAGGAGACTATGGCGCAGGGTAAAGAGCGTGGCGACGAAGAAGAAAGAGCAGGGGTCGGTGGTGGTGGTGGTGAGCCAGGTGAGGGGGGTGGTTTTCTGAGCAGCGTGTCGTCCAAGATTGGCGCGGCGATGTCTGGCGCTAACGGGAGCAACGGTGCTGAGGAGGACGGCGAAGGCAATGGCAATGGAAATGCGGTTGCATCTGATGGCGAGGAAGGCAAGAAAGATGGTAATGGTGGCGGTGGAATCTTCGGTAAGCTCCTGTCCAGCTCGCCTGCTCCATCACCAGTCTCAGGTAAGGACTTGTGCTTCTGTTCTCCAATCTCCATAAATTAAGATCACGAAAGTTGCAAACTTTGTAAAACTATTTTATTTGTGTCGGAGGGATAGAATCAGAGGAAGAGAAAACGGAAGGGAAAGACCAGGATGGAGGAGCGAGCAGGCTGGGATTCTGAGCACTGTGGCTTCCAAGATTGGCATGGCCATGTCTGGTGCTAACGGTAATGGGACTCGCGGCAGCGAGGAAGATGCGAAGGCGAGCAATGGCGCCGACGCTGCTCAACAGAGTAAGGGTGAGGAGAAGGGAGATGAAGCGAATGGTGATGGGATCGTCAAGCAGCTCATATCCAACCTGCCCTCAGGTGATTAACAAAATGAGTTACAAAATTATAATTAACTTTGTCCATCTATTTTGCTTTGATTGGATGAACTGACGCTACTGTTCCTTTCTGTTTTTGCCTTTTATTGCAGATGATCAGGTGCCGGAGGCTGATGAGGCTTCCCTGCTCATCGCCATTATCGAAGACTAGCCATAGGCACTCATCATTTCTCGGACAAAAGTTTTAGATCTCCCAGCGTTCCCTCTTGCTGTGGATACGTCATTCATGTAAACACTTCAGAGAGACGTTTTCTTGTATACATTAGAGATGTTGTAACCACATTATCTACTGGAGGGAACTACTGATCTTGGTTTATAAAACTAGAAGTCCGCACAATTCTTATTCAGTGCTGTGGCATATTTGTACGTACAAGTAAAAGGTTAGAGACAGTTCTCTGAAGTATTCAGTATTCACATTTCGCAACATAGTACTGAATTATTTCTCAACAAGTACTAGTCATGTGAAATTGTGCAGACCAGTTGCAGAGTAATAAGGATATAGGAAAGCACTCTGCTACTGCAAATGTAGCAGCAAATGGTCCAAAGTAAAACTAAACAAGATGGTATGTACAGGATCAGCCATTTGAATCTTGGACTATATATCTTCCTTGACCACAGAATGATGTCTCAAATGTCATGTCATCCTGGCATTTCGCAGAGCAAAACCGGAAGGGGAAAAAACAGTTATGCATGGTCAGCTATTACATCAGTAGAAATGCAGGCTTGAGGAATGACATAACAGAACAGATCATTGACTACATATTGTGAGAATAATATGGTGCCCATTGGCTACAGAGAGCGAGAATGATATAACAGATTGCGAACTCGGTCATTTCAAAGGTCGATCTCTGAAGACCTCGTAGCTACACTAGTTGCACCTATGATGTTGGGTAAGAACTCAAAGATAGCAAAATGTTAGGTTACAAGATCTCTGAAGACATGTCAATGACTGAATGTTGTAAAATAACCGAAGGTTCTTCTGGCAATGGTGAGTCCTGCTCATGCTTGCTACAAAAACCTTCACTTGAAACTAATGACAGATACAGTAATGCAATGTTTCAATCGTTGATTCAAGTATGCCGATCAAAGAACTTCTCAATCAGCACTGAGAAGGTAGCAAAACCCACACATCCAGCACATGTAGCTTTAGGGCCACCTACAAGAAAAATACCAATTCCCTTAGGGGTAACTTATCAAATATAGCTGCATCAGAAACAATAATATAGGAACTTGGCACTGCTGGAGTGCCAAATAATTGATTCAAAAGGAGCAAACACTTAAGCTAAGCAGGAATGAAAATCAAGGGATAAAAACAAGGTCAGAGAATTCTGAGAACAGCAATATCTGAACACACAAACACAAAAAAGGACAGCAATATCTCTCAACTCCCGATTATGATGAAATGCAACTTGTATAGGAAATACAGCATAAGTTCATGCCGTGCCTAACAGAGTATGAGAAAATAAGCATTAGTCAATGGAACCAAGCTAGTGCATGTCATCAAACTGGTGCATTACGCATGCACATGTGCACAAGCCAGGAGCATGAACCAATAGATGGAGGTTTGCATGGCTTGAGCTAGGAATGTGAGCTAGGAGGTCTACTAGAAAAGAAGGACATCACGTATATTCTTATTGGTTCAATCTGAACTCGTATCAACATCTAAGTCGGAGGTTTCTTTCTTAAAAATATGACTTGTGTCCTTTCTTTTAGTTGTTAATCTGAGTCCTTATGTCCTTTTACCTTGAGCATGAGTTAGGATTGGAGTTGAGTTTGAGTTGAGCCTACGTGCCTTGGGTACGTGTGTAGGAGATATGAATAGCTAGGGGCTATGCCCATTCGATTGAAGGCACCGATGAATAGGAGGTCTGCAGAGCTACCTCCGTCAACTAGGACCATCTCACTTTGCACCGCAATGTTGGCCTCGACAACCTGTGGGTCTTGGTGAGGGAAGTCCACCCTTGAGGCATCTTCAGTCTTGAAGGTGATGTCGGCTCAGGCCCATGCCTGGAGCGCCCGTGCTGGGTACGTGACGACGTGGAGTACTCGATGTATGTAGTCCATCCGTTGTCACTCAAAGGGGAACTCGAGGGATGACCTCCTCATGATGGCATTGATCACTCGGTGGGGTCTGGCTTTGGGGGCCTATATCTATAGCACGTTTGGCGGTGGTTGGATGAGCGGTACTTCCAGAGGCTGTTATACATATGCCAACACTGGTGTCCTCACGTCTTGGGCGTGCTTCCTGGCCGTGCTTTTGTGGAGTGTCATGATGGTAGGGCATTCACGCGTTGCATGTCTCCCATTGCTATGCACTTCACATCATGCTCCCTATTGATGTCCGTCTTCCTAGCCTCGCCCGCCTTCGTGGCCATGGCCCTTGACTCTACCGTGGCTATAGCCTTTGGGGGTAGAGTCCTTGTCGTCGGCCCCTTCGATGCCAAGCTCGTTAGGAATGGCAACGGGTTGGATATCTCCGGGTTCTGCTCTTTCCCCCCCGAATCCGAAACCCGAAAGTACTATCCAAACCCGAACCCGAAATAGCTTTCGGGGCGAATAGGAGCCCCGAACCCGAAACCCGCGGATACCCGATATCCAATGGATATCCAAAAAACTGGACAAAATTCAACTTATCAAGCATTCAAGCAGGCAATTAAGCAATTAGTACATCACAATACCAAACTGTAGCACAAGTATTCTTATTACAGCCTTACAGGACATAGCACATACTACTCATCAAAGTTTGAAGTTCACATCACAATTTAAAGTCTTAGATAAAGTAAATCAAGGCATACATCACAACTTAAAGTCTTAGATAAAGTACATCAAGGCATACATAAGTGACAACATCAAGCATACATAATATCTCCATTTGCTCATCTCATGCAGCTCTGTCTCCATTTGCAAGCACTTATGCATTAGTGACAACGGAGTCATCATCCTAGAAATGAAAAGCATAAGAATTAAAGTGCAAGTCAAAAATTGATTAATGGACATACAAAACTGAAATGTGTACCATAGCTTCTTCTTCAGCCTGCATCCAACCTTCATAAGCAAAGAAGTTGGAATTGATGTCTCCTATTATTATAGAGTAATAATCAGTTAGTTTGGACGAGACCAAGCATAAACAAAATACAAGATTAGAGCAGTAAATTACCTAACATGTCTGCACGAGACCAAGCTTGCATGCACATAAGGGCTTCAGCCATTTTTGGTGCAAGTCGGCTACGGTGTGGACTAAGAATTCGCCCACTAGTACTGAAGGCTGATTCAGATGCAACAGTTGTTATAGGGATAGCCAAAATATCATGAGCAATCTTTTGTAGAGTTGGATACTTAATCCCTCCAAACTTCCACCAATTAATGATGTCAAGCTCTTGTGTTCTAGGCAAGGGAGGCTCATCTAAGTACAAGTCTAATTCTGTATGCACATTAGAAGTACAAAGAGCTGGCTGTGATGACATATACTGATCAAAGATGTCAAAAACTTCATCTTGACACTGGTTTTGGGCTGCAGAGTTAGAAACTTGTGATGTACCAACCCCCTCAGGAGCATCTTGATATTCCACCAACAACTCATACATTAATTTCCTAATTTTTGTAACTTCAGAATGTGCATGCTCTACTCCATAAAGGGATCCAAAAAGAGCCTGAAGCATGTGAAGTTTGTACCTTGGATCTAGGGCAGTTGCTACAGCCATGAGACCATGGACATCGTTCCAATATTTCTCAAACTTTTGCATCATTGCTTCAGACATCTCTTCTATAATTTGAATATTGCTAGATTGCCATTTCCTAATTGCTAAGCGTATGCCACAGATTTTGGGAAAGAACAGGTTGGCTGTAACATATCTAGTGCCCGAAAATAACTCTGTTAAATCATAGAACATCTTTAGCCTATCACAAACCTCCTTAGCAAAAACCCAATCCTCTGTTTCAGGACAAGTAAATCCTGTTTCACGTAGTGCTAGACGATCAAAAACATCTTTGTATTGTATTGCAATGCTTAGCATTATGTATGTTGAATTCCATCTAGTTTTGCAATCAAGAGACAGCCTTCTAGTACACTCAACATTCATAAGACGACACATCTTATCGAACCTCTCATGTCTTTTGGGCGTGGCCGACCAAAATGCCACACTATCTCGAATCCTTTCAATACGCTTTTCTAGAATATCTAGACCATCTTTCACAATCAGATTCAATATATGTGCACAACATCGCATATGTAAGTAGGAACCTTGAGACATAAGAGAATTTTTGTCCAACTTATCTTTCAAAAGACCGACAAGACTATCATTGGTGGAGCAATTGTCCAAAGTCAATGTGGATATCTTCCTCTCAAGGAGCCAATCAACAAGACATTCATATAGAGCATCACATATAACTGCACCTGTGTGTGGAGTTGGCACATAAATGAACCTGCAATGGCAAGAGAGCCAATCAGCCATGTAGAGCTAACAGATGGACAATAATCAAATAAAAAATGGTATTACCTCAAAAGGATGCTCTTTAGGTTCCAAGAAGCATCAATAAAATGTCCAGTCACTGCCATGTACCCTCTCTTTTGATAGCCAGCAGTCCACATGTCCGTAGTGATTGCAACTCGGTTTGAGAAATTTGCAAAGTATTTTACCATCATGTTCTTTTGTACTTCATACATGTCCAAGATATCCTTTCTAATAGTATTTCTTGACACCACCTTATACATTGGTTGTAATGCAGAACAAAATCTTCGAAAACCAATATGGTCTACCATGGTTAAAGGGTATTCATGAACACAAAATCATTAAAGCAAGTTCTTTCCTAGCAACTTCCTGGTCAAAAACATAATTCTCAAAATTAACCTTCCCATCCTCACTACTTGTCAATCTCAACTTGGACTGTTTTGGACCAATTGGTGCATGTCGAGCTGCACAAGTTTTCAAGTGAGAAGATAAGTGCGAAGTTCCATGTTTTGACTCCCCCACAAGTTTGTATTTGCACCACATACACTCTGCTTTCCAATCACCCCCTATTTTTATCAGTTTAAATTCATTCCAAACAGCAGATCTAAGCTTTCTTTTAGAACCAGCATGTGCAGCCTCAGCATCTACCTCTTCCTCTACTGCTATTGGTTCAGACTCTGTACCTTGTGATGATAGTTGGTCAGCTATGTTTGGAGCCACAATGGAATTCGGTCCTGCCTGTGATGAACTGTTACCCGGAGTAGACATCCCACTGGTGTTTTGCCTGTGATCAACAGTAAAAAATCACCAAATGAATGTGCAAAATCATGATCAAATGCAAGACAAAAATCACCTTCGTGAACCACTGCGTGTCATCTTCGATCTGCGAGTTGGGAGGCCGGAGAAGGGCGAACGGCAGTGGGAAGGCCGGCAGTGGGTGGCCGGCAGTGGGTGGCCGGCCGCGGGGAGCCGGGCCGCCGGGAAACGCTGTGGGGGAAGGGACTGCCGCGGGGAGCCGGGCCTCCTGGGAGACGCCGCGGGGGAGATGCCGCCGGGGAGACGCCGCGGGGAGCCGGGCCGCCGGGGAGATCCGGAGATGCCGCGGGGAGCCGGGCCGCCGGGGAGACGGCGCGGGGGGGACGGCGCGGGCGGCGGCGGCGCAGGGGGATCTGCGCGGGGGGACGGCGCGGGGGGATCTGCGCGGGCGGCGGCGGCGCGGGGGATCTGCGCGGGCGGCGGTGGCGCGGGGGGACGGCGCGGGCGGCGGTGGCGCGGGGGGACGGCGCGGGCGGCGGCGGCGCGGGGGGACGGCGCGGGCGGCGGCGGCGCGGGGGGATCTGCGCGGGGGGACGGCGCGGGGGGATCTGCGCAGGCGGCGGTGGCGCGGGGGGACGGCGCGGGCGGCGGCGGCGCGGGGGGACGGCGCGGGCGCGCGGCGGTGGCGCGGGGGGACGGCGCGGGGGGCGGCCGGGCGGGGCGCAGGGGGATGGGGTCGACGCGTCGTGGGTCAGCCGGTCAGGTGGCGGCTGGGGAGTGGGGACTGGGGTGGGTGGGATACTGGGATTGGGTGGGTAGGGTTAGGGTTTCACTCATTTTTACTTATATACTTGGTGAAAGGGCCCACATGTCATACAAACTTCGGGTATCCATGGATATCCATGGGTAGAGTTTGCCCTCCAAATCCAACCCGAACTCTTATCGGGTACCCGCCCCGAACTATCCATGGATAGAAAATGCCATCCAAACCCACTATTTTCGGGTTGGATACCCGCGGATACCCGGCTCCACGGATAATTTTGCCATCCCTAAAGCTCGTACCTGCCCCATGACCCCTTTTGTTGCTTGTAGTTCAAGCCCTCCTTCGGGACTGCGGGGGTGGGCTTGGCCTCGGTGGTGGGCCCATGATGTCAGCCTTCCACCTCATCACGTCCTCCTTGTCCCTCGCGTATTATTCTATTTTGTCGAATAGCTTAGCCACAGTTCTTGTGAGCTTCTGGGTGTTGTACTCCATGAGGAGCCCCTTTCGAAGGTCACGGATGGCGACGTTGATGATTGTCATCTCATTGATATTTTTTACCTGGCATCTAACCTTCACGAAACGTCTAAAGTACTACCGTAGCTTTTCCTCGGGGGCCTGTTTTATCGCGAAGAGCTTGTTGACGTCGACCCGCTCCACATAGTTGCTTTGAAAGTTATTGTGCATGAGGTCATGGATCTACTCCCACGCGTAAATGAAGTCAGGGAAGGATCGTGAAGAACTAGGATAGTGCGACCCTTACAGGGTGAGTGGTAGCCCTTTCACTTTTGTTGAGTCATCTCCTCCCGTGAGTTTGATGGTCGTCTCGTAGACGCATAGGAATTTGCGAGGTCAGTGTCACCCTTGTAAGGCTTCACCGTGGGCGTGTTGAAGTTCTCCATTCAAGTGCACCGCTATAAGCCCACGTTGAGGGGGGACTTAGGGTCTGCTTGCCTAGGGGTGTTGCGGGTGCTAGTCGTGGCACCCCGACTCTCCATCCTTGACCACCGGCTCCCTTGCTCTGGCGGCAGCGGTCTTGGTCGTAGCACACCTTTTTCTCTTGGGGGCCGACGTCGTCTTCTTCTTCAATGCCATCTTGCCTAAGCATCTTCACTTCAGCTTGTAGCTTCTACATCGGTCCCCACGGATGACACAAACTATTGTGATTGCACACTAAACAGTGGATGCAGGAGCTTCAGGGCCCCGGAGCCTAAAACTAAAGAGAGGAGCGTGATATAAAGTATGACTGATGCTCAATCTTAACTCAAGTTATTTCATATATTCAAAATGTTGTCTCCTTCCTCATGGTACCCTAGAGGTTATATTTATAGCCATAAGAGAAGTTGTTTACACAAATACCTCCTTATAACCTCTACAAGCAAGAGTAAACATGTTGTTTCTCTAGCATAGCCTTAATGGGCCAGCCATGTAATTACACATATAATGGACCTCTGCCCTATTGGACCGACAAGGCCTCGGTGGGGGCTACTCCCACAACAAGTATTATTGCCATCTTCCTATTTTGTCTTGTCAATCATTTTTTTTGCCAAGTTAACAACTATCCTTGGGATTAAGTGGTGGCTAGTCTAACAAGTATTGCATCTATTAGGTGGGTTGTTTTGGGACTTGGCTTTTGGTTTATGATTTTTGAAATTCTGGTTGTTTGCAAGAGATAATACGTAGATAGAAATAGTCGTATGTGATTTTGACCGGTACAACTGAACTTGGTATAATTTGTACTATAATATATCATAGACTCTACCTTAAAAACACATCATTTTAAAACTAATTACTGTAGAAATAGAAACCAAAACTTAAGCACAAACTCAAAAGAAGACACCCATTGTCTAACTAGTGGCTTTAATTTTATCATACTGACGGTAGCTAAGTTCATTTAAAAAATGTAGTTAAGTGAATTGTGGGTACAATTTTCAAGATTTAATCATGTGCCCTGGGTCGCTATTATCCAATTGCCCCTTTCTCAGGCAAAAGTACGAAAAATACACTGGGCGTCCGACTGCAAGTCACAGTGTGTTACCTGTGTGTAGGGTTGTAAGATCAACAGAGGTTTATGCTGGTCTGCACGGGGCGAACGAACAAAGGCACAGGCACAAGCGCACAAACGGCGCAAGTGACAAGCCCTACTAGCCTCCTGCGGTGTACACGAAACACGAGGCAATGCGGCCCAGTCGCCGCCACCCGCTGCCGCCACCGGCGCCTGCCCTCCTGCTCGTCCTCCTCCTCGCCGTGGCGCCTCCGCGGGTCGCCGCGGTGGGCGTGAACTGGGGCTTCGCGGCCTCCCACCCGCTCCCGGCGGCGCAGGTCGTGCGCGGCCTCCTCCTTCCCAACTCCGTCCCCCGCGTCCGCCTCGCCGCCGCCTCCTCCGACGCGCTCTCCGCCCTCGCCGGCACCGGCGTCGCGGTCACAGTCGGGATCCCCAACGATCTGCTCCGCCCCCTCGCCTCCTCCAGGAAGGCCGCCGCCGCCTGGGTGCACGACAACGTCACCCGCTACGCCTCCGGCGTACGGTTCGAGTAAGAGCCCCCCCCCCCCCCACCCCGGGGATTTGTATGCGCCGGCGCATGTGCCGCACCTGATCTTATGCTGGGGTAGTCTTCTACTTATATCATGAAATGGGAAGGGACCAAGGCTTAGTCATTAGATAGTTATTGGACTATACTGATGTGTGATAACAGAAATAGTCTAAATTATGCTTTTAAGTTGACCAAAATCTTATGTTGCTAGATTTAGACATAGTATTGTCGCTATTGACATCAGTTGACTCGATTAATCAATTTGCAACCACCAGATTTGCCTATCATGCTCACCAATCTCCTTAATAATGCTGAGACGGTTGACTAATCTGAACTGAAGATTGAAGACACTGCTTTAGTTAACTTCATTGGTTCACTTCAGTAGGTTCTATGTTGCAGTAGCGCACTGAAATTTTCTTATTACTAGGTTGGTACCTCAAGGTCTTTTTGTCATGAAATAGAATTATGATTTATGAAACACTCCGCAAATGTCAGTACCAACGTGCTGGTAGGTGTGTATATCCTACTGAGTTTTAGATCCTCTGACCTTTGTTGGCTTCCTCGTGGTGAACCAGAGATGATAAAGACTTCTTGACTTAGTTAATATTTGGAAAACTTGGATGTGTAGCACAGCTTGTTCCCCAGCAAGTTTTCCCTGAATGATTGGGGGTGGAATATATTGTTTTGAAGAGCTGCAGTCTTCAATGGGTAGGTTGCGAACAGATCTGTCCTTGCCAGTTACTACTTACAACGTGGGAGGATATTTCTGTTCTGGCTGAGTATTCTTAATTTTTCTCCAGGTTCCTAAGTAGTAGAGAAACGGGATATAGATTGTATGTCAAATTGTAGATCCTAAATGCTTGAAAACAGTGTATAGGTGGGCCCTGTAATACTGATAATGTTTTCTTTTGCATTCATCAAATGTGTTTTTTAGAAAAAAATCGAATTAATAGTCGTGAAGTGTAGTGCTGTTATTGTGAATACACTCCTTTAGATGAGGTGGATCCTGGATTTGAGGCACAATTCAGTCTGTTTTGCAACAATGCATTGTCTTGTTTCGTATGTGCAGCTATGTTGCAATTCAGGTTTTGTGGTTTTACTTCAATATTATCTGTTTTGTTGATGATCAAAATAAAATTAACAGGTATATTGCTATTGGAGATGATCCATTTCTTCTCAACCATGGGCAACAATTTCAACCTTTTGTGGTTCGTGCAGCGGCAAATATTCAACGAGCTTTGAATGATGCAAAGTTATCCACCAAGATGAAAGTAGTTGTACCTTGCAGCTCCGATGCATACCAGAACGCATCTACTCTACCTTCGAAAGCTTACTTCAGGCCAGATGTTAACAAGACCATGGCTGAGCTCCTCCCATTTCTTGCGAATCATAGCTCACCATTTATGGTCGAGCTGAACCCGTTTTTGATCTTTCAACAGAAGAAGAATATGTCATTGGACTATTACCTTTTCCAACTAATGTCAAATCCAGTAAGTGACGGTCATAGCAAGTATGACAACTACTTCGATGCAAGCATAGATGCTCTGGTTACTGCTCTAACTAAAGCTGGTTTCAGTGACATGGACATCATGGTTGGGAGAGCAGGATGGCCAACAGATGGAGCTGTGAATGCAACTCCTACTGTTGCTCAATCCTTCATGACTGGCCTGGTCAACCACCTGGCAAGAAAATCCGGGACTCCACTTCGCCCAAAAGTTCTTCCAATTCAGGCATTCCTCTTCAGCCTTTTAGACGAAGATCAACGCAGTATAGCAAGTGGAAATTATGAGAGACACTACGGCATTTTTACCTTCGATGGCCAGGCTAGGTATAATGTCAACTTGGGTCAAGGTCCTAAGGCTCTTAATAATGCTCCTGATGTGGACTACCTTCCATCGAAATGGTGTGTGGTGGATAACAACAAGGACTTGTCCAACGTTTCGTCCAGTTTCTCTGTAGCTTGCTCCAATGCCGACTGCACTGCTCTGTCGCCTGGTGGCTCCTGCTCAAGTCTTGGCTGGCCTGGGAATGTGTCATATGCATTCAACAACTACTATCAGCAACATGACCAGAGTGAGGAGAGCTGCAACTTCAATGGTCTAGGTTTGATAACCACTGTTGATCCATCTGTCGATAATTGCCTGTTTGCTCTTGCAATCCGCACATCTCATGCTGCTTCTTTTCACCTGACATCAGTCATGTTGCGGATATTGGTTTTGTGGGTTTGTACTCGCAGTTTAATTTGATGTATCTGCTTAGTTTGACTTCCTCAAATGTGGTTAAGGCCAAATATATATGTAGTCTTGAAAATGTCTATATGGACCTGCGTAGCTCTTGTACTAGCTCCAATCCATAGTCGAACTTCAGATGCTTTTTGGATGACTATATCAAATTATCAACTGGTAAGTTTAACAGTAGTATATTAAGCTATGGCATATTGGACATTTTTTTATTCTACTGGAACATGCTATTTCAGTGCATTTTTCAATGCATGTTGCAATTTCAAGAGTAAATTTTGTGATCGACCTTTCTGCGTTACATCTATGAAGTCTGATGGCTCGTAATAATTAATCCATTATATGCTGCGTTGCTGGAGCCTTTCATATTCTGTAAGTTACAATTTGCACCCCATTTCCTTGCCTACCAGATTAAACCATGCCTATTACGACCAATAAATTTGCGCTGCCACGTTCTGAAACTTAAGCCTTTTCGCTTACCTGAACGTTACTACTTGCGTCAGGTATAAATACAGCAGCAACCTCACTGCCCTTGCACCAGACACTCCTACATTAGCCCACATCTCTATCTAAGATATCCGGATACGGTAATACCGTGATACGATATTTTGTAAAAAAAAAAGGATACGTCGATACGGTAAATATATATGTATTTAAAAATTTAAAAATATAGAGAGGTTACGAGAGAACGAGAAACTGCAATTACCTTGATGAATGCTATATATTCCTTGTCTCCCTCACTCGCTGGCATTGTTGCGGTTCGGTCACAGTCTCACAGATGCATTCGGTCACTCGCCCCCTTGTACCTCGGTCCATGCAAATATATCATATAGATAATGTGAGACATATCGCTAGTAATAAACTTGCAATTTTTATCAGAAATTCAAAGTAGAAAAAAAGATGACTTACCCAATAAAATCTGACCTTATATAACTTGAATCTCGATCAATAATCTTGAACATGATAAATCTTACAAAAAAACATTAGTGAACGATAAAATAATAGATCATGGGAGCATATTTAGTGCAAATGGACAATTCGGTGGTAAAGTGCAAACACAAATCAGGTCTTTCGGACCTCATGCGGGCGGCTTGGATGGAGGCGCACGGAAGTGTCATCAATCTTTCAAAACCCACCCCAGTCCTCCACGCCTGAGAATGCCTTGGTCTCTGAAGGGTTAGCCATTGCCTCCCTCCTAGGCTTCTTCCCAAGCTGCGACGCTACCATCTGCCTCGGTCCGACGGTCCCCGTTATCCGCGCTGCCTCCGGCTGTCTCCACCCAAGCCGCCAACATCTCTGTCGCCCCCTCCGCCATCATGCCCAAGCATCGCCTCCCTGGTCGTCTCGCCCCCCAAACACCGGCTGCAAGGTACGTTTGGGTGGATTCGTGCTTGTTGTTTGTTGATTTGGGGGAAATTGTAGATATGAAAATAGCAGATTCGCTTCTTCAAGTCAGAATTCATGAATGAGGTGTACAAGTACTTGCTCTCTAGATTTGAACAATTGATTTGCACATATGTAGAACTTGTACTAGATATTGCTTGCTGTTGAATTGGTTATTGAGGTTAGTTGTGCCCAGAGTGTGAATGATATTGCTTGCTATCGAATGAATTAATGATATTAGTTGATTTGTAAATCTGCAGTTGTTATGTATTGCTTACAGTGTAGATTTTGGTCTTTCCTTTGATGCTCTATTACCCTAGTGCTCATGCTAGTTCATGTGCTTTGTAGGTTTGTCGAGAATTTGAATGGTGCTGAACAAAAGCTTATGACAGTTCTGAGCATTTTTTGAGCTGATGCTAGCCAGTGTGATGATGCTTAGATTTTTTCATTGTCAAAACCTGAATTGTATCTATGAATAGAACTGAAATGTATCTTTCAAATTTAAATCAATTTGTACATGTGAATAGAAAACCGGCACATTTTATGTTTTGTGATGTTGCATAATTTCTATGTTCTGTAAGAGTATGTACAATGCAAGATGCTTATATATGAATGTTTAAAGAGAGAGAATATGGCCACATCATCAAGCATCCATGCAAAAGTTATTTTCTCCAATACAAGCATCTCTTCCATAGGTGCTTAGATGCTATATTATCTATTAATAGATATAGTTATACACATAAACACCTACTAAGTACCGGTGCTTATTTAAGCATCGATGCTTCAAAATAAGTACCTTATCTATCCTATGTGGCAAGAAAAATCAGTTTTTTATTACTGAGCATCTCTTTAAGCGTCTGCATTAGACATGCTCTAATGAGATACAATATGTTCTCAGAATTGTATGGCTTGCTATGAAGGAATGGAAATTGCTATGGATTGTTTTGGTTCCGTAATGATTGTTGCTTCTGGTTTGTGCGAACTATTAATCTGTAGTCATCTATAGTGCTCTGAAAGCACCCTTTGGCGGTAAATCTTCTATGAGTTGGCATGGAACAAAGTTTATATCATGTAATCCTGAAGAAATTCTGTAGTAGCAACTACTTCCTGTAATCTGGAATGAATTTTTATGTAGAGACTTAAAAGGATTTGGCATGCATAAACCTATTTAAGAATGTCTACAGTAGCAACTACTTCTCTGTGATTTGCATGCAAATTAAGTGCATTCCTCTTTTGATTTCATAAACCTGTTTCAGTGTACTTTAGTATATTTCAGTGAACTCTTGTGTCTTGATTTGGCATGCACAAATTGTGTCTGTCTGCAATCCGTCCAATATCTGCTAGTTGCTATGTTCAGCTCTATTCAGCTCTGAAGATCTGAAGAAGTCATGGTTCTATGTTCAGCTCTGAAGAAAGTTCTATGTTCAGCTCTGAAGAAAGTAAACCTGAAGTACCATGGGTTGGAATTTAACTTGCTTGCTTTTGCATGTAGTTGGTTATGTGGTGGTGCTACTGGTAGATATCATACTTGGTCAAGTATTAGTTACCACCAGTTGTGGTCAATTCACTGAAAATCAACCTATTCTTCAATATGTTGTGAATTGTAACAATGTTAGTTCAATTTTATTAATATGTTGTTTGTCTGGCACATTTGTTTGTGTGTGCTTCATGCTGCTTCCCTTTCAGTTTTTGTCTATTTTGTCTATTTTGCCATCCATCATTTAAGATGCTAATTCTAACCTCTTCTAATTATTGTAGTTCAATATTGCTAACTGAGAACTATAATTACAAATGTTAATAAGCTAATCCACTCAAGAGAGTTAAGTTTAGCCATTTAATTAGGTCACATAGTAACCCCATGCAAACATTATTTTTGCCATAAAAGGCTTAGCACAGGTAAATATACATTTTTGCAAATCCAATTGACATCTCTAATTTCATATAAATATCACAACATTACGTCCATCTTAATACATATCTTGACTCAAATATCTCCATCTCTATGAAGCACATGTTCCTCCTCATAAAATAGAATGAGAATTACACGACTACTACTAGTACATGCTGCCCAACAAACCACATTCATGATCCTCACATTACTCGCTGACAAGAGTAGATACGTCTTATTTGTCATCAGAAATGGCAAGCAGGATAGGACACCACCATCAGCCCTCAACGGCAATAACAGGTAGCATGATCTTGATCTTCCTCGGCTTCTTGCTGGCTCTGGTAGCAATGGAGGCTGGGAGATGCTTCTGCTCATAGCCTAAGAGATGGACTCCAAGCGTTGCTCTGCTTGAGGGGTCCAAACTCCCTGACCAGTAAGCACCCCACTCTATCGCCTTCACTGTGATGCATGCCACACTTGGCCCGCCCGGCACAGTCAAGATGGCCGAGTTCCGGTAATCAAGACCAGCAAGAATGTTCGCATGATCGCATCAACCAAGCAGCTCCTTTAAGTTGCTATTTATTTCATGTTCACGTTGTTTGTGTACTCACCTGAGGGAAGCACCTCTTGAAGATCATCCTGTAGTAGTAGACCTCTTTCGTTGTCGGCGTGTTGTGCGGGTAGATGAACTTTGCATTTGACATCATCTTTTCAATCACCTGCATCAGTAATTTCATATAGCTTGCATCAAATCCTTCTATGAACAAGGAGCTATTTTTTACAAAAGTTAACATGAAAAAGAATTATTTATTTACTTTTGATTTGCATGAGCCTTTAGACCATCAATCCAGCTGTACCCAACACCATCCCTGAACTGCTCCTTCTGCCTATACAGAATATGCTGCAATAAACAAAGGCTGTTAACACCACCACTCCTTTAACATCTAGATGTAGGAATTCTATAGAGTTTCCATAGCAGCTACAGAACTAAAAACATCACCTTTGGCAGGAATGGTTGCTCCTTATCGTCGAATGTTTTCTACAATCCCCTAAATCAACCAACAACAAGCACGAATCCACCCAAACCTACCTTGTAGCAGGCATCTAGGGGGCGAGGACGACCAAGGGAGGTGACGCTTGGGCGGAGAGGACGACCGAGGGGAAGCAGCGCTTAGGCACGGTGGTGTAGGGTGGAGGTGGAGGGGGTGGTAGAGATGTGGGCAGCTTGGGTAGAGACAATCGGAGGCACCGCGGATAGTGGGGACCGAGGCAGATGGCAGCGTTGGCAGGACACAGCTTAGGGAGGAGCCCAGGGATATAGGCGGCAGTGCTTGGGGAGGAGCCTAGGAGGGAGGTGGCAGCTAACCCTTCAAACAGCAAGGTGTTCTCAGGTGTAGAGGACTGCTCGGGGAAGAGTTTTCTCGAGCGGGGGGTTTTCTGAAAGATTGATGAGGCTTCCACCTGCCTCCATGTAGGGCTGTAAACGAGCCGAGCTCGAGCGAGCTTGGCCTTCCAGGCTCGAGCTCGGTAGAAACTCGAGCCAAGCTCGAGTTGGGGTCCGAGCCTGAACCTAGGCTCGAGCTCGGCTCGGCCTAAGCTCGAGTAGTCTCGAGCTTGGCTCGTTGAAGCTCGATAACAATTAAAATAATTTATTATGCATTATTTTTCAATAATAAGAAAATTTTAAGTTCGAGCTCGGCTCTAGTAAGCTCGATAACAGTCAAAATAATTCAAATACACACCAATTTTTAATAATAAGATAAGCTCGAGCTCGAGTTCGGCTCGAGTAAGCTCGGTAAGAATTAATATGTATTACTACTTAAGCTCGAATCGGAGCTCGCGAACTATTCGAGCTCGGCTCGGTGAAGCTCGCGGGATCGAGATCAAGCTCGAGTTCGGTTCGTTTAAAGTTCGAACCGAGCTCGAATCAAGCCTACAACGAGCTGAACTCGAGTAGATCGCGAGCTTCGAGCTTTTTTTATAGCCCTACCTCCATCCAAGCCACTCGCTTGAGATCCAAGGCCCTGATTCATGTTTGCACCTTACCACCAATTGACCATTTGCACTAGATATGCTCCCATAGATCATAGAGAAATAGATATAGTCATATACTATAGATAGTCCAGCAACATAACATAGGATGGTCCCAGGTTTAAGGTGTGAACAACACATGAAGTCTAAAATATATTATTGTACCTCTATTCAATAATCACCTAGTAGCCTTGCAATTTGTAGCATTGTTGTGATCAATTGGACTACATTCTTTACTCCAACTTCTTCAGCATTGTTGTGATCAATTGGACTACATTCTTTACTCCAACTTCTTCAATCATGGCAATCAACTTCTACGCGATGTATTCCTTTTTCTTCACCTCCCCTTTGGTGCTAATTCCTCTTAAGAACATCGGTCCACTCTCTGTTACAGCTACAAAATTTATAAGTGGTCGTCTTTAAGCATCTATTCACCCATCAGACACAATAGCCACTCCTTTCAAGGACCATGTGGTCTTGATAAGCTCTAGGTCTTCTTAGCATTGGTCTTCTCTTGTTGGAGGATAGTTTTTCTCAACATGTTGTATCCAAGAGGTACATACCCACCCATATTATTGTTTGCAATAAAATTGTAAGAGGCTCGATAATTTGGGTTTCTTGCCAAGTTGAAGAGAATGCCTACAAAAACAAAGACAACAGCACAATGTAGCAAAAAACAATTAACATGCTTCAAACAAAATGAGAACTGGAATTTAAGAATAATAAGATGCAAAGTGCAACCCTCCAGTGCAGAACATCCTTGCAACAAGAGCATCAGTCATCTGGCAAAGTTACTTTCTACAATCCCTGTTTGCTGCTTTCTTCTCTATGATGTCGAAGTCGTGGCCCCGGAAAGGGGTAATTGTGTGCTCCATAAGGTGCAGCTCACTAGCATGGGGAATAGTCCTAGGTGTGATCATTGTAGTGGCTGCATCAACTATAGTAACTTTATTGCGAAGTTGCTCAAGGATAGACATTGTCACCTTATGATAAACCTTAACACCTTAGCTTGAAATCTTCAATAAATGTACTTTCAGTATTATGATTTTGCATTTCCTCCAAGACAACCATCGGTTCTCTCAATTTTTTTAACATGATTCCATAGAGGAAATTTGTAGTTATCGTTATCTCCACTAGTCCTACCACGTATGGTAGAGGAATCGACACTACTACTAGCGCTAGCATGTGCATCTATTGGATTAGTTTCACCTTGCTATCCCTAATTAGAAGTGTGACTGACCTCAACACCAAAGAAGGGAGAAGACGAGATTGCGACTAAATGGCGAGTACCACCACTTGCCAAGATGATGGGTTGGAAGCTGGATGGCGGGACTGCGGCATGAGAGATCCAGGGGATGACAGTAGCGGGAGGCCAGCAGGGAGAGGGCACGCCTTTTAGTGGCGAGCAGGGGCTAGGGAGAGGGCACGGTTGGTGAGAGGCGAGCGGGGGGCTAGGGAGAGGGGCGTTTGGTGACTGGTGAGAGCAGCAGGGAGATGAGTAGGGATAGGGGTAGCTGGCAAGTGAGTGGAGAAGGGATAGGAGCAGGGATAGCCTGGTAGGTTTTGCTGGGTTGCAATTGGGCCATGCTGGTAATAGGCTTTTGTTTGAATAGTTTTGGGCCAACAAGTATCGAGAAGTATCGATAAAGTATTATGATTAATTTTATTTATTTCAAAAATTAAATTATCCCGATACTTCTTGATATCGTACCATGCCATATCACCGCGTATCACCATATCGGATACATATCAAATACGGGAACGACAATTCAGCGGAGTATCAATGCTTCTTGGATCTCCATTGCACCAACAGATCGAGCATGTCATTGGCATCACCATCCATGGCTTCTTTCGGCTATTTCCTCCCCATGCTCTGCTTGGTGCTTCTCGTTGTTGCAACCACCACATCGGTAGGTGCACGGCTAACATCTGCACCACCACCGACTACGAGCCTGGCTGAGTGGTTGGACGGTGAGGGGTCACAACACTGCTGGGAGGCGCTGATGGAGATCAAGTCATGCATGGGGTAGATCATCCTCTTCTTCCTCATGTGGCGTACTTGGTGCCCGGATGCTGCCGCACCATCCGTGTGATGGATGATGGGAAAAATGAGCGCGAACCCACCTCTGTGTCATTAGAGATAAGTTGATTAAATTTAATTGAAAATGTGGAGACAAAGAAATTAGGTATTGTAGGTCCATTACTTCCAGAATTAATACATTTATAAAGAAATTTGTTAATTACATTTCTTTGCGAGAAACCCCTGATTAAGAATTCCAACATAAACATTACAACAAAATACAACATATGACGAACAGAAATATAACAGAAATGGTCTTCAATCTAGGTGTCGCTGATGGCTGCTTGTTCGGGGCAAGTCGAGCATGGCCAAAACGACTTTGGCATATCGACCACGGTATATCGAGCATGTCATTTGCAACATGATCCATGGCAAGTATCGACCATGGCAGATTGACCACGGTGTATCGAGCATGGCATTTGCAACATGATCTGTGGCACGTATCGATCACGGTAGATCGACCATGGCATATCGAGCACGACATTTGCGATGTGATTCATGGCACGTATCGACCATAGCAGATCGACCACTGTGTATCAAGCATGGCATATCGAGCATGACATTTGCAACGTTATTCGTGGCACGTATCTACGACAGCAAATTGACCACGGCGTATCGACCACGACATATCGAGCATGGCATTTGCAATGTGATCTGTGGTACGTATCAACCACAACAGATCAACCACGGCGTATCGACCGCGATAGAACGACAGTGCATAATGGATGGTTGTAGCTACAGTATTTGATCGATGGTTGTAGCTACAGTACAATGTAGATAGGCGTAGCTACAGTACATGGTTTTATGATCATAACTAGTAGCATTACATAGTGCTCACGAATATTAAGCGCTTGCATGTACGTAACCGAAGCGAAGAGTAGGGGGACAAGCTCAAGGGCTACTGCAACACGGGTGACGAGCACCAACCACCGGCAGTGCAGCATTGCCACGCTTTGGACGGCGGTGCCTGTGTGAGCGACACCGCTGCTGTGGCGGGAAGGGTTTGGTGCACAGTTAGATGGCTAACCAACTATGAGCTTGTTGCCATTATCATGTTGTAGTGTGTGAAGCTGTGTGGTTCACATGGGGGAGTTTGTAGTTGTTTTATGGTGTTCTTCTAGGTTTATTGTAACCTAGGCTGGCGGAGACATCAGTTTATCTATGTTCTTTTGGACTATGGTTTATGATTTTTGGTTTCGGTTGATAGTTTTTGGTTATGTTTTTTGAAACAGTGGGGACGTTAACGCTGACAACGTACGCATTGCTAGGCTTAGAAAACCTTTTGAAGAAGTTGTCCCATTTAAAGCCACCAAAAAACCTTAAAAGAACATGGCCTTCGAATTTAGCAAAATTAATAAAGCTTATTTTTGGTAACTCGGCCAATCAACTCAAATAATACAACACAATCATTGTTGAGTTGTCGCCCTGGTCCAATGAGCTTCTACTTTTGGTTTCTAACTTCTTAATTTCTTTGTATTGTCTGTGATGTTATAATTTATTTTATATTTTTTTAGTTTTTAAAATTAATGACGTTAAAAAACTAATAGTAGCTGTAGTAAATATTCAGCCGCTAGAAAATAAAAAGTTAGATGCCTAAGGGCGGGTTCATTTTGGCTTATATACGGTTTATACTCATACTGTCTACAATAACTAGCTTTTAAACGGTACGTTTTTTCAAGACAGGGTCAATAGGAAAATTATAGTAAAAACTGTACTGCGTTCAGCCGTACCGGTCAAAATCATATACACCTATTTTTTTTATACATACTATTTTTTACGAACAATCAGAATTTAAATATTTAAATTATAAACCATTAACCAAAAATTTTTTGCTCTTAGCTAACGACGGACTGTCTCGAGTCTTGAGTGCCGTTGCGGATTGCGGGCCTTGCGGCTCCCCGAACAGGCCGGCAAGGCGGCAACTGTGGGGCTCCGCCTTCCGGATACGACGAGGCTACGGACGTCGCACTCGCTGTCGCGGCCGGCCGCTGACAAGCGTGAAAAACTCCACACAAAAAAAAAAAGACACCCGCACACGGGCAGCGAACATCGCTGCAGAAGCACGTGGACGGTGCAGGCGGGCCATGGAGACGGAGGCCACAAGCCCACGGTGAACTGCCGCCGCCGAGAGATACGGGGGGAGGGAGGAACACGTGGACTCGTGTTGCAGCACGTCGTGCAGCGAACGGTCGAGCGCTCGAGCCGTCGTGCAAGGTAAGGGGGGCCTGGGGGGGGATCCAAATTCTGGCCTCAGCCTTGCCCCAGCACACACTCAACGCTACTCCTCGGCAACGCCGCCGGCGCCGCCGCAAATGCCGCCCCCGAAACCCCACCTGGTGCTGCTACTCGCAGCCGCCTGCGGCTCCGGCCTGCTCTGCCTCGCCACTGGCGCGGGGGAAGGCGGAGCTGGCTCCTGCGATTTCTCCGTCGCCCGAGGCAGCGCGCTCTACAGCTTCAGCCTCGCGTCGCGGACGCCGGCGCACCGCCACGGCGTCCTCAGCGAGGACGGGTACGTCACTAGCCAGACACACTGACCACCTTAAATTGGTCGCTTCGCTCCTTTTGCTTCCATCGAGATGGGGATGCGCATTTTTTTTTTCAATTTTTTTGGGGGCGAGTGTGTGAGATGCATCACGAAACGAAACGAGCGCCGTGGGTTCGGGTCCTCCTCGTGCTTCCCGGAGACGCACTTCTCGTGTTCGACGAAATGCTCGCGTTGACTCATTGCTGAAGTGAGCGATTCCGTCACTTTGCTGTGTTACGTGGAGGGAATCCCTTTTGGTTTACTGCACATCAAACACCGTGGAGTGACCGATTAGTATATGAAATTGAACTTACCTTGGTATCAGAGCAGATGTCTCAAGTCTGTGTCTTTGCTAACATGCTTGGCTTACTTGTAAAATTTAAACCAAGATTTAAGTATTCTTTGGGCGGTTGGGGGAGGGCTTTAGAAGTACTCCAGTCTATGCAGTAACAGAGCTCGAAATCCATCTGCTTTTATTAATTATTACACTGTCATGTGTTTTGGTAGCAATCCGTGTTTGTGCGTGCCCCCATAAAAATGGTCATCGTGTGTTTCAGGTTTTACAAGGTGGCCGTGAATGATTCTGTACTCTGGTTCCAGGTTGGTTTTGACAGCTTACTCTTTCTTTCTATGTGGTGGTTTTTGCGTCTGTAGTTGCTACATCTAGGAAAGCCTATATTATAAGCAGACGAATAAGCATTTTGTTATAAGCAAAGGAATCATATATGCTGAGTGGGTTATAAATTTGCTCACAAAGAACTTCGAGATTTGTTCTACATCTGACTGTTTTATCGATTTGATATATGCAGTTGTGTGATCAAATGATATTCAACTTTGACCCACCTGTGTGCCTTGACTGTGAGGTACTCCCTTGCCTTGATCCAACCATCATAATAGTCTAGTTGAAAGCCTTTCAGAAACGTTCTAGAATTTCCTTTGCTGGGCTTAGCATAGCAGCGCTAACACGTGCAATTAAGCATGTTTGTTTGTGCTTGTTGCTAACACACAGCATCTGTTTCTCCCTCCGTTCTTTTTTACTTGACATTTTTTTATATTTTACACGGTCTTCGAGATACGACTTTGACTGCTACTTTGTATAACTTTATATTAAGATATACTGATAAAATTATAATATTATGAAAATATTTTTAACGACAAATCTAATGATATAATTTTCGTATAGCCAATATGGATAGTTTTAAATCTATTAGCGGTCAAACTTTAAAAAGTGTGATGGCACAGATTCTAGGAAGTCAAGTAAAAAAGAACAGAGGGATTACTAATTTGTGTCTACCATCCATGAACCCTGTTGCAGTTAGACTCCATTTCCTGTAGTTTCTATGACTCACCATATATTCATCTCATTAGAAGACCATTGCCCCTTAGAGGTATATACTTTACTGGCACTGCATATTTGCGTCAATTGAATATTCAGTCAGCATCAAGAAGCGGCCTGTGTTTCATGGACCACAGACCTTTCTACATGCCAGAAGATGCTATTGTATTTGTACATGCACTTTGAGCAATGCTTATGTCAAGGACTAACCTAATAGGTGCATTGGTAGTATGGATATATGTTACTGTCTGGATCAGAATTATTTTGCCAAAACATTTAGGTTCATCAATACCTTCATTTTAGTTTCATTAATTTTTTTTCCATAAATTGCTTTGATTATGTTGTCTTTTAACCATTTCTTTTACTGAATTAGGTCTGTGGTGGTCCATTGAGGTGTGGCACCCAATGCAGTGCACTTGTGTCAAATAACATTGGAGGTAGCTTTGTTATCCTGATTGGATATATTTTCACCAGTTTTTTCCTGTTATCTTTTTAACATGTATCAAGAATAATGCTGATTATTAAGTAGTTTCCACTATGCATTTTCTAATTATGTTAAATTTTCTGTGTAAACTTAAATTGCAATTGTTATATTTTCTTTTTTGATGCTGGTATCGGTGTCTACATTTTGCTGTTTCTGCAGGGTATGATGTTTGCACAATCATTGGAAGGGTGTCTACATCCCATATATCTCTAATTGGTAAGGATCATCATAAACACATTTTCCACAAATATCCTTGCTATTCAAAACTTACTAGTTGTTTTGCTGAAAAACAGATGAGAGTAATCCTCGAAAGGGTGTTGTTGTCAAGATGTTCTCATCAAAGTGCTCTATTTCAGTTTTCATCCTCTGTGATACAACTGTAGCCCAAGTGAGTAGATTCCTTCATATGCCAGTTTCAAGTTAATATTTTCTCCCTTTTTCCTGCCACTGTTGCATCTTATTTCTTTTATGCTTTTTCCCCTTTCTTTTGCAGGTATCAGATAAATTCATCCTATCAGGAAGTTGTGATTATGTGGGCATACATATTTTTTCTGTTGCAATGGTTCAGTTTTCTTTCATATATTTTATCCTAAAATGTTATTACAATTGTCTGTCACAGGCTACAACACTTAGACACCCTTCTGGTTGTGCAACATCTGTCTCTGCTTCTGGAAATGGCTGGGGTTGGTTAGGCATTTTGTTTGTAATGTATGTCATTTTGAGTTGCATTTATTGAGTTACTAAAGTTCAACTAGTTGTTACTGTATACCATTTTATCCTGATGATTCCCCACTGCCAGCAAAGTTTCTCACTTTTTTTTTTAATTTCTGACTTGATTAATATTTAACTGTTTTGCAGATTTCTATGCCTTCTTGGAGGGTACATTTTGATTGGTGCAATTTATAGATATTACTTCCTTGGCATACATTCTGTAGAGGTAAAGTTAGTCTCACATAAAGTCCTTGAACTTAATATTCCGGGAATAAATGCCACATCTATGTGAAATTATTTTGGATAAGGCCCAGACTGCTGCTTTCATATTATTTTTCTTGGAGAGGTTAATTGACTCTCTCAAAATACTTTGATCCAAGAGCTTTTAATCATTGGAGTTTTGTGACAATTCTCATCGACCAAGTTCCTCCATTTAATTGATGCATCTGCAAGTGCATGGATTTATGCTTGCATGCTTAGTTTAAGGAATAGCGTTTCTGCAATTTGTAGGGAAAATTACCATGTTTGCCCCAACTTTTGGGTTTGATATTGTTTAGACTCCAAACCTTTTGAGGGTATTATTTTGGTCTCTCATCTATGGGAATGGTTTCAGGAAGTCTTTTGCTGAAATTTAAATTCTAGGTTGAGTTAGACCCAGTCCCAAAGTCGAGGAAACAAAATAGTTCACTCAATGCGTGAAATTTTAAATTGTTCCAAGCCCAAAGTTGAGAGACCAAAATAGTCTGCTCCCTCAAAAAAAAAGTTGCAAGTTTAAATTGTATTCAACACCCAAGTTGAGGGATCAAAAGTTTTAGCTTGTTTTCGATTGACTTCACTTCAGCTCTAAAAATAATTAGCTGTTGTTAAAATATTGATTCTTGTGAAAAACTCAGTCTTAGTCATTTTAGTTACTTAATGCTCCAATACATTTCTATTATATTCCATTTTCCTCGTTTTTTGTTGGATTTCTAAAGAACTACATAAAAGATACAACTGGTAAAATAAACTAGAAAGAGCAAAAAGAGGCAAAAGGACATGTAAAGAGATAAATAATTCTAAACCAAATCGACGATAACTAGCTCATAGTTTGTCCTTTGAAAATATGACAAATGCCTGCGCAATTGCACCATAGATGTTTAAGTGTCTGCTGGCACAAATGTGTAAAGTGATGTTTATGTGAGCAGTTAATTTATACATTGGTTTCCTGCATTGTGATTCCTCTTTAGATACGCATTGATGATCATTTCAATGCTTTCAATCCACATTCTTGTCTTACTGTCTTGTTATATTCTAGGCTATTCCGAACCTGGAAGTTTGGATCAGTTTGCCACAAAGAATTAAAGTAAGTTTAAATAAATATATATTTTCTAAATAGAAACATGCAGCTATGTATGAGTGAGCTTACTGCGCCTTTTTTTAGAACCAAGTTTGTTCTGTACTTTTTTCTCTAGTACAAGCATTAATGATACTAGCTGAGTACTCGTACTTTGCTATGGGTTAAAAAGAAAATCATATTACCCCCGATACATCGAGATTGTCCTGCCCGGCCCATGCCCTCGTCTGCGCCTTCACGCTCAGCCAAGCTCCGACAAAGGTGGCATCGCGCCGAGTCGCTCCGCCTTTGGCTTCGCCGCAGACACAGTAGAGTTTTGCTGTTTTTTCTTGTTAGAGAATTTTTAGGGAGGCGGAAGTTGTTTGCTGGTAGATTACTTTTCTGTTTTTGTTAGATACTTTTTAGGGATGTAGAAGGGAGAGTTGGGAGGGGCAACGTACCACCACGACCACGGCCACCACTTCCCTCTTTTTATACAGTAAAGATATTGTTAAGATCATCTCAAGATGAACTTGATGAGCAGTAATTGATACTTGTAAACAAGTTCCATTACTAGCGAGTATCTAAAATAGGCCTGTAACATTGTAAAGGATTTAATTAGTTGGCAGCCCCAATAAGAGCCATAATGTTGTTTTTTAAAGGTGAAAGGTGCTTCTCTAGTTTACAGATGTCCCTATTGAAAAGCTTTAGAGTTACTTTGATAAGATTTTGGTTGACATCAAATGTAACCTTACGGCTTGTTCATCCATCTGTCCAGAGCATGTTTGTTCCTTCAGCAAGAAGTCCGAGAGGACCTAGCAGACATAGTCGAAGTCCATATTCCCCTGTAGATCATTGAGAAGTAGGTATCAAGAACTGTATGCTGTATTGGCAGCCATACAGTTAAGAAACATATATGGGCTGGAAGGAAGGATAAATCTTCGTTCGATGGTAATGTCAGGTACCACTGATGAGTCATGTATGTTTGTCCTTGTATTATTTGTGTGCAATATTTGATTGAACTGTTAGATATGTATTATACAGCTGTATATTTACCCTGTTGTGTGAGAGATTTTCTGCATATATGCTATATTTGTATATGCATATATATCGGCCCATCTACGCAGCCACTACGAGCCATCTGGTGATTCCTTGTACCTTGCTATTGTGCATCAGGAGCAGTTGCTGCAGCAAGGAGACGTCACTGTGGATGAGTTCTATGCTCAGCTGTCCACGGTATGGCGTCAGATTGACTCTTTGGGGTCAGATGTTTGTCGCACCTGTCAGTGTTGTCAGCGTCAGCAATCTCACCTGGAGCTTCGCCGCATTTACGACTTTTTGACATGTCTTCGGAATTTGGCTTAAGATGTAGATTGTTGTATTTTGTGATCTAAATCTGGTTGGGTTCGACCATTTGAAGAGTTCAATCAGGTTTTGCTCAAATGTGAACTGGTCGGAGATTATGATTAGGATCATTTTCGTATCCGTGATGGACTTTGCGCCAACTAGAGTCAATCATGGCTACTTGAGGCGCTTTCAACTATAGCTCGTCACCGTTATCTTCTAAGACTCTTGTTCTGTCTTTGAGCGAGGTTTGTTCCTGTTTTCAAGCAGGTTATTGTTCCAATTTTTGAGTAGGTCTCTGTTTCATTGCCGATTAGCACTCTGTTTCTTCCTCGTCTAAGACTCTTGTTCCTAAAGCTATTTATACCCCCTATAAGCCTCATGATAGATAGCGCGCACAACACAAGTTATCTGCACATGTAATACATCAAGAGTGTTCTGTAATTTCTCCTTCATATGATGATTTTACCGACTATGCATGTGTAGTTTTTCCCCACAAGGGTTTTCCACGTTAAATCTTCGTCTCGTGCTTTGGATTATTCTTCATCGTTTCATATCTCGTCGTACGTTTTATAACAAATGGTATCAGAGCTTGTAACACGCTGTGCTTTGGCTACAGCCACCAATCTGATCGCTCTCTCTATGGCGGCCGGATCGCACTGGTCAGACCACCAACCATTGGCCGGTGTGACCGGCCTAAACTGACTTAAACTTCCTTAGTAACAGGACATGGTGCGTTTTAAATCTTCAATGCTGGTCACATCGCCTAACTCAATTCCAGTTTAACCGCCAACCAACGGCTGGTTTGACTGCATGTGCCCAACTCCAAAACACACCGCTGTTGCTAGGCCGATCATACCGCTTAAAACCTGACAGCAATTCTAAAAACTTCAAAACCAAACTTAAACTTCGACAAATCTTGCAAATTAAAGTCAAATACTCATCACAAGCTATGGGGAATCTCTTCATGTTCTTACACATAGTGAAGTAACGTGATGTGACAGTATTCTGAGTAGATGAACTGATTTTCATAGAGTAGGATGATAATTTTGCTTTCTTTCTTACCATTCCTTTAGCTCAGAAAGTGATGTAACTATTTTTCATGAGCTAGCACAAGAAGGGATCTTTTGTAAGTGTTTATACCGTTTTTCCCTTGTTTTATTGTGTGCCATTCAAATTTGGAGCTTTTCTTTTTTTTTAATAGATAAAGATGCTTGTTTCTACTGTTGTGTGATGTTTGTGCGTTGGTCATTTTCAGAATACGAACCCTCACAAGATAGCTTCACTGAGCTGAATTGCTGTTGCGTAATTGTGCTACGTGCTGATTTGGACGCTGGTGCAGACGCACCATTCTGATGTGATGGGATAGTGGAAGCGAAATTTTCTTGCTTACAATTTGACAGATTCCCTTTTTATGGTTTCATGAAATTTTCGTGGTCACTCATTCTCGTCTGTTTTGTTCGGTTTTGTCCTTGGCAGATCAATTCTGCAGACTTAAACCTTCTAAGTTACAACGAGGGCTTCATTTCGGAGCGATCCGATCTAATATGATTTGTGTTGTTGACTGCAGTATAGTTACATAGAATGTACATACTAATGTGTTGCCACCAAAAAAAATACTGGTTCCTGTTGAACCAAGCTATAGATTACAATAGTTGTGTTGCCGTATATTCTGCTCGTGATGCTGCGGAGTGCAGGCTGGACAAGTGTCATCATGGCTGAAGAGTTGCAGGAACTGAGTATCTGCTTCGAGTGTTTAGTGAGTAGCATCTGACGTTTTCTAAACGTTAGGCCCTTGCTTGCAGACGATTGCCATAAGAGCAAAGCTAATAATACAGTCTTCAGCTGGTTGTATGGACACTTACAGTCCATTTATCAGCCCATTCATATAGTAATTTACAGCCAGCTGAAGGCTGTATGATCCACCCCTTTCTCTCACAAAGTTTCTTAGTTCTTGTGCTTCAGCTGGCTATAAACTTACAGCCCACCTCTCTTCTCTCTCCTCTCTCTCTTCCACCTCAGTATACAATCTACTAATAGCCTCTTATTATACTTGCTCTAAGCTCTCTCTGCCATTTTACTATGAACGGCAATTGTGTGTGCTCCAACCACTGGGTCTGGGTTGTGCATGGCTGTATGCTACTCCGTAGTTCGAGGAGGAACAGCTGATAGGTCTCACCTCCCAATGCATAATCAAGTTGCTACCTGCCCACTGCATCACTCTGGTTTGTTCCCTAATCCCTGCATATTTCTATATTGTTGACCTGCAGATGCTATCTTGGACTTGTCTTCCTTCTGTCGTTCCCTTCTAAAGCACAAGGCAGACTTCGGAGCCTGGACAGTTTATATCACATATGCAGTATCGTGGAGACAACTGGGCAATTCAACTTCCAATAGAAAACGTGGATGGCCAGATCAAAGCGGCCTATGCATCAGCAATTCAGCATGAATAAACAAATCAGTATTAGATCAGAACTTGATATCTACGATCGATGGGAAATGAAATTCGGTTTCTCATGCTCTTAAGCCAAATAATAATCGAATAACAGACTCTAGCATGTAAGGGCGTATACAATAGATTGTCTTTAAGACTTTTATATTATATAAATACAGCACTAAAGGTAACCTCTTTAATAGTAATTATTTTTCTAATTATTTTATACTATTTTTATTATAACTTACTGTCACATTTTCTCGCTATTTGTATTGATCTCTCTTACATAAAAAGATAATATATAACTTACTGCCGGGGAAGGGGAAGGGGGCGGAAGCGGCGGTGGAGGGGGTGGAGGCGCCGGGGAAGGGGGCGGCGGGGAAGGGGGCGGAGGCGCCGGGGAAGGGGAAGGGGGCGGCGGGGAAGGGGGCGGAGGCGGCGGTGGAGGGGGTGGAGGTGCCGGGGAAGGGGAAGGGGCGGCGGGGGAGCCGGGCGCGGTGGGGGCGGCGGGGGAGGCGGGGACGGCAGGGGAGGGGGCGGCGGCGGGGGAAGGAGCAAGGAGGGAGGCGGGGAGTCGGGGACGGCGGGGTGGGAGGGAGGGGGACGGGCGGAGGCGGGGGAAGGAGTAAGGAGGGAGGCGGGGAGTCGGGGACGACGGGGTGGGAAATTTCACCAGCGGGAAGAAACGGAAGAATGAGAGCCAGAGTAGGGGGCCCCTGGGAATGAGGGCTGCAGGGGGGATTTGAGGGGCTCCTCAAATTTGAGGGCTCTAGTAGGGGCACTGCTGGATCTCTATTTTTGCCTCAAGCCCTCAAATATGAGGTTTGAGGGCTCAAGTAGGGGCCCTGCTGGAGTTGCTCTTAGTCCACCAAAGTGAACTAAAGTGGTCTAAAGTTTTGGGTCCTTAGGCACAAAGACGTGTTTACCCATGTATGTTGGTCTCTCACCTCTCATTTAATGGCTGACGCACGAAACGAGGAGAGGTAGTATGGTCTTTTTGAAACTTTAGTCCTATCCATTAGTACAGGATCTTCGACTAAAGTTTAGTGGCTAAAGTTTAGCCAACTAAAGTTTAGTTCAAAACTTTAGACAACTAAACTTTAGATCATGGGATTCAAACTGGGTCTAAATACTAGTGCTAGCGGGAAACGATGAGAAAACGAAACGAAAAGACAACGAAGAAAGAAGGCAGGTACCCTTTCGGGAACTGAAAAAAAGGGGCGAGAAGGAGAGGTGGCCGGAAAACTTGGGGGAGAAACCGCCGAGCCGAGGTGAAGAAGGATGCCTCGAGATCGATTTGACCACCACGTCCTCCTCCCCCTCCCCTCCTAAATGGCGTCGTCTTCTCCAAATCTCCCCCGCACCTCTTTATTTCCTCCTCGCCTCCTCCTCCTCCCCCTACTCCGCCCCGCTGACAACCCTAACCCTAGATCAGCCGCCATCCATGGCCGCCGACTACCGCACCCCCGACCGCCTCCTCCCCGCCGCCGCGGAGGAGCCGGCGCAGGACTCGCCCAAGCCCGTGCTTAGCGTGGCCGCCGCCGCCACAGCCGCGACGCACGACGGGCTCCGGTTCTGGCAGTACATGCTCGCCGGCTCCGTCGCCGGCGTGGTCGAGCACACGGCGATGTTCCCGGTTGACACCCTCAAGACCCACATGCAGGCCGGCGCGCCGCCGTGCCGCCCGGCCGTGTCTCTGGGGGCGGCGCTGCGCGCCGCCGTGGCGGGAGAGGGGGGCGCCCTCGCGCTGTACCGCGGCCTCCCCGCGATGGCGCTGGGCGCCGGCCCCGCCCACGCCGTCTACTTCTCCGTCTACGAGTTCGCCAAGTCGCGGCTCTCTGACCGCCTGGGCCCCAACAACCCCGCGGCGCACGCCGCCTCGGGGGTGCTCGCCACCGTCGCCAGCGACGTGGTGTTCACCCCGATGGACACCGTCAAGCAGCGACTGCAGCTCACGAGCAGCCCGTACACGGGCATCGCGCACTGCGTCCGCACCGTGCTCCGCGACGAGGGCCCCGGGGCGTTCTTTGTGTCCTACCGGACCACCGTGGTGATGAACGCGCCGTACACCGCCATCCACTTTGCCACCTACGAGGCGGCGAAGCGGATGCTCGGGGACATGGCCGCCGACGAGGAGTCGCTCGCTGTGCACGCCACCGCCGGGGCCGCGGCCGGCGCGCTCGCGGCCGCTGTCACCACGCCGCTCGACGTTGTCAAGACGCAGCTGCAGTGCCAGGTGAGGATCTTATTCATTTGGTTTGCGCTTTGCCCAAATGTGTGATATTTAATGACGTCTGATAATATTGGAGCTGATTTGAGTGGGTTTGGGTGGCTTGCTCAGCAAAAGGAGGGATTTTTATGCCTGTGCAGTTGTTTCTACTCATCTCCAAGATTATTGGAGTCACTTTGTACGGTAAAGATTCTAGTGATATAGTGGTGATTACTGTTCTTAGGGTGCTCTTTAGCATTAATGTGGAAAGGTCTAGTTATATAGGGAGGCAACTTTTCGGTCTTACGAACTAGCCAGTATTCATTGTAGAGAACTCGGAGCTCAGCAATTTTGAAGCACTGGTATTCTCTGTCTGGACTATTAGACATAGCATATGCTAAACTTGGCCTCTTCTAAAGCTGCATTCCTTTCAAATTTCACACCAATGGATTGTTTTTCCTTATAAACTTTTGGATTTTAAGTCAGCATTGCCCGATGCCCATGTAAAAAAATAATTGTGTCGTATTACTTCCTGCTAGGAAAAAAACTAAATAAATGAATGTAAACTCACGGTGTAAATTTTTTTGCTGCTTTATCCTGGTTGAAATGACTTAGCAATAGCCAATAGCTGATCTGCACAATGTTTTGCTGGGAATTGGATGTGGAAGTTTACAAATCATTGGTTACACACATTAATAATTTTGTAGTCGTAACTTCCTCTGGACCTTAAAGCTAATAATATCTGAATACCCTCAATTACTCACTATCATTTGTAGTATTTTGACTTGACATGATGAGCCAACTGGCTTACACACTTAGTTCTTTGTCTAATCAGCACAAAAAGTTATAAGCATAGCTTGCAACTGTCACCAATTTTGATTACCCTGTGATATATCCCACTGCCTATATCCTTGGTTGTTTGAGGTGAGATATGTGGCTTGTCGATCAGATTCAGTTGTCATATTGATCATTGAATTTTTCATCATGTTAATCTTATGAGTTATGATTGTTCATAACTGATTAAAATGAAAAAAAAAATAACCTGTGCATATGCGCTATACTTCATAGCTATTATTAGTAATCTCTTGGTCTTTAGGGGAAAAGGCTTATATTTGGTTAGCTACAGAAATAAGAAGGGTTCAATTAGACCACAGTTATTTTGTTTCTTTGTTATTCTGTAGCTAAAACCTTCTTATTTGTGATCTAGTTGACAGTTGCTTCTATCTGAATTACGGATTGATTTATTCCATAAGCTGGGCTTGTCATCATCTTTCTGTTTTTCCATGTATTTTCAACTTCATTGTGGGTAGATACTTCATTTTTTTTTTGGGGTGTTCAAAATGGCTTTTGCTGATGGTATTTAGCTGATAACTTTTGGCTTTTGTTGATGACTTTTATTTGAGAAGCCACTCCGGTCAAAGCTGTTTTGAATGGGGCCCATGAATTCTATCACCTGTTTTGACTTTCAAGATAGTAACACTGATTTTGGTTGTCAGGGTGTATGCGGCTGTGAGCGCTTCTCAAGTAGCTCTATAGGAGGTGTGTTTAGAACAATCATACAGCGTGATGGATATGCCGGGCTCATGAGAGGATGGAAACCACGAATGCTGTTCCACGCACCTGCAGCTGCCATCTGCTGGTCCACATACGAAGCCTCAAAGGCGTTCTTCCAAAGGTTCAACGAGAAAAGGAGGAAATAATCGGAGCATTCCTTCAAAGTGTGTATTTTTCTTGAAGTCAATGCACTTCTATACTGCGCCATACTTCCTCAGCTAACAGAAAGAGGCAGCAGCGCCTGGATGCAGTTGTGCCACAGAGCGATCCGTGTGGAGTGATGCGCTGCGCTTCGAAGTCTGTCTAAAGAAGATCTGTCTGTACCTTGTATTTCTTTTCAGCTAAGTTAATGTATTATTTTTCCCGGGCCGGGGACGAGATAATAAGTACCAGAATAATTTTGCCCAAATTTGATCAGAATCGCTCAGCATATTGTCTGGCCTTCCTTGTGCCAGATTACTGATAAATTGCAATGAGGTTTTAGTTTTGTTACGACATGCTGATTTGTTCGTATAACATTTTCCATTTGCCTGCCTTCTGCAAGTTGGAAAAGATATATCTTGTAATGAAACCGCTTGCGTAGTTTAACTTGCGTATTCAGGTGTAAAAAAAAAACTTTGGACATACCGAGTCTTCCTAAGACTAACGCCATGAAACATTAGTAAAAAATCGTTCTTAGAATTTTGCACGGTGAACCGTTTCAATATCTTTGTCAACGTTGCATGTTTTGGCTTAATTCAATTAGTCTTTTAATTTTACATCTATAAATCTTTATATCTAAAATATATGTTGCTTCTAAATATTTTATAAAGAAACTATTTTTAATAAAAACTTGATAGATTCAAGCTTCAATATATAGATAGATCTATAAAGCTTGTATATCTTTCTAGCATTTTGTAGATCGATAAAACCCTCAAGCTATTTCATGTACATATCCTCGTTAAGTTTTCCATTAGAGAAGCTATTTTGATATCCATCTGCTATATATCATAATCGAAATATGTAGTAACAACTAGAATAATTCGGACAGACTTTAGCATAGCAACGGACGAAAAAGTTTTATCATAGTCAATACCTTGAACTTGTTTGAAACTATTTGCCACCGATTGTGCTTTATGGATATGAACATTTTCATCTATATCTAACTTTTTCTTAAAAAACCACTTGCATTTAATAGTTTTTACACCATTGGACGGATCAACCAAATTCCAAACTTGATTATCATGTATGGATTATATTTCAGGTCTCATGGCTCTTAAGCCATTTCTCATCATTAGGGCTCATCATTGTTTCATCGTAAAGTTTTAGGCTCATTATTGTCTAGCAATAAAATATCATATTGACACCTTATCAGCAATTGACGTGGCCTTGTAGACCTACGTGGGGCTGATGCCTCTTTCACAGATTCTAAAATATTTTATTCATCACGTGGAGGTTCAGTAGAAGCTGAAACACTTTCTAATGGTTCCTGTATTTCTCCGAGTCACACCGTACTCCCACTAGCTCATTTTGAAAAAAATTTCTCCAAAAATACACTCTTTCGAACAACAAACACTTTGTACTCATCCCTTTTATAAAAATAATATCAATATTCACTTCCATGATCTAATCGTAGGGCTTTAATTATTTTGCGAAGTTAATCTTATACCTCATTATGAAATTTCTTGAACTTTTCAAATGATCCAGACTTATACCTCATTAAGTAGACATAACCATATTTACTAAAGTCATCGGTAAAAGTTATGAAGTACTGAAAGTCACCTCTAGCCATTGAGCTCATTGGTCCACATGCATCTGAATGTACTAAAGCCAACAAGTCACTCCCCCTCTGATGTAGACCAGTGAAAGATGCCTTAATCATCTTTGTAAGTAAGCAAGACTCGCACGTTTCAAATAATTCAAAATCAGATAAGTTCAGAAGACCCATCTTTATGGAGTTTCATCATACGCTTCTCATTTATGTGACAAATGACAATGCTAAATATAAGTGGGATTCAAATATTAAGTTGAAACTTTTTAACATTATTGTTATAGACAAACACATCTTCAAGATTTAAAGCGCATAATCGATTCACCTGAAGTATGACCATAAATCATATCATTCAAACAATTATTCTTTATTCCGAACCAATTTGATTGACCTGATTTCCATTGATTAATTGCACTGGTCGGTGATAGTGACAAAGTCGATCGGTTGGGCCCATATGGTTGCGCATCACGGCTTACCCCAATGCAGAATCCTGACCAGTGGGGGTAACATGCAATGCGGCCATGAATAGGCACAACCGAAACTGATCCATCTCTCATGAACCCCCCTTGAAACGTTGAAGCTAGTATCCAAACTAATCCATCTATATGAACCGATCTAGATTACTATATCTGACCAGTAATAGATCCAATCTACTACTACCACATATCTACTATATGGACCAACCCATATCAAAAACTATACAGCATGGCTCTGATACCATTGTCGGGGTACATGATAGACTACACTAGCGCAAATTAAAATTCTATCACGTAAATCAAGAAGTCATGTGAGTAAGAGATCATAGCTTGTTACTACTATACGTGTAGTGTAGCGAAAGAAGAGTTGAAGTAGCCCGATTTAATGAAGCGCATGTCAATATAGTGGAAATAGTCGATTGTTCAACGTTCCGCTCAACGTCCTTGGAAGGCGATCGTCCTCAAGCAGTAATTGATCTCCACGAGCCGATTGTACTTTCTCCTCGAATCTTCCTCAAGCAGCAGTTGCAGCAATGCCTATACCGAAGTCCACACGTCCGGGATGGAACGTCGTGCATCGGTGTGCTAGCATCAGTGCACACAGCAAGGCCTGTAAGAGGTGATGGCTACGGTTTCGATAGATGTGTATTTCTAGGATCTTGCCTCCTTTCCCATAGTCTAAAGCACCCCTTTATATAGGGCATCTGATTATATCCATATCTATTATGAGCAGTGATCGTATCCCATTAAAAGTCTCTGATAAAATCTTTATCTAATACGAATAGAGATCGTATCTCACCTGAAATCTTTTGTCCTGATCCTTATCCAATTTTCTCACCGTTTTCTTGAGATGTTTTCGTGTAATTGTAACACGCCTTAGTATCCATCCAAGCATTCCCGTGGCACTTACACATGGGGGCCACTCGTCAGTCTCACTTGGTGATGTGTTCTCTCTTCTCCTTCCTCGCTGGTGACTAAGGAGGAAAGTAGTCACCATCGTCTCCGAGACATCGCCACCAAATAAGGCCCTGCTCCAAACATGGTAATATTCCTTGTAGGAATTGAACTAATTAATGTGAAATTTCTGTAAAATTTACGTAAAAAATCTGCATTCCAAATAGGGTAAGAAGAGAGACCAGACAAGGCTGACGAGAAAACAATTTGGGATATAATTTTTGTAGATGGTAATAGCCAATTTTCAAATACTCATGCATTTTTAACTTAACACTGTTGAGAGCCGACAAGGCCAAGGCCCAAAGACCAAAGAGGCCCATCTTTCCTTCCAATTGGGCCATAATGATGGACCCAGTATATGCGGACCAGGCCATTCTTCCACACCCCATCGGCCCACACTCCCCAGGACTAGGGTTTTATAAGCGCTCTCTGCCCACCCACCCACGCCTCCTCCAAACCCTAGCGCCGGCGCCTCCACTTCCCTGCTCCCCCATCTCCTAGCGCTCAGGTAATTTCCCTATCCATCTCCCCTCCGCCTCCAATCCAACACTACAAATCGCGCCGCATTCTTTGCTTCACATCCTTGTGCTTGTTGCTGATCTGCGTGTGTGTGCTCTCCGAATCGAATCTTGCGGCAGGGCCCGGCGAAAGGGTAGAAAGATGTACACCGCGAGGAAGAAGATCCAGAAGGACAAGGGCCTCGAGCCCTCCGAGTTCGAGGACTCCGTCGCGCAGGTGAGCGCCTCTCTCGCCTCCTCTCCTCTCCCATGTTAGCGTCGTGCTGTTCTTGTGTTTCTTGTTTCTTAATTGGTCTGCACTTGGATGTGTAGAGGCGTGACGTGTTTGTGATGGCTGCTGTCTTGTAGGCTTTCTTTGATCTGGAGAACGGCAACCAGGAGCTCAAGAGTGACCTCAAGGACCTGTACATCAACAATGCATTGTAAGTCGCCGCTTACTCCATCCTGAGTTTTCGGCTGAGGCTTTGGCTGCTTGCTCTTGTGAGCTTGCCCTTGTGGTAGTGATGCGTGATGATGCGGTGGTGGTGTTGTGTTTGCAGCCAGATGGATGTTGCCGGGAACAGGAAGGCGGTGGTGATCCACGTGCCGTACCGTCTGCGCAAGGCCTTCAGGAAGATCCATGTCAGGCTCATCAGGGAGCTGGAGAAGAAGTTCAGTGGCAAGGTGAATTGCGCATGCTTTCTTTAGCTGCTGGCAGTTTCTGAATGTTGTATGCGAGGCTGCGCGCTGTAGCTGTGTAGTGTGTGTTGTGTGTGCTTTTAGTTGCTACTCAAATGCTGAAAATACTGCCTTGTAGTGATGAACGATTGGAAGGTACCCGCTGAGTATAATTGGTCATGTTAGATAGTGGATTACAAAATTTACCACCACACTGCAACACTGTTTTGTGTAGCAGTTGCATATAACCAGTTTCCAAGTGCAACATGATACATGCCATGATTGGAGTATGAAGATGGTTGTATATATTGGTGCTTAAATGCTTTAAACATGCTTGGTCTATCATCTTCTATTACTTTGATAATGAGTTAATGGCATCAAAATGAGGAAAAAAACTACTGAATAAACAGTATTTGAATATATTTTGTTAATTGCAAAGGTCAAAATTTTACTTTTGGAAAAAGGTAGAAGCTTGTGTCCTGTTTTATCACCTATTCTATTTGCACTTCAGCTTCCTACATGTTGAACTTGTCAACTTGTGGATATGCCAACATTCTTGGTGCCAGATCATGCACTGTAGAAACCGTTGGCCAAAGTTTTGCTATGTTTCCGTATAACTGTAAAAGATTGTGTAAACTGTATAAGAGATCGTTCATAGAAAAAATAAAATAGTTGAATTGATCATGTGTTTCACTGCACGCAGGATGTGGTCATTGTTGCAACAAGAAGGATCGTGAGGCCACCGAAGAAGGGTTCGGCTGTTCAGCGCCCTCGCACTAGAACCCTGACTGCTGTTCATGATGGTATCTTGGAGGATGTTGTCTACCCAGCTGAGATTGTGGGGAAGCGTGTCAGATATCGCTTGGATGGTGCTAAGGTCATCAAGGTAGATGCCACAACTTCCTATTATCTTATTGTCTTGAGCAATTTATTGAAGCATATACACATTGATCACTGCGTCTGTAGTGCTATACTTGTCATTCATTGATATGATCTTTACGTTCGCGAGTACAAGCACTGATGAGGGCCCAGATTTTATTATTTCAGATGTTTCTTATCTTAGATGGAATGAGATTAGGCAAACCAGTCCAGCAGCATTTGGCGCACAACATTCAGTTTGATGGGCTAGCTAACTTAGTACTGACCTTTTGTTGTTATGTTCTTTCAGATCTTCTTGGACCTAAAGGAGCGCAACAACACCGAATACAAGCTGGAGACCTTCACTGCAGTCTACCGTAGGCTTTGTGGGAAAGACGCTGTCTTTGAGTACCCTGTGACGGAAACCGCTTGAAGACGCATGCCTTGGATATCTCCATTTTCATTTCTTTTGAATCCAGATGTTTTGGTTGAGGTCTCAATTAGTTAGCTCTCTATGTATTCCAGAAACCGGAGATGGCAATGGACGTGAACAATGTTAAAGTTTTGAGTATTTAAATTATAGACCTGTGCTCGGTTAACTTGTTGCAATTTATTGTTTGCTGTGGAATGTGCTCAACATCTGTGCTAGGAAAACAATTCCTTATTACAGTGTTCATGTTTGCCTGCTACTTTGCTAGTAACGTATCACTAGTTGGCAGCTTGCTTGTGCTGCTGCCATCAGCCGTTAAGCCGTTATTTGCTACTTATCCCATTTCATTTACATCCTTCATTGTCACCCGGCTGGTTGGTTCTGTTGTGCAGTCAGTCGATTTAAGGGATAATTGATCATTTGTCTCAAAGTTAGAGGGCTATTGATGAAATGCCTTCTATCACATGATATCGGACCTTTTGCCTTAAACTTCATGCGCCAATAGATTATTTGCTCTTTTTTTTTTTTGAATTTTTAACCTTTTTCATTGAATGGGATCTTAAGGCTCCGCTCATTTCGGGTTGAGTTTTTGATTTATTTTTCAGTATTCAATAATTTCGTGTTTTTTCTCTGTTTTTTTGGTTTTTTGAGCTTTTTTGTCGATTCTTTTTCCCGTATTCATTTGTATTGTCCGTAACGGGCTAATTTGTTTTTTATTTTTAATTTTTTTAAAATTTAATTATGCCAAATAAGCAATCGTCAGCTATAGTGTTTTTTCAGTCATCTCCGGTGCTTTTCAGCCATAAGCTACTCAAAATAAGCCCTTTTGAGCAGAGCCCCGAGAAGAAATGATCATTCCACCCCTAGGCTAGTGCTATGTAGCTCAATCGGTCCTCACGCTGACCTCATTGAGCTACTCTCTCCATCTTGCTCTCTCCCTCACCTTTCCTTCTCTGACCTTGGTGATCGAGCAAGCCATGCAGTGGCTATGTCCAAGGCGGCAGCGGTGCAGCTGTGGCTTCGTCGGAAGTAACATCCCCTTTCCTAATCCGTTTGTCTTTTTTTATAGCTTCCTTCTCTAGTTTGCTTTGAATGTTTTGGTTGATTCACAAAACTGTAGGTTGTTTAGTAGATTTGGACTATGTTTGAGGGATTAAAAGCAACACGCGCAATGGACCCCAAGGGGTACGTAAACTCCCATCTTTTGTGTGCTTTATTGGTTGGTTTTGTGTTCAATATGGGTTGAGACGAACAGAGTAGTATGGCCGTAACTCAATTTTTCCTACTCTCGATTAGGGTTGATGCAGGCGTTTACAGTAGCTATTAGAGTTTCGCCATACATTACGTGGTTTGATGACGGAAGTCAGTGTGTCACATTTCATGGTCTCATATGCTTCCTTAGCTTGAAAATCTTTTCAAGGAATTCAGGAATAACATCTTCAGGGCAACTAGTGTCGACATGAATGACCACAATGTCGACGAAGTAATCTTGGTACTTATCTAGCCACATGAAAAAAACCGCAACCAATTGACACCTAAACATCACAGCAAAGTTCAAAATTAGTGAGAACTGAACCATCTCGCCCAAATTTACCTACATGCACACAAACCCTAAAACCTAATCAAACCCTAATCCACATGCTATCCTACCATGGTCAGCGGCAATAAAATAGATCCAACAGAGCGGAGCTCACAAACGATTAGAAGACTTACGTTGACTTGATTCCTGGGACACTTCACAAATATCTTGCCTGGGTTGCTCTTTGTCTTCGATGTGAGCTCTACCAGCTTCTCTAGACCGCACTAAGGGCACACCAAGAGGTGCAACTTGCTCTTGCCATGGTCCGACAAGGTGAAAGCATCTAGTCCCTTAAAAATTGATTTTTGGTAATTAATAACAAAATTGTGTTTGGGACTAATATATGTGCTAAGATGTTTTAAAAGGTTTAGTCTCAGATTATAGATGACAACGCAACGATGGCATATAAAGACTATGAAGGATCGACATGGCTCAAGATAAAAGTGAAATATAGCTTTTGGTTCCTTTTATCATTTTGCTAGTCTCGGTGTTTGGAGAAAGGACCAGATTTATAGGCTAGACGCCGTACTATAAAGAGGAATCATAGCTTGTAACTTAAGATTTATATTTGTGCCATCTTGATCAACAAAAATCATGCATGCATCTTAACTCAGTTTTAAGAAACATTTGTTAGAAAAATCGGTAACACCATAGCAGGCATGTGGTACTACCGGCCGACGGTAATACCGCACTGCGGTAGTACCAATTTTCTTGTGGTACATTTTTTTCCAGAAAGCATGAATTTTTCTGAAGCTCTAGAAATTTATAGTATCGATCCTAGCATACATACTATCGTCGTACGGTAGTATCATGCTTTGAGTTAACAATTAGTTCAGAAGCATTTATTGCATACAAAATAGCCATTGAACAATAGGTACGGTAGTACCAGCCACACATGGCAGTAGTACCGTACTTACTGAGTTTTGTGGGATTTGTTCCCAAACGACTGAATTTCTGGTTGGGACTATAAATGCCCCATCACTAGCACCATGGCAGTAACTTTGGACCTCTTGAATACACTAGAGCCATTTGTGCACTCTCTACTACTCATTTGTTCATATTTCCCATTTTGAGATAGTTGAGAGTATTAAAGTGCATTTGCATCATTTGTTAATCCTACTGACACATGATTTCTCCTTAAGCAAGGGCTGTGATATATTATTCGTAATGTTGCTGACACCTGGATGGCTTGGGAGAAGTTTACACGGTAATCTCTTTAAGAAAGTTGTAAAGTGGCCCAACGCCGGTCTTGAGTGGTGTGGTGCTCGCCATCTTGGAATGAAGGAAGAGTAATTCTAGTGAACTTGAGGTCATTAGGCTTAATTTGTGGAGCCAGTCCAATTCGTTTGGACTTATCTTAATATGGACCAGTGAATATCGGTAAATCTTCAATACCATGGGAAAACATCGTGTGTCCCCATTGTGGTTATATCTTATCTTTACTCTTCCACATTTACATTCCTAGTTATTGAATTGATATATCTTATGTAGTTAAGAATTGTATTGGGTAGAGATATATAGCTTGTGGTGCCTTAGAAAACTTATAAAATTCGCTTTGACTTGTGCTAGGTTCATTTATTGCTCCTTGTTGTTATAATTGTTAAACTTTGAGTGAAATTTTTTAGAACGTTTTATTTACCTCCTCTTTAGTCGGTTATCCTTAATCCTACACAAGGCCACATCATCCCCACTAGCCCGCGCAAAACAGCTGTCGTCGAACATGGCCGCCACGTCGCAGTTGGGGTCAGTGTCAGAGTCCGACCGAGCCATATAGCTCTGGCCCAAGGGCAGGATGGTCATTTCCTCTTGGATTTAAAATCCCATTCAACGAAAAAGGTTAAAAGTTTAAAAATAGGCAAATGATCAATTGGCGCATGAAGTCTAGGGCAAAAGGTCCTTTACCATGTAATGAAAGATAGTTTATCAATGGCTCTTCAACTTTAGGGCAAACAGTGAATTATCCCTTGTTTTAACCGGACATTGTGTTAAATTTCGGTATCTGCCCTGTGTTGTCAATTACTCGACCGTTCATGTAAACGTAATGTATCGACGCCCATTGACCCGTTGATAATTGACGGTGATGGTGAGTGTCGGCATGTCCAGTTTTGCGTGTGTTCGATCTGATGGTTCTAATCTAATTTGCACCTCATGGCATGGAACCACTACCAACCCTAAATCAAATATTGCGAAGAGCACATGCTCGTTCAGATGATCATAGATTCATAGTGACTAAACATGAGCTTACAAGTGTACATCACACAACAAGGTCAAAACTGAACCACGGGAGAAAAATAAATACACCACCGAATAATCTTCATACTCTAGCATTGAAACTTCATTCTACAATGATCGATATCAGTTCCTCGCAAATGAGAGGGCAATTGGCAATCGCCGAAATCCCCACTGGTGCTGTAAAAGTTGGTACCATCAGGAGTAATGCTTAAATCTGAGCAGACCCCTAACCTTATTATCTAACCCCTGCAAGTCTTTTGACACCCCAAACCTTATTATCTAACCCCTGCAAGTCTTTTGACACCTTTTTATCTCAAGCGCCAATATTCTCAACGGTGGCACCTTTGTTGATCCTTTTAATTATTCCTGCTATAACCTGGTTGTGCCAGAACAACGGTACAAAAACATCATTAACAATATTATCTGTGTGAAGAATACTGTGAGCTGCTTCTACTTAATATCCCTACTAAACATTAGATGAGTAATGAGTCAGAAATTGTCAATAAATCTCTTACCTTTCCAGGTCCGAGTTCATAGCTTTTCTCAAGCCCTTTACCCATTAGAGTCTTCACAGTAATCTCCCACTGAACAGGAGAGGTTACCTGTTTCTCCAGTAGGTCAGCCACACAAGTCACTGTACCCTAGAAAGCTGCAATATAAATTCAAGTTTGGTGTAGATCAAATACCTGCCGTGACAAAATCTTCTTGATTGTGTCAGGATCTGAGTGGGGCTTTGCGTCAACATTGGAGATGACCGGGATTCTTGGTGTTCTAATATCTGTATCAGCCAATGCAGATTCCAATCTTGAAAGAGCAGGTTGCATGAAGCTTGTATGGAAAGCACCTGCAACGGCTAGGCGAACCTGGCAAAATAATAGTCAACTTAATATGTAAAATTCTTTATGATGCAACAAGGAAATCGCTTTTCCGTGGAACCCCCTAGATAAGACTGCAACAAGGCAATCACTTTTATGTGTTTGTAAAAATCCTTTTAGAATGCATGCAGTTATACTTTCTTAGCTGTTATCACTAAAACAAATGAAAACTATTTAAATTGACCATGCGAAAATGAAACCATTAGATTTGTCATCTAATGTACTATCGTAATATAATATCTTCATAATTTTTTGCTAACATATTAATATGAAAATTTGTGGTCAATGTTACATATCAGAGACTATGCCAATGTCCAAAACGGCATATGCTTTTGAACAGAGGGAGCAGTGTTCAGTAGAATACCTTAAGAAGTTCCAAAACTACTTCAAATTATGATAGCCAGATTACATATTTCACGGTAGGTATCACAAATATTTACATACATAAGCCTCAAATATACATATATGGGAACACTAACCGTCATTCTGGCCTTAAAGGACTTTGCTTTGGCTTCAACTACTTCAATACCCTTCACACCACCAGAAACTGCATAGTTCCCCTGCAATAAAATGTTACTACGTTGAAACCTAGCAAGACCCAGTAGGGAACTAATAGCATCAGATGAAAGACTTACAGGACACAGAAAATTTGCTATTTGTACTCTTTCCTTTTCATCTACTTCCCCGTTAGCAGCATCGCATAGTTGTTGCACCTTTTCTGAATCTAGACCAATCACACTAACCATCGCACTATTGGCAGCATCTGAAGCATCCTACACAGATAATGAACATTACAATCAATTTTGAAAGTCAAAAGGTAGTTATATCTCATAGTGCTTGCAGACACTAACCTGCATGGCTTCTCCTCTAAGCTTGACAAGCTTCAGACCATCCTCAAAGCTGCATGTTGAAAACTATGTGTAAGTATGCATACTTGGCACACTGCAAAATACAAAGCCATGATGCTATAAATTTGAACTTCCTGTTACAGGTATAACAGATTCAAGATGATGTGCACCAAAAGATTGAATTTAACCTATATTCTGTGTTCACACCATGATGGACAGGAATTCATGCGCTTATTTCTTGAAACAAAAGAATGCATGATTTTAGTAACAGAATAAGGGAAATTGTAAGACCATGTGAATACCTAAAAGCACCAGCAAATGCAAGTGCAGTATATTCTCCCAAGCTGAGACCACATGTGACATCTACAGAGTTAATTACATCTTGGCCTCCATCACATGCACGTAGTACTTCTACAGCTGCAAGGCTGGTAACATATATAGCTGGCTGCAAAACAGTTTTGTTTGGTAAGCAGAATACAATTCAACTGACAAGAACAAGAACTGTATCTGAAACATATCATCCTTTGGCACTAAAATGTATATTCAGCATAGCTGAGTGAAAAAGAAAATGTCAAACTATTTTCTGGACTACATTTCTAGCAGCATTGCAAGCTGCAACGCAAAAATGTTCATATAAACAGAACTTAGCTAGCCATTGTTTTTTGGTTAACCAGATTCCAGACTTACAAGTTATTCATGGTTGGATGCTATACAGCTAACGAAACATGTTTCAATAGCATGACATTAGTAGTAGTGAAGGCCAGATACTTGAAATAATACATTTGCATGGGTAAGAAAATGAATGATCTACCCGTGGGAGCAAGGATTCTGAAATCGACGAACCTGACTGATTACTGTTGAGTCAAGCTTTTCTTTTGGTCCATTGGTGCACAGATCCAACAAGTCATAGCTACATTTAGCACGACAACATTTGCATGAGCGCTATTTAGTCTTTGGAAGCAGTCTGAACACTCAATAAATTTAAAGAACAAGTACTGCAAATGGGAGCAAACAGATAAATATTATAAGAGGTTTGGAGATACCCAAGTATATCATTTGCCTTATCAAATAGTTTGGCAGCTGCTGGAATACTCTGAGCTTCTGCGCCCATTCCAACAGTCTGGGCACCCTGAGAAGAGAAGAAAGCATGAACAGACGGAAGTAATGCAGTAGACACGCTGCAAATGTATTTAACCTCGAATTATGCATGCGGCAGCATGCAAATTGCACCAGCACTGATGCACCTAATAAATCAAAGAACCTCCTATGACAAGTTGACAACCTAACAATCGTATATGGAGTACTAATCTTCCAAGGCCAAATTTTCATGTACGTCAACTGAAGCGGTGAAAAGTCTTCCTTTTTTACAGCTGACCCAGCTACAACCGCAGTAACTGACTACGCACTTACTATTACCTCCTCGGATTCCTCCATATTTGGTGTTCCTGCTAGATTATATACTCAGATTGATGCTAGTTACTTCAAAGTTCAACCACCCTCGCATGAATCGTTGTATAATGATCACCATTCCAATAACTTAGTTACAATTACAGCTAGTAGAGTCATTACAGCTAGTAGAGTCCTGTACGTGTACCAGATACGTCCTAGGCCAATCCGCAAGCGGGTGTACACAGCCCACGAGCTAGAAGAGGTCTCTTTTGGCTCGTACCTGGCCGGGGAAGAGGAACGCGGTGGTGGGCTTGTAGTCGGCGAAGAGCGCATCGGCGCCCACCGCCACCTCCGACCCAAGGGACACCCTGGCCGAAACCCTAGATCTGGACGGCACCCTTACGGACGCCAGCGCCGCCCTCCGCGCGGGCGCGGCGCCGAGCGGGGCCGGCGTGGAAGGCCTGAGGAAGGCGAGGGTGGAGGCCATTGGGGATACCGAGCGGTGGAGGAGGCGGCGGCGAGGCGGGAGGCCAGAGGGGAGAGGAGCATGCGACTGCAACTGCGAGCTTTGTAGCTGGGGAGGATGGCCGGCGAGTAGCGAGGCGGCGGCGGAGCTCACGAGGTGGTGGTGGCGAGGAGGGAGAAAGCGACACGCGAGCTGGACGGAGGCCTATTGGGCCGTGTGGGCCTATCAGAAAGGCTGAACTTGTCAGTCATAATGGGCCGCCTGCTAATGATAGTTTCCTGCGCTGTTGTGCTGGCCCCGAGGTGGCATGTCAATTGGAAGGCCAATCGGAAGCCCATTTTGTACTAACAGCTCTCTTCTTGTTTTACAGTAGACTTCTTGATCGCCTAAGCTTGGGTTGTGTTTTATCTAACCCAAAAAAAAGATGATTGCATATACCATTCCAATTTAAGCCCCCTACGAATTAAAATATGTACATGCTTGAACGACACATCCCTGTGAGGCACAAATTTGGTGCTCACGTAACATAACTCGATAGGGAGGTAGCTGCTAGATAGAGAGAAAAACATATAGAAACTAACAAAAAAATAACGGTCCACTACAATACGCTCGTGGGTTTCGGGCATGTACAACTGAATAACATAACCTGTCTATAAGAAGTGCCACCTAGAAATTTTGATGAGGTGGATGAAAGAGAAAGAGGAGAGAGAAGGAGGTCGACTGTTAATCTGTAGATGATTGATACACATGAATTACAGTAGTGGATGAAAGAGAAAGAGAAGAGAGAAGGAGTGTTACCAAAATGTGTTCTTAATTTGTACCCACCAATTACAGTAGTTGCTCTTCGAATTGAATCAATTTCCCTGTCACAAAAAAGTAGTGAATATGATTAAAAAGCATGTAATAAATAAATAAATAAGACAATGAAACCCTTGTTTATATTTTGATAGAAATAGAAGATAAAATAGAGTTATACCCTATGTTTAGATTTTGATAGAAATAGAAGATAGAAGAGTTATAACCCTTGTTTATATTTTGATAGAAACAGAAGATAGAAAAGAGTTATGTACTAGCCAGTAACTAACTGAGCTCTTTGTATGATGTCTACCTTTGGATATTTGCTTCCTAAACATTTCTCAAAACAACATTCTTGTTCCTCAAACTTCGAATATTTATTTTTCCAATTTAATGTACCATGGACTCAAACAAATTATTGTAGGACAAAATAAAAAAATTAAGACCGCTCTTGTTGAGGGAAAACTTCATGGTATTGCCAGGTAGGTGAAAAGTGATCCGACCAATGAAGTTCTATCGTTTATCCTTCCATGTTTATCCGGCTTAGTGTCACTACTAATGTTTAAGATGAAAACATGATAGATTTGAACAATCATGTAGAACCTCATAGACACAACATGTCATACCAATCAAACTCCTCATCTTGCTCTGATGATATCGATGACACCGATAGTTTTGACCCAATCGAACTTTACACGTTGGAAGACTTCATTGCCGAGCAAGAAATCTTAGACCAAATTGGCGAGCAGATTGGTGTTGAGTTAAAGGCCAAACTAGAGGAAGAAAGTGATGAATCATCTCAATGCCGAAGTGGTACCAGGAGGTACATACAAAGGGATCATGAAGCCGCCCATAAGGAGCTTGTGGCCAATTACTTCTCTGAACATTCTCTCTACACTGATGAAATGTTTCGTACAAGGTTTCGAATGAGAAGACCCCTATTCCAACGAATTGTGAGGGCCCTTGAAGAGTGGGATCCTTATTTCACTTATAGGGTAGATGCCACTAATAGACTAGGGCTTTCACCACTGCAGAAGTGTACGGCTACAATATGTATGTTAGCGCATGGCACCCCTGCTGACCAACTTGATGAGGTATTAATGATCGGTCCAAGCACTGCATTGGAGTGCTTGGGCAAATTTGCACAAAGGGTGATTAGCAAGTTTGGCGGAGAGTATTTGCGACACCCCACATGTGACAAAGTGGAGCGCTTGCTTCTAATCGACAAGCCTTGTGGTTTCCCTAGCATGCATTGGCAGTGGGAGAAATGTCTAGCGCATGGAGGGGCCAATTCACCAGTGGTGATCATGGTGTCCCTACTATGATCCTCGAAGCGGTAGCTTCACATGACCTTCAGATATGGCATGCTTATTTCGGTGTGACCGGGTCAAATAATGACATTAGTGTGCTTAATCAATCACCGTTGTTCATTGAAGAGTTGAAAGGGAAGCTCTACGGGTGCAGTTCACTACCAACGAGAGGCAATATAACAAGGGTTACTATCTTATCGATGTAATTTACCCAGAATGAGCCGTCTTTGTGAAGACTATACCCCTCCCTTAGACAGAGAAGTATAAATTATTTGCACGGTATCAAGAAGTGGCAAGGAAAGATGTTGAGAGGGCATTTGGGGCATTGCAATCTCATTTTAACATCGTTCGATGTCCAGCACTATTATGGAACAAGTTGTTGTTGGAAAAATTATGGAAGCTTGCATTATTCATCATAATATGATTGTTGAAGATGAATGAGAAATGGTTACCATTCCTTTGGATTTGAACGAGAGTCTGGGGACATCTTTTGTTCTACCACTAGAAGTAAACAATGGCCCTAATATTTGCTTCGCGGGTGTGCTATGAAGGAATTCCTCTATTCGTGCTAGGCCAACACATACACATCTCAAGAGGGATTTAGCCGAGCATATTTGGCAAAATTTTGCGAATAAATAAAATCTCATTACGTCTAGTTTGAGTAACCTTATTATGTAATTTTTTCTCACAAAAGTACACAATTTCCATAAGTACTCATTCTTACAAATTCAATTCTGAATTAGTATGCGCATATGCAATTCTCTCTTTGTCCAATGTGTATTGAATGATTACTTTCTTGTATGCTAATATTTTTTATTGCACTACATCCATAATATTAATCATTCAGGTGAGTTTATGTTGTGGCAAAAAAAAACACACAATAGACCACAAAGATATAATTTTGTGTTGATCAGCATATTTTCAAGTGTCATAAGATTTATATAGACAACTTACAAATAACCTACTGTAGAAGGTTATCTACAGATGACATAAAAAATACTATAGGCATTAACTGTCTGTACCATTGTACATATCTTTACGAGCCATGGGCGGAGAGTGAGAGCTAGTATCAGCTCAACAGTCACTTCAGCTAAAAGTCCAAAAACCGTTCACATCGTTCCAAGCCCACACGTAACAAAAGTGAGGCACTGTCAAAAAAAGAAGACAAAAGGAAGAAAAAGATGCATGCGAGCGTATCCGTCCACCCAGCCGCCATTTGCCAACATGGAGCGGCCGATCGATCGTGCGCGCGTTGTATCCGTCCACCCATCCGCCATTTGCTAACATGGAGAGGCCGATCGATCGTGCGCGCGCGCGGGGATGACGGGCAATCAAGCCGATCGGAGCACCCACCCGGCCGACCGCGCAACCACGCACACGACCTGCCGCGCCGATGAGAACTCGAGCCGCGCACGGGTCGAGCAAAACGCCCGCACGCGACGACGTCGCGCGCCCGCCACTCGCCGCGCGACTTGCCCGCACCAACCAACAAAATCTCGACCGACCGCGACCGCGGCGCCCGGCCTCGCGAGCGCCGCGATCCTGCTGCTGCGGGGACGGCGCGCGGACGTTCGGTTCGGGCACGCATGATGCATGTGATCCGCCGGGAATAGTACGGCGCAAGTGACGTTTCTGCGTTCGTTTACGTATCTGAATGGGAGAGCTTTTCACGAACCGATCGAGCTTGCCCATCCACAAACACGCGAAGACACCGCTCGTGTGCGAGCAAGCACCACGCCGGCGGACGCCGTGTGTTCTGTACGTGCACGAGGGCCCGCCACAAGGATAGATAGCTACACGCCGGCCCAGATAGACTAGTCGTGCACAAGCCACGGGGATAGATAGCTACTAGGGCTACTAATAATACATGGGATAGACTATTGCACAGGCGACTGAAATTTTTTTATCTTTCAGTCACCTAAAGTTGCACTTTGAATCACCTGAAGTTGCACATATTTTTTTGGACGGGGGCTGCAATTTTAGTTGATTGAGAGTGCAATTTCAGGTGACTGAAACATAAAAAAATTTCAGTCGCCTGTGCAATAGCAAAACTGATAATACATTCAGTATGCAGAAAAAGGAGCGGCCGAAAAAGAAAGGAGGAGAAAGGCTCGGCACTGACGCTTTTGGCCAATGGAGTGGGTAGTGCATGTATACTACTCGTACTATTTAAAACACTAGTTAGAGGTATGTTTGTGTGTTGCAACGAAGTTATAAAAATAGTGAGACAAAACTTACTGCCTGTCTAACTTCACATATCAAATATTAGAGAGCAAGCGACAGAGATAGAAGGGTGGCCAAAATGCGCGAGGAGGTGAGGAAAGTGGAGGGGGTGGGCGGTTGTATACTGAGAGAGAGAGAGAGGAGGAGAGAGACGAATGGTTCAGATCAAATCGGATGGTTGAGAAGAGAAGAGGGAGAATGGATCAACCACCAACTCATACTTTTATAATAGTAAAGATATCAACTAGCAGTTGCTTGCTCCCTGCTTTTAATTTGGCATGGAGCCAGTGGGGTGCTTTCCCTCCAGCGAAGCCTTTCTTATTTGTGCAGCCCAAGTTGCATGCTGATGTTGAGTTGGTGCAGCCACCCATCACTTCTCTAGCTAGTTTCTGGATTTCCCCCATTACTCCATATTTAGCTAATCACTGCGAGAATGTGCAAGATCTACATGTAATTCATACAAAACAAAACATACATTGGATCTGTATGATCTGACTGTCGCACATAAAACCCTTTCTAGAATGGTTTCGATGCTTGGCTAAAAGAAAATCCGGCAATTAAAGATGATACGTGCAATCTTGTCGATCAGAGCATAGAAACACTCCTTGAGGTTTTTAAGGTCTATTAATATAATTGATGAATTTGATTCTACAAAATTTCACTCACAGGTTTCTAGTACTCAAGCCTGAAGGCTCCATGGAATTTAGTACTGCCGCCCGGCCAGCTACGGCTGATATACGGAAATAACTCAAAGAATGTTCTAAGGAAAAGGCAGCACATAAGATAAGAGAGAGAGAGAGAGAGAGAGAGAGAGAAAAGGGGCAAAGGCTACGGATCGAAGCAGATTTGTTAATTTGGAACTAGCCGTCACCATCAGTCGCATCACACGATAATTTACTTTACTACTTGTTCCGATCACAAAAGAGTATAACATAACTTAGATTATTGATCTCTATTGTAATATATCTATAAAATTTAATAAAATTATAATAATATTAAAGTACTTGATACGTACATATCAAGTTTTAACATATTTTCTACAATTACACTTAATTCTACACTCCAATCTACTATTAATAAGATGAACTTATTCTTAACTAGTTTTGTTTGAATAAGGATGGGTTGATTGTGATTGTAGGATCGATGGTGACGTCCAACGGGAGGTGCAGGAGGAAGGGTGCCACGAAGACATGCGTGAAGTATACACAACGCAAAGAGGCACTCATGCAGCAAAGAGGATAATGCGGCACTGGTTCATGCATTCACGTGGGAGTGAATGGGCCAAAAGAGCACATATATGGAAAAGGAGGAAGAAAAGGAGAAGGAAAAAAAGAGATTCAAGAATTTAAAACCCAAGTTTTAGATAATATTTTTAAGCTCAATTTGGATCCATGTCAAGCCCAACCAAATTCAAATTCGGATTCAACTCAGAAATCAATTCCGGCTCAATTCGGAACACCCAACAGAAATGCAATAAAAAGTCCATAACTTTCAGAGTCCGATTTGAGTGCCCTTGTACTTGTTAGAAAGCTTATTTTGAGGCCTATGCAATGGATAAGGCCTCAACTTCAGAAATGTCACGGATAGATCATTATCCCCAAAACAAAAGTCGCGATGGAAAATTTTATCTTTTCGTGTTGTGTTCATATTCGAGTTCAAGTCTTGTTAGATGTCTTAGGAGTGCTATATAGCCAAAGGGTGCACCCCATAAACCTGACATTATATTTTTTTAAATTAATCATATTATTGATTTTAGGGTTTGAGCAAACATTGCCCCGCTAGAATTGGGAGTTCTATCTGTTTTGTTATTTCATTGTTGTGATTTCCTTGTGAATTGCAGGAACGCATCTACTTATTTGTGTGGCCGATGGACAAGGATCAAAATATGTTATTAGGAGAATTCAAGTGTTACAAGTTTCGGTTAGCCATACCGTTACGTTGTTGGTGCTGTTTGGTTCGTCATGTTTTATAGGTTCTTCAGTATAGTCACACTAGTTATTTCTAAGTTATTTATGATATTACGTCGTGAAGATCGGGCTCCCTATATATCAATACTTTTTGAAATGAACCTACAAACGTCAATTTCATTTATTAAAGTATAGAAAGTTTGATTGCACGCAAAACAAACATCCTCTTCTATAACTGGAGGGTGTAGAAAACCAACTGCTACCATGACCCAGGATTAGCTGGTGCTTAATATGTTACAGCTAGCTATGTTAACCCCTATATTAAGACTGCGCCTTTGGAGTATGGACCCACCTGGTCTGACTTGCATGAACCAGTTTGGTGATGATGCTGTGCGAATGCATTACTTATTAGCCAATAAAACACATCTCGAGATAAACAATTACAGGATAGGTCTTGTCGTTTTCATCATATAGCCGTCATCTCCAACCTAATTTGATTCGAAATAAAACGTTAGTCTAATCGAGCTAGCAGTTGCTGCTTTGTTTTCATTTTCCATACTTTGTTAACTCAAAGTAGCTAGAGGCTCGGCACACTTTAATATTAAAGTTCTTCTCTCCTCGCTTAACATTTTTGCTGATTATCAGGTGCCTCATTTTTTTTCTAAAATGTGTGTGCATTAGCAGTTAAATGTTGATTCCATGGCGAAAAACCAGACGCATAAGAGCATGTACAATGCAGACGCTTAGAGAAATGCTTAGTAATGTTTTTTCTTGCCACATAGGATAGATAAGGTGCTTATTTTGAAGCATCGATGATTAAATAAGCATCGGTGTTTAGTAGGTGCTTATGTGTATAACTATATCTATTAATAGATAATATATCATCTAAGCACCCACCGAAGAGATGTTTGCATTGGAGGAAATAACTTTTGCATGGATGCTTGATGATGTGGCTATATTCTCTCTCTTTAAACATTCATATATAAGTATATTGCATTGTACATGCCCTAATGTACATACTTCTCTCTTGTTTTTTCATTTACTAGTATAATGTGGAAAGCTTAACAATCCAGAATGCGATTTTTTAGATGTCTAGTAGTATGATTACTCTGGTTGGTTGCTATAGTACAGTATCTGTACGCTATGGTACAGCGGAGATCTCGATTGAACTTTGTTTAATTTTTTTCCATTAAACGTTCGACGGAAGTAATGGGCTAATGGCATACTTCCTTCGTCGATTTTTGTAAGTGACTTGATTTGGTGCGATTTTTAAAGTTAAACTTTGATGTTAATTTTTTTTACACTAGTTTATTCATAGCTGCAGAATTATAATAGTAAGAAGAAACTAATTTCAAATAGAAATCTAACGTATCACTTTTATATCGCAAGGTCTATGTATTATTGAGTTAACTGTTAGTCAAAGTTTATAAACTTTAAATCTCGAATTACGTGAACACCTTCTAAAAATCATCGAAGAAAGTACTATCCATTCGCTTGGTTGATGCTTCCTTTGAAATCGAGCATTGCATGCAAGCATCTAAGCTCTAATTACATTAGTAGGGACAGATCCAGAAAAAGAAGTCATTTATCATCGTACGCCCATTAGTATGACTGTAGACATGAATTAATAATGATGCTCTCTACTAACATCACGAGACTTCAATTTCTTTGTGCACTAAGCTAAATAGCATTGGGTCTATACCGGATCCGCCCTGAATTACAGTACTAAGTTCCGCAGATGATTGGACAGAGTGCGGCCTGATAATTTGGCCGTCGCTGGTCACCATCACGTTGTTTGCGAGAGTACGACATATCCATCGATCGACCGATCTACACACATCCACTGGCGACGTCAGGGCCGGGAGAGGAAGAACCTAGCAGCAACGTACAAGCAGGTGTACCAACAGCTTAGCTAGCTAGCCAATGGAGAAGCTAGAGAGAGGCCTGATGCGCAGTCTTTTCTGGTTCCGAGGGTATGTTCGATGAACTGGACGAATCACACTCACACAGTAGCACAAGATAAAGTGATTGACTCAACTGGCCATCTGCCCGAGCTTGTCCATATGGCCATGTACGCATGCATATGTAGGCCCTGACCCTAGCTGTCGGTGGCGGCCTAGCTCAATCGGCCAATGGGGATGCTGGATTGGGAATCGCTATCTTGGAGCACCTGTGACATACATGTGCATATTTTAATTTCAGAAAGTACACATAGGTGTAACATATTAGCCTTCATGTAAAGTATTGGCTCTGCTACCTCTGCAGTGAAACAACTTTGAAAATACACTAGTTGAATTGCCGAAAGATCTATTTAAAAATATGAGTTAGTGATAAAGTTGATACTTGTTCCTCTGCCCCTCCTCCCTCAGAGAAACCAGGCATACCGTCAGATGGGCCATTCGTGTGATACCCATCCGCACTCTGTAGCTATCGGCAACGTCCTCCCTAACTCTTATCTCATCTCCCCTGAAATCGTCGCCCACTCCCTCCCCAAATCCCATGCCATCGCTGCTCCTAACCCTAGCCCCTCGTGTTGTTGCCGCTTCCCCTCCACCATGCTACCGCCTCCCTTGGCATCTCGTGCCAACCTCCCTCTCCTTCCCCGTCACTCGCGACATCACCGTCCCGTCTCGCGGCAACTCACGCCTCTGCCATAGCTCCTCACATCCGCATTTGTAGGGTGTCACCGTAATTCATAGTATCCTCATCTCCCAACCACCCACGATCTCTTCTTTCTTTCCCAATCCCAACTCCCCCTCTCTCGTCTTGTCCTCCCCTCCCATGTCCCAACCATGGGCTGCGACACAATCCTTGTAGTCAACGAGAGTGGCACACGCCCAGCAAGTTGATGAGGGGGAAGTTGATGGGGATTAAACAATCCATTAAATACGGCTTTAATATTTAATTAAAGGCCTCAGACCAATGTGATCGTGAGCTATCAAAGACTACATTACCCGACCCTGGTCAGAGGGTCATTGTTTGTTCACCCAACCAGTCAACTGTATAACTGAAAGACATGAATGCTTGTGCCAATGTTTACATCATTGTGAGGGTAATGCTTGCTTAACTTTGAATTTGTGACAGGTGGGTGTAAGTTCTATTTCTCTAATCACACCAGGATAGGTGATAGTCCATTGATATAGTGTAATGTCAATATAGCAAGATGGATGATAAATTGACTATGTAAAAGACTAAAGAGCATTGTACATGATGAGCAAATGAAGTTAAGATTACAGAGCATTGGACAAGGATGATCTGATTATTTTGGATGAATTGCAAAAAGAGAAGAGATGCTTTCTCTTAGGTCTCTTTGATGCAGAAGTGTTGCCTTATTAGTTTTATGTTGATTTCGGTGTGGATATGATTGTTATTTAGGTGGTTTTAGCTTGATCCACATATGGATTGTATTTATCTTGATTTTACTGCTCTCGCCTATAAGAAGCTAGAGGAGTAAGGCTAGCTTTCCCGGTACGTTTGAGGCTTGGACATAGACTGGGCGTGGCAGCAAGACCAAGGGTGTGGTGTAGATCTGTATGGCGGTAGAGACACGACGATGGCCACAGTGAGCAGTTGGTGCGGTGCGGTGGAGGTACAATGCAGACAAGGATGGAACTCCACTCGGCACAATGACGGAACCGTTGTTGTGGAGTTTGCTCGGGTGCCAACCTGGTAAAGGCGTGGTGCATGCTGCGCTTAGCTACAGTGGCACAATATGTTCAGATAATATAATATTTTATCTGTAGCAATCTACACCGTTGAACTGGTGTATTGGTAACGTAGTAGCATATCTCATGCACATACGATACGTAAATACGGCGCGATCTAAAAACTAGCAAGCGCACGTAGTCTTCTGCGTGATATGCCTCGTACGTCCAATCAATGAACGGTCCAGATTAAATAACGTCTTATTTGCGTTCATGTACCAGGTGGTTAACCTTCTCATTATCATCGATTGCATTAGTTAATTAGTAACAGCGATCGTGACACCGACAGTTCTGGCACGGTTCCAAGCTAGTCTGCTAGTGGGCCCGTGTATACTGTTATTAACTTATTCTACTACTTGCAAAGTTATTCCATCACCCACTTGAAAGCGTATCCTGTGTCTATCATCAGCAAAGGTAGGCCGGCGTTGGGTCCAAAAGGAAAAGCTTTGATCTATTGCTAATTTGCTACCATATCACTGGCAACTTGGTCCTCGCACAGATAGCAAGAATACATAGCTTTACTGTTCCTTACGGTTACTGTTTATTAGGGTTGTTAGTTGGTAGAGATATTTTTGTTCTAATGTAAATTAACACAAATAATTGCCTAAATATATCTGCATGGATCAAAAGTGCCGAGCAATCGAAACGGAGGGAGTACAATGCAAAAGGTAAAATACAATGGCTTGCTTGCTACAGTACCCTCCACCATTCCTGTGTGCTGCTGCACTGTGTTGTGCTATGCTTTTTCTTAAGGAAAGGCAATGTAGATCCATCGCCTTCCATGGAAGATTAATAGGTTTATGATAGTATATTATAAATTAGTAAAAAAATGTAAAAAGTTACTATTATCTAGAATATATAATATTATGGAATTATTTTAAAGACATGATACTATACAGAAATATACTTTTATGTGCATTAATGACTGTATAAACACGAGTGCGTTTCAGTAGTAATTTTGTGAGCTCATAGATTAATCCTCGATCTTTGTCTTTTTAGACATACGTTAAGAGAATGCACTAGCGTATATACGTGTGTGATATATATGCATCACTACTAGAAAACAGACCATTCCTCACGGTTCAAAACCGTCAGAAAAATATAAAAAACCGTCAGGTTTTATTTTCCTGACGGGTTCCCGTCAGGCAAAACCCTCCAGGGCTGGCTGGTAAGGAAAATAAAATTTGGCTGACGGGAACCCGTCAGGGATATATAACCTGACGGTTTTACCCGTGAGGGAAATAATTTAACCTGACGGTACAATTCCCGTGAGAAAAATAAATTTTACTCACGGGCAAAATGTTACCCGTGAGGGTAATCAGTTAACCTGACGGTACAATTCCCGTGAGTAAAAATAAATTTTACTCACGGGCAAAATATTATCCGTGAGGGTAATCAGTTAACCTGACGGTACAATTCTCGTGAGAAAAATAAATTTTACTCACAGGCGAAATGCTACCCGTGAGGGAAATGCATTTTTCAGCCATAATGAATTATCATTTACAAGATAAGCATTAATAACTTACAAGATAAGCATTGATATCTAAATCTTACACATCCATGCAACATATAATCAAATTAGTCACAACACAATCCTTGTATCAATCAAGAAACATAATTAAACAAATATATAAAAAGTTGGGTTTTCATAAACAATACATAGATTATTTCATACACAAGCATCCAATTCATAAACTTCACATCTAGATTGGTTCATCATCCAAAAGACATCTAAAATCAAGTACCACATACAAAAGTCTATTTCCATTACATTCAAGTTCAGCTAGTAGAAATGCCCATTTGGAAAGCAGACTGCAGCAGCAGCAGCAGCCCATTTGCTTCAGCAGATTGCAGCAGCAGCAGCAGCCGATTGCAGCAGATTGCAGCAGCAGCAGCCCATTTGCTTCCATCGAGTGGTAAAAACGTGCTTCCAGCAGTGGATTGCAGCAACAATGGATTGCACCATTGAAGGAAGACATAACACATAAGGAACATTCTAGTAAAAACATAACTACAAGTTAAATTACCATACTCTGAATTGTATAGAATTTCCACCCAAGGTACCACCCATCATTTCAACTCTCCTTGATATATAGTCAAACCCAATGAATTTCCACACAATAGAATGGTCAACTAGATAATACTTGAAAATGTAATAGGTCGGCAAGCACAACAGATGCATCACACATGGGTTGCAGCAAAGAATGTAGGATACTACATTTCAATTACAAAAGTCAATAACCATGACCCTTCTGATTGGTTAATTAAAAAAAGTACTGTAATATAATCCTTGGATGGATAACAAACCTAACCATTTTGCTATGACACCAAAAGGTCCTGAACTGAATTTTGACGAGTGAACTTGCCATAACTAATTTTAAATAAGTACTGAGAGAGGTAAATAAGTCTGATTCTGGCCATAACTGCAGAACTGGAGTTCTTTTCCCACAACAAATATAATAAGATAAAAAATTACATGCAGAAAAGTACAAACCTCATTAGAAACAACAGCTGGCATTTCTTTCATTTCAAAGTAACTGTCAATTCCGGCATCATCAAAGAGTTGCTCTGTTTGAATGTGAGAGGTACCAAATAGTTCTTCGTAATTCTCAAATGTTAGGTCAGCATCATCCACACAGAAGTCTTCATATATGCTGCCATCATTGAACATATCTTTGTCTGTGACATAGGATACCTGAATGATGCAACCAACATTTCATAAGCACACAATGGCACAATAATAACAGAGATAACATTTTCAACAATCATGATGTCGATGATACACAAGAAGATCCCAACTGTAGCAATTGTTCAACCATCCACACTATAAGACCTTAAAAACAGTTTGCCATTAATAAAAATGCATCTAGCACTTTATTTCCAAAACAAACTTTTCACTGTAAGGTTAAATTGAGTTTGCCCTGCAGAAAAGAAAAGTGCCGATATGGAACCCACAAGAAAGTATTAGCAAACAAGAATAATATGGACAAAAAGATCTCCGCGGCCTGCAGCGACCTCCGCGGCCGCAGCGAATCCGCTCTGGAGAACTGTAATATTAAACTAGCAGTACTCTCCATATATTCTCAAGTAAATGAGAAGGCTAAATCAGCAGATCGAAAGAGCATTCACTTGCCACAAATGTGAAGAGTTAAACACCAGTGTGCACCAAAAATCCTATATAAGAACAAAAACCACCTTCCAAGGATATAAGTCACAAGCAATATCTAGAAAGTACAAACATCTAAAGTCTAAAGCATCACATATGCCTAATTGCCTACTGCTGCACGCCTGCACTGCATATCTACAAACATTACACAGAACTATGTAATTTGCAAGGAGAGGATTGATAAATGTTCACAGAATTGGTAGATATCCTTGAATATTACCTTCTTTTAGTCTCTCTAGAGCTGAATGCAGTGTTTTCTGCTTCTTATGCTTTAATGACTGCACGAGTATAGAACAAAAGCATTAGTACGAGGTGAAAAACTCATAGCATCTCTTATTAGCACTGTTGACTACTGACTAGAAAGATTATAGTAGGATTAGAAAGATTATTGAATAAATAATAATTGTCAAATGGCAGTTTAAAAAAAATTGGACAATATTATGAGGGAGTAGTAAATATTTATGCCTCAACACATGTTCTTCAATTCCTTGCTAGTAGTATTTTTTTGAACCACATGGTGGAGATTACAACGAGGATATATTGTAACAACCCATCTCTTTAGTAACTTAATTAACAATCATCTTTAAACATGAACCACTAAGTCACTAAATGAACCCACAATAATAAAGCATTATCACACACTGCAGAGCTAGCGAAAAATGTCTAGAACAATATATATAGGTATGTGAATGAGTAATGAATGTATATACAACCACTGTAATTATAGTATATGTTTAAATGTAATACAAATCACTTAATAAATTATTGTCCATAATACATAGATACTCAAATAAAGCCCGACCAGATCAAGCAAGATGCCCCCATATGCTTTCCATTTCTATCACTTTCACCCAAATCCACATCACCATTGTAGGATCACAAGCATACATCCCCAAAACATCATTCACCACAGTAGGACTAAGTAAGATCCACAAATAGAGTAGGGGATGGTTGGACTAGAGAAAGTAGAGCATACCCGAGTTAGCTCATGGTAGCGCTTGCGGTCGGTCACCTGCGCACACCTAGCGACCTCCGGCATGCTCCCCAATGAATGTGGAAGCCCTCCAGCATGCTCCCCGGTGAATGAGGAAGCCCTAAGTCCCCCTCACGGCACGCCAACCTTAAGCACAAACTCCTCCACACAAATCACAAAGAAATCAAACTACAAAAAAAAATCCACAAATCAAAATAAAACTCAAAGAAAATGAAGGCATAGAGGGTAAATCGAGGGAAATAGAGAGGGGCATAGCACAGTGGTTCGGATCCCGGTGGCCGGCAATGAGATCTGTCATCGCCATGGGCGGATTTGGCCGAAGGTAGGTCGGGACGGAGGGATTTGTGGATGGCAGTGATGCAATGGGTGGATCTGAGCGGCGATGACCTAGTTAGCATCGCCATGGCTAGATCTGGACCAGTGATGATAGGTGAAGCCAGTGGTGTCTCAGGCAACGGTGGCCCTAGGGTGGGGGAAACGGAGCGTGGTGTGGGAGGTGCGGGCGATTGGCGATGTTCACTGGGTTCCGGTGACTCGTCGGCCTACGGCCAGTGAAGATGTAGTGGTACACTGGGGGCGCGCGAGGGTTTGGGGCGGAGGAGGCGCGAGGGGATGGGGAGGAGGCGGCGGCTGCGAAAATTTGGGGCGGAGGAGGCGCGAGGGGATGGGGGAGGAGGCGGCGGCTGCGATAATTTGGGGCGGAGGAGGCGCGAGGGGATCGGGGAGGAGGCGGCGGCTGCGAAAATTTGGGGCGGAGGCGCGAGGGGATGGGGGGAGGAGGCGCGAGGGGATGGGGAGGAGCGGCGGCTGCGAAAATTTCTTAGGGTTTCACAGGCTGCGAGAAGAGTAGCGGGCGGGCTGGATCAAAAGCCTCACGGGCTGGAGACAATTATCCTCACGGTTCATATAATACCGTCACAAAAATAGTATATTTTCTTGACGGCATAAGGAGCCCGACAGGAAAATGTATTTTTGCGACGGTGCTACGTGGACCCGTCAGAAAAATTGATATCCCTCACGTTCTATGCGGGCCCGTCAGAAAAATTAAAGCCCGTGAGGAATGATCCGTTTTCTAGTAGTGCATGTGTACATCTTTCTTATAAAGGAGGTGCTTTAATACTTTCCTCAAAATTATTTGCACAACTTTTAAAGCAGAATTGAATGATGGATAGTGATTACTTACCTCTTCATGTGTTTTAAGATTGGTATCATTCTTATTAGAGTGAAAAACATAGAAATGCTATTCTTCCTATAATCGAAAAAAAATAACTGTACAAAATACATCTTCGTGACAGAGGACGAAGAAAACATTTCTCACTGTCTTTCGTCGAAAGAAATCGAAACAATTCCGATAAAACCCCCGCGCTTAGATACAGTCGATGGTATATAAGCTAGCAAGTGGGAGGATCCAACAAATTCCAACTTGGCAATTGGCTAGCAGTGGTATACATATACAGTCGATAAAGGAGAGGAAGCAACCAGGTAATTAAGCGCCTGACGTGCAAGTTGAGCCACTTGTGTTAGTTAATTAATCGTGCACGTTAACTTAATATGCCCCCTCCCCTTTGCTCCCCTTTTCTATGGCAAGTTGCCGAACGAAATCGATCGAGAACCGAGGCAACAGCCGAGCCTCTAATTATCGACCCAATCTTAACTAAAAGCATCAAATTATGGGGAAAAATTCAACAGGAGCATCGCAGTGAGAGGGACGTGATCGATCGATCGATTCAGCGCGCGCAAGTTGGCCAGCCTGGCGCGGAGGGCTATCGCGGGATGGCGGCAGTGGTAGACCGGTAGTACAACTCCAAACCGTCGTGACTCGTGACGCGCAAGTGGCCTGCTGCCTTTCAGCTTTGCGCTGATCATTCTGGGCCGGGTTTATGACTTTTAAATTTTAATTATTTACAAAAGAGACTATAAAAAGATATAATTGAATGTAATTTCGGTCGGTTACAGTTGAACCCTTTATAGTATACATACTATAATCGACGAGTTGCTATAGTAAAAAATAAACTAATAAGCCTAATTAAGCAGATTCGAACCCACCCTTTACATTTCATCCCAGAGAAGCCCTCGGGCCTGGCCCCATTTGTAACGTGAGACTTTGTTTTCCCGATTTCTACAGAGGATGATCGATCAGTTTTCCACGAGAATTCCTCGTCTCAGGTATAGTCACAGACGAGCAAGGAGTAATCACGAACAAGTAGGTCTGTGTTCAAACAAAAAGATCTAATGAATTAATCAGACTCGATCGGACCAATACACACGGCTTTCTTCTTTGATTCGTTTCTTGGTCGGTGCTACTAGCTACATCCAACCTACTGTGCATTCGTAACCTGGTTTATTTAGCAAAGTCCTATATATATCGCCGTAGGAGAGATGGTTAATTTGTCTCTCTCTCTCTCTCTCTCTCTCTAATACAAGGCAGTACACTGTTTTGTTGCATATGGTGGTGCATGGCAGTTCTGACGCATCATGTAAGATCGGGGAGAAACAAAGGATGCTATGGATCGAAATTACTCCAATTATTTGCTGTGTTACAAGGCTCGATAGATCGAACAATGCAGGCCTGAAAGGCTATTATTGTCCATTGCTACCTAATGCACACTACCATATCACAAATGGTATATACCAAAATTTACAAATGGACATAAAATTTGATGAATGTTTGGCGCTTAACCGAGAACAGATGGCAGATCTACCGTATATACAGACGGAACTCAAAACATATGCACTAGTGAAATTGAAGCCTATCAATTATACTGGTCATTCTTGAATCTTTGGACAAGGGAGGAAGGGGCATGCATCTCACAACAACGAGAAAAAAAAGAGAGGGGTCAAATGTGCAGACACCAGGAGGGAAAAAAGAAAAAGGCTCACGCGCCGAAGAAACACACATCCATCCCGCCTGGCAAAACGACGATCGATTACCCATGGAGAGGTGGAGACCTCACGAGACGGCCCTCGCACCGGCGGCGAGCTTCTCGGCGGTCTTGGCCAGCGACTGGAGGTTGCACTTGACGATGGTGTCGGCGAACACGCGGGTGTCCTCGGTCGTGTTGCCCGGCGGCACGTCCACGACGTACGACTCCACGACGACGGTGGCGCCGGCGGGAGCGCCCGGGGACGGGTGGACGCTGGTGACGGATAGGTAGTTCTGGAGCCGGTGCTCGCCGCCGACGACGCGGAAGCTGAGCACGTGGCTCTCGTCGTCCAGGATCTCGAGCCGCTCGCGGCTGGACGCCGCGGGGAGGCCCGACACGACGCGCACCTCGCGGAGCGTGCCCACACCACCGTCCCCAGCGAGCAGCGCGCAGCTGCGCACGAACCGCTTGTACGCCTGCGGCTGGTCGAACCGCCGCACGACCGACCACACCTCCGCCGCGGGCGCCGCCACGTGCTGCACCACCGCGGAGCAGCACCGCCCGGACCCCAAAGCCGCGTGCTCGTGGTGCCGCGCCACCTCCGCCGGCACCTCCCCGTCGTGTGCCCTGCACCTCATCCCCGCCGCCCCCGTCGCGCATCCGACGGCCACGCCGACGCCGGTCAGGACCCGGTGGTGCTGGTGCTGGATGCTGGGGCTGGACGCTGGGATGCACGGCATGTTGCGGTTGGTTCTTGGTCTCGCTCGCTCCGTCGTCCCACCCTCCTGTTCTCTTCTCATGTCCGGTGGAATTTTCTTGCAACGGTGGGCGGATGGAGAAGAGGTAGAGGCGTATATATATGCGCAGTGAGGCAACTTGCTGTTTTAGCTAGCTTGCACTGTTGCATATATATCTTGGGAGTGTCCAGGCGTTTTAGCTAGTTTTCACTGTTGCATATATATCTTGAAAAAAATAGGGAGTGCCTAGGCATCATCTGGATATTTTTTTCTTAATTATCATCCAAATTTGTGACCTTTGGATTAGAAATCAAAAGGCTACTTGTTTTTGAAGGGGGGATTTTTTTTCAAAGGGGAGAGAGTAGTATTCAAGGGGGATGAGAGAGAATTTATGGCCATTGGATTTTTAATCCAATAGTCTTAAATCTGGATGATAGTTACGAAGAAAACATCCGAATAATATTTAACAAAACCTAAAAAAATACTCGAGTGATAGTTAACAATTTCAAAAAAATCCCTCTGCCTCGCCTCACCTCCTCTGCTCACACACAAATCGTCTCCTCTCCACCTTAGTCCTCCGCATCATAGAGGACAAAGATTCTAGTCATTCTACGCGGAAACTGATGAAATTTCAAAAATATTATGTCCAGGATATGGTTTCGAGTTAGCAAGCCCAACACAGGTTTGAATCAAAATCATATAGATGATGCGGATCTGAAAAAGGAGTACCAATCTTAAGGCAGATCCGACGAAAGAAAAACGAATGATGGGTAAAAAATCATTCGTAAGATGTTTAGCAATTCTGTTTAATTAATTGATCAATTGGTTTTCTTTAAAGGGGTTTAATTAATTAATTTTGAAGCAAATTGGCCAACTTGCAAGGGGAGGTTGATTATTACTTATTATTAAGTGGAGTAATTGTGGCGATCCGCATTTTTATTATAGGGAAAAAACACTAGTCAGCAGATTATTATTCGTTTTAGTCGACACATAGAACATTGCTATAATGAATAATAAGTCTATTAGAGTATTACAATAAAATAATAATTAGATACAGTACATTATATTACATCAAGTAGCCATACAGGGCTAAAGTCTGATACAAACCATTCTAGTTAAGTACTACCATACCAGAAATAAAATCTACTTCAACTTCTAATTATACAGGGACTACTAAATATAAAGACAACAGGTTAACTATACCAACACCCTAGAGGTTGAACCTGGGTGCTATTAGCTCCCTAATTATCCCAAACAATATGAGAAGGATCCATCTCATATGGTTCATCTTCATAATCATCCCCTTCCCTCTCTTATGTAACTCCCCTAGGAAGGCATCGTCCACCCCATTGAAGACCCAAGCTGACGACCATCCAAACAAAAGAAAAGTAATAGGAAGGGTGAGTACAAGGTACTCAGCAAGCTTATTTAACAAAATACCCTGGATGCTACCACCACTGCAGAAAAAGTCAGCACAGACGGTTCAAAAACGTTATCACATACGGTTTCATGGTCCATCTAAGTTTATGGGTCAGTAATAATGTGAGGTTATCACAAACGGCTATCAAACCATCTGTGACACAGGCTATCACAAATGGTTTCTACTAAAAACCATCTATGATAGTTGACAATCACAGATGATTTTTAGTACAAACCGTCTATGATATGTAATATATCATAGATAGATTCTACTACAAACTGTCTGTGATATTAAACTATCACAGATAGTTTATAGTTGAATCTATCTGTGATATATCACATGTCACAGATGGTTTATACTAAAAACGTTTGTGTTTATCAATTATCATATACGGTTATAAGTTAATAACTATCTATGATATTCCTTTCTACTCCTAAGCTTACTTCTGTTTGTTGGCTAGCTTCAGAAAATGCTAGTCATGCCCTCTAAAACAAGCAGATCAACATAGTATATATACATCTAATTCACATTTATTCATTTCAGAAACAAGAACATCTATTTTACAAATCAATTAACTGAAATAAATTATTCAGCTTTGAACAAATACACACATGAATAATTAAGCTCAATCTTATCCTAATAAAATTCATTCAACATTGTGGAATTCTCCTTCTTTTATGACTCTAGACATCAAGAAGTACGCACACTATCCTTGAATATGTTTGAAGTTAGCCTGTTTCATTGGAGTTGTAGGGTAAACACAACCTGTCAGTAGGAAGATCAATGTCATGCATACATATATAAATTGATAAGTATAAAATAATTATCGCAAGATTGACAAACCTGAGTATCATAGTTCTTCCTGGAATCGACGAGTAGTTGCATATTATGGTAAACATAGAATTCACAGGTGTTGCCCGACGACTATTGGTGGCACTACAAAAATATAATTTATTAGTTCGAGAGGTATTACTATGAAGTATTATATAGGATTAATGTGTACTAGTGAATACTGGGAAATCTTGATCATGTCGCAAGACGCCGATCCCTCCTTTGGATTTCCATACCTTTACAACATACGTGGCGAATGACCTACGTGATTCCAAAAGGTTAGCCTTAGTCATTGGGAAGGAAGAAAAGATTACAATAGAGTTATCTATGGAGGAAATGCGTTTACCTGTCGATTAATCGTTGAACAGCTGTGTGGTCGGTTATGTTCCTCCTTAGGGAATCAAGGTATATTACCTTGTTTCATTTTGATATAATTACAATTAGAATCCAATGAAACTTACATAGGTATGTCGTCATGGTCATTAAACCTAAGTTCATGTTACTTATAAAGTACAAGCAATAAGTATAGCCACTAGTGCAGCACTTACTCCTAGTTGTAGGGCATAAGCATGAATTACTTGTTGCGGTGAGCCATAAATGTCGTCATCATGTAATTCTGGATGAAATATGCATTCTCCTTGATGGTATCCATAAAGACCAAGCGTGGGTCGAAGAAACCAACTGGTGATTTCTTTAATCTGGTTTTAGTCACCATGTGTCTATACACACACGCGCAGCTGAAATGGGGCATCATGGTGTCTGGGCACCAAGCCTCTCTACCTTTAGATTACTTTTAGATGCGTGCAAGTGCAATGATATATAATATGTCAGGCAAACCTGTTAACATTCATTAATTCAAAAAAATCATCGATTTGGAAAGGAAGTCATTGATTTAGCATGTTGAATTAATCATGGATGGAAAGTCTCAATCATGGAGTCTGGACACCATGGTGCCCCTGTTATTTATACTATATATATAGACACACACACACAACAGTAATGAGTTATATATGACATTTATCGGTATTACATAAATATAGACTTTGATTGTACAGACTTATAGTGTCTAGCATCGAATGAGTAAGGCATCGAGGGCGTCGAGTGTAAAGAGAAAGAATAAGTCCTCAAAGGTCACCATGAAGACACAGTCATGAATATCGTGCTGCAGATGATACGGCCTAAACTTGACGATGACACCCGAGTGTCGTTGTTCCTCCGGTTTGTTGGCATTTTCCATGTAATATGTTTGCAATCTCTGACAAGTTAATCCTAGGGCTAGTAGGCGCTCTTTCAGGATGACCAACGGCTCGCCTAGCATGAATTTCTAAGCCAACAACAAATAGGGGATCTCATCATTAGTCTTCTTCGGTTTGCCCTTACTGTCTCGGCTATAGGTTGACTTCATGCTAGTCAACCGGGCATGAGATGTAGATGCGCCGTAACTTTGTTGCATCTATGTAGGTAGCTTTTGTGTGGATAGCCCCTGTGAACTTGGCACTGGTTAGATGGCTCTTGTGAACTTGGCACCGGTGCAGATAGCTCGAGTGCACTTGGCGTCGGTACAGATGGTTCTTGTGGACTTGGCACTAGTGTAGATAGCTCGAGTGGACTTGGCACCAGTGCAGATGGCTCTCGTGGACTTAGCACCAGTGCAGGAGCCTCCAAGTAGATTTACCTCTTGGGCCACTAGATGAATGTTCTAATGGCTTGCTCAAGAGTCATAACCTCGTCATTGTGGGGCATCTGCAGCGGGACGACCTCAAAATTGGCATGAACACCGTTCACATTTGATTTTCCAAAACCTAACGCTAGAGATACACCGTGCACCAAGGCCCTGGGCCCAGATGGATACGCCTGGCCCCAAGCAGCGCACAGGGCAATGGAGGCATATATCACATGGAGCTTGCACTTCGTTAACACCTACATAACAATATAAAATTAGCTACACCAACAGGCTTATCAATGGATCAAGCATTCCAGAGATAATAATTGTTATCAGGATGTCATCAATAGGAAATCGGTGATCACTTTCCAATGTAGGGTTAGACGCACAGCTACTCTAACGGTTGGGGGCTGCCTAACACAAGAGTGGCAGGGACTTCCTGCTGATTTTGTCTATACCTTTGCATCTCATTTTTAATAACCTTTTGCATCTCATCTCAGATTTGTGCCTAGCACAGCAGTCGGGTTTGGTTCTCTTCCTACTCCGGTATGCTTTGGAGTCCTCTGTGAAACTATATTTCCATGGAACGTAAAGACTAAAGCCTTTCGTGCGACCTGAGTGCTCCTTGTTTTCCAGGGCTGTGGAAAGTAAATTTCTCTCTCTAACTGCCTGGAATGAATATTGGGAAGATTCTACACTCAGTGCTTTCAGGTGATGGGACACTTCCTTGTCTGCAGGTTTCTAAAGAAGATGGCCCGACACGATAGATGACCTCGCTCTTATTCAGTTTCAGGTGCGCTCATCAAGATCCTGGAAAATGGTGGGGAGGTCTCCCGCAGGATTGCCTATTCGTCCTCCTTCCTCCATTGTAGGATTTTACCTGTATAGCTAGTGGTGCCGAGTCTATGTGGGTGCGTGTTTTTTGCCTGGAGGGCCCTGTGTGCTGCACTTTCACTCCTAAAATTATTTGTCATCTTCTTCGCCATAAACTATTGCCATTGCGGTTTTAGGAATTGATACTTGTGGAAGGGCATCAGATCCTTCTTCATGTATTGCTTGACAAGCAGGCTCTTGAAGTTCTTCCACATTTTGCACGCCGCTAGCAACACATGTTGTGTCATGGAGGTATTGTGTTCTTCTAAGATCTCGAACGAATGAAAAACTTCCGTCACCAACTCATTTTTCCGATCTTCAGTCATGGTCTTCCATGAATTGAACGTGATCTTAACTCGTTCCCATGCAACTATTCCAACTATTCTCCGGAATGCGGACACTGCTCGGCAAGGATTAAGAGGGCCCTAGACCCATCGATATCCACGATAGTAAATTGGCCCTTATGCCTTTTCGAAAGTCCTCTTCCTTTTCAGGATTTTCCAAGGGATAGTGCATCACACGTATCCGACGACGATGTCGAAGAATGAGCGGATGACATTTTCAAAAGATAATAGAAGTAAACAATTCTTGAGCCAATTCTTAGTGAAATTGGATGACTAAATCAACATATAGGTATGTAAATCATCCATGTCATTTAAACAATGTATTATGCTCAAAACATATATAGAACATGTGGGCTATTAAATTCAGCGTAAAGCTCAGACTTTTGGCCAACAGGAAATCAATGCATATGTGATCACCAAACAATACTCTAGTTTAGCCAACAAACTTGATAAATTTCCAGTATAACGAATCACTGAAACAAGTTCAGTAATAAGCCTAATTGGCTAACAAAGAAAGTAATGACTACAAGACTAAATGTTAAAATAGCGAAAAGCAATACATTAGAGCTCAAGTTTGAACAATTTAATTTCAGTATATGATCGACCATTTTCATCATCGAGCTATCAATTCGAACCCACAGATTACTTTTCAATATCTCCCAGCACTAGAGCTTAAGCAATTTAATTGAAATTTCACCTATATGAACTCCATTTTGATGCTATATGAATATACATATATAAGGCAATATGCTAAATAGTACATAAAAGTATGCATTGAAAATCTGCATAATGCACACATTAATAAAGTGTGTTTTTGCTCTCAGGTGAGTAGTTGTACAAGTTCTAAACTTGACCTTCTGCTACTCTTGTCATTATTTCAATGATCACAGTGGCAATTCCTCAAAAATTCTGGTAGATTGTCTAATTGAATATTACCTCAGTGTAGTATCAATATTAAGAGTATGCAGAATCAACATATTTTGGTAGAAATAAAAAACAAGTAACAGATATGAGCTACTGCAGAACCAACATATATTCGGACAAGCCAAAGGACAACAGTAAGTAATAATGAGCAGAAGACTAAGGACTAGCTATTGACAAAGCTACCGACTACACTGCACAGAAGTATACGACTAGCAAATGTGAATTAAAACTAGCAGAATAATTATAGATTGTCACTGAGATTTCAATCTTAACAAATTTCCTCATTGAGTAATCAAAACCCATAATCTATTGTGCAATAGTTCTCCGAGTGCCAGCCAACAATCAGATTTCAGAGATAATGAACAAAGACTAGCACGACTAACTAATGCACAATTAGATCTCACAAAGAAATGAAGAACATAAAGAAATGATCAGTTACACAGAAAACTTGAACAACTTGGCTAGCAAGTACAAATGGTTCGTCTTTGTATTCGACACGTTTGAGGTCAATAGTAGTGACACCGTACTTGTCGACCTACACTTATGGGAAATGGATCCAACGACCCCGAAACAAGGGGATCTTGAAAAGCATGTAGTTGAGGTCTCAAATCTCCTCTATGAACCCATAATAGGAGTTCATCAACCCATCAGTACTGAGCACATCTATGTTGACACCACTGTTCTGGTTAGTGCTCTTTACATCCTGAGCCTGCGTATAGAATGTGTACCATCTATGTCATATACTTGCCATGTCATAACTGTAAATGTTAACCATTTTACCAACCCTGTCAACATAAAACTTGATGATCTCCTAGTGAGTCGCTCCTTCAACCATTGGTTGAACTGACTGTTATGTTGTCTCGTGATTCAAACATTCGGCCACCCTAGATTCCATTACTGAAGCACGTCCTTGTGCTAGTTGATATATGGGGACACTTCAGTCATGTGTTGCAAGACCGTGAAATGGGTTTGAGCATACGCATCTATATCTGGAGTGATTGCTTTCCTTCCGATGGTTCCGATACCCTTAAGCCTCCTCTCATGGCGAGATCGAGGCATATCTATCAGTTCAACCTGAGCAATGTAATTGACACAGAACTCAATGATATCTTTAGTTGCATAACCTTCAACAATGCAACCCTCCGACCGAGATCGATTCCGTAAATAGGACTTGAGAATTCCCATGAACCTCTCTAATGAGTACAAGCTACGTAGGAACACAGGCTAGCACATTTTTATCTCCCACACAATGTGAACAATGAGATGGACCCTGATACTGAAAACAACGGAGGGAAATAAATACCAAGATGATATATAGTCGTCACCACCTTGTCCTGCAGAGCATCTAGTCCTTCGGGATCAATTACCTTCTGAGCAATTGTGTTAAACAAATAACACAGCCTCATGATTGTCTCTCGGACCTTGATCGGCAAAATACTTCTAATTGTAATAGGGAGCATCTGTGTCATCAGCACATGACAATCTTGAGACTTCATGCCAATTAACATCAAATCTTTCATCGAAACAAGTTTCTTCATGTTGGTGAAGTAACCAGATAAAACTTTCACACAATCCAAGCACTGACACAGTTCAGTTCTCTCGGTCTTGGACAGAGTGTAATAAGTAAGTGGAAGGTAAGTTCATCCTTTATCAGTCTTTGTCGGTACTAACCCAAGCCTGATATCCATATCAACCAAGTCAAGCCATGCATTGACACTATCCTTTGTTTTATCACGGACGTTCAGTAAGAGACCAATCAAGCTATCACATACATTCTTCTCTACATGCATGACATCGATGCAATGGCGAACTTCTAGGTGCTCCCAACAAAGTAAATTCCAAAATATTGATCTCTCCTTCTAGACGTTATTCTTGTGAGTCGTCGATTTACGTCCCTTTTTGAACACAATATCTAAATCCTTAATCATACCATAGACCTCATTTTTGCTTAAATATTTTGGAGCTAAACTGTCCTCCTTCTCTCCGTCAAATTGTTTCTTCATCTTGCGGTATGGGTGGGCCCTCCGAAAGGAACCGACGATGAGGCATGTCTATGGTTTTGCGTGAGTGCTTCAGACACACACTCTCAGTATCATCTAAGTAGTGAGTACAGGTTTTGGCGCCTTTTGTACTCTGGCCTAACATGTTTGCAAGAGCAGGATAATCATTTATGGTGAAGAACAACAAGGAGCGTAAAGTGAAGTTCTCTCATTTGTACGCGTCTCATAGATGTACTCCTTCGATCCACAATATTTTTAGATCTTCCACCAACGGTGCTAGGCACACATCAATATCATTACTAGGTTGCTTTAGCTCTTGGATAAGTATCAATAGCAAAATATAGTTCTACATCATACACAACCAAAGAGGAAGGTTGTCGATGCTGAGAGTATTCATTCCATCAGTACTCAATCCAAACATTATATTCCTTGGTTCTGCACCGAAGTCTGTAAACCTCCTGTTGATGTTTCTCCACTAGGCGGAATCAGCAAGGTGTCTTAGTATTCCATTCTTGTTATGCTTCTCCGAGTGCCAACGCAGTAGTTTTGCCTCCTTTGGGTTCGCAAAAAACCGCTTCAAATGGGGAATTACAGGAAGATATCATGTCATCTTAGCAGGAGGTTCTTTCTTCACCTCTATTCCCTCACCGTCATCTGATTGATTCTTATGTTTGTATCAGGATGTGTTGCACACCGGACATACATGCATGTTTGCATATTCTTTACGGTAGAGGATACAATCACTCAGACATGCATGTATTCTTTCTACTTCCATTCCTAACGGACAAAGAAACTTCTTGGCTTTGTAGATAGTTTTGGGCAACTCGTTTCCTTTCAGAAGCATGTCCACTAAAAGACCTAACAGTACCGTGAAACTCTTGTCGGACCAACTTTTGCTTGCTTTTAGTTTCAGCAGTTCAAACACGGTTGACAACCTCGTGTACTTTGACTTGCAGCACATGAACAAAGATTTCTTTGAGTCCTCCATCAAGCCCCAGAATTTAATATACTCTCTCTCATCATAGTTCCCTTCTGCATCACAAAAACATCTGATCCAGATTGTCATCATGTAGTATATCTGAATCAAAACCACAATTGACATCATCCAGGCGGCTTCGGGCGCGCGGTGAGGAGGCGAACTGGCGGCGGCGCGCGCGGTGAGGTGGCGGACTGTCGGCAGCGTGGGCAGCTTCGGGCACAGGCCAACTTCCTCGGGCGGCAACCAAGCGGCCGGGTCCGGCGCGGGAGACCGAGCGGCAAGGCGGCTGCGGGTCGGCTTCCTCGGGCAGTGCGTCCAGGTGAGTGGTGAGCGGCGGTGCCGGCCTCGAGCGTGGGCGGCTGAGCCAGCCTCGAGCGGCGGAGCCAGTTTCGTGCGACGGAGCTCGAAGGTCGAGGCGGCGCGCTTCGGGCCGGCCTCGACTTCAGGCAAGGCGGCGGCCGCGCTTCGGGCTGGCCTCGGCTTCAGGTAAGGTGGCGGCCGAATGATGCACGCATGGGGCGGCAGGCCAGGCGTACCAGCGATGTTATCGCGTACATCGGCTGTACGGGGCCGCCCGTGTTCATATTTTTCTTCCTTTTTTCTTTTTCCTTTATTTTCAAATCTACAGTGCAATCAACATCTACTCTGTGATGCAATCTACCGATCGATATTGTGCCGGCGACTTCAAGTCTGCTCACGGTAGATTAGAGCAGATTTGCACCATAGAAAATAATCTAGAAAGCGAAAACTGCGAATTTAGAGCGATCTAGACAATTTAATCTACTAGTGTTTCGATGATTACCTTCGAATCACCAGAGCGAGTCGTGCTGATAACGTGTTAAGGAACCGTCGCTGGCGACCAGTCTGATCGATTCCTCTACTTAATGCGAAACGAGATCAATCATAGAAGAAGGAAATAATAGATTGAAAATACAGAGAGGTAGAGAGAACTCCTGGTATTTCTATATTGTTTTTCTGATTGTGTATATAAAATTGCCAGTACGGCTCCCTATTTATAGTCTACTGATGAGGTGCCCACTATGAATCAAGACTTTTGGCCTAGACCCAGATTTACTAACATATCTACATGGGGTTACGTAGATTTCATCCCACCACGTACGATTGGTATTATCTCCGAGGACCGGACCAAGCTATATGACCTAGAATTTTCTCTCTGTCACTGTTACTGTGAAACCACAATCTAAAAAGAAACAAACCTACGTTGTGAAAGAGGGAGCAAGTACGCGCATTGTACACAAAGGATTCACTACTACGAACTATCGCACCGAGGGGATTTGGGGGGGGGGGGGGGGGGTGATTAAGGTGGGAAACCGAGGGGATTGGGCCGGCGTGAATACTGCTACAATTTAATCCAAAGATTTCTCCATGTAATGTAATGAAAGTGGCCGGGCATAGAAATTGAAAAGGGAGGGCAAGTTGGTTGAGATGAGGTTGTCCCCACCGGGCTCGCCCCCCTTATCCCGTTGCTTTCCGTCGTAGTGATCCCCCTTCGCTTTACGATTAATTATTATCGTCGTCGTTGTTATTTCGCCAGCTAATAACTAATTCTACATGGGGGGCATGCACCCTCATCAACTTGGCACGGTAGTCAACTTGTGCCCCGCCCTTTTCTTCAGATGATGAAAGGACCACCTGAATTGTACTTCACATAATACTATACTAGTATACTCGTCTACTCACAGAAGAATGGATATGTTCTTTTTATTATTTTTTTGTGCCTTTTAGCTTTAGCTTTTCTGAAAGCTGAAATAAACAAGATGACTCTCCAAAAGGCGTTTCGCATATAAAATTGTGTGTGTCGTCCGCGTCGGTGTCTCCGCCATCCGACGTCGTCTCGAAAAGCACAGACGAAAACCATCAACTACAGCCCAAAAAGAACAGGACCAATGTCGTTTTTCGGTTACATGCGTCAAATTTCGTAAATTTTGGCTATCGATATCTTTTTCAATATTTAAGTTGAATATATGAAAATGGTATGTATATATTTGTTTCCAAAAGAACTTTCGTAATAATATAATTTTGTTAAGTTTTATAAATTTATTATAATATAAATTAGTGATCAAAGTTGTGTTTTGTAAACATGTCCACAACGATATTTTCTGCGTGACTGGAGAGAGGACATCCGTATATGAGCATCCAGGTATTTAATTATTTCTGAAGTTCGAATCACTACCAGAAAAGTCATGTACATGTTTCTTTCTACGTCTACAGTGAAATTACTTGCTGAAGTAATAGTAGCAGCCTGTACCGTCTATATATTCAGCTAAAGATGTTCTTCTACACAACTAATAATAGTCTAATGCAGGCTGCATGATATCTAGAGATAAGGATCGAACTACAACTGCATCTTGCATCCCTTCAGATTGGTACATGAGAATTTCCCTTCTCAGTTACCGTGTGCAGTGATTTCGGTTGGTGGCTGGGAAACTGCTACCGTCGTCCAAGCATTTGACAAACGCGGTAAACTGGTTGGTTCAATGCAGGAGAATATGCTTCGCGGATGCCTCAATTTTGTGGGCAACACTGGCTCTGGACTCGGCCGACCTGATTAAAAAAGAAATACTGACCCATGCATGGACCATGGTAGACATGCATAAAGGAAGTCTAATCTGACCTTCTGTTTAGGATAAGAATAACAACGCGGTCTCTTTCCAGCCACGCTCACACATGACAGCATTTCGCAAGGCGACACTCTTTTTGGGTGTTTGGTACCGGTTATGGATTATAGTTTTTTGGCTGCTGCTACATATGCGACTGATAGCTTTTAACTAAAAATAAATAGTAATGAGTGAAAGAAGTTATTTTTAAAGTAAAAGGTCAAGCGGTGGGAAAAATGAGAGAAAGATGCATACACGAGATATGAGTGGGGTGTGTGATGCTCCTATGATCCCCTGTCTTATCTTTAGAACGAGACAAGAACGAGAGAAATGGAGAAGCTGTTTTGAGAAGTCAGATGTTCAATTGGCTTCTGACTTCTTCAAACAGAAACCAATGCGAACACCCCATTTGTTTAGCAAGTACCCATGACATAAACTAGTAAAAACATAGTATTGCAATGGAATTGTTTGCTTCTTCTAGCGAGTTCTTCCCCATGATCACTATCGCATATATCCTGGGCTGCTCAGGTTAGGCTACTGTAGCAAAAACGACAACAAAGATAGTTGATATGATACTAGGCTTGGTTCTTTTTCAATTTATGGTTTTTATTGAATCAACAAATGGGACAACTTCTTCATCGTCTTTTCAAAACGGCTTATTAGGATAGCCTTTTTGAAACGGCTTATCGGCATTCAGTTCATTCGCACAAGTACCCGTGCTAAGGTTAAAAGCTATCAGTCGCAACAAAAAAGAACCTACCAAAACCGTCGACAGGAAAGTGTTTTCTAGCTACGCATAAATGGGAGCTACCCTAACTAATCGTTTCCTACGATCGGAATCGTGAATACTAAAGTGCATTATAGCAATATTTATGGCAGAGAAGCGCAACGGAAGAGGTCGTAAATAAACCAACAAGTTTGGCAAGTTGGCAGGCCACTTGCGTAGGGGCAGTGTAAAGCTGGTGGACACACGATTGCGGGCTGATGGCTTATGGATAAAAATACACTGTAGCTGATGACGTCTTATTTTGTTTCTTTGCTACCAGTTATCGATGTGCCAGGAAAAGAAACCTGATATCAGTACAGACAATGCAAAAGAATATGGGAAAAAGACGAAGCAAAAAAGCAAAAAAATTTAAAAAAAGGTCAAAAAAGCAATAAAAAAGCCTGTTGCTAAAGCTTTTAAGTAGGCCTTCTAATGGGTTTAAACCCAACCAAAACCAACCCAACCCATATGAGACAAAGCCAACTTCTCACCCCAACCCAGCCCACAAAAGATTTTTCACAACCTCACCCAACCCAACCACTTTCTACTTAAATCCAACCCAATCTACCTTCCCCTTAAACCTAACCCAACCCGAACCTATGGGTTCAACCCACTTCCCAACCCATTTACTAACCACTTATTCGTAAAACTTCGGTATTTGAAATTTTAACCACATGTTCATATTATAAAATTTTTACAAAATCAATTGAAATTTATTGCAAATGATTCCGTGTGTAGGAGATCTACTCTGTGTAAATTGGCAAGGCTAGCACACATAGCCCCACATGTTTTTATAGAAAGTTTTCATAAAACTTCAGTATTTGGAATTTCAACCTCACGTTCACACCATAAAAGTTTCTTGAAATCAATTAAAATTTATTGAAGATGATATTGCGTATATGAGAGCTACAAGATGGAATAAAAGGCAACCGATCAGATACAGATGAATTTGATAAATTGAACAACTGGAGATGAATTTGACTGGAGAGGAAATGGGTTTGCTAGCCCCCACAACCATGCGAAATGCTGTTCAGCCAAGCAAAACAACGTTTGGCTATACGAACGGCTATTCGGCCGAGCGAAACGCTGTTTGACTGAGCGAATAGCTGTTCGGCCGTGCGAAACCACATTTGGCCGCACGAACGGCTGTTCAACCGCGCCTTTGCCACCAGCCATCGGCTGCCGACGGCATAACCGACCACTGCTGCTCACCGGCCGCCGCAACCAAGCCGCTGCCGCCCGCGCCACGGTCGTGCACGCGCCGCCGCCACCACCGCGCCTCACTCCGTCGCTGCGCGCACCACCGCTACCAGATACATAGAGTGAGAGAGAGTATATGGGAAAACCTAGATCTGGAAAAGCTACATACGGAAAAGAATAGAGAGGTCCCCCCATTTAAAGCCATATCTAGATTAGGGTTATTAGTAGTAGTAGTATTTATCTATTTTTCTCTTTTTTTAGTGCTACATTAGGTCAAGGTGGAGCTGGGTTAATCAAGACGGATCAAGACTAAGAATTTAGCGGATATGGCTTATGTGCTTTGAAAAGTGTGCATAAGTAAACATGTGTGAGTAAACCTGTGTATGTGCGGTTAATGAGTTTTCTCTATTGTGATAGTGGATAGGATCCACTAAGGGCTACGTGTGGCTGGTTGCCCACCTATTTAAAAGATTGGGATGGAAACATGTGTTAATCCATCCAACCCATCTCTCTTGTGCCTTCATGTCTAGGATTAGGGTTTGAGAGTGGAGTGCCTTGTGTGCTCTTTGTCCTCCAGGATAGAGTGGCTATAAAACTTTCCTCCTCAAGCAGTAATAGAATCAATCCTTTGATCATCTCCATAGCTATTTCTTGTCTTAATTGATTTTCTCTTGATTTGGTTTGTTTGTTCCTCTCCTCTCATCCCTCTTCTTGGTTTTGATGTGCCAAGAACGTATAAGAGACGAAGATAATATCAGAAAATTTATCTCTATATATCTAGGCACTTTGGTAGCAAGAAACTCTGTTTTTGTTTTTGCACTTTTTGATCTTTCAGGTGATTTGTTGATCTGGGGGTTTTGACTTGATTTTTGTCGGTGTTCTAACTTGTTGTGATATGTCGTATTGGCCATCATTCACCCACGAATAAGTCGTATTCACTGATTTAGATTTTTGACCGACTTTAGTACGATCTATCTTAAAACCGAAAAAGGTCTCAACTTTGATGTGGGTTTTGCAATCTGTGGATGGAATAGGCTTCTGAGACCTTAAGCAATATGTGTACAAAGTTTCACAACTTTTGGATCATTCAATCAAAAGTTATGTGAATTTATGATCTCGTAGTGATGCTGAAAACCCTGTTCTTTTACTTGCTTCGATCACTTTGGTTTTTAACCATTCATTGGTCGTCGACCACACTGGTCGTATTTCGACTTGATTCGACCACTCACTGGTCGTCAACCACTCGAATCATGTTGCGACCACTCACTAGTCGTCAATCACACTGGTCGTATTTCTACTTGGTTCGACCACATTAGTTTTTGACCACTCACTAATCGTCGATCACTCTGATCTTATTTCGAATACATTGATTTTTCGACCACTCATAAGTCTTCGATCACATTAGTTTTTGACCATTCATTGATCGTTGATCACTCTAGTCTTATTTCACCATTGTTTTTTACCACTCATTGGTCTTCGAGCACATATAAGTCTTCGACTACTTTGGTCTTTTTGACCACGCTGGTTTTTCTCTGTCAAATGAGTATCTGTTGATTTATTTTTTACTCTTGATTTTTATAGTTTTTTATAGCTATTGGAGTAAAGATTAAGGAATATTTGGAAAAAAAAATTTGAGACACGTCCTCTGTTGCAATCTTACATCCTATGCCCAAATTATGAAGCTGTCTCCAGCTTTAAGATGTTCAGGCCTTGCGTAGTCACACCTCGTAAGGTTAGAAGGATATGCAAACAAGCTAGCTGAGGATACACGTGTCCTGGATTTCGTCCAAAGGAGTCGAAGCCCGCGCAAGTTGGAAGGCGAACAAGGTTGGGCTAGTTGGTAGAGCTAGAATTCGATTGGATCGGTTTGGGCATTACGTCGCATTGTTGGGTTGCATTGGGCCATGGTTGCAGGAGTTTCCGGCTTCGTACGCTCGGTGCGTAAAACTGTAGTAGCGAAAGGCGCGGGGCGTAAAATTAGGTAAAATTGCTCTCATATCACAAACTTAATATTATCCTCTTATTTGCTATATATTTAAGTGGTTTTATTATTATGCCACAAATTTGAGTGTTTTGTTCTTTCTTTTGCCATTTTCTCCCTTTAATGTCTATTTTAATTTCATTTTGCATTTTTAGGGACTTGAACTGACCCTTTTTTGTATCTTTGTTGCATCGGTCTCTTGCATCTTTTTTGTACCCATATTAGGATTGATCCTCAAAATACAAAAAAGATGCAAAAAAAGATACAAAAAAGGTCAATTTAAGTCCCTGGAAATACAAAATAAAATTAAAATATACATTAAAGGGAGAAAATGGCAAAACAAAGGACAAAACACTCAAGTTTGTGGCATAATAACAAAACCACTTAAGTATGTGGTAAATAAGAGGATGTCACTTAAGTTTGTGGCACGAGAGCAATTTTCCGTAAAATTACACAGCCCTTTTACTTGCCCGCCCTCCGCTTCCCTCCAAATAACACACCCAGATGCTTCCCCGTCGCCTCCTGCGCCGTCTCCTGCAAACCCTACCACCGGCGGCCGTCGCTGGTGAAATCCTCCACCGTAGGCTGTGCTCTACCGCGGGGGCGTCGAGCCCGAGCCTGTCGATATGGCGGCGGAAGAAGGAGATGGGGAAGGAGGGCCTCATGGCGGTGGCGCAGCTGAAGCGGCTCGCGGCGGTGCCCCCCGCCGGAGCCAACCCGCGGCTGGAGCAGTTCATGCGCTCGCACGTGTCGCGGCTCCTCCGCACCGACCTCCTCGCCGTCCTCGCCGAGCTGCTCCGCCAGGACCACGTCCTCCTCTCCATGAAGGTTCCGCTTCCACCCCCCCCCCCCCCCCCCCCCCCGGGGATAAAGCTGCTAGTTTTTATGTTTGGTTTGCGAGTACATCTGGATTACTTTTGCTTTTAATGCTGTATTTATGCAGAAATATGTCATGTATAGGTGCGTTGATCTAGAATTGCTGTGATGTTTGAATCGCTAAGTAGTGTTTTTTAACCGTAGAATTTGTTAGGAATTGGGTTGGGTAGTACTGGTATTCAAAAGCTGTGAGATTCTGTTATAGGCCTTTGTTACTCTTTCCTGTTGCCAGGTCCTATTTGTGGGGTATGCTATGCAATGTGATCACTTGGATTTATGATGCATTATCTTCACTAGAACTGTCTTATGCAGCACTGAAGTTGTTAAGGTTGTTTGTGCTTTTTTTTTCTTTCAAGCTTTTCTGAGGTGTATTTTAGTGTGTTGACAACTGTACTTACTAGCTGCCCTGTTATTCTTTTATATGGAGGTATTTTGGTTTATGTTTTATTTGGTTAGAAACCAAAATAAAGTTGTGTATTTAGCTTAAATCTCGAGCAGTATATTGTTCAGTAGCTTCTTACTGTCCAAAACTGGAACATTTTAGTATATCTTCATGTGGTGACCTCCCATGTCACTGCGTACAAAGTTTTCTTTAGCTTAGTTGCATCTTCTAATGGGCATTTGAAGTGATTTTGCCATGTTAAATAGCTTGCATAACATAACAGAAGTGTTTAAAGCATTCCTTCACCGTAAATAGTTCAATTTGATTATGTTGGCTTTTGTCATCTCAAACTTTGAATTTCTGGGGTTTTGACTTTGAAGCAAGGTACTAAATAGTGGATAGTGGACTAGTAGTGGATTGGCTCCAGTGTAACGGATAACGGATAATTGACGCTATATTCCCATAAGATATTCTAAATAGTAGTGATAATTTTCTGTTTTACATGTATATTAAAATTATATCTTGTATCAAACTAACATAGAATAGATACTATGTACCAAATTATGAACATAAAGAACATATATATTTCAGCAAATTTGCATATACAATTTAAAGCATTGCTAAAACCGTTATATCGGCCGCTACAACCGCTATAGCGTCCGCTACATTCCAACCCGCTATTTTGAACCACTACACCATCACAGTAATGCCTAGACCCTGCTACCACAATAGCGGCCGCTACATCCGCTATTTATTACAGTGCTTTAAAGTGATTGCATATTTGCATAGTCCCATCCTTCCTGGTGATTTATTCACATTCTTTGGTCAATCTAGTATGTAGCACTATCTTAGCAAACTGTTTTTTTTCTGGATTTTGTATCTCGGACTAGGAAGTTTGACATGATTTCACAACTTGAGTAAGTCTGCATGAGTTTTTTTTACTGAAACGCTATTGAACAATGGTGCTCAGCCTTGCTGATAGATGTTGCAAATGCACCTTTAATACCACCCTGTTGATATATTTGTTCTGTTATCATTCTTATTCTGATATTTGATTCCTTGAAGTTCCTTTTTTGCGATGTGGTAAGCTTTTAATTGTGCAGTGTGCCCTACTTTGACACACACGCTTATGTTGCTATTGCCTTGGATAGCTGGATCTTTCCAAAATTCCATATACATGACACCTAGCATTCAGTGGAATAGTGGATAAACAAACACTTATATTTGAAGTGTGATATTGTCTTCTGTATTTTCAAAAAGATATAGGGTTATGTAAGGTTAAGCATTTATGTGTTGTTACAGATATATGGCGTTGTGCGGAAAGAAATCTGGTATCGGCCCGATATGTACTTCTACCGAGACATGCTATATATGCTAGCTAGGAACAAGAAGATTGACGAGACAAAGCAGGTTTGGGCAGATCTGAAGTCTGAATATGTGCTGTTTGATCAGCACACTTACGGTGACATTGTGAGAGCCTTCTGCGATGCTGGCTTGATTGATCTGGCGATGGAGTTTTACGAAGACATGAGAAGTTCTCCAGATCCACCTCTCTCGTTGCCATTCCGGGTTATCTTGAAAGGCCTGATTCCATATCCTGAGCTGAGGGAGAAGATAAAACAGGATTTTGTGGAACTTTTCCCCGATATGATTGTATATGATCCGCCAGATAGCTTGTCAGATGTAGATGAGGAATTCAAATTTTGATCAAATATACATCCATACCTTCATGATTGATGTCTTCCTGAAGGCACAATCAAAGATCTATAATGCTCACTTGCTCAGCTTTTGGTTGCTCTCTGCATTGTAAGCAAACCTCCATTTCTCTTGGCTCTTTTGGCATATCAGATCATTTGTGAATGCAGTTCTTATTAGGACTGGGTGGATCTGTGATGATCCTAGATCATTACAGAGTAAACAACGCCGGGAGGAAGGCCGAGCGACGTCGGCTTGGTGTGATAAGAGTTTAGACTATAGATAAGGGAGAAGAACCTTGGGAGAAAGGCTAGATTAATTCTTTCTTCATTGCTTTATTTCTTAATAAAATGATATACACTCTCATTCTTACGTAGATTAGATGGTTGACCCCTAAATAACTCATCTCTAATATTATGTAAATAGATTATTCTAGCAAATCTAATCTTATCTGTAAGGAAACTAATCTAACCAAATTGGTGGCTGCTACATGAACAGTAATCGCATACTGTTTACGTGAACAGTTCTGAGATACATGACAATTTCTCCCTTCCTTCGCGACAGCTCGTCCTCGAGCTGTAGTGGTGGTCATGGCTGCAAGCCTTGGTAGCCCCACTTCGATGAACAACTGTAATGCCTTACATGGGAACTTGGGATAGTGTTGATGACGGTTGACGACAAAGGCGTGGGGGCTTTAATGCTGCCTGATGTCAGGGAAATTGCCGATGGCAAGGACCATCGGTGTGGGATAGCAGTGGCGTTTTCCACCACAAGAAGTGACGAAGATGGGAGAGACATGACACATGACACCCAACGTGCACCGCATCTCCAATCGCATGGCATTGGCCGATAACATAGAGCAAGTTGTTTGATCAATGAGAGCACAGGCACCGGAGGTAATGACAGCGGCGCGACCATTCCCGTGTTACAATTTGCCTCTTTCGCCTTCATCTTCTCTAAGATGGCCTTTATTTTCTTGACAGTGACCATCATCCTGTCAGTGGTGGTCACCATTTTCTTGGTGGTGACCATGATCTTGTCGGTGGTGACCATCATGTTCTCATTATCGGCAATAGAAGCCATAGTGAGTGGCCCTAATACCAAATGTGATGAACCTTGTTTATCGGGTTAAACACCGCCGGAAGGAAGGCCAAACAGTGTTGGCTTGATTGAGGAGAGACTTTAGAGGAGGAAGATAGATATAGACGGTGTCTTCTTGCTTGATTTAAAATGCTATCAATTGATCTCCTTACATAGAGGTGGCAGATCTTAAAGATAGAAATAAACCCAAAAGATAGTAACTAAACAAAAGGAAATAACAAGCATGGAAACTAATCATTCTAATCTCTATTTTAGTGGTGGTTGCCATACATGCTACAATACTTTACATGAACAGTACTCACGTCGTACTGTGAACAGTGCCGTGCCCATGACAACTTCTCCCCTTCTCGATGAGCAACTTGTCCTCGAGTTGTAGGGCGGCGGCGGCTACAGCCCTAGGAGACCCCATATCAACGAGAGGACATGATGTCGATACAGTGTCTCACGAGAGAACAATAGAACTTTGGCAATGATTGATGAGGACAATGGGCAACATGTGTGACTTGGAGCCCTTGTAACATGAAACCGACACGGGACAGCAAAGGATTGCTGTCCGTCGTGGCATGCCATACCATTGAAACGATCACAACGACATCACAACCCGCCCTGGGGCACCCTCTGTGATGCGCACCGCAAACGACATGGCCTCGGTGGGTGGCGTGGAGAAAATGGTCACGAGGCAGTGACCCTCTTTGTCTTTGATGACGGCAGTGGTGTTGGCACTAGGGACAACACTGATCTATCCATTGTTGCTGTCATTTTCTCTAAGATGGCATGTATGTTGAGGAAGATGGCCACCATCTTCTTGTCGATGTCGTTGGTACCAATGGTCATCTTGTTAGCGTTAGCTTTTATTATGGCCAACGATTCAACAATAGGAACCGTGGTAGAAGAAGTCGTGGGAAGGGATCGACTCTCTAATTCCAAACATAATGATCCTTAGATCATTACGGGGTAAACACTGCAGAGAGAAAGGCCAGGCGGTGTCAGCTTGGTGGGATGAGAGATTAGACTATAGATGAGGGAGAAGAATCTTGGGAGAAAGACTAGATTAATTCTTTCTTCACTGCTTCATTCTATAATAAAATGAGATACACTCACATCCTTATATAGATTGGATAGCTTAACCCCCTAAGAATCTTATCTTTAATATTATGGGTATAGATTATTCTAACCAATCTAATCTTATCTGTAAGAAAACTAATCCAACTAAATCGGTGGCTTCAACATAAACAATAACCATGCATTATTCACATGAACTATTCCGAGGGACATGACAGGATCACCAAATTTTCCCTGTTGGCGAATCATGTATGTCAAATCTATGCTTCGATCATTAGTGTTTGCCAAGCACCATTGACTTGACTGACAAAAATCGTCGTGATAACCATGAAGTTGTGACATTGGCTCACGGCCATAGCCATTTGGCCCATTTCAGAAGACAGATGGTGACTGACTGACATCCTAGAATCTCAACCAGTTCCGTCCTCCGGTGGTGTTTGCATTGGACGACGTAACTTGTCACGTCCTATCATTCCATCTCCTTTTCCGTTTCCCCCCATATCTTCAGGAACCAGAGGCCCAGAGGCCAGAGCCACACCGTCTGCACTGACCTGCCGCTTTCGATTACCCTTTTCCATCCTATCTTTTGAAATCCGTTCGCTGCATAGGTATCAGCGCCCTACTGGGGTACTGGCCGTTGCCAAAAGTACACAGTGGAATGGAAGGATGGGCATGAACACCGGCACACGAAGCCCACTGCGCCACCACCCCCAATCCCCCATGGCCTGCGCTGTGCTCATTCCTCCAGTACATGATGGTTCGTTCATCGAGGTGGTCGCTGCTCGCTCTACTCCCTAGTAGCACTTCAGTACCAGGGCAGGGCGATCCAGCAAAATCTCACAGCCTTTCCGGTACAAAATGATGCTCCTCCCCGCCGCTGACGCGCCGGGCCCCCGTCGGCCGTGGGGATCCACGTCCAGCGGCACGTCGGCCGACAGCTCGAGTGGCCCTGTTCCATGTGCTCCTTTGCTCCTTTGTTGTCTGCCCGTCCAAATCTCTCTCACCAACTTCTTTACTGCCATTAATTCACTCGCTGCTTTCAATGCTAGGATGGAAGTATTGAAAACTCCGGCGCACGTGCTCGGTGCCGAGCTCTGCCGCTGCCCGGCTGGATCCGCTGCCGGGGAGATAGCCGTTGGCGTTGACGGGGTGGGGCAGCGCGGGGCAGGACAGGGTACAGCCTGCAGCTAGCATCCGGTGGATTTTCTTAAATAAATATTAGATAATTTTTTATTATCTTTTCAAAACGATTTATCAAAATAATTTTTGAAAATGGTTCACACAAACATTTATGCTAAATCCAAAAGTTATCAACTGCTGCTATAAGTCATCGGCCGCAACCGAATAGAGCTCGTCCTTACTCTAGTGTCCTCGCACCGAATGAGATAAAGATTTGATTCTTTCCCGCCTGAGCCTGCCGCACCGGGCCCACACTGTCAGACTCACGCACCGTAGTGCTGGACTGAGCTACCTGTCTGTACGTGTAGTAGCAGCTTCAGTTTTAAAACTTTGTTTTCTGTTGCCGCAGAGGCGAGCTAGCCGTTAGTTAGCGCATCTGGATTGAATTCGTTAGCCTAGCCTAGCTTAGCTTAGTTATTCCCTTCTTTCCTCTCTTCTGACCAGTACCCGCGTTGCTTATATATAGCGTGAAGTACTATTGCTTTCCCCCCTTGCGGAAACCAAGAACTCGATCGAGAAAAGCGCCTAGCTAGTGGTAGCTTAGTAGCCATGGATGTACGCAATAGCAGCAACAGATGCAATGTTCGATCGAGAGGTTTCCTTCTGCTGTCGCTGCTGCTGTTGCTGCAGGAGGCGGCGGTGCCGGCGCGCGGGCAGGCTCCGGACGGCGTGGTGATCGCGCAGGCGGACCTGCAGGGGCTGCAGGCGATCCGGCAGGCGCTGGTGGACCCGCGCGGCTTCCTGCGCGGGTGGAACGGCACGGGGCTGGGCGCGTGCTCGGGCGCCTGGGCGGGCGTCAAGTGCGTGCGCGGCAGGGTCGTCGCCATCCAGCTCCCCTTCAAGAGCCTCGCCGGCGCGCTCTCCGACAAGGTCGGCCAGCTCACGTCGCTGCGCAAGCTCAGCCTCCACGACAACGCGCTCGGAGGGCAGGTGCCGGCCTCCCTCGGATTCCTCCGCGACCTCCGCGGCGTCTACCTCTTCAACAACCGCTTCGCCGGCGCCGTGCCGCCGGGGCTCAGCGGCTGCGCGCTCCTGCAGACGCTCGACCTCAGCGGCAACTTCCTCTCGGGAGGTATCCCTTCCTCTCTAGCCAACGCCACTAGGCTCTACAGGCTCAGCCTCGCGTACAACAACCTTTCTGGTGCTGTGCCGAGTGGCCTCACCTCTCTCCCTTTCCTCGAATCCCTTCGCCTCGACAATAACAATCTCAGCGGCGAGGTGCCGTCCACCATTGGCAATCTTAGGATGCTCCATGATCTTTCGCTGAGCAACAATTTGATCAGTGGAAGCATCCCTGATGGAATTGGGAACCTCTCAAGGCTCCGAAGATTGGACCTTTCTGACAATCTGTTAGGGGGTAGCCTCCCTGTCTCACTCTGCAACCTCACCTCGTTAGTAGAGCTCAAGCTCGACGGCAATGACATTGGAGCGCACATACCCGAAGCCATCGACGGGCTCAAGAACCTGACCAAGCTGTCCTTGGGGAATAATGTCCTCGACGGGGAGATTCCGACGACGGTCGGAAACCTCTCGGCGCTCTCGTTGCTCGACGTGTCGGAGAACCACCTCACCGGAGGGATTCCAGAGTCCTTGAGCAGCCTTGCCAATCTGAGCTCTTTCAATGTGTCCTACAACAATCTCTCCGGGCCCGTGCCTGTGGCTCTTTCCAACAAGTTCAATTCCAGCTCGTTCGTAGGGAACATTCAGCTCTGTGGGTTCAATGGCTCCGCCATTTGCACTTCCGCTTCCTCTCCGGCGACCTTGCCGTCTCCTCCGCCGCCTTATTCGGAGCGGCAGACCCGGAAGCTTAACAAAAGGGAGCTCATCTTTGCAGTCGGAGGCATCTGCTTGCTCTTCTTGCTCCTCTTCTGCTGCGTCGTCCTCTTCTGGAGGAAAGACAAGAAGGACAGCGCGTCTCCCAAGAAGGGCGCCAAGGACGCAACCACCAAGGAGACCGGGAAGCCTGGCGCCGGCGCCGGCTCGGGCAAAGACGCTGGCGGGGACGGCGGCGGCAAGCTGGTCCACTTCGACGGGCCGCTCTCGTTCACGGCTGACGACCTGCTGTGCGCGACCGCGGAGATCCTGGGAAAGAGCACGTACGGGACGGTGTACAAGGCGACCATGGAGGACGGCAGTTACGTCGCGGTGAAGCGGCTCCGGGAGAAGATCGCCAAGAACCAGAAGGAGTTCGAGGCGGAGGTGAACGCGCTAGGCAAGCTCCGGCACCCCAACCTCCTCGCCCTCAGGGCCTACTACCTGGGGCCGAAGGGCGAGAAGCTCGTCGTGTTCGACTTCATGCCCAAAGGCAGCCTCGCCTCTTTCCTTCATGGTAAGCTCACTTGCCCAATACTGCAATGCTCACTGTTTCTTCAGCTTTGGCTTTGGTTCTTCGATTCCTCTTACCAACTCTGCAATGGATGTTGCTCTTGTACTACTGCAGCTCGCGCGCCGGACAGCCCGGTGAGCTGGCCGACAAGGATGAACATCGCAATGGGCGTGGCGCGGGGGCTGCACCACATGCACGCCGACGCGAACATGGTGCACGGCAACCTCACCAGCAACAACATCCTCCTGGACGAGGGCAACAACGCCAAGATCGCCGACTGTGGCCTGTCGCGCCTCATGAGCGCGGCGGCCAACTCCAACGTGATCGCCGCGGCGGGCGTGCTCGGCTACCGCGCGCCCGAGCTCTCCAAGCTGAAGAAGGCTAACACCAAGACCGATATCTACAGCCTCGGCATGGTCATGCTCGAGCTCCTCACCGGCAAGTCGCCGGGGGACACCACCAACGGGCTCGACCTGCCGCAGTGGGTTGCCTCGGTCGTCGAGGAGGAGTGGACCAACGAGGTGTTCGACCTTGAGCTCATGAAGGACGCGGCCGCGAGCTCGGAGACCGGCGAGGAGCTGGTGAAGACGCTGAAACTGGCATTGCATTGCGTCGATCCTTCGCCGTCGGCGCGGCCTGAGGCGCAGCAGGTCCTGCAGCAGCTCGAGCAGATCAAGCCCTCCGTCGCAGTCTCCGCCGCCTCGTCCTTCACAGGCGAGCCGAGCCACACTACTGCGACTGCCACTACTGTCACTGACGAGACGAAATCTACTACTACAGAGTAGTCAGCCTCTTGCAGACTGAAAGTTCCAGCTCTAAGTTACTTCAGCTTCTTAATTAAGTAGACTTCAGAGTCTATTTTTTGGCATGTACATACAGTTTTTAGGGGTTAGGAGAATTTTGATACTCATGCATTCTTTGATTCCTGAATTATTTTGGATCTGCCAGAAGCACTCCTTGTTATCAGAAGATGATTTGGGAGTGCTCGCTTCTAATTAAGTTCCAAATGAACCTTTAGTACTTCAGTACTCTATCTGAAATGCATTGCAAAAATTTCTCATTCCAAACCAATGGTTTTGTTTCTTTTTCTTTTCGAAGGATAAACTTTTTTCTAATCAATTATTCTCTCATCACGCAATGATGCAAGAAGAACCAATGTGTGAAATGGTGTAGTTTCCATTGTAGGATCAGAAATGGAAGTCTGATGCAACAAATTTTGTTGTTATTTGTGCAAAGGATTAGCTGACATATGACAATCTAACCGAACAGCTCAAATCACTTGCTAGTTTCCACCCAAGTTGCTGATCATGTGGCCGATTCCAGACGCAAATTTTATAGTGCCTTTTGTTGCATTGTTTTTCTTACATAATATACTACTACTCATCAACCACTATTATTTATCAGTCGCTTCTATTAGTCACTACCAGGGTTCAAAATCTCGGCGGTTACCGGCCAGTAACTGCCGATTACCATTTTTACCGATGGAGATCGGTAACCGAAAAAACCGGCCAGTATCAATTTTTGATTTTTGAATTTTGGCTGGTTTTTCCGGTTACCGGTTTCAAAACATCTCAAAATTCAAAGTTTGATTTTCAAATTGTGACCGGTTTTTCCGGTAACCGTTACCGGTCGCCGACCGGGATTTCTTCCGGTTCCGGTTTTTGGAATCACACTACTATTCATCAACCACAGCCAAAAGCTATCATCAAAAGACAATATAAATAGACCTTTTGATTATAGCCAGCACACACTTTCTTTTCTTTTTCTCTTGTTTCTCTTTTTTCTACCGCAACAATTCTTTCGTGCCGCCCATTCTTTTCAAAATATACGGCCGAATGAAACCCACTTTCTCCCTTACAACACCCGAAGCAAGAACTCTCAATTGTGCAAAAATACTCAATGGAGCAGCCCAAATAAGCAATATCAAAAGCTAGTCTGAATAGATATAAGTGAAGATCAGCTACAGAATGCTTAAAGGAAATTGTGCACTAACTAGTACATTTCTCGATGAAAGTTGAGCCAAAATACTAGCATCCTGACAGAGGTAAACTCTTTTAACTTTTCACTGCAGAAAAGAATCACTTTTCAGTGTTCATGATCACTACTGGATTGACCGTGTTAATGCGGTCACTGTACCACCAGCCAAGCTACTATCTGTATAAACCTACAAATTACAATGAGTAGGAAAAATATTTTAGAACAAGGATTGGGCGGTGAAATGAACCCAATAACACCTTGCTTTGCGATACATAGGCCAGTCGGTGTAACAACTCCCCCTCAGCATTACGAACCAAAACTAGAGCTAGCGTGCTTGACCGCCACCTTAAAGGAAAGGATATGAAACTTTACAGAAATATACTTTAGGATGTCAATAACCTATTCCAATAAATAATTATAAAAATTATGATCAAAGTTGTGACCTTTTTCAGTTTATTGGAAGGTTACACCAAAACCGAGCCAAAACCGAAATCGTTGAATACAACTTGCTCGTGGATAGATGATGGCCAAAATAGGTCTAGATGTATTTCCATATGTCACAACAAGCTAGAACACCGAAAAACAAGACCCAAAAACCCTTGAAATAAGAAATCACTTGGTGAAGCCAAGATTAATTAAAATCGAGTTTTCTTAGAAATCTTGATATCAAAGTGTCTACATGGATGGAGATAAATTTTCAAGGATTATCTCCATCTCTTACACGTCCTTGGCACAGCAAAATCACAAGAAGATCAAAACCAACCAAAATCACAAGCACATCAAACAAAACAAGAGAAACTCAAGAGTTACACAACGTTTGATGTATTACTTACTTGAGAATGTAGGTTTTACAACCACTCCACATTGGAGGACAAAGAGCGTCTAAGGTATTCGCTCTCTAACCCTAACCCTAAACCTAGAGAAGAGAGCACAAGAGATGGGTTGGATGGTTAACCACACATGTCTCCATCCTAACCCCTTTGTATATGTAGGCAACCAGTCACCTACACCCCTTAATTGACCACATCCATTATTACAATAGGGGAACCCGTTAACCCTACACACACGGGTTTTACTCTCACAAGTTCACTTATGCACGTTTTTCAAAGCGCAAAGTGGGCATCCGTTAAATCCTTAGCCTTCATCCAATCAGCTTCACCTTGGCCTAAACCTCTCTCCAACACATCGCCCATGCTATGCGGTTTTGATCCAAAATGGTTTTCGGTATTTTAGTCAAATTATCAAAACTACCTTTCCTTGACCCGGTCACCACCAACCACTGCAAGCAATCGTCATGTTTGTTACGTGTAAGTGCACCACTAGCCTGCCACGTGTCGCCAAATCTCTCCCGTCCCATTTCTACTGAACCACGGCTCACTTGGCCCGTGCAAGCTACATGACGTCATCCCGTCGTTCGAACTCGCCTTCAACATTCCCGCTATTCTCATGTCATGCTTGAGCTTACCGTCTCACCTGGCATCCTTGATCATTCTGAGTCTCAACTCCTCCATGAGCCTAGTCCTGATCCTCACCGTTGACCACAATTGACTCCAAGCGACCCTGTACATCCAAAAACAAATAAATCGATTTCAGGCATAAGTTCTTCATAACTTGACCTACATTAATCAAGACATGCATTATGCAACCTTAATCCATTGACCTAGGTCATCCCAACTCGATCCATGACTCAATTCTCTAAACCCCTATTTTTCTGGGAAGATCAGAAGTACCACGCCTAACATGCCGGTACTTCCGCACTGCAGTATTACTGCCTCCTAAAATGGTACTTCCGCACGCTGACAACCTCACCTGGAGTTGTTTGGTAAAAATATACCGCAACTCAACCCGGTACTTCCGCCAAGCGGTACTTCCACACTTATACCTACGATACTTCCGCCAAACGGAACTACCACGCTTATACCTGCAGTACTACCGATTTTCCTGACACTTCCAGAAAAATAGCTCAAATCAAATACAATTTTTGCAAAACCATTTCACAACTCTATAAAACTTGCAATGATTTATCACAACAGTATTCTAGACCTTCTGACATGATCCTTCACTTGCGTTAATCCTACCATGCATTTTGACAAAGCAGCATATCGTGCAAACTAACACAAAAGAAAATACCCAGTCAATTTACAGTTCGTTTATTGTAGCCAGTGAGAATTAACATTTGAATCCTTAAGAATAAAGACATCATTGATACGATTACCTAAAAGATTCGAAGACTTTTAGATGGACTTCCTCTGCTGAATGCTGAATCGCCGATGCGTGTTCCTTTCTCCTTTACGGCGATGAAACTGGCAATAGATTAGTTAATTGTTATCAGCGAGAAAGTGGTACGTAAGCCGTTCAATGACCCTAACTAATCATACCGCACCTACGTCGCCTCCTGGCCACCGAATCACTGAAAGTGGAGGAATTGTTCGGTTGGAGTGGAATGAAGGGGCCCGATTGACCTCTCTTTGTCAAACAACCTACCAACTCCTGCACTGTGGTTTAAGCTCTAGATAGATTCTGTACTTCAATGTCGTGCGCTTTGCAAATTTGTATAGTCCAAGGCATTGGATTTTCCAACAGAACTGGTGTCGGAAGCACAAACTTTCTTGGCTTCTGTTTTTCAGTCTCTTTCAGAGTTCAAATGCCAATCTTCTTTTTCAGTCGCCAGCACACACTTTCTTTTCTTTTTCGCTTGATTATCTTATTTTCTACTGCAACAATTCTTACGTGCCGTCCATTCTTTTCAAAATATACGGCCGAATGAAACCCACTTTCTCCCTTACAACACCCGAAGCAAGAACTCTCAATTGTGCAAAAAAATACTCAATGGAGCAGCCCAAATGACCACTATCAAAAGCTAGTCTGAATAGATATAAGTGAAGATCAACAGCTACATAATAGCTCAAAGGAAATTGTGCACTAACTAGTACATTTCTCGATGAAAGTTGAGCCAAAATACTAGCATCCCGACAGAGGTAAACTCTTTTAACTTTTCAATGCAGAAAAGAATCACTTTTCAGTGTTCATGATCACCTACTCGATTGACCGTGTTAATGCGGTCACTGTACCACCAGCCAAGCTACTATCTGTATAAACCTACAGATTACAATGAGTAGGAAAAATATTTCAGAACAAGTAAAAGAGATTGGGCGGTGAAATGAACCCAAGAACACCCTGCTTTGCGATACATAGGCCAGTCGGTGTAACAACTCCCCCTCAGCATTACGAACCAAAACTAGAGCTCGCGTGCTTGACCGCCACCTTAAAGGAAAGGAAAGCAGCAGAACGGAGCCGCAACAAATCGAAAAGCAGCAGAACGGAGCCGCAACAAATCGAAACCTAATCTTCCAAACCTCAAACAACCGCACTACCTCGTCGGCTCCTCCCGGGGCTCCCTCCCGCCTCTATATATACGCTCACCGGCCTCGCTCTTTGTCATCAAGGCAAGAACACCAGCATTCGAGGAGCAATGGCGACGAGAGATCTCACGAGGCTCTGCTGCTTCTCTGCTCTCCTTCTGCTCTCCTTCCTGCTCCCCAGCGCCCTCGCGGAAGAGCGCTTCTACGAGTTTGTGGTACGCGTCGCTCTTCGATGTGTTTTCTCCTACCCTCTTGTTGGTGTCGTGGTTTCTGTGGTTGGATTGTGCATCGCTAGCGTTGCGTTGTGTATGGTCCATTGATTGATTCGGGAGAAATGTTCGGTGGTGGCGGTGCAGGTCCAGGAGACGCTAGTGAAGAGGCTGTGCAAGACGCAGAAGATCATCACGGTGAACGGGCAGTTCCCGGGGCCGACGATCGAGGTGTACGACGGCGACACGCTGGCGATCAAGGCCGTCAACATGGCCAGATACAACGTCACCCTCCACTGGTGCGTATATACACTCTCCTACTCGTACTCTTGGATGGACAAAACTTCAAGCGCATGGCGCATGAGCACCCGTGCGCGCGTACTGAATTGCTGCGTGCCAGGCACGGTGTCCGGCAGCTGCGGAACGGGTGGGCGGACGGGCCGGAGTTCGTGACGCAGTGCCCGATCCGGCCCGGCGGCAGCTACACGTACCGGTTCACCATCCAGGGCCAGGAGGGCACGCTGTGGTGGCACGCGCACAGCTCCTGGCTCCGCGCCACCGTGCACGGCGCCCTCATCATCCACCCCAAGAGGGGCGTCCCCTACCCGTTCCCCAAGCCCAACAAGGAGTTCCCCGTCATCCTAGGTACACACAATTACATACTCAACTCGTCTTCTTTCGGTTGAGATCGATCGATCATGCATGTGTGTCTTGTTTGTGATGTTGGAATGCGCAGCGGAGTGGTGGAGGAGGGACCCGATCGCCGTGCTCAGGCAGTCCATGATCACCGGCGCGCCGCCCAACGTCTCCGACGCGTTCCTCATCAACGGCCAGCCCGGAGATTTCCTTGAGTGCTCCAGCCAAGGTGAGCGTGCGTGCGTGCGTCTTTCTCTGTGTGCGCGTCGCGCAGGAGATTACAGCGGTTGTTGAGAGACGGAGACGGCTGCCTTCTGGTAAACAAAAGGCCTGGTACAAGAGCATGTCCAATGCAGGCGTTTAGAGAGATGCTTAGTAATAAAAAACTGATTTTTCTTGCTACAAAGGATAGATAAAGTGCTTATTTTGAAGCATCGATGCTTAAATAAACACCGGTGCTTAGTAGGTGTTATGTGTATAACTATATCTATTAATAGATAATATAGCACATATGGAAGAGACGCTTGCATTGGAGGAAATAACTTTTGCATAGATGCTTGATGATGTGGCTATATTCTCTCTCTTTAAGCACTCATATATAAGCATCTTGCATTGTACATGCTCTAACGAAGTGATCACATTCCCTTTGCATGCATAGATTTTTGTTTCTTTATTTTTCTTGCCTTCTTGACCTACTGACTGAGAAGGAGGAAAGAAGAAATAGAACATATTGAGAGAGTGTTTTTTGAGAAGAGAAACGCTAAGTAGTATTTGAGTGTTTTTTTTGTTAAGAGTACTTTGATTTTTAGGATGTTGGATGGATCTCCTATATTCTTTGATTTTTAGGATGTTGGATGGATCTCCAATATTCTCAACTCCAAAAAAACGAATCTGGGCGTTGGATGCACCGTCACTCTCCTTGGCTTGCAAATTAGTGATGCATGATTTCTTCAGTAACCTCACCAACTAACTATTTGCGTACCATGCATGCACCGTCACCACAGAGACGAGCATCATCCCGGTGGTCGCCGGCGAGACCAACCTGCTGCGCATCATCAACGCGGCCATGAATGCCGAGCTCTTCGTCTCCCTCGCCGGCCACAAGATGACCGTGGTCGCCGCCGACGCCATGTACACCAAGCCCTTCGAGACCACCGTCTTGCTCCTCGGCCCCGGCCAGACCACCGACGTCCTCGTCACCGCCCACGCCGCCCCTGGCCGCTACTACCTTGCCGCCCGCGCCTACGCCTCCGCCCGGGGCGTCGCCTTCGATAACGCCACCGCCACCGCCATCTTCCAGTACAAGAACGCCCCAGGCTACCCCACCACCGCCTCCACCGGGGCAGGGGTCGGCCCCGGGGCCGGCGCCGGCGCAGGAGCCAACACCTTCAACGGCCCACTAGGCCGTTCCCAGTCCTCCGGCCACCCCGGCCGCGCCGGGCTGTCGCCAATGCTCCCGTTCCTGCCGGCGTACAACGACACGAACACGGCGACCGCGTTCTCGAACAGCCTTCGGAGCCCGGGGCCGGTGAAGGTGCCCGGTCCGGTGACCCAGGAGTTGTTCACCACAGTGGGGTTCGGGCTGTTCAACTGCCGGCCGAGCCCGTTCTGCCAGGGGCCGAACAACACCCGGTTCGGCGCGAGCATGAACAACGTGTCGTTCCAGCTACCGAACACCGTCTCGCTGCTGCAGGCGCACTACCACCACGTCCCCGGCGTGTTCACCGATGACTTCCCGCCGCTCCCGCCGGTGTTCTTCGACTTCACCTCGCAGAACATCCCGCGCGCACTGTGGCAGCCGGTGAAGGGCACGCGGCTGTACCGCGTCAAGTACGGCGCGGTGGTGCAGATCGTGTTCCAGGACACGGGCATCTTCGCCGTCGAGGAGCACCCCATGCACATCCACGGGTACCGCTTCTACGTGCTCGCCACGGGGTTCGGCAACTATGACCCGAGGCGGGACGCGACCAAGTTCAACCTGGTCGACCCGCCCAGCCGGAACACCATCGGCGTGCCGGTCGGCGGGTGGGCCGTGGTGCGGTTCGTGGCGGACAACCCGGGGGTGTGGCTGGTGCACTGCCACTTCGACGCGCATCTCAGCGGCGGGCTGGCCATGGCACTGCTGGTGGAGGACGGCGAGGCCGAGCTCGAGGCCACCATGGCACCGCCACTCGACCTGCCTGCCTGTGTCCTGTAGAGGGTTTCTTGATTTCTGTGCGTACGTGGTAGGGAAGTTGGAGGTTGTGTGGATTGATGCTACGTGTTGCGTTTGGAATTGCGCGTTGTGATTTGGATTTCGATTTGTGGTGCGCTTATTTGCACGACTAATTTGTTTTAAAATTTTTATTATTGAATGATATAATTTAAATGTTTGAAAATATACTTATGTATCTTGTAAGCTTTTTAGAATTTTAAGATATCACAAATATTGAAATGACAATAGAACCTTGTAAGAAAATATAACTTGAGAAATGTAATTAATGAATGAGCTTCATGTAAGAAAATCAGCGAGCATACTAAGTTGTTTGAGGTTCTTAAAAACGTAAACACTCTTTATTATGAATGAATCATGTAGCTACATACCTCTATTCTTCCTCCATTAGTTACTCCTTTCCAAAAAAATGTATGCATGCACATGTACCTTTAGTTAATCTCAAAACAATACGTTGATTATATGCGATGCAAATTATCTTATTAGCTTACATGACATTAGAGTATATGGCTCACACATACACTGATGCACTATACACGACCTACCTTGAACTTATAATTCCTCATATACTAGCTATCATACCAAACCGTGTGTCTTTCATTATTTCTCACCGCTACACACTACTACAAAAAGGGCTATACTAGACGTATCATCATAGACGGTTCTAAGGAATCGTTGGTATTGTAATTATCACAGACAGTTTTACAAACGTAACTGTTTATGTTACTAATGATGGCTAGAACCGTTTGTGATGCATAACTATCATAGACGGTTCTTGGTAAGAACCGTCTGTGAACTATCACAGATGGTTCGGATTGCAAACTATCTGTGGTGTCTTCTGGTATCATAGACGGTTCTTAATCTGAACTGTCTATGATAATTTCATACATCATAGATGATTTTTACTCCGAACCGTCTGTACTAATTTCAGACAATACGGACAGTTCTTAATGAGAACCGACTGTGATAATTGTATTATAGATGGTTATTAACAAGAACCGTCTGTAATATATTTTCCGCATAGCAATCCCCTAAAATTTCATAATCTCTCGCCCACTTCTTCCCGAGAAGAATTCGAGTCCGAATAGGATTCGTTCAGAGACACTTTTAGTAAAACGAGCAAACTTTTGCATACGGTGTCCATTTTCAACGCTGTTGTACTCGTCAGAAAGCTAACGATGAGCCCGATCCAAAACAAATGATCTACTTGTGCCAGTTGCCCTCTAATACCCCCAAAATCGGCCATCTTTAGCCCCTAAATTTGCATTACAAGTTTTTTGTTTTTGTTTTTGCCAAAATTTTCGATCTTCTTCCCTTTGGAATTTGGGGTTCACATCAACTGCAGTTGTAGATCTCATCGAAATCTTTCAAACGAGCATATATAAGCCATATAAACCTTTGCTATTTTATCTTTTGAGACTAGTTATTTACATTGCACCGATATATACATATATTGTTTTCGATAATGATGTATCACAGACAGTTTGTGGTTTCAAACTATCTGTGATAATTATGTCCCTGATCGCTGGGTCTGTCGATCCTCTCCAACCCAATCCTAGCCAATAGAAACCCACCAACCCTCACCCCACAGATTGTAGCTCCACATCTTTGTCCCCACGCCCATTCCACCAAAAAAAATTCCACACCCGCCTCTCCCTCTCCAATATATACTCACCCAAACTCATCCCCTACCATGCTCAAAATCTCTCCAGCCTCCTCACCGTCCTCCTCCTCGACCCTGACCCTGATGGCCCTTACGAAGTAGACGACACGCAACTCTACGGGCAGCAAGGTGCCGCGGAAGCAGCTGGCTCAAGACACGCGCTGCATCGGGGGAGAGGGCCTAGGCATAGAGGCCTCGTTGGCACGGTTGAGCTTCTACTATTTGCTAGGATCTCTGTTTCTTTTATATTCTTGCCATGTTTAAGAGTTGTGTTCGTGGGATTAGAAGATGTGTTTTTATCATGTTCTTGCTGCATTAGATGGATAACCTGCTCATTATCTTATGATGCTATAATGGTGAATTCTAATCTTAATGGAAATAAAATGTGTTGCTATATTTGCCTGTTTTTAAAGGACATAGCTAATATTTCCTGAGACTAGCCAAAAAACAGAAAAAATAGGTATAGAATGAACTATCACATTCAGTTTTGTGGTATAAACTATCTGTGAAAGATTATCATAGATAGCTCGAACCAAAAACCGTTTGTGATACTCATGCCATCACAGATAGTTCTATCTATGAATCATCTATGATGGGAAAGTATCACATACGGTTTTATATACCAACTGTCTATGATACTCACCCATCATAAACGGTTGATAGCTAGAACCGTCTGAGATATGTGAGTATCACAGATGGTTTTTGGTTCAAACCATCTGTGATAGTGTTCTTCACAGACAGTTCTAGTTACAAACTATCTGTGTTGTAATTATCACAGACGACTCAGAAACCATCTATGATAACCTCCAATTATCACCGACACATAAATTCAGATAGTTCAGAAAATTGTCTATGATGACAGTTTCGAACCATCTATGATGACCCTTTTTGTAGTAGTGACAATTTTTTTACTTCAACCTCCAACAGCATGCCCAATTCTTAATTAATCCCGCTTAGCTGCTACCCATTCCAATACAATCTCTTCGAAGCTACTCATTCCAACACAATACTCTACTATATAGTTATATTTTATTTTTCACCAATTGTTGCTTAATGCTTATCGTTGTAACATCAAACATATATAAACGTGCAACTGTCGTTAATCTCTGCCAAGGACACTTGTCACGCTCTCTTGGGAGGCCCTAAACCTATTCTCTATGGCTGCGCAATCTCTGCTTTTATACATCTGTGCTTATATTTGTACATGTGTATACACGTATATACACGTGCATAATGTTATACATGTTCAATGCCCCTCTTCTCTTGTGTCAATCGCTCTTATTCTTTGACATTGGCCACCTCAACGTTATTGTTTCCTCACTAACCACGGTGACTTCACACCTTTTCTAATACTAGCATGTCTGCTTTAGTCGCTGTCTAATGATATGGAGTATCTTCTCGTCATCATCAGTGATGCCATCCCTCTCACCAATGATGGCAGGCTTCTAGCTAACCTGATGGCCTCATATCGTCATAGCTTATATTTAATGCAAAGTTTCATCTCGTCTCTACCAAAGCTTTCCCATTATCAAACTTATTTGGATACTAACTTTTTCTTCAGCAATGCTAACGTTGACCACTCGTCATCGTGACCATTGGCTCCTTTGACTCTAGCATTTTACTTCAACAATTTCGGTGCGTAGCACGGCGTTGTCCTTATTGAATGGCTCGGGTGGACAGCACGACATTGTCCTCATGTCCCTCCGTCATTGCCTCGGCTCTTCACTTCTTGGTGGGTCAACATCTTCTTGTTGGACAAATCAGCACCATTGCACACTTTTATGCTCTCCTCCGATACTTGTTCAACTCTAGCATTTTACTTCAACAATTTTGGTGCATAGCACGGCGTTGTCCTTATTGAATGGCTCGGGTGGACAGCACGACATTGTCCTCATGTCCCTCCGTCATTGCCTCGGCTCTTCACTTCTTGGTGGGTCAACATCTTCTTGTTGGACAAATCAGCACCATTGCACACTTTTATGCTCTCCTCCGATACTATTCAGGGTATACTTGTTATAACTTTTATTTTTATTAAAATTTCATTTGTTTTTATTGGAGGTCATATATAAATCAAATTGAAAATTTTATTTTAAATTTTAGATATTTAGGGATTTTACTTTGCAATTGCATGAAAATAAAATTGAGGCTTTCTTTTGTTTTTACTCTGAATTTCCCTAATTTTAATTTTAAATTTATACACAAATTCAATCCCTAATTTTTATTTTTATTCAAATTATATTTATTTAGGGATTTTACTTTGGATGTTGCATCGGAATAAAATTGCTCATTTTATTATATTTTCTCCCAAATTTCAATTATATTTTGAATATTTGTTTAATTTTTATTTTGAATTATATTTATTTAGTGATTTTACTTAGCTATTCATATGGAAGCCAAATTGCTAATGTTATTTAATTTATTCTAAATTTTAGTAATTTAAGTATTTTACTTCAAAATATGTATGGAAATTAAATTACAAATTTTCTTTTTTGATCTATTTCAAATTTCATTTTTTGGTTGGAATTTATATGCAAATATAATTACTATTTTTTATTTTTATTCTAATATACAATTATTTATAAAGTTTGCTTTGGAATTCATATTGAATCAAATTACTAATTTTATTTTATTTTTTATTCTAAATTTCAATTAGTTTTTTTGAATTAGTATACTATTCTAATTGCTAATTTTTATTATAACTTATTTTATTTAGGGATTTTACTTAGGAATTCATATGAGAATCAAATTGGTAATTTTATTTATTTATTATTCTAAATTTCAATTATTGTTTGGATTGTATTTGAGATGAATTCTTTCTTTTAATCTATACCAACCATGATTAACGGTGTGGATCTTTCTCTTTTTTTCTTCGATTAGCGTGGGAATTTCTACCCTGTGAGAGCGAACGTGGTGGGTCATTTTGCTTTTATTTTAATAATATAATATAGTTGCAAAGAAAACAGAATGAGTATACCTGTTCAAATGGGCGGCACAGCCCAGTACGAGCCCGATTCGATACGGGCCATTTAGCCCGTTAACCTGAACTGACCGTGCCATGCCGGCCTGTGAGCCAAGGCAGCAGCCTAGGCATGGCCTAGTGGGGGTTTGTGTTGTGCAGGGCCAGCAGGGGCACATTTAGCCCACGAGCCACTAGGCACGGCAAACTCGTTCGGCTTGGCTAGGCCGTTTCGGCCCAAAAAATTTTAAAAATGTAATGATTCAGAAAATGTGTAAATTTCAAAAAAGACACAATAAATTATAGAAATATAATAACAAGCTTTATTAATGTTTAAATGTCTGCCTTGTTAAAAACTTTGCAACGTAAAAACTCAACTTCAGAAAAACCTTGGCAAAGAAAAAAGGATACAACTTGCAGCTTAGCATTACTGTTAAAAAATAGAAAAAGTACAATATATACATAGATACCCTAAGAAGCATCGGTGTCTTGACTGCCTTCGCCATCATCTTGATAGAGATTGTTCAACACGTGTTCCAACTCCGTATTCACCACGCAGTGTTAAGCTCGTGTATCAGCTTGTTCCCAGTTTTTCACTGTAAGAAGTACTTCCACCATCTCACTCATGAGACGTGTTCTTCTCTCCTCTAATATTCTTTCAGAAAGACTGAAAGTAGACTCAGAATAAAGTGTCGAGACAGGACGATTAACACACCCCATGCTAATATGGATAGCATCGGATATGTTAGTGTAACATCCTGGAAAATATAAATATTAAATTATAAAGGTTTTTGTGGATTATTTTATTTGCTTTACATTTGAATTTGGAGTTTGTTGACTTTTTGTAAATATAAAGGAATTTCAAAAAGTAAAAAGAGGGAAGAAATCAACACGTAAAATAATAAAACATGAGTATCAAATAAAGAAATTGAAAAGATGGTCCATAAAATAGGAGAAGTGTAAATAAGCATGGAATGTTATCCCTAGAAATTTTGGTAAGCAAAATAAAAATGTTAATAAATATAAGTTCAAGTGTATGTATATGTATATATACATACAACTAGGCATAGTAAGGAAATAACCTTTATGTAATAAATATCCACAAAATGGTAAATATAGAATTATAAGGAGCAAGAAAGAGAGTAAATATAATTGAAATTATATGAAGATATACATAATTGTTACACACAAATGTCTAAACTAAAAAGAAAAGAAAAGAAAAATAAAAATAACACAGCCGGGCCGGCCATCACCCTGGCCCAGTCCCTCTCTCCACGCGCGGCCTGCGTGCGCACACAGCCGCACGGCCCAGTCGGGCGCGCCCCCGCAGCCCATCTCCCGCGCGCGACGTTCCCCGCTGGCCGGTGGCCCCGCGCCCGCTTGCGCCTCTCCGCGTCTGACCGGTGGCCCGCCTCGCCCCGCGCCTCGCTGCCGCCTGGGCCCGTCCCGTCGCGCGCGCGACGTCTTTGCCTGGTGGACCCGCCCGCGCGCGTCTTCTTCCTCGGCTCTTTCTTCTCCACGCGCCCGCAGCACCGCTCTCTCTCTCGCGCCAGCTCGCTCTCGCGTTTGCCGCAGCGAATCCTCCTCCCTCTCTCTCTCACCTCAAGGGCAAAGTTCAAAGAACCCACAGGAGGGGGAACTCACCTCCCCGCCACCTCTCTCCTGCAAATCTCGGAGAGATTTGGTTCCTCCCCCCTCCAGCGGCAACAGAGCGGCGGCCTCCGCCACCTCGCCGCGCGTCCCCCTCTCCCGGCTATAAAAGCCTCACCTGGGAGTCCAGAACGCATCGCGATGCCCTCTTCTACATTCCACTGTGTTTAATTGAACCACATCGCCCCCAGTCGCCGTCGGCCCCTCCTTCTTCCCCCGCTCCGGCGACCGCCGATCAGCCAAGCCAAGCCGCCAGCGCCTAATTCCTCGCACGTGAACCCTCTCCGTGACATCGCGAAGCCATATCCGGTCTTCCCTGCACCTCCCGTAGCCTCAACCTCGCCCGCACCGGAGCTCCCGCCCGAACCGCCGCCGGCCTTCTCCGGTGAACCTCACCTCCGGCCGTCTACACCAAAACCTTCGCCATCGGCCGGGGATTGTATTCCACGAAGCCCCGAGCCTCTCCGACCACCGCTCGCCACCGGCCACCGCCGTCCCCGACTTCCTCTGCCCGGTCTCCTCCGCGAGCTACCTCAAAGCATCTATAAGTATATGTAAGTAAGCGGTTAAAGAAATATGGATAGCATGTATGCAACCCATTAGCAATTATGTTAGTACAATTTTTGTGCACCTTAGACCCTATTGAAAATATAAACCATAACATTAGCATACTGCCAACCATAAAATCTTAAATAGCAGTTAAAGTAGGAGCAAGCTAATAATAGTGCAATTAATTAGGTCTTGACACTAGCTTTGGTACACGGTACATAATAAACATTAAGTGCAATGGTATATAAAGCAAGCCGGGATTCGTACCAATGGATCTTAATTAAACTTAAATTAACGATAAAACATAAAGCATGATAATGGGATTATTGAAGATTTATAGAATAAGTACATATCTCATCCATCAGTCCAGTTTGCCTTTACCTAAGTTGCAAGGAATACTTACCTGAAGATAAAATTTATACATTAAACTCCTGCACCAGTCTAAAGGTATAACTGACTCATGGAACTTCCTTGATAAATATAAAAATAATGAAAGAAACTATTAATAAAATGTCAAGACATCATTCTCTGCCGCCAGCCTTGCCTCAAGTTACCCAAATCACCCAATAACTCATAATAATACAAAAGTTGAATTTACTTGGAGTTATTTGGATCTTTTGAGTAATTTGCTTTCTTTTGGATTTAGTCGTTTGTTGCGTAATTAGAAACTGAAGTTCGAAGATTCCACGGATCAGGCGTGATCAAGAGCGAATTGAAGGTTAAGCCCTAGAAGCACCAGAGAATCCCGATCCCGACCACTGTGGCCAAGGCGAGTCAATACTTTGATCATGTTGAATCTACATTCTGCAAATTACTTTGTTTTAAATTAACAAATTGCATGCTGTTATTTTTATGCAAATACATGCTAAATTTGATATTCTAGCTATATGCCATTGTCTACCTTGAATAGTATTACCCCCTCCTTTGAGTATTTGAATGTGTGAACCTTGTCGCCCTAGCAAAAATATAATAGTAACATTTCGAAAATAAGTCCGTAACCGTATGCCATGCTTAGCATTGATTAGGAACTCGGGGCAAGAAATTGTCCCAAGCATCACTTTTATTCATGAGAAACTGGTTTGGGCAGTCATGGTGGAAATGACTGGTATATGTTGGTATGATTATTTTATGCCCCAAAATTTCCCACTTGCTGTAATGTCTGGGCGGATTGGTTCGAGGGTGTGTATGAGTATGTGTATGTGTGGTGCAGTGGAAGCACAAAATTTTGAGTTAGTGATGGATCAACAGTGGGTTAGTGGTAGACCGCCCAGATAACCCTAAGGACTGAATCTTGTCATGTCACCCCGTGTATGACAAGCACAACCGCAAGCTGACAAAGTGTAGGCAGGGTTTACTAATTTGTGTGGCTCTAAGGTGGTTACGTGAAGGTATGAACACGAGCAAAGGGATGGATGGTCGCATCCCCGCCTTTGCCCGTGATGGCTCACGAGGGACCCTTCCCGAGGGATGGTCGTATCCTACGGAAGATAGACCTTAGCGGGCGTAACCACAGTAGGACTATACATTGTAACAATCCTGTGATAGTCTACTCAACCGCATGGCTAAGGAATCATGTGGGGCAACGGGTGGATTTATCTCTTGTGGGTAAAGTGTGCAAAACTCTGCAGAGTCAAAACTATTCGAATAGCCGTGCCCACGGTCAATGGCAGACATGGGAACTTAACTAGATATAGTTCTGTTTACAAAATATTGAAAAATGGGAATGGAAAAGCGGAAGGGCAGAGGAAAGCCCTGATTTGAGTTGTCCTGGGTGTCGTCCCAGTGGTAAGTTAAGCGGCTATAACGCTGAAAAATGTCATACGGTGTAATGCCGTATGTATGGAGAAATTATAGTGATATTAGGCATATGGTGTGATGCCATATGTATGGAAATTCATATTAATATTCCTTGAACATTATGTTTTGCTCAAAACTGCTAGGTCTCAGGAAATTTTATGTATTATATTTCAAATAGTGGCATTCTTATTCTTACAAAATAAAATGTGGGTGGAATAAACAGGGTCGCGAGTAAAAGAGAGGAATGTTTGTAGAGTACACACGAAGGTATTGGTGGATTCATGTCGATCTTGAATAGGAAATGATAGTGTGGGTTCTAAGAGAGATAAATGGGTGAAGTCTAGCTGAATAGATAGGCTATATAGATGATTTAAATGATAAATGATCCAATCGGATTTTCAGGTATTAGGAAAAATAATACAAGTATTGGAGTATAATTCTTGGTTAGTGATGTTCATGATGGATATATAGTAATGAATCGGTTTTGGAGAATTATGGGATGCAAAGGTGAATCGCCGGATTACTACACTAATGAGTAATATAAATTCTTGGAAGATATTGGCAATAATGAGAATTAATAGGAGTAATCAAGTACTAGAGGGACGAATTGAATTTATGAGAAGATGGGAGGATGCATAACAATTAATGGAGTATAATCTTGGTAAATTGAATTTTCGGTGGAGGTATAATTGAGGATTAGCTAGTAATAGATAGAAGAAAATGAGATGAATTATGGGTTGGAATCAATGACAAAAGAATTGAATACAAATGAGATCGGTGGATTAAAAGTAATTATGATAGAGAATTATTAGAGTTCAGAGGTAAGGGGCTGATGAATAGTAATTCAAAATACAAAGTATGATCGGTGGGTTAAATAAAGGACGATACTTGCTGTTTGGAGTTTTAGACAGCAGTCAATAAATAGAGTGCATTTTCAGTGGATTAAGTCGAGGTCGGTAATTGTAGTATGGAGTTAGGTAGTAATAATAAAACTTTGATTAAATAAGTATAATAATGCTGCTAAAAGCAATTTTTGGCAAATAAAATAACCCGAGCCTTTCCTTTGTTATGCCATGCATACTATTTATTTGCATTCTGTGTATTGGCTCGCGGAGCACGGGGTCGGAGTGCTCACGCTCACTTTTGCGACAAAAATTCAGAATCAAGGATCAAGTCGCCTCGCCTCGGCAACAAGATTGGACAAACAGGCAGAAAAGATGAAGATGTCAGGAATTAGGTCGCGAACCTCCAGTTGGCTGCCTGTGGGCATGTCCTGAAGGTCCCACCTGTGTGCTTCGTTCTTCCGCTGCTGCAATTTATTAATTTCGGCCTAATCGGCCCATGAGTAAGTCTACTATTATATTTACGTTTCCGCATGATATGTACTTTGATATTCAGAACTGTAACTGTGTGCACTATCTACTGATCCAGGGAATAGTGCAGTTAAACACAGCAGATTTCGGATTGTAAAATCTGGGTCTGACAGTTAGCTTGTGCTCGCGCCACTAATCCAAAATGTTAAAGTTATCTGCATCGTGAGGCACAAGAGCACTGTCTAGAAAGACTGATAGTTCCCTGCGGGCCCTGGTATGGATTGCTCTAGCACTTGATGATGTAGAGCTTGATCTTTCGAAGGATCCTGGTGCACCAAAGATTTTGTCCCACATATTTGTCTTCTTACTTGTGGTGGATACTGGTGGAGGTCATTGCAAGTGAACTCTCTAAAACTTATGTTCGTATTTCTAATAAATTTTAGATAATTTAGAACAAACAATTATAAAATAGTTAGAATAATCTATTCCTATATACTCACCTATAAGTGAAAGAACATTAGTGAATCCTTCAATTTTAGCTTTTGGATCTAGAATAAATACAAATACGTATAAGTATGTAATCCCATTCTAATACTTTAGATATTTAGTTTTCATAGCGCACACAGCCTCTCGTATCACCACGTCATTTTTATTAGCTTTCAAGTGAATGACAATCGCAAGAATATGATGCATAATTATAGGATATGTTGGATAGTACACTTCGGATAAAGAAATCATGATTTCATAAAAGAGTTTTAGAAATGTTAGTAAATTCTCAGCAATATACCAGCACTGCTTAGTTAGTAGTGTATTGCCGGTATAGCTGTGATAGTGCGTGTGGATAAAAACAGAAAATGTGGGCTTATAGGTTAAAAGATTTTGTAGCATGAGATAATTTAAGTTCCACCTTATCGACATGTCTACAACAAACTTTCGTCGACGTACACCCATCGCAATACAGTTAGTCTTATATGCTGCAATTTATTAGTTAGAATTATTTACAAAAGAAATTACATCACGAAAAGTTTGAAGATATGGATGCAACCTCTTTAAACCATATTTAACTATAAGATTAATAATATGGCAGACACATCGCTGACGTAGCAAGATGTATTCGATGTATGTACTAAATAAGGGAGTAAGAATATCCATTGCCCTAGAGTTTGCTGCAGCATTGTTCAGGGTAATTGCGTTCCAAAGAGTTATTTAATTTTATCATGACCATTTTTATAGTATTTAACTAAATGTCTAATCATTGTCTGTCTAAAATGTGAGTAAATCTAGGATTATGAGAAGTTCTAATGTACTTTTTGAACACTTCAGACTACCAAAGTTTAAAAGAAGATGTTATGTGGTAATTAAATGGGCAAAAGGTACATGAGCTACCTCAAAATTATAATCTTAGTTACGTACTGTACCGTCAGGTTGTACTGTAGCTGTGTTTGCCTCATGGCTATGCCTTGTTTTCTTTACATGTTTAGGCATGCTTGTGCAAGTGCCCGGTTCCATCTAAAGACTTTGCAGACAATTCATGACGACATATTTCGAAAACAATAACTCTTACCTGAGCTCTGGTCGCGTCTCGCATCACTTCCTTATCGAAATCTGCCCAAACCTCTGACATGCCGGGTCTAGACCTCTTTGCTCTGGTGCTTGCTGACACAGAGGCACTCGTAGAACTTGACGATGGTACAACCAAGGTCTGCTCTACAATTTGAGGTGGAAGCGGAGACATTTCATTCCCAGAGGATGGAAGATCCTCCGGATTAATTCCGTATTCACTCATAGAAAAGTTGTCAAAATTTTACATGGAGAAATGTGAAAAACTACAAAATTGCAAATATAAAATTACACAATTACCTATTTTACATCACAGCAAATAAAACTAAGAACAACATAAGTATATGAAAATTACTATTGTTACCTTTTTCTTGAATGTAGGTCGGATTTTGAATTTTGCCAAATTATCACAAAAGTGTATTGAAATTTTCACAAGAGATTTTAAAGAAGAAATTACTAGTTTGAGTGTGGCTAAATGAGGGGGTATACTACCTATTTATAAAAAAATTGAGAATTTCTGTATTTTTAAACTCTCAAACGGCCGCAGAACGACCAGAAATTTCAAAAATCCTACCATTTTTCATGCTAAACAGGCTAAATGGGCCAAACGCGCCATGCACACCACGCTGTGTCCTAACCAACTGTACCTATTGGTCACATTTTCGTGCTTAATGGGGTCGTGCCCATCGGGCCAACCGTTCCTACAGGCTAGCCGTGTCATGTGGGAAATGATGTGTTGGACCGTACCCATCCCGTGCCCAGCTTGACACTATGCGTGCTATGTCGTGCTGGCACCCTGGGCTAGAACGACAGCCTAGGCACGGCCCAGCTTCCTGTACCATGCTGGCCCGGCACGATCCACCACAGGCCGTGCCTATAGTACAAAGCTATGAACTGGTCTGACCCGTTTGGCCACCTCTATGGTGGAGCATACACTGTTGGCTTTTAAAACTCCTGGTGGAGCATACCCTGTTGGCTTTTAAAACCACTAATGGGTTGAAGTGCTTTAATCAAGGAGTATGTTCAGGCCCACTATAGAGTGGACTTATGGTTGCAGCTCTTCGTTGGGCCAATCTAGTTCAACTCTATGCAAAAAAATGCTCTTAAAAAATTAATCTGCAATGCTGAAAATATTAAGGTGTGCATGTCGTTTAAAAATAAGAATAAGTATTAAGGAAAAACCATAAATCACCTATATTTTTAAGTTGCCCCATATCTAATTATTATTTACTTTGCCTCTTATAAGTTAAATTGGCGTCAAGTCATATGTTAGAGCTTTTTCTCATGATTTTTATTATCTTTGGCACTTGTTTCATTGGTGTCAACTTTTTTCAATAATGTTAATATTTATTTAAATTATTTGGGTGATTTTGGTACTTGTAATACACCATTTCATTACTATTATTTCAGTGCTGAAATTATGTATCACAAATGCCGAAATCACTCAAATCATTAAAAAAGTATTGAAATTACTTAAATAAATACTAAAATCATTAAAACAAATATCAAAGATAATTAAAACCATAAGAAAATAGTTCAAAATGCGACCTAAGAGGCATTTGCATACCAACTTAATTTATAGTGGATAAAGTAAACAAAACTGAGACACAGATGACAAATTGAAAAAGAAGTTCACCTATGGGAGTGTTTATGTACGATCACGAAGCAACTAGAAGATGAAAAATATCAGTAGGAACAATCTAATTGTTAATCCATTATAGAGTCTCCGTACGGTTAATCCCATCGAGCTGGTTCCCTTTAATCACGCTAAACTGGCAATGCACGGACCTACACACTCCCAAGTGCCCCCTAATCGTCGGTCAATCCGATCTGATTTAGGGGAAGAAGGGTGAAACCAACACCCTACCATTTTATCACTCTACAAACTAGTAGCACTAAAGCTCGGCGCATTCAGAAAAGCTGGCAATCGAGCGCTAATTAAACGTATGTGGCTACCACATTTTTCACATCCTTGCACTGCTAAGCATCAGCTAGTGGCAATTAATGGAGTGCTAGTCGGCCAACAGTGGCAAAGCACACGCACCTTTCACACCGCGGTTAAGTAATCTAATCGCAATTATGGAGCTGGCGTTGCTTTGCTCCATGCAGGGGGAGAAAAGGCAGCCCCAAAGGATGGAGGGCTGTCACCACCGTGTCCCCCGGCTCGTGGACCGCCCGATCGAGATCCGACGGCCGCGATCCGTCCCCCGTCCCCCCAAATGCGGCGGCGGTTAGCTGCCTTGAGGTGCATGTTTTGCACGGTTTAGGGATCGACCTGTAGACTGGAGAGCGTATTGCGTTTGTTCTCTCTGCGATCTTAACCTGTTGCTTGTTGCTTGTGATGTCTCGGTTGCTTAGCCTTAGCTTGTGCTAAGCCGCCATTTGGAGTTGAAGTCACAATCCTATCTACTGTCTATGGGCATGTTTATATTAGTTTTTGTTTCTGACTTTTGCTTGGAGAATCTAGAAGTTAATATGAACATCCGGTTTTCTGAAGTGGTTTTCCCATTTCTCTCGCTTCCATCTCACTTTGGAGATAAGGCGGATGGTCACGGGCGTATTATGTACCCCACTCCTCTCGTTCCTGTTTCGTGCACGTATATCTCTCTCACTTTCCTCACTGCCTGTTCACTTATTCTAAAAGTCATTTCTTTCTGTTACTACTATTTATTTTAGTTAAAAACTATTAGCGGGCCAACATGAATAGATCGAGCCTATCTTAAAATGTAGTATACTGTATATTGAGCCTATCAGCTTCAGGTTAGGTACCACGTAGATGAAGCCCGAGGAATACAGATGGTTATCCAAGGTTAATCCAAGCATTCTAGCCACAAGTTCGTGGTAATCACATGTTTGGATGATACGTGGATGTCAATGTCTGGTGAGGTAGTTCCCCAGCGACACAATACCTGCACAGTTATTAGCACTAGATGGAACAAGTAGAACATGCCAATTGGTTGGTTAAACCGGCATGGTGCAAGAATGTTCTCCTTGTTAGAAATATAGTGGAAAATGTTGTGAAATCAGGACTTGTTTGGAACACATAAACATGCACTCGCTCATTCTATTGGAAAATACAATATCATACGATGAAGTAAACTAAAATCAAGCATGTGAACCCCTCAATCTGGGGCAACTTGTGTGTGCCACGATCAAAAAAAAAAGAATTAATGGTTTTTTTAAGCATCGACCAGACCAGGCCATAGCAAATTCAAAGAATGCCTTGAGAGAATAGAGTTCAAGTCTGAAGGAGTAAAAAGAACTCATCGGAACCTAGAAAAATTACGACGATAAGGTTGGGGTTCGAAGCTACTAGCTCACCTTTTTATACGGATTGTGAGATCTCTATGTAGTTGCACACACCCCGACCTATGGGCGCAAGAGCTCTCTTTGTACGGGGAAGAAACATATGAGAAGGTCTAAATTAATATTATAATGAACTATTGTAATATTTGTGAAGTGGTCATTTGGTTTTGGAAAGAGTGCATTTAATTTGGACTGGTTTCTAGAAGTATCAGGAAAATCGGAAGTACCGCAGATATTAGTGCAGTAGTTCCGCTTTATGGAAGTACTATAGGCATAAGTGGGGTAGTACCGTTTGGTGAAAGTACCGGGTTGAGTTACGGTATGTTTTTTACAGAGAGCTCTAGGTGAGGTTTTTAGTGTACAAAAGTACCATTTTGGGAGGTGGTAGTATCGCAGTGTGGAAGTACCGACGTGCTAGACGCGGTACTTCCAATCTTCCAAGAAAAACAGAGCTTTGGGGAATTGAGTCATGGATCGAGTTGGAATGACCTGAGTCATTGGATTAAGATTGCATGATACATGCCTTGGCTAATGTAGGTCAAGTTGTGAAAAACTTATGCCTAAAAACGATTTCTTTGTCTTTAGATGTGCAGGGTCGCTTGGAGTCAACTGTGGTCAATAGCGATGATCGAAAATAGGCTCATGGAAGAGTTGAGGTCCAGAATGATCGAGGATACCAGGTGAAACGGTGAGTTCAAGCATGGCACGAAAAAGACGGGAAATATTGAAGGCGAGTTCGAACGGCGAGATGGCGTCATATGGATCACACGGGCCAACTAAGCTGTGATTCGGTGGAACCGGGACGGGAGAAACTTGGCAACGCGTGGCGAGCTAATGGTGCATCTACACGTGGTAAGCACGGCGATTGCTTATAGTGGTTGGTGATGACCGGGTCAAGGAAAAATATTTTGGTAGTTTGACCAAAATATCAGAAACCACATTGGATCAAAACCACGGTGCATAAGCGATGCGTTGAAGAGCGGTTTAGGTCAAGGTGGAGCTGGTTTGACCAAGATAGATCAATGCTAAGAATTTAGCGGATGCACACTTATGAGCTTTGAAAAATATGCGTAAGTGAACTCATGAGAGTAAAACTCATGTGTGGAGGGTTAACAGGTTTCTCCCATTATAATAGTAGATAGAATCCATTAAGGAGTGTAGGTGGCTGATTGCCACCTATAAAAAGGGTTGAGATGAACACATGTGAGGTGAACCATCCAACCCATCTCTTGTGCTCTCTTCTTTAGACTTAGGGTTAGAGCTTGAGAGTGAGAATCTTAGGTGCTCTTTATCCTCTAAGGTGGAGTAGTTGTAAAACATAGCTTCTTAAGTAAGCAATACATCAATTTTTGTGCAACCCTTAAGTCCCTCTTATTTTTTTTTATTGATGTACTAGACTTTTGGTTGGTTTTGATCTCTCTTCTTTCCTTCTTATGATCTTGCTGTGCCAAGGTTGTGTAAGAGATGGAGATAATCCTTGAAAATACATTTCCACACATCTAGCCACTTTGATAGCAAGATTCACAAGAAAACCTGGTTTTGCTTTAATTTTGCTTCTTTGGTCCATCTCTTGATCCGAGAGTTTTTTGGCTTGGCTTCTGTGTTGAACTAACTTGCTGTGACGGGTGGGAATACATCTAGACCCCTCTTGATCATCCTTATCTCACGAGCAAGTTGTATTCACCGTTTTTGGTTTTGGTTCGGTTTTGGTGCAACATTCCAACAAACTGAAAAATGTCACAACTTTGACCACAAATTTCATGATCGATTGTTGGAATAGACTCACAATACCTAGAGAAGATCTCTGCAAAATTTCACGTCATTTAGATCTACAGATCAAAAGTTCTCTCAATTTTGGTTTTTGAAATCGTGCTGAAAATACTATGCACCTTGAGTTTACTGTAGCGGTAGTACCACGGTTACTGTAGCAAGCGATAGTGCCGCAATTACAATGGTGGTAGTTCCATTTTTGCTGATTTTTTGTGGGTTTTAAGCATCTTGAATTACTAGTTTTTGTGGTTGCTTTCCATCCTAATCTTTATACCTATGTAGTTATTGAAGTGAAGAATTAGTAAATATTTAGAGAAAATTTTAAGGTACTATTCACCCTCACCCCCGTATTGCCATCTTTCGTCTTTCATACGGACTAATGAATACATTTCCATCTTTACTCGCTAATCATGTCAGAGTTGCAACTTTTTTAAAAAAGAAAAGTAAGACCCCGTTTGAAACATGGAGTTTTCTCGACGAGAATTGAGTTGTTTCCTGAAAATTCCCGTAAAATTCTTATGAAATTCGTAAGTTCGAACAGGCCTTAATTAGTATACACTGTGTTGACAACATGTACCTCAAGTCACTCTGCATATATCACACACGAGGAAATTAAGTACCTCCATTTCCGTTGTGCGTTACCCGTATTGATGTAACACTTGGGAGGGGTAGTACGTTCATGAACCATAGCAAGAGTTTCAAGATAACCAACATACTCTAATGATGATGGAATTAAAAGTTTATAGTATGATCGATGGCTGTTTCGAGGCACTTACTTTTGTTGGCTTTCTTTGCACAATAATACACTTCCAATTGTTTAACTAGCAACAACTCAAGCCCCTATATAAAGCCATTGTATTGCCACCCAAACATGCCGAAGAGCCAAAGGGGCGGCAGGCCGGAGGGAGAGAGTTTCTATTAGCTAAGTAGCAAACAAAGGCTAAAGGCTAGAAACAATTAGCCGGCAAAAAGCATGGGCAACAGCCTGAGGTGCTGCCTGGCCTGTGTCCTCCCCTGCGGCTCCTTCGACGTGATCCGGATCGTCCATCTCAGCGGCCACATCGAGGAGTACGCCCGCCCGATCACCGCCGGCGAGGTCATGGCCGCGCACCCGAACCACGTCCTGAGCTGGCCGTGCTCCCAGGGCGGCGCACGTCGGATCCTTATTGTCGCCCCCGATTCAGAGCTGACGCGGGGGTGTTTTTATTTCCTGGTGCCGGCTTCGTCGGTACCGGGGAAGAAGAGCAAGCCGTCCCGGCCGCAGCAGAAGAAGGCACGGTCGTCGAAGACCGTGCCAAGTGCTACTACTAGTGCTAAGGTGACAAGAAACGGCGGCGACAGTTACCTGGCGGAGGTGTTGTCAGAGGGGAAGGCCAGCTGCAAGCGCCGCCGGAGCGTCCGGGCGACGGTGTGGCGGCCGCATCTTCAGAGCATCCCGGAAGAAGCTCATGAGTAGCGTCTCGTTCTCTTCGTAAGATCTGCTTTTGTAGCTGTGTTTTTTTTTTCCACTTTTTTCTGTACATACGGATGTAACAGTGACGGTGGTTTGTGCATGGTGTACCGTGCGCGTACGGATGATCGGACGGCGCTGCGTAGCCATATTTGATGTGGTGGGCGCTTATGGCCGTTCGATCGTCGAGTTTTAGGTGCCTCTCTCTCTCTCTCTTGGTTTTTCGCTCTCACCAAGGTCAGATCGAGTTGCTTTGAAGGCGGTGAGAGTTGTTGGGTTTGGGTGCCTTCACATGGGAGAGAGATCATAGGCTCGAAGGATGGAGAAACTGAAAACAACACTGCATAAATCTGCTTTATTAAGCCTGTAATGACAGGGACTGTGTAATTTGAGGTTGCAGAAGTTCGACAGAAACATCAAAGTCTCGTGCCCATCTAGTCCTTTCGTGTCTATCGAATTCACTTCATCACTTATACACGTACGAACACATTACTAAAGGAAGAAATTCAATCAGTAATTCAGGATTGTGTTGTTAATCTCCGGTGTCTCCTCCAATGAAAGGGAGTAGTCGGGAAACCGGTTTCAGAAAATCCCCTGAACCCCACCCGGTAGTCAGGAACCAGGCGGTTAATTCCCGACCATTTTCCATTGGTTTTCCGGGTTCAGAATCGTCTGGGACTCGAGATTCTGGATTTCTGATCATCCATCTATTGTCGGATTTCTGATCATCCATCTATTGTCGAAAATGCACTAGTACTTTGCATATCATGCTGAAGAACCTGTGCACATTCCGAAACTCTATGGGGGGGAAAACAAGTTGGCATTTTTCTATATTGCGTTCCATTGGTACATGGGAGGGGATGAAATCCTTTTGTCCCATGCATGCATCAAACAAGGGAAGCGGCACGCGTGCATGTATCCTCCCCGTCACATCTGGTAGGATGAGCTGTAGCCTGGGTTAAACAACAGTACAAGTGTAACGCCCCGCGTTCGTAGGCTAAATCCAATTCTAGTCGCATGTTGACAGTAGAACCTAACCGTGTAATTAGCGTCGTTAGCACAGTCATTCAATTATCAACGATGGCACAACAAGTAAGTTGAATAAAAAACAACAAAGTAAATTAACACCATTTGCAACATACATCGAACTCAACATTTATTACCTCTCATCGCCATCTATACAACGATTATAGAAATTAAAATCACATCATATAGCATTACATACATTTATGCATTTAATCATAAGCTACAAGATTTAAATTACATTACATTCACTTCATAGTCACACTAGGTGAACCAAACCATGCACACATGAACCAGTCGACGATAGACATGGCAATCGAACGAGCCATCACAGAGCAAAGGAAGGGTGGAGTAGAGGATGAAAGGAGTAGGGAGAGGGGAGTATACCCTAGGTGAGAACCGGTAACGATGTCGCACACCGTCGACTTAGCTACTCACACCCAACAGCTATCGCACTCCCTAGTGTGCGGGAGGCCTCGAGCCCCATCATAGCTAGATAAGGTAGCCTACCTCCATCACCCTCACCATCTTAAGCCAAAAACCAAGTCAAATCATAAAATGGAAATCAAGATCAAGCCATGAAACCGAAATACCAGAAGAGGGGAAAAGGGGGAAAGCAAATCAAGGAAAGGAGGAGCCGATTTACTGCCATAGGCGACAAATCCGATGGCCGAAGCCAATAGGGGAGGCACTCGATGGCCGACTCACGATTGCGGTTCGCTATGCAAAGCAGACCATGAAGTGCATGGCAGAGCTTTAGCTCTAGGAAATAGAGCTGGTCATCTGTAGCTCTAGGAAATCCTGGATCTAGAGTTACATGCATGTTAAGTGCATTTACATGACTCATTTCATTTATATTATATATTAAATAAAAATATTTAAATCACTTTAATTTAGTCAACAAACTACAGATCCAGCATAGATCTCGGAGTTAGAGCTGTACCAAACGGGGCCATAAAAGGATCTTGTAATTTTGTTATTTTCAAATGAATGAATAAAATACATATTTTTCTATCTTTTTTATGTTTATGTATTTTATGTATTTTAGTACACTGGCACGCCAGCATCTCATACACCCCAAGACAAGAAATCCGAGAACGGTTTCTCGTGTTAAACACTATCGTTGTTTAGCAAAAGAAATATCAATTTATAAACCTTAAAACGGTTGCTGAGCTTGAATGAAAATGAAAGAAGAAACCAATATAATACATCATTCTTATTGCAGATGTGGATTTTAGTCGCTGTTTAGGTGGTTGTATGGTGGAGAGCAAATGAGCAATATTGTGGAGATATTTAGGAGACATAAGGGACGACCCTCTTTGGCCTTAACAAAGCTCCACAATTTCTTGAAGTAAAATTCTTTGGACCCCATTTGAACTGAGACTTCCGGTAGGATTTTCAGATAAATTATACAAATTTTTGCAGAATTCATATATTCCAAACATGACTTCAGCTCTTTGATATATAGATTCATATGCTATCGTCTCTTATATACACTTATGTCCTTTTTGGAAAGGGGGGTTTGGATTCAAATCCGTGGGGACTAAATTCTAGAAATTTCCAGAGCAATCTCTCTCTTCCAAATAGTCTCTTTAGGAGTGTGTTCTTTTCTCCTTAGAATCTGAGCCCACAAACGAACACACAGGATGAGGAAACATACTTCACATTCACCACAATAAATACATTCATAAACAAACTTCGGCATAGGACGGAGACCGACGGCCTGGATGCCACCACGTATACCCGTTTTCCTTCTTCACTGGCAAGTAGGCGTCCGTGAGAGAGAAAAGGGCAAAAAAAAAAAGGAAAAGAAAAGGTGAGAAGGAGAAAACCTATATGCCAGTCTTATCTAAGCACCAAAGAAAAACAAAACTCTCCGTATTTTCGACGCTTCTCTTCCCGATCTCCACGACCCAAACCCTAACCCTCGAATCGAAGCAACCGGCCGGCGGCGATGGGGCAGGGCACTCCGGGCGGCATGGGCAAGCAGGGTGGCCTCCCCGGAGACCGCAAGCCGGGCGACGGCGGCGACAAGAAGGACCGCAAGTTTGAGCCCCCCGCCGCGCCGTCCCGCGTCGGCCGCAAGCAGCGGAAGCAGAAGGGGCCCGAGGCGGCGGCACGGCTGCCCGCTGTTGCGCCGCTCTCCAAGTGCCGCCTCCGCCTGCTCAAGCTCGAGCGCGTCAAGGACTACCTCCTTATGGAGGAGGAGTTCGTGGTCAGCCAGGAGCGGCTGCGCCCCAGCGAGGACAAGACGGAGGAGGACCGATCCAAGGTCGACGACCTCCGTGGCACGCCCATGAGCGTCGGCTCTCTCGAGGAGATCATCGACGAGAGCCACGCCATCGTCTCGTCGTCCGTCGGGCCCGAGTACTATGTCGGGGTACTGTCGTTCGTCGACAAGGACCAGCTTGAGCCCGGGTGCGCCATACTGATGCATAACAAGGTACAAATCTGTACAACTTGCATTGATCTGATGGATTGGGCGGAGGGACTCGAAGTGCGGCAGTAGTTTTGGCCGTTATGAAACTTAAGGCAAGTTCAAGACAGTGATGTGGTGCTGGGGGATTCATTAGGTCGAAAAGGTTGAAATTTTTCAAGGGGAAATTAGATTTGTGAAGGAGGCTAGCAATAACCTGGTCCATTGGATTAGAATTGGTTGGTTTGGTGAACTTGGGCCATATTTTGAGAACATTGGGATATGGTAGGATGGGAGAAACCTGAAAATTGAGATGAATATGGTCCTAGTATGTTTAATAGGTTTACAACTGTGACACAAGATTTGAAGATGTGGCGTTTGGTAAGGTAGAGTTGCTTGTAGGTGGAAATTGTTTCAGAGAAAATTCAAATTAAACCATGTGTGTACCATGATCAAGTAAAATTAAGATAGTCTATGTATGAATGTGTTGTAAGACGACGTTTATGCGGTCTCTGCAAACATTTAAGTGTAGTTGCTAAGCAACTGTTTCCTGGATTTCTTCAGAAAATATTCACACGAATTCTTTTTGGTTAAATGCTACCTTTCTGTTCGTTTATGTGTACGGTGGTGACCAATTTCAAGCCTGAACAAAATCACCAAACTTTCTTTTGGAAGGTTATCAGCTATTGACAGTTGCAGAAGTAAATATTTGTTCAATTCGACTCCTTATTAAAATAAAACATAATTTGTGTTATTGACTTATTGCTTTTGAAAGATTGTACTTTTAGATCCCCCCTATTTTTGTGTTCTGTATATTTATTGGTTGAAATGGTTGTGCTATCACACATGTGGTTCCCCCCCCCCCCCTCCTATGTGCATGGACATGCCATACATTGCCATACATTTTGGGACCGCAAAGGTTTAGATAATTATATTTGAATCTGGAGGAACCACTGAACTACTGTTCTAAATGGTGGCTAGTGAGTGTTCACCATCTTTAAGCATTTATGTGGTTTAGGTCCTTGATAATGGCGTTCATTTGCAGGTTAGCCGCCTTGATTTACAACACCATGAGAACCCTTTCTAAGGGTGAATAACTCAATACATGGACAGACTTAGAAAAGAGTGATTAATATGGACAATGTCTCATTGCATATGTTAGAGATATACAATGTGGAAAGGACAAAATAATTGTGATTCAGGCATTTAGTATGCTCAGTTATATCTCTTGCAGTATTTCACTTTTAAGTTTTTGTTGTTCTTCATTTAATTCTTCCGGTCTTGTATTCTTTTGTGCAGCTGTTAATGATCTATTTTCTTACTGGCACAACTCTTCTCAGATGCATGTTCAATTATTTCCACTGGATACATCTCTAGATCTTACTCAATTTCATGCCGCTTTGGAAATCTTGTTGTGCTTTTATATGTAAAGGGTGGAATTATAATAGTACTGTTTGATGTGATGGACTCGAATCTTTTTGTACTTTTTTACTTGTCAGAAGCTTACTGAGAATCACTTCTTTCAGGTTCTCTCTGTGGTTGGAATTTTGCAAGATGAAGTTGATCCTATGGTTTCTGTCATGAAAGTTGAAAAGGCACCTTTGGAGTCTTATGCCGACATTGGTGGTTTGGATGCCCAAATTCAAGAAATCAAAGAGGCAGTTGAACTTCCCTTGACACATCCTGAGCTATATGAGGACATTGGAATCAGGCCTCCCAAGGGAGTCATATTATATGGGGAACCTGGAACAGGAAAAACTCTACTTGCAAAGGTTCGCGTCTTTTCCTTTAGGACACTGAAGGCTTGAACTTTCATGTTTTGCTCTATTTGAACTTTTGTTTTTTAATAAATTAGTGAACCCACTAAATGCTAGTTTTTTATGTTCATCTTTTCCTAAAAAAGCTGAGTAACCTTTTGTGTTTGCTTTTAATTGTGCAGGCTGTTGCCAATTCTACATCAGCAACATTCTTGCGTGTTGTTGGGAGTGAGTTGATCCAAAAGTACCTTGGTGATGGCCCCAAGCTTGTAAGAGAACTGTTTAGGGTGGCTGATGATCTTTCTCCTTCAATTGTCTTTATTGATGAGATCGACGCAGTTGGAACAAAGAGGTAGGATATGCCACATATTGAATGTTTATGGCAGGATGAACTTTTTTTTTGCATATAGAAAAATATGGCTATAGCTTCCCATAAATAAGTTAATGTGAGTTCTGTTGATCTTTTTGTCATTGTCATAGGTACGATGCTCATTCGGGAGGAGAGCGTGAGATTCAAAGAACCATGCTAGAGTTGTTAAATCAGCTTGATGGTTTTGATTCAAGAGGAGATGTTAAAGTTATTCTAGCAACAAATCGCATTGAAAGTCTTGACCCGGCCTTGCTTCGACCAGGTCGAATAGACAGAAAGATTGAATTTCCTTTACCAGATATTAAAACCAGGCGGCGCATCTTCCAGGTACTTATCTATGATGAATTCTTAAAACTTCTCAGTTCTATATATTTTACAAAAAACATGTTTGGTCTTATCGAGATTACGTTATGGTGTGCAGATACACACATCTAGGATGACACTGGCGGATGATGTGAACCTAGAAGAATTTGTGATGACCAAGGATGAGTTTTCTGGTGCTGATATCAAAGCAATATGTACTGAAGCTGGATTGCTTGCTTTAAGAGAACGCAGGATGAAGGTAAGGCAGCATCCTTCTCCAAATCAAACCCCTATGTTTTTTTTACTTAATACTGGTGAACTGCTTAATTAATACCGACAAAATGTTGTGATAATATAACCTTCTGGGCTTGGTTATGGGTGGCAATGCCTTGGAAAAGGCACAGTAACCACCAAAGTCAATTTGCTGATCCTTCTGAACAGTTTGTTATCAGAGTGCTCTTTCTGTCGAGTATTGACTACACACAATAGTGTATTTGCATGAAAGTTCTGATTCTACATGTTTTACATTCCTGCTCTTTTGTTTTCTGTTGCTTTAGGTGACACATGCTGACTTTAAGAAGGCCAAAGAGAAGGTCATGTTCAAGAAGAAGGAAGGTGTACCCGAGGGACTCTACATGTGAGACAGTGAGACTGTTCACTACCCATTAGCACCAGAATCTCCTCCACGACACGGTTTAGTGTAATAGTTGAGTGCCGGTGCTTGTATTTGGTTAAAATGGTCGGAGCATGTTTATCTACATCCTTTTTATTCAGCAATCGCCAACTCAAAGAATGCCCCTCACCATGAACAATGTATTATGACTTCCTGGAATGCAGTGATGAATCAAGGTAGCGGTTGCTTTGCGTGCAGACCGTAGACATATGTACACAACCTTGCAGTTTTGATTCGAAGTTACTGCCTTCTGGATTGGTAAAAGCGACGATTTTCAACTATTGAACTTGCTATTGTGATGACATGATTCCTGCTACATGAACTTGCGATTGTGATGACATGATTCCTGCTACATTTGCATAAAATGGATGGAAACACACCGGAAGTTTATAATTTATGCTTGAGAAACGAGAACGTATTACATGGATAATCTATAATTATTTTCCCGCTAAGTAAATATCCTTTCCCTTTCCCATGTAGAGGAGCGGGAAAAAAATAGTATTCTTGAGTGTGGGATTTGAACCCACGCACTTTCAGACCAGAACATTAAAAGGTCTGTCTTTTTGGATTTAGTTTATGGATTTTAACTTTGGTTTATAACTTTTAGGCTATTTATATGAGAGAGTACAGAGTAATAAAAATCTATATATGTTTTTGACTAATATAAATAAAGTCATTATAGTGTGTACTATATCAACTTGTAGATCTATAAAAGCTGTTACCGTAGAAAAGCTAAAAAGCAGTTTTTAGAAGTTGAAAAGAAAAGGCCCATCTGTCGCCTTAGACCAAGGCGGTCACCTCAACTTGGTGACAAACGTGATAAGCTTTACATTGGTGATTAAGAACGCGTGCGCAAGGTGGAAAAAGAACTCCGATTAACCATGTAAGACTTTCAGTATTCATCACACTCTCTTAGATGGTGAGCACAGCTATGTCAGTAATGGTGCGTGATAGGTAGAAGGTGTCTTTTACCATGGTGCTCTCTGCTCATGGGCAAGACGGCGAAATGCTCGGCGGAGGCACCGGACGAAGAAGTTGCTACCGGGCTGAGGAGCAACGCAGTGGAGACGACGGAGTGCTTGGAAGCCAGCCATTTTGAGCCCCGACGTGGTGCGGCTGGCCTCCCTGACGTACTCCCGCATCAAGCCTCAGGGCGGCGCTTTGCCTACTGCGGTACCAGAGGTGGTGGTGCAACAAGCTGCTCGTGATGTCGGCGGCGACCACGGCGACCTCATTGTGGTATTGCCTATGGCACGGTGTCGGCTAGCCACGTGGACAATATCGTCGTTGGACAGTAATAACCTTTCTCCTTTGGTGGACGGCGTGTTCTTTTCAACTTTTAAAAACTGGGTTTTGTTTTTTTATAGTAATTAGCTTTCAAACGAAGTGTCTTTTTTAAAACAAGGTCTACAAGTTGGTTGTAATACACACTGTAGTGGCTTCATTTATATTGATCAAAACCGTATGCAAGTTTTTGTTATTCTATGTGTCCTTTCACAAATAATTTAAAAACTATAAATCGCAATCAAAAGTCATAAGCCGAAATAAAAAGAATGGACAATCATCTGACGGGACGCTGCCCGGCGACTCACCCACGTATGATCTCAATCCCTTGGAGGCTTGGACGTCCCGTGGTCCGCGTCGCTCTCAGCCCCGCCGCGGCCAAGACGGACGCAGAGCTCATCACCGACCGGACCGGCCGGCCGTCTCATTGCATATGGGCAAAGCACGGTACGTATGTACGTTTAGAACAGCCTACCTAACTAGTCAGATTTACTGATTGAGATCGCTGATCTACACAATCATCCATGATTCGATTCACCCAGAGTTCTTTTTTCTTTTTTCCAGTGATCTCTACGTTGTGGTAAATTAATTGCCTTAGCTGTGTGTGTGCGCGCGTGTTTTTGTTTGATCAACTGCTTTTTCATGGTTTTGTGGGAGCATTAATAGGCAACCTAGTTGAAAAGATACTAGCAGGCTGGGCTAATTAATCTCATCGACGTCTGGCCGGGCTGAGGGCAAACCCATCCTCATTTGCGATGGTACTCATGCAGACTTAAACAATTGCGAAAAAAACACAAGGTACAGATGGTTTCCCCGTCGGCATTGCGGTGGTGCAGATTTGAAGGCACGAAGCAACTGCAACGGACTGCCTGTGCAGTCAGTCGCAGCATTTGAAGGCATCAAATGCGAGCTATAGATAATTAGAAATGAGCTTGCGAAAAAAGATAATGAGAAATGAAAAGGGATACGAGAAAATGCTGGTTTCCTTCTTGTCACAGACAGGGGCTCTCCAGAGAGAGCTAGGGAAATTACCAACATGGAAGGCACGCTTACACAAGTGGATAACAGGTCAAAATTCCTGATAGTAACTAACTACACACGCTCAGGAGAATGAATAGTAAAGCCTCCAGCCCTACATGAAATGAAAGACAGGCCAACACGATGTTCTTCCAGGCCACCTCCTAATTAAGACTACTTATTACTTGATGGATAAGCTTCTGGTGACGAGTAAAGGCATGCTAGAATTTCCTAGGAACTTTGATAAGCTTCTGATGAATGCTAAGCATCAACTATATATCAACCAAGGCCTGGCATATGCCAATGCTAAGCCATATATCACTTCAAGTTCCCATCAAACCGGATGCTCATTAAGAGAACAAACAGATGGGACTTCTACGAGGATGCAAAGAGTACGAGTGACACAACATGTAATCGAATACCCTGCTAACGCCTTACATGTTCAGTGAAAACACATCTTGAGAATGTTACATTTGTGATGATAAGCAGATTTAACACACACACCCACCAAAAGAAAGAAAGAAAACCCCCGAAAACAGAACACCATACACGCTAACTAATGGGGCGCGCAAATAATTGCGTTGATAGAACCGCATATTTGAAGCATCAAGTGCTTGCTGGTCTTGTAGTCACTGCAAGCACTGCAAAGTAAAGGAGCTTATTAAACAAACATCAAATGCTTTGAATCTATTGAAAAGGAACAAGCAGCAGAAATAGGGATTCACAGGGTATACACTCAGCTACAAAATATACAAAGCGCACTAAAACATAGTCCCCTTCACACATATTTAAAGACCAAATTCCAAATGTATGTAACCTCGCCTTTCTGTTCTACAACACATGCTCAAAAGAATGGTCGAGACCCAAGAGAATGACAAAGATAAAAGTAATGTTTTCCAGCCTTCCAGGTCTTTGTAAGATTGTTACTTAACAGAGATATTTCTGGTCATACATAAAAACAGATAAACAGATCTTTTAAACATCCTCATAATAAGGAAAATCGTATAATTGTAAACATAAACATGACTTCCTTGTATGGCATACATAAAAAGGGTCTAAACCAAGCAATCAATCACTCCTAAAATCCCATCTTCTTCGTTGCACAGACTAATTGTATGCTAGTCAGCTAAAAGTATGGGGTATTAATGAACTGACAAACATGGATTCTTGTTTTCATTAACTCAAATTGTAATGTTTAACTAGGAGACACCAGTAAAAAAAGGCAGTTCTGGATCACAACTGCACATGGGGACATGAAACTTACCCTGCCAGCAATAACTCTGAAATTATTTGCCTGTTTCCTTAGCCTCATCTGAATCTGAGTCACTAGCATTGTATCCTACAAGAAAACAACATGTTAGGTCCAGCAAACAGATGTACACATGCATTTTTTACATTAGCAAGCTGAAGATACTAAGGGCCCTTGCATTCTCGGGGGGGAAAGGATACTGAAGGGCCCTTGAAATGTAGGCAGGGTTTATATTAGACAGCAGACTGCTAACCTGGGTGCTTATTGCCAACTTTCCAAACTGTAGATCGATATCTAGATGCTTTCTCCATCCAAATTCTAGCCTGTATAATGAAGATGTTATTGGTTAATCGATTAAAATTTTGTAGCAATACAACAGAAATAAGAAGAATGCATGAAATCCAATAGAAATAAGAAACATAATCCTTGGTAAGAACACTCAATGACTGGCTTTTCACTAATTAATTTTCATTTCAGAACAGCTTGCATTTTCCATCAATTGAACTCCAAACGTATTCTATGTTGTTGTCAAACCTACCGCCAGGGTCCAGTCAATCATAAACTTGGCACATTCATAGTTAACTCAATCTTAAATGTTTTAAACTTCAGTTTTTCCCTAGGCATCTATTTGTGCTCCTGGTATTCACTTTTCTACTACAGGGACCTGGGCAATCAAAGAAGGTGTTCCACATTTTCACTCACTAAGAATATTCTTCTTTGCTTTGTACTTTTGTAGCTCTAGAATGTAGATGTCAATCACCGAAATTAGCCTATTCGATATGACATGACCAGAAAATTAGTACCAGACAGTGTTTCTGTCAGTATCGTAACCATGAGAGCACAATTGCACAAGAAGATTTATGAGCAATTGATTAACAACAAAAGCAGAGTAACATGTAGGATGAATCTGGCTCCTCCATCCTTTATGCCCTCCAATTAAGAAGGAATATTATGATTATCCACAGCATCCTGATTTTGCTTTCTTTTTCATCTGGCAATTAATCCTGTTACGCGCTCATTTGTGCGATGAAACAGGTTATAATTCCATTAGCATGGATCAAGTTGCATCCAAATGTATCTGTAAATACATCGGCGAGCAATTGCACAAGCTCAATTAAACCGATTTCTCCACTGGCAAGCATTGTATCGGCAAATATAGCAAGCAAGCTCACAAGTCACAACCAACTAAATACCTACCAGTTCACTATGGAAGTTTGGGCGGTTAAATAAGAATTATGATGCAAAATCTATAAAATCAGCACAATTATAACAGCAGCATAACGAATTCTAGCCAACAAAACCCAGTCTAAATATACTGATCCAAACCGAAACCACTAAAGAATCACAAAGTATCATATTACAAGGCCAAGCATCCAGAACCAAGACAAAAAAAAAGCGGCACCTTTTACTACAGATTCCACAAAAAAAAAAGCCGGAAGGAAAGCAACGAGAGGGCTCACCTTGTGCTCGTTCTTGTTCACGCCGTAGCCGCTGCGGTACATCTGGCCGACGAGCACCTGCATGGCGGCGTCGCCGGCGCGCGCCTCCTTGAGCGCGTCCTGGAACCACCGCTTCGTGCAGTCCGAAACCACCTCGGCGAGCGGCATCCGCTCGTCCTCATACGTCCCGAACGGCGCGTTCAAATCCCGCACCTCGGCCCGTCCGGAGCTGGCCCCGGCGGCGGCGGCGTTCCTGAGCGTATCCAGCGGGGCGGGCAGCGGGTTCACTGCCTTGCCGGCGGCCAGGGAGGAGCGGAGGTTGCGGGCGTAGGGGCGGAGCGCGGCGGCGATGGCGGCAGCCGGGAGGCGCTTGCCCATGCAAAGGTCAGGGTTTCTTGGGACGGGAGGGGATCGACGGGGCGCGGCGGCGGATTGATGAGGAAGGCAGGGACTTTTGTGCGAAATGGAGGTGCCCACTGTCCACTGCCCTCCATTGCGAAAGTAGAAGAGTTGGCGTGGAGGGGACGAGTTGGAATATAGTGGTTGCTATTATTTCTTTTTCTGCTTTGGGTCTTCTTGGATGTGTGTGGAGGGGGGCAGAATCGGCCAGATCGAGACACCGGAACAGTTTTTTCTTTGGTAAAAAAAGAAAAGTTCTATGATCTTCACGCAGTCGGTAAAAGTAGATATAACGTTTAACATCACATGATTAAGCAGTACAATCTTATGTATTCTATCCTAATTCCCTGCACCATCTGAAACTAACCTCGCCTTGGGGGGCGGAATAAGGCTCATGGTAAGATAGGCTTTAGTTCAAAGCGTGAAAAAAATACCTATTGTATAGCTCAAGTAATTTCAGTCCAGCCCGGGTAGCATTTTTGTCGCCATAGCCTAGGTCATTCCACTCGTAGCTCACTCTGCCCATTGCTGTACATGAGGGAAAAAGGGTGCAGCTCGCTGCTCTGCTCGCAAAAAGAAGCCCAGATTCCAATTCTCCATTGAGTGATTGAGTTGACCATGTGCAATGCAAAGCTACCTCTCAGCAGCTCTCACCTCCCAACGACTCGGTGCAACATGGAAACCCTACCTGGCTAACTACCTTTCAGCAGCTTGCACGCCTACGGCGACGGTTGACTCACTCGCCATTCACTGCCGCACCGCCCCGGCCCCTCCCTACGCCCAAGCGACGAGCAGGCAGCCAAGAAGGACGAACGACAGCAGCCGGAGAAGGTGGCTACTTCGGCGAGTGAAGAAGTATCCCCGGCATCGACCTTGGCTTACCCACACCCCGTCTTCCTCCAACTCTCCCCGGCGACCCCAAGGTAAGGCAGATGTACTACTCGTCTGCCCCTATCATCCTCCAATTTCTTTCCCAAATCTGGCCAATCTTACATGATAATTGGAGTTCAGCTCAGTTCGAATGCCATATTGCTTTGCAACCAGAGGTTCGACATCAGAGGGCACATGTACCCAACGATTCTGCCCGTCAACAGCAAGAAAGTATCAGGAAAGGTCCATGTTTACATGCCATATGTGAAAGGAATGCTTGCCATGTCTTGTTTGGTGTTTATTTGTTTTGGCGGTGCAAGGATGTAAGCAATAGGAATTACTGAAAACTACGATCTCTTATTACTTTCAATCAGTATGTAAAAGTATGGGCGTGTCGTCAAGAGGCACTGTCTGGTTGTAGAAGAAGCTAGCCCAGTGGCAAGCTTCTTGCCTTCCATAATCTCTGCCTTTTGCCCTGCAAATTGGCAAGCAAAGAGAAATAAGTTGTTAAGAAACAACGTAGAACAAAAAAATTTCCTTTTGAAAGAAAGTAGAACAAAATTTCTTCATATGATAAAAATGACATTTTAGAAATACTTTTTGTAATTCTTGCATAAACTGAACCTTTTCTACAGGGAGTCAATCAAAGGAAACAAATTCGCAAGTGCATGTCTATCATTCTAGATCAAAACTTGCTTCAGCCAAGTCTAATGAGGTTGGTTTCTGGGCTGCACCACATTTTTAGGTAAATACTAGCTTCCAGGTAGTGTGCATGAGATTGGCTTCAAGATTACAGCAGATTTCGGATCATGCCAACAACGTCTTCTCCTCGAAATAGGTCAGTTTCATCGGGGACTACAATAGTGTTGCCGAATATCACACCTAGCCTGACAGTTCAATTTTAATTATGCCAAATGAATAAAACAAAGTAGGACAAATTTACACAATAATTTGGTATTAGGAAGACCCTAATTTTTGCTAGAACATAGTTATCTCAAATTGGACGACTCATGCCAACACATACTTTACGTCAGTTGTACCAAATGCATGCGTGAAACATTGTTGAACTTTGCAACATATTTTTTTCAACAAACAATATTAATTTAATATAAAAAGCATACTTACCACCTAAAACCATTTATCATAAGTTGCAGTCAAACCCTGTTTGCGCCATTCCTTAAGGTCAAAAATATTCATCCCAAATGCATATATGCAAGCCTTTGCACCAAGTTTCATATCGATGATGTATGTGTGATGTACTTTTGTTATGCCGTAGTGTGGGTATAAATTGGCGTTAGTTAGAGTCTAGAGTTTAGCTTGGGGCCTAGCCAAATCCTGATTCCGCCTCTGACTTCGCCTGAGTCATTCCATTTGTAGGATGATCCCTCCTGCATATTCTCGAAAAATACTTGCAGGACGATCATATCTGTTGTAAATTCAAGCTCTATTACATTGGTTTTGGTGATAATGATAAATATAATTATGAGACTAATTTGTTTATTGATTATGATACTGTTTAGTTTAATTTGGATTAAAAAGTGAAAATCATAAGAGATATGCATTCAATATCATATTTTTATATCTTAGTACATTTCTCGGATCCAAAATATAGACTAAACTTCAAAAAGTCAAACATTAATATGTGCATATGTTTTTATTATATATACTCTAGTATGCACACATTTAGGGGGTTCACTCTATGTTGAGATTTCATTAGTATTGATCCACGTTCATCTTTTCATATATTAAGAATCTTTACATTGAAACATATCTCTTGAGTACATATAACTTGTGTAGTTCATATATACTCATAATCAGGTTGTCGTCTAGTTCTTCCATTATGTGTTAATAGTTGGATGATTAATGACAACTGGATGAATAATTTTTGCTTTAAAAAACTTATCTTAGAGTATACAATTGTTGTATACTCGAAAATCAATCTTTATCTCACTATTTGCTGAGATTATCATGAATTACCAAAAAGAGAATATTGTTGAATCTAGTCCCTCCATTATGAGTTAATGGTGAAGTATTGGTAATTGATTACAATTGGTCTGTGGACTAACATTTTTCATGAGTTAGATGAATAGGTTAGTTTTCACAAATAAGGATGAATTGAGATGATTTTATGTGTTGAAGATCATCAAGTCAAGTGAAGGATGCTTCATGAGTTGATGTATGTCAAGAGGAGTTGATCATGTGTTGATCTTCAAGTCAAGAGAAGAACCATCATGTGTTGATAGAGTTCAAGTGATAAGGACTTGGATTTAAAGTGAACATGTGTGCTATCAAGCTTCAAGAAGATGCTAAGGTAAAGGTATGACTAGCTAGGGCTAAGGATGTATTCCTAGTCTTTTACCAGTCTTGGTGTTGGTTGGAAGATCAAATTACTAGTATAGGTTGCCGTACTATTAAGAAAGGTCATGTCTAGTAGCTTCAGTCCTATCATATGTTGATAGCTCAACCTCACCTCCTCTAGTTATCCGTAGCATGATGCCTATATTTGCGAATGTGTTTTGTAAATAGTTGTAGTTCATGTGTTGAATCCTTGTAACATGAGACTATACACTGCGAATGTATTTTGCAAGTGTTTGAAGTCCATGTTTCTATTCTTTGTAGTATAAGGCTTATAATTGCAAATGTGTTTTGCAAATAGTTGAAGCTTATATTTAATCATTGTGTCATGATTCGAAAAATGTGCAATGTGTTTTGTAACTTGTTGGGAATTATGTTTGATCCTTGTGTGCATGATACTAAAGTTTGCAAATATATTTTATAAAATCTGTTGAAGTATCTGCAATGTTTAGGACAATCGGAACTACCACAATGTATTATGCGGTACTACCGCTGGACAGTACTACCGGCATTGTAATCACGGAACTACCGCGCGTGTTGGTGGTCGGAAGACCTATGTGGTTGAGGACTAGAGTGGTCAAAACTGACGTGGTCGAGATCTGTGTGGTCAAAACCAGCGTGGTCGAAACTGACGTTGTCGAGATCTATGTGATCGAAACCAGTGTGGTCAAACCGACATGGTCAAAACCGACGTGATCAAGATCTGTGTGACCAAAACTAGCATGGTCGAATCAGCATGGTCGGAACCGACGTGGGCGAGATATGTGTGATCGAAACCAATGTGGTCGAACCGACGTGGTCAAAACCGACGTGGTCGAGACCTGTGTGGGTGAAACCAACGTGGTCGAATTGATGTGATTGATACAATGTGGTCGAAGATCGACGTGGTGGTCGAAGATTTGTGTGATCAAAGATCGACATGGTTAACGTGGTCGGAGACCAAGTGGTTGGAGATCTATGTGAGCATACGACCAGCGAGCGGTACTATCGGCTCTGTGTGAGTGGTACTTCTGATTTGCGGAACGACCAGCTTGTGTAGCGGTACATTTTTTTTAGAGACACCTTCGTGGAGTCTTCTCGTCCCCGAAGATATCGGTAGTTCTGCTTGTGTGGTGCGGTATATCTTTGAAAAACTAGTTAAAATGTATACTTGGTTAAGTTTTCGCATTATATACTTGGTTTAGACAAATAGAAATTGATATTAATTGCAAGGAGAAATTTTTAGACCGCCTATTTACCTCCCTCTAGTCGGCCTCCTCGATCTTACAAGTGATATCAGAACAAGATGTTAGTGGCACATTAAGAGGAGTGCTAAATTACATTCATGTGTATCATATCCCTAAGTGTGCCCATATTAATTAAGTGCTAGTATTGATTTTTAAAATTGAACAATTTAGTCAAAAGTCAAAAATTGATATTACTAGTACATCTTTGAAAAACTAGTTAAAAAATGTATACAAATGTATTTTAAAAGTTTTCCAAAGGTTTTGGCTTTAGAAAAAATTATTTCAAGTAAAATTGAGTTTCTATTTCAAAACTAGCAATATAGTATCTTATTTTGGCTTTAAACTCAAAAATTGAGCAAAATCAATTCAGATTGTGTAAGATGAAATTCACTATATGAGAAAATATTACAAAGCATGAGAAACTTCGACATATCTCAACTGTGTGACTACAAGGGTGTGTGTATATATATGCTAGTGAACAAGAGTCCTAGAAGATTACAAAACCGAGACGAGATCGACTTATGTGTCCACTTGGACACATATATGAATTTATATCACATTTTTAACACTTTCAAGCATCAAACTTCAGGAGGCGCATCAAAAGGATAATAAAATATGATGTGCCCCCAAACACAGCAATCACTAGTGGATAGATGCAATTTTTACAGTGCTGCTTATATCTCAGCATGAACTTCACTGGCACAAATCAACTGTCTTGACATGGTGTTCTCGAATGGAAAAAACTGTCTTGACATGAAGTCCTGTAGTCCATTGGATCCATTCCATCATTTGCTCCATGCAAGAACGGAACACAAGACCTGGATCGGCACATAACATGTGAAGCATCAGGTGTCGATTTGCTCTGAGGAATCAGCTACTCACTCCAGCTATCCTCGTTATCGTCATCAGCAACAGCCTGTTTTACAAACAAGAATCATCGTTCAGTCATATATGATAAAGCTATGGTCATCTGAAATTGTAGCAAGAAGGATGCAGCGAGAGAATTATTAACCTGGCGAATCGCGTTAACCCTCTCCAGAATGGCCGCCGCTTGTAGGTTCATTCTTGGACCACCCATCACATTTGGTCTCTTTGCAAGAACCGGCTTCAAGTTGAATGACTGTAAAGCAAGCAAAATTATATTAGGATATATTTAACTGAAATGGCGATGTTCTTTAGGTGCAGCCGTGAAGGCTAACCTTGTTCTTAATCTGTTCCAGTATTGTGTTCTTCTCATCTGAAAGCTTACTCGAAGGCTGAACCAAAGTAGGAGCCTTTCTTAGCTAAAAACATGAAACAAAAAATATATTAATTTGGTCAGGTGAAGACCTTAAAGTGACAAGAAGCAGAACGTGAAAGGAGTCATACCATGCTTCTATCATGAGAGGTGACTTGAAGTAGAGGATATCTAGGTGGTTTTGGCACTGGATGAGGAGGTAACTTTGCTAGTTCCTCTTCTACTGCTGAAGAAAACTCCATTGCCTTGTCATCAGAACTACCACATTCTACATCTTCCTGTTGCACCGACAAGTCAGGATTCTGCGTGTCATCCTGACTAGTAACTCCATTTGTTTTGTTTTCTTCTGAATCTGCAACTGCGTTAATATCTGCAGCTGGAATTTCCTTTTCCTTTTTATCAGATCTTTCATTCTCCTCATTTGTCTTTTCTGTTGGCAAAACAGTAGTAAGCATGCCCTTGCAATCAGAAAATCCCTTGCTAAGCTCGTGTTTTCGTTCTTTCTCCTGTGCCGGTAATGGTTTTATATCTACAAGCTCAGACCAAGCCTCCTCTGGAATTACCATCAGCTCAGGTAACTGCAAAGTGTGTAGATTGTCACCTTCTACTGAAGTAACGTCTGCCGCGGTCTTGACTTTTGATGTAGAAAATATATTAGAAGCCTGCACATCACACTCTTCGTATCCTTCTTGGAGGTGGTTTTCTTGAGAATCCCTGTTAAGGAATGGATTTGTTTGAATCTCATTAGAAACGGTTACCTGCGCCATTTCCTTCTGCGAAGTAAAGCCATTGTGCAGAGTTCTTTCCTGAAGCATTTCAGCCTCTTGACTTCTTTCATCCAGTGAAGAATTACTCCCGCTTTCCTGGTGTTTCACTGGAGGTTTTGGCCTTGGGGGTCTCCCAAGTTTTGCAAATAAAATTGTGGATCCTGTTTGAAGCTTGGCTGTTCGCCACTGAATTGGCGGAAGAGGTAAAAGACGCGGTGCATCTTCAGTATCTTCAAAAGAACCATTTTCTTGTAGAATTCCAGTTGGTTGAGCAGGAAGTACATTCAATGACTGCTGCATTGCACCATCAAGCATCCAATCAAAACTTGAGATGTTCGGTAGCGGCACATCTCTGGAGTCAGGAGCTAGTGGAGCTCCACAATTTTCAGTACTGCTGATGTTGCATGAATTAGGTGGTTCCTGATGCACTGGTCGACACAAGTCGTGTATTCCCCCAGTATTTACAGTATGATCTGGAGTTGCAGCCATCATGGATGAGCTGTACAGTGGCAATTGCTCATTTTGGCCTACTACTTCATAGCTGCTGAGAACAGTATCTTGTGCAAAACTAGTTTCCGGATGTAAATAGCACTGTTCGTCATCGGGCATGGCAGCCTCATTGGTGATTACTGACTCAGTTACCAGTTTTGGTAGATCAGCCTTCGTGATTGTTTCTGACAATGTGATATACTCCATTTCAGGGATGTAGTTGTTCATGCCTTTACTTGCTATTGCATCATCTGCACCTGTGAAGATGAGTGGAGTTATTCGGCAAGGATCATCGGATTGCTTGGATGAAGTCGGCGAGGAGATCGCACCATCTGAAACCACTTGCTCTTCTATGTACTCTGTGCTTTCATCATCCACTGCATATTCATCGGATTCACTGCATCCTTCGACATCTTGCACGTTCACCTGCTCTTCGCAAATCCGGACTTCTTTCAACTCTTCACCCATATCAGATGTATTTTCAGAAACTACTTCGGTAAGAATATCCTTAATCTGCTTTTGCATAATCTCTGACATCTGATCGAGCATGCCAGTGGATGAATGCTCGTCAGTTGCAGCACCTGCACATCCTTCTTCCTCTCGGGGACTCGGTGATGTGATGTCTGTCAAGTAGACGATGTTGGCATGCTGAAAGCCATTCCCATCAGGGACTGGATCTTGGGGATTGTCAGTAGGTGGAACATCGTGGTCAGACTCTTGGTTCACTTCAGCTGGCTGGCATTCTCTTGAACCAACATCATCTTGAGGTGAATCAGAAGGAATGTTGTGCATGACAATCTCTTCCTTAATTTCAACAGGAGGGTGAGGCATTTCTAGACACTTCACGTCGCATTCCTCACCATTTGCTTCAAAGTCATATAAGCCAATATCTTGAGTGCCATCATACTTCAGCTCAAGCAGCTCTTTCGCCATGTTCCGAAGGGAATCAGAAAACGGATCATGCTTCTTGGAGAGTTTCCTCGGCAAAATGCTGACTTTTGAAGCAAGCAACTCCATGCTGCCCACATACTTCCACCTCTTGCTCCTTGTTTTCTTGAGGGAAATGGTTGCAATATTGGGGTTCTCCTTGGCCTTCTTAGTACTGTCAACTGTACCATCTGATGTAGCATTACTGACAATACCATTAGTATTTGATTCAGTAACTGGTGCTCTCATGTCTGGCTCTGAAGCATGGACATCTCTTGTGAGCAATTCCTCCAAGGACTTGGTCCTCTCATGCTCGCAAAAAACCGGCTTTTCTTGCACAAAAAATTCCTCCAACGAGCTAGTCCTCTCATGTTCACCAACAACAGGTTTGGCTTGTGGAATGGAGACAGTGACGCCGTCTTGATGGTGATCAGCCTTATCTCTGTTTTCTGAGCTAATATCTGAAGAGTAAGGCGCCAGCGAGTCTTTCTTGCTGAAGTTACTAGACCTCGACACCACCGCATTTGGAGTATCAGAGAAAATTTTGTCGGACTCCACACGTGCAAAGGCTCGGTGTTCATGGTCTCTGTGCTCTGAGTCTGTCTTCACTTGAGAGTCCATTGTGGTGAGTGCATCCACGTAAATGTCAACTTCAGAATTGTACCCCTTCCTGATTCCTACTGACCGAGCATCTGAAGAACGTGACAAGGCTTCTTCAGAAATCGACCTGTCCTTGTGAACCATGGTGCAGTGGTCTTCCTTGCCTTTGTCCATGCTGCTGGAAATGTCTACCATGATGTCTCTCTCTTCAGTGTTCGAGTCAGGTGAGTCAGAGAAAGAAATCTGAACTTCTGACTGATCCATGGAGGGTTTCTCCTCTGATGAAACCTTCTCATAAAGACTCTGCATCTGTGGTCTGAAGCTTCGGAACACAGATCCGTTTCGTTGTCGGTACTTCAGTCGTCGGCACCTTGTTGGGACTTCATCCAAAGCGTCACCAGATAAATCTGCCTCCAATCTACAGAGGGAAATAGTAACTTTGTTTGAGAAGAAATTAGCAGAGAAAGAACAAATTGACACTTTCAGAGAATTTTAGGGGGAAAGTTACTTGGAGTCATTGTTGCATTCATTAGGAGGTCTGAAAATCTCAGAATTCTGCAGGTTCGGCCTAATCTCCTGAAAGAGAGGAACAAAAAATGTTGAATATTCCGTCTTTAAAAGTTCAAGTTCAGTCAGGTAGAGTCATTCTCTCTTTTGGAGGAGTGTATTGAATTAAATGTACAACAAGTAGCAGAAGAAACTTTCAGTCTGACATGTTATCTGACTTACACCAGATCTGTCTTCCTAAAGAAGGGTGATAATGGACACATCTACTAGTGAATGAACTATATATGAACTTCGTGTGGTAACAGCACTAGAGTTTCTATGTTCATTACCATGGCTCTAATAGGCCTTCTTTCTCTTGGAATTCCTTCCTGCAGCATGCTAGAACACGTGGAATCCGTCTTGAAGAAGGATGGGTCCGTGTATCTCTTCAGGCACGCTCCCTTGCCACCAATGTCATACCTGAAAGTTAAACAAAAGTACATGATCATGATTCATGCAGACCTACATTGTCTTCAGTAGCTACAACTCACAAGAGAACAGAAAAGGTAACTCTATCATACTTGTCAAGCATGAACAATTTGGGAGGCCCATGACACTGCTTAATGGACTCCATGATGAAGCGAGGCGTGTCGCCTCTCGTCACAACCCCATGGTCCACCCTCGGATTTGCATGCCAATCAACTCCTGCAAAGAGATCAATAAATGGCATGTGAAAGAAAACTGCGTTTTTGTTTTCAGAAAAGAACTAGTATTGATAGACAAGGTTGCAGAGAAGAAGTCTGTACTTTGTGCTGAACCTACCCCTGTTAGAAGCAACATACAGGTAGTCTCGCTGACATGAGTCTTTCTCCATTAGTGGCAGCTCTGTCTCCAGTTGCTGCACCCGGAGCATGAGCCCATGCCCTCGCGCCGATGCGATCATCACCTCATCATATAGCCCATGGAACACCTGTGCAGCAAATCTGCACACATACAGTGGGACCATTCCATGGCATCATGGTCACTGTTATGAATTCGTGATACATCTGTATACAATTCTAGTTTCTGACAGTTGTCGATGATGTGTTGTGCTGTGAAATTTAGTTAGTTGACGGGATCATTACCGATTATAGCAAAAACAATTATGTTTTGGAACAGGCGCTGTACCTAATTAGTGTTTAAAAATAGCCATATGAAAGTCCTTAAAAAAATTTCGTTCCAAAAAAAAAAGAATGTGCCTATTAAATGCCACTGCTACCTCAAACCTTATATTTAAGAGCCAGAGTAAAAAACTGAACTCCAGCAGGGTCTCTACTTGGCTCTCAAAAATAGGAGGCCTCTCAAATGAGGCCTCCAAGCCCTCATTCCCAGGGGCCCTCCCCTGGCTCTCATTTTTCGGTTTTTTTCCCGCTGGTGAAATTTCCCCCGCCTCCGCCGCCCAAAATCCCCCGCGCCCCTCCCCCGCCTCCGCCCGTCCCCCTCCATCCCACTCCGCCAGTCCGCCTCCCTCCTTGCTCCTTCCCCTGCCGCCCCCGACTCCCCGCCTCCCCCGCCGCCCCCTTCCCCTTCCCCGGCGCCTCCACCCCCTCCACCGCCGCCTCCGCCCCCTTCCCCGCCGTCCCCGACTCCCCGCCTTCCCCACCGCCCCCTTCCCCTTCCCCGGCGCCTCCGCCCCCTCCACCGCCGCCCCCTCCACCGCCGCCTCCGCCCCCTCCCGGCCTCCCCCATCGCGCCCGGCTCCCCCGCGCCCGCCTCTTTCCTCCCCGGCGATTCCTCCCGCGCCGTGGGTCCCATGTGTCAGTTGTAGTGGAATGGATTTGAGGGCTTAAATTTGAGAGGTGCTGTTGGAGCAGATGTAAAAAAACAGGGCCCTCAAAAGTAGAGGGAGCCCTCAAATGAAAAGTAGGGGCCCTGTTTTGAGGGCTACTACTGGAGTTGCTCTAAGAACATTAAAGCTTGAACCAGTATGTCCTAACAGGCGCCTAGTTGTTAGGCTTAAGTGGAAGTCAAGAACGTTTGAATTTTTAACTTTTGAAGCCAGAACAAGGTTGTTGTAGCTAATTCGTTCTGGAGTCATTTCCCCCAATTAAATTTGAAGTTGATGAACAACAGAAATGCCAAAGATCATTTCCATCGCAGTCTCAAGAACAACTGGGGGGGGGGGGGGTAAATGAAATTCACAAATTCGATTGTAATGCAGCATCCTGTACTTAGACAACGGTTAACCCAGCTTTTATTGAAAGCTAGTAAGTCTTACAAACCGTTCCAACATCCTGTACTTCCTAAGGGTCAATTCAAACTCCGGTTACTTTTGGTTGCTCTTTTGTATTTTGGTTGCTCTTTTGTATTTTGTTTGCTTCAACTTTCAGGCTCCAGAAATTAATCAGAGCTTTCTTCAACACATGAATGCGAACAGAAGATTAAAAATAGATAGAAGTTATATGATGGCAAGAAAGTGCTTGATCACAATCAGGAAAGAAAGTGCTCTCTGTTGCTGAGCTAGGATAAGGCCATCAACATAGTTAACTACCTGAAAGTCAAACAGCTAATACATCAATCGCCTACCGTGTCCGAAAAAAAGAGTTTGAAAACCTCCGATTTTGTTCATAACAAAAGCATTAGGTGATCTAGTGCGATCAATATACCATTGACCCCAAGAATCATAACGCAACAATTCCATAATATTTCCAATAACGACTCGTCCAAGCGAAGAACTCAAAATGCAACCCAGCGTCAAGCTAAGATAACAAGCACCAAGGCAGACAAAGAGACGGAGATGGGCGGACGTACTCTGCGAGGTCGCCGAGCTGGCGGAGGACGCCGACGAGGCCGGCCGTGGCGACGCCATCGAGGACGGCCTCGGGGTCGTGCTGGTCTGCCTTCTTGTAGAGGTCGCGGCCGCCGAGGGAGTACTCGTTGGCGACCTTGTGCCTCGACAGGGGCATTGCCCTCGCTCCACGACCTGCCTGCCCTTCTCCTCCTTGCTGCCGGCGCTGCAATGGCAGCTTTTCTCTCTGGTGGTGCGCACTGTGCACCTTCCAATTCCGATGGCTCAGAATCAGAATCAGAATCAGGCAGGAGCACAGAACTCTATAAAGATCCTGCCTTTACACTTTTGGCTCGGTGTGGTGTTCTTCGTTGAGGTCTTGAGGAGGCCTTTTGTGTCTTCTCTCGCTCTCTTTCTCGTACTTCCAGGGGTGTCTTGCTCTTGTGCGCACAACACATAAGCAGAGAGAGAGAGTGAAGGAATTATCTCTACCCCTCTATAATACACTAAAATTTTCTTTACTAAATCCACCCCCACAGTCATGCCTAATCTAAGTCCACCCAAATTTGTGTACCAAAGTAATCCAACTTCATACAAATGAATGGCATGGATCTCTCCTCAAGTTTTCTTCTCTTACTCATTGAAGATCCTAAGGCCAAAATCATCTGGATCATGCACATCATCCCCCTCCAACCTAACCCGTGCGCTTGCCTCCCCCTGGCGAACCCGTGCGCTCCCCTCTAATTTCTCCGCCGCCTCCTCCCCTCCCTCCTTCTCCGCCGCCGCCTGCCTCCCCCACCGAACCCGTGCGTGTCCTCCCCTCTGATTTCTCCGCCGCCTCCTCCCCTCCCTCCTCATCCGCCGCCGCCTGCCCCGCTCCACCGCTGCCTCCTCCTTACCCCACCCCGCGCCGCAGCCGCCTCCTCCCCACCCCGCGCCGCCGCCTCCTCCCCTCCCTCCTCCTCTTCCGCCGCCTGCCCCGCTCCTCCACTCGGCCACCGCCTCCTCCTCCTCCCCACTCCACGCCGCCGCCTCCTACTCCCCCGCTCCGCCGCTCTGCCGCTGCCTCCTCCCCCGCTCCGCCGCCGCCTCCTCCCCCGCTCGTCCGCTGCCTCCTCCTCCCCCACCCCTCCGCTCCGCCGTCGCCTCCTCCCCCGCTCCTCCACTCCGCCGCCACCTCCTCCTCCCCCACCCATCCGCTCCGCCCTCGCCGAAGAAGCCCTCCCGCCAGGCCACGCCGCTCGCAGCAGCAGCAGCCACGACGGACGCCTACACGCCCCCCGCGTCGGTGCCACCCTCGGGTCGGTGCTCGGACACCGTACCCCTAACCTCCGCGACCTCTACGCGCTCGGCAAGAAGCTCGGGCAGGGGCAGTTCGGCACCACCTACCTCTGCACCGAGCTGGCCACGGGTGTCGACTACGCCTGCAAGTCCATCTCCAAGCGCAAGCTCATCACCAAGGAGGACATCGAGGACGTGCGCCGCGAGATCCAGATCATGCACCACCTCTCCGGCCACAGGAACGTCGTCGCCATCAAGGGCGCCTACGAGGACCAGCTCTACGTGCACATCGTCATGGAGCTCTGCGCCGGCGGCGAGCTCTTCGACCGCATCATAGAGCGCGGCCACTACAGCGAGCGCAAGGCCGCCGAGCTCACGTGGATCATCGTCGGGGTCGTCGAGGCCTGCCACTCGCTCGGGGTCATGCACCGGGACCTCAAGCCCGAGAACTTCCTGCTTGTCAACAAGGACGATGACCTCTCGCTCAAGGCAATCGATTTTGGGCTCTCCGTCTTCTTCAAGCCTGGTGAGCTGCTGATGCAGAATCCACACAAACTTTACATTAATCGTGCTTTAGTCAACGATTGCAATGTGTTTTATCGCACGGAAGGCGTTTAATTGGTAAGAGCGAAACTAATACTGGTATAATTGGGGTTGTGCTTGTGTTAGTTCTGATTTTATGCATGCTCCTAGGGTTGGAGATGGATGGTTATAGGTGGAATGTTTGAAAAAAAGCTTTTCTGGAATTATGATGTCACTAAATTAAGAAATGAATGACAAATATACTCAGTAGTGATTTCTATGTGATGACATTAGACAACATTGCACTAATGCAGTTTCACATGAGCATGCAACTGCAAGCTCTCAGTTTCTGAATGGTTTAGTTGGGCAGGTAATGAAATGCATCTTCCAACTTGCCATTCAAGGAGTAGCACCATAGTAAGCCTGCTGAATTGATCAATTCAGATATTAGGATGGACGAGATCACACAAGCAGTTGAGAACCTGAAGCAGGAATGGAGCCAAGCAGTTACACAACTTGAGGAGTGCATTGCTGCAATTGAATCCTGCGGGAAGATGGGAAGAGGGACAGAGGAAGCAAGTTCTCTTCCTAGGTTGAATGGTTCTGCACAGGATGCACTGCAATTGCTCAACTCATTGCAGTGCAGGCTTGACCTTTTGGCAGAGCAGCTACCCACTTTTGAAGATGTGCAGTCTGGCCAGGCAACCTTAGGGTCATGGAAGGAACAGTACTAGAAGTAAGCTATTCTTAGTCCCCCCCACCCCGGATTGCCATGTTTATTTAGTTTTTGTACCAACTGATTTTGTGTTTGCAGGCTTCGTGCGAGCCTAAGGAGTGCTAACTTACAAGCGAAAGGAAACATTAAAAAAGCTATTGAAGTAGAGGTGTGTGATTTTGTTTCAACATATGCTATATTAATTTTATTGTTTGTTTCCTAAGCAATGCGTGCCTCTCAATAATTTAAAGTGCTCTCACTTTGTAATTGCTTTTTCTCTAGAGGGAGATTCTTCTAGGGGGTGGAGAGGAGTCTACCATCCGTAGGCGTAATCTCCAGTAAGTTGATTTCTATGAGGTAGTTTTTCGTTTATGTATATATTGGTCATAATTGAGAAGTTAGTTGCAGACTGTTTGATAATCTCTTCAATTTCATGGGAGTTCCTTGCAAGTGTAGTACATGGAAAAGGCATACAAAGGCTATCACTTGTGAATTTTAGTTCTTGCGATAATCTAAACTATGAATGCGGTGTTAGCCTGTTAGGAATTGTTCAATGTTAGCACAACAACTATGAATTATAGTTCAATAAGGAATTGTTGTGTTAATGTAACCTTTTGTATTATTTGGATAGGGGGCCTATCCCCTCAAAATCTAATTGCATTGCACTGATGAAAGAACCATCCATTTTATATTTATTATCCAATCAACATATGATTGTTGTGTGTATATTGAACACTAACCTACTAAATGATGTAGGACAAAGGCTGGAATGACATCTGTTGCAGAAAGTATCACTGAGAGCCTCCGTGGATCTCACCAGTTGATGGTTCAGGTTAGCAAGCCTGCGGATTTAATTGATATGTTGTATGCTAATGACTTCTTGCTCTTAAATTTGATACTAATTGTTATACATGTTGACAGGAAGTGGAAAGAAGTGCAATACCTTGGCAACCTTTGGTACGTTTTCCTGATAATTATAATTAACCCTATGTACAATAGGCTCACTTGTAATTATTATCCTTTTTCCAGAAAGATTAACTTACATTTTTGAGTAATATTGCTTCATCTTCTTCAAATTACTCATATGATGGGTCACAATGGAGAGAATAAAGGCTTGCTCGTAGATGTTTGGGATGGATGTAGTTATTTCTGTACATTTATGGTTGAGCTTTCTCACAATATGCACTGATATTTAATTATAGGATTTTTTGTTATTATTAAGAAAGTATGGTACAGTCATTTGCTTCTTGTTGCACATGTGAATCAGAATTATTCCTTTTCTTCTGTTGTAATGCAAGGCCAAGTTGTGAGCTAAGTTGAAAAATTACATAGATGAATCAATAAGTGTTCTTCAGAAGGCTGAAGGTCAATATCAAGGACACCGCTCTTTGCTGATGAGTACCCGTGGTTTGCTCTCCACGATGCAACGACAAGATGTTCTTGATAGGTAGGTATCATTAAAACTGGCTTCACTACCAGTCAGTGTATGATGTGGTCATATAGTCTACATTCTGGTTTTCCAGTCAAACAAAAGAACTGAAACAAATTGTTCAACCAACTCCTATTGTGTTTATATATTGATTTCTTATCTGCAAGGGAAGTTTCTGCCAGTGTAATGACAATTTTGTCTGGGTTGGGCTAATTGCTAACTAGATGTGTTTACCAGGATCATCCTGACTATTGGCTTTTTCATTTTCTCCTTGGCGGTTCTATATGTTGTCTCAAGACGTATTGGCCTCTTGACACTTCAAAGGAAGCTGGCCGATGCCATCAGATCAGGTTCAATATCAGCTGAAGACATTGTAGCAAAAGTGTGGCATAGACCAACCCCAGCGAATCCTCCTACTGCACCTCCCATTTATGAACTGTGATCCACTTGCGTCCATGGTTTATATATGTAGATTTATAAGCTTCACCACCAGCGTCAGTTCTGTACACTAACCTTTGAGAAATCTAATTTCTTAGAGCATTTTTTTCTCAAATGATGTTTCCCAAAGAAGCTATGATCGTGCACTGATCAGTTGTCAGCCTTATGAATTGAAGTCGCAGTGTGTTATATTTTGCTTCCATCTGTTCAGCTTCAGCACCGTTGTGCCAGTGACTGAAAGGCAAGTTTTTACTGTCAAAATGCATTCATATTCTATTCTCTGTAACACAAAACTGTGGGCTGATGTTATATTGTTAGTTCCTGCCAATTACTTGATGTTCCAATTGGAAGAACAAATTTAATGCGAAACATCTGGAGATCTCAACAGATGAGGGCCATGACAAGCAGGCATCTCTTCAGTCGCTTTATATATCATCTCAACCTTCTTGCTAGATTGCTAGGGTAGATCTACTAACATCTTGACTGCACTACTTCTGTGTAGCTGAAGAAATTGAATCAGATATTATTTCACTGGCACAGTCGGAAGGTCTGTAAGCTTCTTGCCTTATGACGTAGTTCGAAATCTGGAATTTTGATTTAGATTTTTATAGAAACCACAGATGTTCATCTGTCTATTGATTCATGACTGAACCTGCCAAGGCTTAACTGTTAATTCTTACTTTTGTTGAATTCAGTTCTCTAATAAGGAGGAAAATAGAATTGGGTTAGTGTGAAATATATTCTTGCACTGCATGCACTGTTCTCATTAGTTAGTGTTTTACTTACCAATCACTTCTAGGCACCTTTTTGGGAGTTAAGGCACTGTTCATTTACGTTGTAGGGAAAATTCTGAAATTTTGTTAGAGGTAGCACTGAGAAAATATGAGTGAAAATACACATGATTGTTTTGCTGATATTGATATTTATTATATAGTTCAGAATCCTTATATTTATGTATCATCTTTTTTTGGATTCCGTTGCAACGCACGGGCAATATACTATAGCTCATAACATTCATTATGTGATATTCATTATGTGACAAAACCATTTGGTTGTACAATATATGAGACGTGAATCTTAATGAATCTGATTGTTCGTTTTATTTTTTACAAATTTTATCTTGTTTTGTATTTTACCGTAGTGTTAGCACGGGCACACTACTAGTAGGAGTTAATTATTCTTCTCTCTTCTTGTGCTCTCCTCTACCAGAGGGACCCGCCCAATCGCTCATCCTCCGGCGGAGTGCCTGTGAACATGTTAATGGAAGTGCTTGCGACACCTATATGTGAAACTTGTGATTGTGGCCATTTACTGCCGTGCGTGCGTTAGCTAATGAACTTGGAACCGAAAGGTAGTTTCTGGAAGATTCCGGTGAAATGTCACAGTAGTTTGGAGTGTTGCCTAGAGTACGGTGAGTTGGTCACAACTGTAATGGAGGTAACAGAAATCAGAATCGAGAATCGTCATGACCGCTGTCATCATCATCACTTCGTCAGATATGCGGTAACATCATCGCACCTCTTCCTTGGCAGGGATAAGAGCACGACCAGGAAGTTGTTTATGTTGCTTTGTTTGCTAGTAGACCACATCACCACTCTGCAGGTAATGCTGCAGCAGTTATAACTTCCGATCCCGAGCTTCCCATGCACATCTTTGCACAAAGTATTAGCATTTACTCGCCACTCCTGCTTCGTGTGAATTTTTAAGAGTCTTCAGTATGTTTACCAAGGCCATAGATAACCTGTAAATATTAAGAAAAAAAAGGAATACCAATCCAGCTCTGGTGAATAATTAGATACTCCTAAGGCAAAAACTAGTAGACGCCTTTTACATGTCAGATGATTTCGGGCATGTTTTTCTTTTGGGTTGTAATTTATTGATCTAATAAATAGTAATTATTAAGAGAAATAAAAAACCATTGGAAAACAAAAAAAAGATATCCTTCAACCGTCCCTCGTTGCACTACAAGAATGCTATTCACAAGGGCAGTACAAGATTTCGTGGCTGTATGATTTGCCAGAACAAACGGCTGTATGATTTGCCAGAACAAACTGTGCCCAACAACAACAGCTCCCTTTTTTTTGTTTATGGCTTATATTTTATCTATAGTAACTAAATAGACATTATACCGACTTTATATATATCAGCTAAAATCACACACAAATGTCTCTTTCTGTACTCTCTTACGAACAAACAGAATTCAAAATTTTAAACTAAAAGCCGTAGTCCAAAAGAAGGAACAACACCCTACCAATTTCAACCCTAACGGGCTACCACCGGCTACATGTACCAACCAGATAAGAGACCAGCATAGGTTGCACGAGTGAGCACAACAAATGGAGAAATTTTTTTAGCAACAGTACTACACAAGCCTGCCTGCCTGCCTGCCTTGCCGACCACCTCCACTAGAAACATGCCAATGCATGGCTAGCATGCACACATACGTTCTTCAACTTCAAAGTTACTCATAGGAGGAAAATAGACAGGTACACACCTAATTTGAGGGACACGAATGCAACAACAATCCCACAATTGCCAAATAGTAGTCGAAGGCTGCACACCTTTCATTGAAACAAAAATAGACAGCACGAAACCTACCATCCCACCACTAAAATACTTGTTCAACAATCATGCCTGCAACTACTGAGGTGACACTTCTGGTTTCGGCAATATATTATGGCATATACACCTCACTCATCTCTGACCAAGGACAAAGACAGGAAGGAATATAAGGGGCATGATTTTCTCTTGGCTTTTAAGCGAGGGATACGCGAAAGACAATGTAGCCTACATAGGCCACAATACCAGACTTGACAAGATCAAAAGCAGGGTTCACATAAAGACGGAGGACCAGATCTGATTTAAAGTAACAAAGACTTTCAACTTCTGAACTACGCAAGTGCTTTTGAAAAATACAGGTGTTAGAAAGCTGATACAGCGGCTTGAAAGCTTAGGGTGAAAAATCTTACGAGCACAGAGTTTTTGGCCGGTTTGGGGATCCAATGAATCATTCATTTTTTTTGCATAAGATATAGCCATTGGGCTCTCTGGGGCGATCTTGAAACCCTGGTGAGCTTGCATTGCTACCTTCGACTGGCTCTCGTCCTAGTACTCCACGAAAGCAATGCCTGGCTTGGCTTCGATCATCCGGACTTCCCGGAAACCAGGGAACTGCTAGAACAGGATCTTGAGCAATGAGCGTCATGCTTGTGGTATAGTCTGGCAAGTTCTAGATGAAAAGGATATTGTTTGGAGGAACAGGAGGCTCTCGTAGGGGCTTGCTCAGACAAGGAGGTTGATAACCCTGCACAGAAGTTGACAAGAAAACTCAAAATTACTACTTGAAAAAGAAACTCAAAATTGTATCGAAGTTGAGCGTATGAAATTTCCTGCAGTCCAAAAGATAATCTGAAACTAGTAAGTACACTAGTACTTGTTTTTTTATCACACATATTATACATGAAGGTGACGATACATTCGGGACAGACTATTGGGGCAATAGCAATATATGATATCTTACTAACTACTCCCCTATTTAATCCACGCCATGGAAGATGGACAATATGAGCTCGTCATGACTAGGAACATTTAAGGCAGTTAATTAACTTTTGGGTTAGGTAAGAGAAATCAATGAAAGCAGAGTTTCTCAGGACATTGGTGAGCTAATATACCTAAACAAGAATTAAATACAGTGAACAGAAGGTATTGTAATACTAGCTTCCTACTCTCAGAATACTTCAATTTAAAGTAGACAACAATTATTTTTCTACCATCATGACTCAAGTAGACCAACCAGCCCAATTAAGAGTAATTGTTGATATAAGGTTTAGGTATGCAGACATAGTAATTCATAAACCTCCAATGATGCATCGAATCTTTCAACAAGTACATGGATATTCGCATTGTCAATGCTGAATCTAAATGCTGGTGATCGAACTGAACAACCTGTGGAGATATCTGCTTATACCCTATACTCCAATTTTTTCCCCTTAGAATCCCATCCAACATCCTATTATGTTAATATTTGATAATTTTTATACATTTATGAAACTAGCAGGTGTCTACTGATTCTACATCTTTAAAACACAATGTAAGTTGTATTGAATCAGAACTAGGGACCCCCTGATGAGAGCCGAGTCCAGGTGATAACACAAACATGTTCAACAGAAGTACAAAAATACATAATAATCTTTTTTTTAAAAAGGATATCTTTCCACTTTGAAAAAAAAGAGGGGGGGGGGGGGGGGGCTGAAGACCAAAGAACAGCTGCAAGTGAAAAATGACAGTTACAGTAGTAATAAGAAAAATATAGTATTCAAGAAAAAACTAGATTACAGAATAAAAGGTCAGCACAAACTTGCAGCTCAACTACTACAAATTTTTAGGGCTACATATTGTCAAAGGACCATTGTGACAAGGCCAGAACTCTAGACAAGGATGCTCAAATGTAGAGTAGAAGTGGTATAATCGGAAAATGCTTGGCCATAGTTGGATGGTAACATAGTTAACTTCAGTTTACACTTTGTCACTGCAGGTGTGCCATAGAGTCTAGCAACATTCAGGTATGAAAAGACAATTACTATCAGCCTAATGGCAGCCTAAGTGACTTAAGACGCTGTCAATGAAATTTTAGTAGTAAACAAAACAAGATAGCGATACATATTCTAGAAAACATGCGTATGCCCTTTCTATATTTTGCGTATAACAAGAAACTCCTGACGTAAAGAGAGGATTGTGGTGGGTAAATGTGTACAGAATAGATGAACACAAGCACAAAATCTACACTACAGGCCTGTTCTTTTTTGTTTCGGCTTATAACTTTTGGCTGTGGCTTTTGGTCTATTCGTGGGAGAAAGTACAAAGTAACAGAAACTCACATACGGTTTTAACCGATATAAATGAAATCGCTACAGTGTGTACTATAATCAACTTGTAGACCTCCTCTTGAAAAGATATTCCATTTGAAAGCTAATTACTGTAGAAAAACCAAAAAATAGTTTTTAGAAGCTGAAAAGAATAGGCCCTACATAAGAAAATGCATCACCACAATAAGCTAAGGCTTAAAAAAGGCAGGCTAGTACAATGGGTAAAATTCTGCAATGCAACGACGACCGTTGTGCAAGCAATGACCAACAAGGCATAGCATGATTAAACAACAAAATAACATAGAAAACAAAATTATGGCTTTTAAACCAGCAGAGAACTAACAGTTCCATTGCTTTGGGCAACAGCAGCATTAGGACCAGGTTGCTGTGCCTATTCAGCTTGTCGTTTTTCTCAGCAGCTAAAAGGGGCAATCAGAGGCAAAATAGAAAATATATAAATACACACTTTTCAACACTCCAAACAACAAAAACAAAGGAGAAAATAAAATGTAGTCGTAAACTGCATCAGAGTAGAACAATGACATATAGAACATAGCAAACTGATAAAACAAGTTTCATATGCGATGACTGACAAGTGAAATACGATATGCCAACAGGAAGACTTCCCTTACTCCAACTTAGAATACTAGCTTGCTGATTGTGAAGTTAAATACAGCTAAAGCTGCTAATATGCCTGTGATCAGTTTCACAGACATTCCAAGCATTTCTCAAATATAATTATATCCAGGAAGAAGCAACCTAAGGTATAACTATACATTTGGATATTCAAATGGGATGCTAACATATCCCCAACATACGAAATGACAGAGGTTTTTGTCATTAAACTAAGCATTAAGGTCACCAAAGTTGCATAAGGCATTCGAGGTTGTCTTGGATAAAGTCACTTGCAGAGATGTAGGCGAATCAATTTTGCAAGGTAGGGACAAAAATTCTGGGTTCTCAAGTTCATATACATAACTGGAGCATTGTGCAAGTTTAAGGACTCATGGTGCAATTTACTCTCATAAGAACAACAAAATAAATGTCTATGTAGGTCAAACAATGCATGGCCCCTGACTTCTCGAAATAATCTGTATGTACCTCTATGGAAAACCTCCTTTAATCATGATATTTGTTTGAGATGTGCTTCCTCAAATTTTGAAATCAGAAAGAGTACACTATAAACAAATAATGCAGAGGACATTAGCATCCCCCCCCCCCCCACTCGCGCGCGCATGTAACAGGCCAGTATATCCATGAGAGAGAGATTGTAATCTCGCTAATCACTATTTATTTAGTAGTTATATGGTTGAATTTGAAAGGTGCAAGGCTCTGATTTTGACACCAGAAGAGTGTGCCAATGTGAACAAGTGGTGTAGAATTTAATATTTATTGCTCCACTCCTGTACTAGCCCAACATATCCCCTGGGATTGCAAATAACTTATAATCTCTCAAAAGATGAGGACTTGCAGCATAGACCATAATATAACATCTATACTTGAAAATGCAAATAGAATTACATTTCTTCTCTTGCTTCTTCCTTTTCTCTCCAGGAGCATAAGAGCCATCTACTTTTGCAATACAGTCAGACTTTGTTTTTGCATATTGTAGTCGCTGCACAAGGGAAGGAAAAGGAGTAAGTTGTACTTAGCCCTGGTTCATGATAGGTAGGCACTGTTAAGCCTGATTTCTTTCTTGTTAATGTGATGTAATGGCTAGTTAGGAGAAAAGGATCATTTTCACCTAGCAGTAAACAAACAATAGATTGTTCAAGGAGTAATACACTATACGTTTACGTTAGACAAGGACCATGTGCCTCAGCATCTAGATAGAAATCATCTGGACATATGATTCTAGAAAGAATATATGTTTGATATGTAATCTAAACAAAAGCGTATGCTAGCCCTATAATATGAAGAAGATAGATACTCTACCCACATCATTCCATCAAACTAAACATTCACTCAAAACATTGTAAAAGACAAACGCTACAAAACTTTTCCATAGAGGTATAATTATTTGTGTCCTCAACGTATTAGTAAAAGAAGCATATGGTCTATATGGACATGTTAACTAATGTTTACTCAAAATCTTCAGTACTCATGTGTTATTTGAAACCATTTAGGTTGAATTTACACTAAAATGCAAATGAAATGTACAGCAATTATTGTACAACATTGTTGCACAAAATGCAAAACTCAATGTAGAACTTTGATGCGCATTAGATGATTAGAACATTGCTGTAGTAAATGCAAGCCTAAGCACCAGAGGAGCTGTGCGTTGCCAACACTTAGCTGCCACTTGAAAAATTGAAATGTGGTGCTTGTCTAAGACAGAACATATCCACCATGCTTCTTATGCACGGAAGGAGAACACAAAATAAAAGGTGAAACAAAACAGTTAAAAATTATCAGCTAAAGTGAAGATGATTTACCATTCTTTTGTCATAAAAATCGAAGTCCTGCAGTCCTCGGAAAGCATTGGTAGCAGCTGTAATTTCGCTAAATACCACCCACGCTTGCCCCCTCAGTTTAGGAGTTTTTAAGGCCACCAAATCCAGTATCTTTCCATACTGGAAGCACAATACATAAAGTGATATCCTCAACTCTGCAGGAAAGATCAACATACATTACAGCTGAAAAGACCAAAATGATGTACTAGTAATCTAGTATACTGCAATCTTCTGACAACAGAGAACTATGGTTTATTCAGATTAGATTGCATTAATGTGAGCATGCCCACTTGGAGATGACAACGATGTTCTGCGAAAGGAGGTAATACTTTTGCAAACTGCTAGAGTTTTCCTGTGGATAAAATCGTCTTCCCACCAGACACTCAAAAGTTTTCTGGCACATGAAATGCAGCACTTTCCCTAGCGAATTCAGACGGATTTAGCCCAACCAACACAGCTTCTAGCAGACGCGTGAAACGAGCCCAAAATCCGGCAGTTTCATCAGCTGCTACGGCCAAAATTTCAAACATTATCAACGTTCTATCACTCCAGAGGCCACAAGGGAGAGCCGACCGAACCCTACAGCGAGGCGGCAACGAGCAACAGCCCAGATTGGGAGGCTAGGGTTTTACGAGGGATTTGGCCAGCGGCTGCGGCGCCGCGCTAAGCAGCCGGGAGAAGAGCTGTACCTCCTTTCTTGATCTTCTCGTTAAGGTTCCTGAGGTAGACGGTCTGGTTCAGGAGGGACGTCGCCGGACAGCATCTCCGCCGCCGCCGCGCCGCCGAAGTCGAGGAGGGGGCAGAGAAGCGCGAGAGGCCGTTCGGTTTCGGGCCGGGAAATTGCGGCCGCGGTGAGCGATTTTTGGGGGGTTTGAAAATTTTCTCGCCCTTCGTAGTTCGTGGGATTCTCGCTTCCGGCCTCGAGGAGACCGGTAAAGGGCGAATAGATGGGCCATAGGCCCATAGTGACATGTTGGGCTCAGAAGATGGTATAATACTGGGCTCAAATGGTGGTCCGGTTACTTTGGGTTGGGTGCTCACTTCTTAGTATTACAAACCACATACCCCTCTTCTTCTTCTTGCATGTGTTCAGTTACATATATTTTTAGACGGTTCAGTTACATATTTAACTGGGGTAAACATTGCCTCTACTTTGAAAAGCTTCAAACAAGTCCATCTCTTGCTCAGTTACATATTTTTTTTAGACGGTTCAGAAGGCTTGTCATGGGTCTTAAGACGTGTGTTTACGAAACAGAAGAGATGATATCCGGACGTACTCCAGTAATCCAGTTAGATTCTCTCGAAGAAAAGTACAAGTGATTTTTGAACGGAACTACTAAAGCAGCAGCTAGGCATGCATGAGCAAATGCATGATTGCGAGGGCGTTGAGTGGATTACGGTTTTTGGTTGAGCTCACTCCATCATCGCAGTTAAATTACTCAATTAAAAGGCCACGTACTTGCCATTATCGAAGTAGCGTTCCTGGAAGCTGTTCCTTCCATCCTGGATCCCTAGAAAGCTGGATTAGTTTTCTTTCAATCGGAATCTTTCCACATAAGCCCCTCCTGAATGGTGGTTGTCAGGAACTCAGATCAGCTGCAAGTTTTTATCGTTTCTTACAACCAAGATCTTGACCTTTCAGTGAGCAGGCCACTTCCCATTGTAAGAAAACAGCAACAGCGAATGCATCCGTGCGTCCCTTGCGTGCGGCTCCGCAAGTGGGCTAGCTAGTGGGGGTCGCAGTTTAATCCAGGACAATGCGGCGACAATGCTTTCCTTTCATGTTAGATTAACCACCGCCTCTTTAATTAGAGCAAGTTGGGCTGCTTGTTATGTTCACTTTTTGTGCTGCGTAAACCATCTTGACACCTAGAGCCGGGGGATGGGTCTCCGGAGTTAAGAATGCGTCGATCTAAAGCTCGGTCAAAGCTTGAGTAAACTCCAATTGAGTAAGCTCGGTAACAAAATTTTATATATATATTCCACCGTTAGATATCACGTATGACTGCGACAACATAATGGAGTTTGACTGCAGTAAACTCGGTAATCTGAACTCAACTCAAATAAGTTTTGTAAGCTCAGTAATATGAGCTTGGCTAGAGTAAACTTCATAACCTAAACTCAACTCAAATAAGCTTTATGAGCTCGGTTTGAGTAAGCTCATAACCTATGCTCGGCTCGAATAAATTTAGTAATCTTGATAACACATAAACTCTAGCCTAACAAAAGAGTACTCGAGCTTAGCTCGTTAAGCTCGACGAGCTGAGTCTGGGCTTTTTTGAGAGCCAACATATTAGATTTTAAATCGGTTTGGATCTTTGGTGCTAGGTGGGTGAAAGAAAACTCTTGTTAGAAAAAGAATATTAAAACATAATATCTACGCATACATATATATGCACGAAAACATAAAATTGCATGCTTGTTTTATGCTAAATTCACGTGCAAATACTATCATTTATTAAAACTCGGGTGACTTTTTTTTGGCTAGGTCAGATTGCAATTTTTTTGATGGGTCATATTGCAAATTCGTTGTTCTACACTTGACCCTCTCCCAGACATACGAGTCGTGGCGAAGAACAGAATGGAATACGTCCAGCTCAGTGGAAAAAAATCTCAAAATTAAAAATAAGTGGGCGACCACTCTGATCAGATACTATTCAAATCGACATACCAAACCGGTAACAAGAAATAGTGCATGCCAGACCTGATGTGACTGACTTCCTTTTCATTGGGAAAGGCAGTCCAGCATGGCACAGGCGGACCATCCCTTCGGGCAAAGTAAGGCGGCCACCTGAGCTCCCCCCCCCCAAGCAATAGACTAGGGTACCTAGAGCTTTTGTTATCTAGAGGAGGAAGAAGGCATAGCGCGATGGGTCTGACGAAATAGCTAGTTGGTGCCGTGTTGGGCATTGGTTGCTTGAAAAGGCCTACTCGCCCAGCCTACCACGCCACAACAAGTAGCACTAATCAAGCACTCAAGCATGCCCCCCCCCCCAATTGACTAGTCCTAGCTTGTGGATCATGGTAACGATTGGAGGCTTAGGTGTCACACGGCGGTGATAGAGCAGCATAGGCTGTTGGTGGGAAGGCCAGAGTGGCACGAGCCGACGAAGAGAGTTGGCATGTCGCACGCGGCCACCAGGTAGTGGGCGTCGAGTGGCACGATGACCAGGCAAGGCACGTAGTGGCGCAGTAGCCGACCATAGCAACACCAGGGAGCAACTACTGTCTACTGTGCTGCACAGCGCCGGCCGCTGGAATGGTTCCTCAAAATGCCAAGTTCAAATCTAAAGGCAAAGGTAGGTAATAAGGAATTAAGCAATGCTGCAAGGGGAATTGAAAACATTAGTTGAAATTTAAATGGAATGGATCATGATTTGTGATTGGTTGATTTGCTAGATTTGAAGAGATATTTTAGCATTACATCAATCGGCTCAATTCTAAGTACTAGTGCAAGCGAAAATGCAATGGCGGCTAGAGATGCGCAAGTAAACAATGTTGAAGCTGTCAGCTGTGGTAGCTGGAGTGCAAGTTGATGTTCAATAATTTGGAATTTTGATAGCAAATTATTGTGTAAGCTTTGCTAATAAGGTACCAATATTGTTAACAAGTCGCCCGATTACTCGCGATTAATTGATGATTAATCGTAAAGTCGGCCTTGGAGCACTCCTGGAGGACATCAACTCAATTAGTTTCCTAGTCAAACCACTTGAATTTCTAGTTAATGACTAACCACGATTAATCAAGCGACTTGGTTGTTAGGCAAGTCGCCATGGAGAAGGAGAGAAGGTGAAGGGGAAGGGAAGGTAAGGAGGAAAAGGGAAGAGGGTGAGAGAGGGGAGAAAGCGGAGATTAGAGAGGAGAGTTACCTATGAGCAAAGGCGACATAGGTAGTGGAGCCAAGGTGCAAGGGACAGCAACAACTGCAATATAGGAGGCTGGAAAGCAAAATAGGCCCTACTTGAGAGGCCTGGCCCAACTAGCCCATCACTAATGATTAAAAGGAAGGGAAGCAATATCAGGTTTGGATCCCTTCTCACACACAGCGACTGCAGGCCATCGGGGCTCAGGGCATCACCACACCAGAGATGTTGCCGCCCACAACTTAGCGCAACGAGAGTTGAGGTTGGCGACTGAGTCTCTTGACGCTGCTGCCCCCTTCTCTCCCCTTCGCAATCCTCCTGACAAGCTACTGCCTTTGCAGCCCTGATGAGCCAACCCACAGCACCGTCGTCCTTGGCACCTTCCACCATCGCCTTCACCTTCTGGTCAGTAATTATTCCCTCTCCTTTCCTTCCTCTTCTTCCATTTGTAGATCTACTCTTCTCCCTTGTTCTTCTGCTCAGCTCTCGATTTCTACTCTATTTCTTGCTTTCTTGTTTGTTTTTGTAGTAGCCATGAGCAGCAACAGTAGTAGGCCCAACTCGGGTGGGCTGGTAGTAGTAGTAGCCAGCAGCAACAGATGAGCAAACATACAAAGCATGTACATATCCCATTGAAGTGATACCATACGAGACAATTGCACTAATTAATTGTCAAGTCAGTCCCTTGGCGACTCAACTCGATTTGGCGACCTGATAACATTGGGCACTATCTTCTATATTCTACCTTCATCTTTATATGGTCACATGCGGATTGTAGTTTTGGGTTTTAGGTAGTATCATATGTTCTTATTTGTGTGATGGTAATATGGATTTTTATTGGATGATACTATTGGGCCTTTTCGCCCTATCTAAATTTTAATCATGGGTTTGCCACTGCAGGATGGTGCACTCGCATCGCACGGTTGCATGCACACACGCACACCACTGGAGTCAACTAACCTACCACGGATTGGTCAGGTCAAAACGAGACTGTTCTTTTCGACTGTGGCTGATGGTTTTTATTCCTAGAGTGGGCATCTATGCAAATGAATTAAATGCCGATAAGATACTTTAAAAAAGATTGTTTTGATAAACCGTTTTAAAAAATAACAAAAAATTATCTTATTTATTTATTTAAAGAAAATCATAAGCTGAAAAGGATATGACAACAATCTTTCCATGAACTTCTAGAGTCAGGAGCCGGAGAGAGGATGCTGACCTTTGACCGGCTCAACCGGCAAGTCAGCCTCACGCGCGCGCACATACCCCCAAAGCAAATCCAAAACTTACAGCCTAAGCCATCGATCTGTCTGGATTCTGGAGCAAGTAGTCGCAGAAGCAGCCTTGGACTTCCAAACCGAGCAGCTGGCTGGATGCCTGGAATTGGATCGATCCATATGCTCGCTCGTTCAAAGCTCGCGAATGCTTTTTTGAATGATCAAAAGGATTGCCATGCGAAAAAGGATGATTTTGATTCACTCAAATAGAATCGGCCGGCTTTTTACTACTATGTGTCAGCTTGGGTGAGCGAGACTGGTGAACAAGTTCAGTCACGTTGAGAGGTTAGCTAGCTTGACACGACGAGTGTATACTGGATTTGTAGTTTTTCGTAGTTTTGTGCTTCAATCATACATAAGATCGCCAGCGAAGTATTTGTCTTTTTGAGCGAATTACGTGTCCATAGTCATAGAGTATTAGATTGGATTGCAATGTTATACAAAAGAGAATAAAATCTTGACGTGCAATATTTTAGTACTAACTCGGGATCCGGAAGATCGATTTGTTAATTAGGTCATGAATCACGAAGCGGTGATAGGTACGTTGCGCAATCGTGCACCAGTGTGCACTAGGTATCAGTCAGTTTCTTTAGTAAGTTGTTCTCAACGTCCTTGATGCGGAGCAGCTTGTTTTGGTAGCCGGGATTGTTTATATGATACATACTAGCAGAAAGCAAGAAGCTTCCTGCCTGGCCATCGGAAATTTCAGGTACGACAAAATGCAAAACTGCCATTTTTTTTAAAAAGAACGAAATGCCAAACTATTGACTTCTGAAGAAAAAAAATGTCAATACACACAAGAACAAGGAGAGAATCGGACAGTTACTAATTTTGGATTGGACATAAGAAAATAAAAATAGCATGAGCCCGGGCTTAATTAGGGCCGGGCACCCGGGCCTACGTAGCCCCGCAACCTTGCTAGGCCCAGCCCTCAAGTCTAATGGTCAAGCGAGCCAGCCACTCACAGCCTTAGACTCTCGAGCGCCCACCCGCCGGCCACCACCGTGCGGCTCCATTGCTTTCCTTGGCGGCATGCCTAACCTCCTCCTACCTTAGCTACGGTTTGCCTTTGATGCTGATGCCGCCGTGAGCAGCAATAGTTTATGGGGGGAAAGCAGCGAAGAATAACAGATTCTTCCGACACCCACGTAACTAACTTCGATTCCATATTCCCAGTCTTATTTTCTTCCAAGAGTACATATTATAGTATTATACTACTCACTGAGAGAGGTCCTACTGAAACGGAATTGCCACGTGTTAAATTGAAGTCATCTCACAGTACTGCCCATGTGGGCACTGCGTTCATGTTATCATGTGTGTATGTACTAACATCAGCACTGTGTCACTAGGACTGCGGTACAGTATAATACAGATGTAAGTACGTACGTAAGGGAGAGGAATACTTGTAGCTTTCGGCTGTTGTACAACGACTAGGACCAACTTGGATAAGAGTAATGGATGGCTTCTGCCGTTGGATCGCTTAGCTTGTTCAGAAGTGTTTAGGTGAAGCCGAGAGTTGTCGATTGTTTAGGCCATCTACACCGGGGACCCATAAAGGCTATGCCAATTTAATACGGGCTTTTATAGCTCTCTCATGGGAGAGATGGTGGAGGCTTTACTCCTATTTACTTTCTGAGAAACGGGATGTCCCAATAATCTATTTTAAAATGGTGATGAAAAAATATCTTTCTTTATTTATTTAAAGAAAACTACGTGTCATAAGTTATAAGTTGGAAAGAATAAAGACGGTACCTGCCACGAGAGTGGCTTTTTCGCGTTTGACTTTCTGAGAACTCGACGTTCCGATTGCTACGGGCTGGACTAGTTCATTGATTATCTTTTTCTCTTTCAAGTTTCAACGAAGACTATTCATACGAGAACAATGCAGTCTCTTTCTTTCCATCTAGCTATACCTGAATGTCGTATCCCGTTGATCCTGTGCGTATGTATGATGGGAGGTGTTAGGTTTTGGGATTGAGATTGGGCACCAGTGTCCAATGTCAAGTGAGGTTCTTGGAAGGATCAATTCAATCGCTTGGGGTAAAGCAAGGGCTATGTGCCTGGTTGGTGAATTCTATATTTGAGATACTGGTGCATTACAAAGGGTTGTGTTTAGTTTTATAACACAACTTTGCGCAAATTTTAAGGCAAAAGGCAGTGAAAGAAAAGTAATCACACTACTAAAGTGTGGTAACCAAATTTAAGCATAATCCTAATTAGGCATGATCAAGCGTAAGATTAGATCTAGCTCAGTCTTATTGTGAAAAGAAACCGTATGGTCCAACTTGGAGAAAAGAGTACGAAGCTGATTTATTCAAAAGAAAAAAAGGCTACTAAAACAATTAGGATGGTCTTGCAAGAGCACGGACAGTCTGGACTCCAGAGACTAAACTAAGCCCTCACGCAAGAACAATTCTCGCACCGTTTACGTCGGACTTAGCCCCGGTCGGCAACAACCCAGCTAAGAAGAAATCTCGAGAGCCGAAAGTCGAAGCACAAAGCATGCATAAAATCAACGCCCTCCTCTCAACGGGGGTACGGTTGGACTCTGCCTTCCTCTCCTGCCGACCAGAGATCGCAGACGAGACGAAGAAGAAAAGCCTCGACTCGTCTGCCTCGATCGTCCACGTCCACACTTGATTCAATCCCCGCCGTTGAGTCAGTCACGCGCGCGCATCACCGAACCAAGGACCGCCTCCACGCTCGTCGCCTCGTCGGTCGTAGAAAACCACCGTAATTTCTCGGCGCCGATCCACCTCCTGTCCAGACCCCAAACCGAGCCATGTGCGGCCGCGGTGCTCGCACTCGGCTGCTCTGTCCCCGTCTCTGTCTCGCGTTCCACACACACTTTATTTTCTGCGAACACAAGTATCGTGGTCAGAAACAGTGTCGCTGTCCGCATCTGCTAAAGAAGGATCGGGTTTATGGGGAAGGCCTTCACATGAGGTCATCTCCTGGATGGTGCCACGTGGCAGCATCTGGGGGAGTCGCGCAGGCGCTGGCTGCCTATAAGTAGAGGCCGGTCTACCCTGCAGTCCCTTACAGAGGCAGGCGCAGCAACTCGCCGCAATAGAAGCGTATATGCACACTAGCCTGAGCCTCGCCTCCTACGCGCAAGGTCTCGCCACGGCGACGGCCATGCATGCCTTGGAGCTCCTGCCCGAGATGGCCCACCAGCCCTCCATGGCGCCGTCGCTCCACGGCTGGGACGCCAATGGCGCCCCCACCCCCATGCACAAGAGGTACTTTACTTGGCTTTGTTTTTGTCGCCTAGTTGGTTGGTTCGCTGGTTTCTAGAGACTGTTTGTGTGTGTGTGTGTGGGGGGGGGGGGGGGGGGGTTAGAGTATTAAATGGTGTTTGATTGGTCTTATCGTGCAGGCTGGATGGGAAGGTGGCCATTGTCACCGGCGGCGCGCGGAGGATCGGGGAGGCCATCGTGAGGCTCTTCGTGAGGCACGGCGCCAGGGTGGTGATCGCGGACGTCGACGACGCTGCTGGCGAGGTGCTAGCGGCTGCGCTGGGCCCGCACGTCAGCTTCGTGCGCTGCGACGCGTCGGTGGAGGAGGACGTCGAGCGCGCCGTCGAGTGGGCGGTGGCCCGGCACGGCCGGCTCGACGTTCTGTGCAACAACGCTGGGGTGCTGGGCCGCCAGACGCGCGCCGCCAATAGCATCCTGTCCTTCGACGCCGGCGAATTCGACCGCGTGCTTCGCATCAACGCGCTGGGCGCCGCTCTCGGCATGAAGCACGCCGCGCGCGCCATGATGACCCGCCGCGCCGGCAGCATCATCTCCGTCGCCAGCATCGCCGGCGTGCTCGGCGGCCTCGGCCCGCACGCCTACACCGCCTCCGAGCACGCCATCGTGGGCCTCACCAAGAACGCCGCCTGCGAGCTTGGCGCCCACGGCATCCGCGTCAACTGCGTCTCTCCCTTCGGCGTCGCCACTCCAATGCTCATTAACGCCTGGCGCCAGGGCCACGACGCCTCCACCACCGACGACGCCGACGCCGACATCAACCTCGACATCGCCGTGCCGAGCAACGAGGAGGTCGACAAGATGGAGGAGGTGGTTAGCGGCCTCGCCACGCTCAAGGGCCCGACGGTGAGACCCAGGGACATCGCCGAGGCGGTGCTCTTCCTGGCCAGCGACGAATCCAGGTACGTGTCCGGCCACAACCTAGTCGTGGACGGCGGCGTCACCACTTCAAGGAATCTGATCGGGCTGTGATTACATTACCTCTCATCTAGATGGTGTAACAATAGAAGAAGAAAAGGATTGTTAAGTTGATGCAACTGTACTCATGTTCATTTCATTCGGTTGATAGATTCATCAATGTGTTGGTCAACTGTACTCAAGTTCATTTCATTCGGTTGATTGATTCATCAATGTGTTGGTCCGAGCAGTTGAGCATTGTTGCTTCCATGTTGCATTTGCTGGCCATTCAATTGGTTGTTTTGTCTCTGTCCTGCACTGGCAAGGAGAGCAACACTCCAATCTCTCTTGAATAGCAGCCGGGTCCAAAGCGCAAAAAAAAAAAAATTATGGACGATAGATGACAAGTACGGTCGAAAAGAACCAAAATATTGGTGAACAGTATCTAGTAGGTACGATCGAAAACGAAAATGTAAGACTTATTGGTGAACAGTGCTAGTAGGTAATAAAAAAACAAAAGGTCTAAGACCACGTGGAGGTCACCTATAGATGAATACGTAAGACCACGTGAAGGTCATTCTATAGTGTGTGATGAATATTTGATTTTATTATGTAGATATTATCGAAGTATGTGTTGAATTTTTGGAGAATTTGCAATGTTCTGATTGCTGTGAGTGTAACCGGTCAGATCATCTTGGGAGTCACGATCTGACCAGATAAGCGATCGTACTGGCTTTGTGTGAGTGGTAGTTCTGATTGACGTGGCATGATGAATTTACTATTTTATCATGTAGGGTAACATGTTGGCCTAGTTGGGTCAGAGACTTATCTCCCTCTCTGTTTTGATTAGGAGAGAAGGCCTTATGGGCCCTACTTGTTATTAACTTAAACTTGACTAGTGTATTATCTTACGTGGTAAAATTACCTACTCATGGCGTCACGTGGGCAATACCACCATCCGTAACTGGGTCAGAGTGTTATTTGAATTGAATTGCATGTTTGGAGGGGGGGTCAAATATCTGGTTTCATAATCTGGGGTGCTGGATGAACTTTTGAATAAAGTTCATAGTGTTATATGGACTTTTTTCCAAAAAAAATATTATCTTTGACATATTGGACTTTTAGATTATTAGTTTATTAAAAAATAATTAAGTAAGTTTCAAAACACAACCTTAATTCAATATAACATGAATAATTGTACTCAAATTACAAAATTAAATTCAAAAATTCTATTGTAGACTTGTATATTTAGAAATACAATTTAATTTTTATATAAAATATATACATGTTTAAACATTTGTTAGAATTGTGATTTTGCAATCCAATCCCGTTAGATGAAAAAACGATTCTACCTGGGATCGTGATCCTAACAACCTTAAATAGGAGACGGCAATTACGTCTGAGTCTGGCTTCGCGTAGCTTATGTGTCTGTTTTTTTGAGCTGTGACTTATGACTTAGTTCTTTTGTCCTTATACTTAGGCTGTGGCTTTCATTTCTACAGTAACTCAACATTAAATGGTGTGTTTTTCAAGGCAGAGTCTACAGGTAATCGTAGTACAAAGTATACCGAGTTCAGCTGTACTGGCCAAAATCGCATGCACCTATTTTTCTCTACGTAGTGTCTCTCACGAACATGCCAAAATTCAAAAACTACAGCCATAAGCTATAAGTCTCAGCCTAAAATAATCTATCCATATGATTGTAGCTTATTAGTCCAATAAATAGTAATTGCTAAAAAAATTAAAAGCTAAAAACCGCTACAAAGGGAAGAAAAAAAAAGATAGCCTATGTCTATGGTCCACTTGTGATCGAGTGTGTTATCTCTCGAAAAAAAGGATCCACACGCTATCTATGCTGTTCGTTAGACTTGAAGTAAGTTTCTACTTTTTATGTTTACAATTAGCAATTGGTGTACCATTTTAGCTGGTTCGCAGCGCAATCTATCTATAGATTTGAAATAAGTTTGTGTTTATACAGCGAACAGCTGCACGATAAGCAGCGAGTTTGGATGGGTTCTTTTCGACTACAACTTATAATTTTTAATCATAGCGCGAGCGATTATGTGAACGAACCGAACATCGATAAGCCGATAAATCGCTTCAAAAAAGTTATCCCAATAAGTCGTTTTGGAACAACGGTGGAGAAATCATCCTGTTTATTTATTTGTTTGAGAGAAACTATAAGTTATAAGCTAAAAAGAACTTAGCCTTTGTTTCCAAACTAGGGAAAGAACATGGTAGAATTTGAAGAACAGATGCTACAGATCCCATACGGAGTTCGAAACTGAAAAGCCTGTTTGATATGGCTTTTGAAACCGATTTTTGACTTTTGTTATAGTACCTAATTTTTAAATTGAGTATTTTTTTAAGATAGGGTCGACAAGTTAATTATAGTATACATTAAAAGCTCAACATCTGTATCATTTAAAATCACAAGCGAGTATCTCTCTTTATGATCTCTGTCGTAAACAGTTAAAATTCAAAAATTTCAATCAAAAGTTATAAACTCTAGCCATACCAAACAAACCGAAAAGGGGTGATTGGCTTAAAGATGAAGCCGCATCCGCATTCCGCAATCCGTGTAGGGACCATAATGCGCAATGCCATGTGCTCCCTGCATCGTTCATAATCCCGGAAATATATGACAAAGTACTACTGTTCACACGTGAAAAGTTCTCTCGATGCATTTGGAATGCTTGACCAACGACCATTGCAGCTAGCTACCTGCAGCACATGAGTAACAAAGCAACAAGGACTCGTCATTTTTTGTCGTAACAAATCTCTAGTACTGATATTTCAGAGATGATAGGTAGATCAGACTGATCCAAAGAAAGATTGAACGAATAGAAGAGAGAGTTGCGTGGTCATGCTACACTGCCAGTCTGGTGCAGACCGGCAAAAGCGACCTTAACCCATTCCCTAGGAGGGCATGGCGGCCAACTGTCCTGCAAAGTCTACAGTGTAGTGTGTGGCGGCCTCTCTAAGCAGTCGCGCATTTCACACCAGCTGCGTGGTGCTAGCTGCGCGCGGATTTCGGACCTGTTCTTTTTGGCTGCAGTTTGTGATTTTTGGCTGCGGTTTGTAATTTTTGGACTATTTGTACGAGAGATTACCGAGTAACAGAAACTCACGTGTGTTTTTTGCCGATATAAATGAAGTCAGTAAATTATGTATTACAATTAACTAGTAGACTCTATCTTAAAAAATACTCCGTTTAAAATTTAGTTACTATAGAAAAGTTAAAAAGCAGTTTTTAAAAACTGAAAAGATCAGGGCCTTCGTTTAGAATTTGCTCCAACTTGCGACAGCAGAGCTCCGAGCATGGGGGACATGTGCTTGACATGTCATCGCCATTTGATCTCTAGCGCTAGTACCCCTTTTGTTTGTTTACTCTCTGCTGCTGATGGTTATACACTTGTACTAAAATAGAGAAATGTTTACCATATACAAGTAGCAGTACGGAGAAACAGACAGGGGGAGTGGTACTACAATACTATTCTGTCTTGTCTGGCTGTTGGACACTTGGACTTTGTCATCTTACTCAAGTTACACTATTGCTAGCTCATCTGCGAAGCCAGGACAAAATGAGTTGATGTTTCATTTTTCCATCGGAAAAAGAGATACGGTAGTGACAGAAAGGGGACGAATCGATTCCCCTGAGAAAACACGGCCATGTCTAAATGAGCATGCAAAACTAATGTGCTATTAATAGAGATCAAAATAAACTAGCCGAGAACATATGCTTCAACTTTTCTTTGAATATATATATTCCTATATATACACACATATGCTTTGATTAGTGGCTGATGAAAGCTCTCCGAAGCGCAGAAGGCCGTGAAACGGGATGTGATTTTATGCGTTCTTCAGTAATAATTTATATAATTTTAAAATATGATAAATAATAGATATATATTATTTATCTTTTTATATTTTGATATTAATGCTATTTTTGTTAAAGAGAAAAGTATAAAAACACTACTCAAAATGGGAGGCGATGATCCATGCATGCAGATAAACAACGAAGATGTCCATGTCTTGGACTAGATTAAGGCGCCGCGTCGAAACAACCATGTAGCATTGCATTCTTATGCACTAGAAATGTTAATAGGGACCGACCGAATGTTACCCCATTTTCTATATATGCCCAAGCTTGTCACTAAGAATATCGATCGATGCCTTTTTGTTTCGAGTAAATATTTATAGCTTCACCCGTTCAAACTAGCTTTTCTATGTTGCCTCCCACGTGTTTATCGTTCGCGCGTAATAATACGTTTGCAGTTCACGCAAGAAACCAGCCGGGAACCATCGGGGAACAGGCGGCCATCGCAGGGTTTAAGCATCGCACTCTTCAACCGGACAGTTCCCTGAAGGCCTGAACCGCTGTCGGTGTCGTTTGGAGGTTTAAGCCAACGCCTCCGTTCGCACGATGACACTCTGCTTATTGGCACCCTGAGCAAAACATCGCCTTAGTTCGCTGCTCCCGTTTCATCATGCTGGGATCCTGGGTTCATGTCCTCAGATTTTGTGTCCCCCCAACTTACAATTTTCAGACAAGCACACCCGTTGTTACGCTATACAAGTAGTTCGTACTTGTTCATGCTGCGAGTAATGTGCTCCCCTGGCCGGGCATAGCTGCTACCAGTCTGGTGCAGCATTTCAACGTTGCTACTGTTGTCGAGGGGATCTATTTTGGATGCCGTGAGTATAACAAACTCCAGTACGCCACCATGCGTAGATAGAGAACTGCAACAAGACCATACAGAGTACGGGGCCAAGCTTTACAGCTGTTTAACTGCAGGACAGGCGAAATTTTTATGCAGGCCGTCAGGTCCTTCCGTCAAATCGGAGTTCTCTGAACTCTCAATGACAGGAGAACCAAGTACAGAACAGTAGCGCAAAATTTTATTGCTGCCGAAAAGGTGGGAAGAGCTTGAGATTATTGTTCTTGTTCGCTTGCAAGTACAGGAATCAGTCAGTGGCTCGGTACTCGTCCTTCCCCTTGGTTTGCAGAGCCGCAGGCTGATTGGCTCGACGACGATCATGCTGATTCGTTGGACTCCTGTTTTGTTTCGTAACGTGAGCAAGCATCCAGCGAGGCGTCACCTCACCTGTTTGTTTTCTGATTTGGTTTCTACCGTACTGCAAGAAAATCAAGTTTGTTTTGTCCATGCTAAACATGTTTGATTGGATCGCTGAAGAGTTTGCAGTCACATCTGATACTGAAGGCAGCCAATGATACTTGGTCAATTACAGAAATCACTTAAATTCGCATGGCCCATAGCTGTTGTGCAAGAGGAAGAGAGAGATGTCTGGTGTGTGAGTACCATTCAAAGTTTCAGTCGTAATTACTTAGCCAATGCGGCACCGGAGAACCAGTCTGCCGTACATGTTGATGGTACGTAGCACCCGACACAAGTTGCGTCGTTCAGGCGGCATGGACAGGACAGACAGGCACCACACCCTGCCTCATTTACTCTCGCCCGGGACCCTCCCTCATCCTGCTACCACGGATGGAACAGTGCCCTGCTAGGCTGCTACTTAGGAGCTCCACTCTAGAGGGTCACCTCAAGCTTCTAGGTCCGATATGTGCCAGCATGGAGGGAAGAGAGAGTAAAGATGGTGGCTTTGTTGGAACTGGCCCAAGATCAAACACTAGAACACGAGGATTTTTTGTCAGGCGACGAAACGTCCGCAGCGACGTAACGCCGATTTTTTTGTATTTTTTCTGCTTACCAAAGCACAACGCTTACAGCCCTTTTATAACCAACACACGCACACACACGTACTGCTATTCAGCGCAACAAATCGCGTGTGATCCGGCGCAATCAACGCCCTCCTCAACACACGCGCAGACGCAACGCCACACGCAACGCACGTCGCAATACACGCGCACACGCAACTTCGGCGAGCAGTCCTTTCTCCTTCCTCGGCTCACGGCAATCCCTGGAGAGGTGGCCACGTACGCCACAGTTGTAGCACCTTCCTCGCCTGGCGCGGCGCGAACGTCTACTTGTCCCCGAGCTCATGCTGCTCGCGTCGTCGTCATCGTCGCTCCGGCCGCCGCCCTTTGCACGGCCGCTGTTCTTGACGAAGTCCATGCGCGCTCGCTGCCTCCCGTTGCCCTGACGCCGGCGCGCCTCCCACTGCTCCTCGGTGAGCAGCAACTGCCCGACGCCGTCCGCAATCGCCTCGGCACCGCACCGATCTTCAGCAACTCGGAGTCGTCCAACCAGCTCTTCGAGCGACATTGTATTCAAGTCCATGAGCATCTCGATGGACACGGCGACTTGATTGTACTTCGCCGGCACCACGCGAAGCAGCTTCTTGACGACGTGCACCTCCTCGATGTTCTCCCCTAGTTCGCGCAATTCCGCAACGAGGGAGCCAAGACGCATGGCGAATTCGTCGATGGACTCACCACCGTTGAATGCCGCATTCTCGAATTGCTTGAGGATCGGAGCTTCTGCGCGTTCGCCTCCTGCACGTGCTTGTCGCCCATCCGCATCGCCTTCACAGCCGCCCATGCCTCCTTGGCGCTTTTCTTCACGGCGAGACCCGAGCGCATCTCCGTCGGCACCGCGCGTAGGATGGCGGCCAACGCCAGCCGATCCTCGCGATGCTCGACGTCGCTCGTCTCCACGGCACGCCAGAGTCCGAGCGCCTCCAAGTTCACCTGCATCACCAACGCCCACTCGTGGTAATTGGCCCGCGTCAACACCGGGAACTCCACCGATCCGCTGGACTCCTTGATGACGCGTTCCACCATGACCTCACGTCGTGTGCTGCTACCGCCGGACTTCGGGTCGCCGACGGCCTTCGGAGATGATGGCGGCGTACGCTCGTCACCGGCCATCAGCTTGCTGTCGAACTTCACCCGCTCTGATACCAAATGTTGGAACTGGCCCAAGATCAAACACTAGAACGCGAGGATTTTTTGTCAGGCGACGAAACGCCCGCGGCGACGTAACGCCGATTTTTTTGTATTTTTTCTGCTTACCAAAGCACAATGCTTACAGCCCTTTTATAACCAACACACGCACACACACGTACTGCTATTCAGCGCAACAAATCGCGTGTGATCCGGCGCAATCAACGCCCTCCTCAACACACGCGCAGACGCAACACCACACGCAACGCACGTCGCAATACACACGCACACGCAACGTGGTTTATTCCAACAGGCTTGTAGCCGGCTTATCACGTAGCTTGCAGAAGAAACGGTAGCTTGAGGAGAGAGGTAGCGAAGAAACGAAGGAAAAACCTACGCTCGGCTCAAGCTTCCACTTCCTCGCCCCACATCCCTGATGTCGAGCAGTGGCAATGAGCTGCCTGGGGAAGCTAGTGCTGTGCGGCAGCCTACGCGCGTCGGAGGCCAGAAGGTGGCGGCTCCCCAGGGCGCGCGGTCGGATCCAGCAGCGTCGGCGTCACGCGAAGCGAGGGCGGCGACGGAGCTGGCCGAGCGCCTCCCCTCCAGATCCAAGAGAACCAACGTTGGGGAGGCCGGATTCGGACCGGATCCGATCGCGTCCTGGCCAACGCAGTGTGGCTCTTGTGGGTTGCCCGAGTGGGGTGGATCGACGATGGGATCGAAGGAGAGGTGCAGGGACCCCGAGGCGCTGCTCTCGCCGGACCTCCCTACTTATCCCACTGCCGGACCCCTGTGCACGACCAAATCCGGGCTGGGATGAGAGCTCGGCGAGGGTGGAGGAGAAGGAGAGGAGGAAGAGGGCTTAGAGGGTGCCACCGGCAACGAGACAGGACTTGAGGGAGGGGGTGGGCGAGAGGAGGTTGGAGGCGACAGTGGAGACAGCAGTGGAGGAGGGCTTGCGATGGAGGGAGAGGCGGGGTGGAGAGGGAGGTTGATCAGCGGAGGGGATGGGCGACGAAGGGGGAGAGAGAAGGGTGGGGAGCGGTTGAGTGGGACCAACCGAGTAAAAAATGATAGAAATCCGAAATACATATTTCAAGCTACCACTTCAAATCATTATGTACTATATAAATTTGTTTTATATAGTTGTTTAAGTTGATGTATAGGTATTCTCTTTCACGAAACTATCTCATTGTAGCAATCTTTACTGTGTATACCCTTACATATCTTCCGTCCTCGATCAGACTCAGCAGTGGGCAGCTGTGCTGTGCAGCTTGCTTGGAAGCTAGTCAGACCTGTACGTCAGTGTGTGCTGTGTACTGCTCAGTAAATGCGTTCTGCGTCCTGGCGAGCCTTGTTCTGTGTGTAGGATCGGTAGGTTAGGAGCAGAGCGGCGTACAGTGCGGGGAGAACATGTGCCTCTCTGTCCTTGTCCTTGCTGCCTGTCCATGTCCGGCTGGCCGAGCAGAGCGGACACCGGCTAGGAGCAGAATTATTGAACCTAGCTCTAGTGGAGTTACTGGATGCTACGTCTCCTACTAGAGAGAGACGTGAGTAGTATATCTGTTGCAGCAAGTGGTAGCTGATCGATCATGTTACATGGATTAAGCGACGTGCGTAGAGTTTTCAGAGGTACCCATGTTAGACTAGGTGGCAGCCGCGAGGTACCACTTCAGGAAGGCGAGTCCTTCTGTTTCGGGACACGCGAGCTCGCGGCGCGGGGTTGCTACGAGGGAGGTCTCCCGGCCCGCTAAGAGCACGTGAGATAGACGGACGCGTGTGTTACGAAATTTAGGTCTGAAATCTACAAGTCCAGTTTATTGATAGACATTTTTATTTAGTTTATAAATAGAGAAATCTAATTATTATTATATGTACCTTGTGAAAAAGAGAAAGAAATAAAGAAGAAGCTCCCCTCTATCTGTTGTGTTCAATCTATTATTCTGTATATGATTCACCTCTTTTGCATAGGAGAAATCGATCAGACTGCACTCGCTAGTAACGGTTTCTCAACACGTTATCAGCACAAAACGCTCTGTAGTTTGAAAGGTAATTATCGAAGCACTCGTAGATTAATTGCCTATCTAGATCGCTTTAAATTTCATAAATTTTGTTTTCTAGATGTTTCTATGGTGCAAATCCGCGCTAATCTATCGCGAGCAAACTGGAAGTCACCGGCACAATGCCGATCGGTAAATTGTATGAAAAAAGAGCATATGTTGATTGTACTGTAGACTGATTGAAAAAAAGGGGGGAAATCGAATCGACGAGCCGCTACCTGCACGCGGCCGCATTGCCCGCATGCGTCATGCCGTTGTTCGGCCACCACCGGCATGGAGCCGTGCCGCCGTTTGGCCGCCACCGGTCTGGAGCCGCGCCACCGAGCGAGTAGTGGGCCGCCGCACAGCGCTACTCCCGCCCGAGCGCAGCCGCCTGTGACCAACCCCCACATGGGTCGCCGCCTCAAGCCGTCACTGGCCCCGCACGGTCCACCGCCACAGCGCACATCACCACTAGCCCGGAGCCGCTACATAGCCCAGCACGGCCGCCATCGCCCGCATCACTCCGGCCACCACTACGTGCCATGTGCACCGGCGCCAGCCTAGCACAGCCTCTGTCGCCCTCATGCACCACCGGATCACCGTGCGCTGAGCCGCCGAGTGCCACGCCACCGGGCCACCGCGCCACCCGTATGTGTCGCCCAGTCGCCGTGCGCCATGCCGCCGCCACATGGCCAGCATCCGCGCGCGCCACCGCCGCCTTGCTTGGGGAATAGGGCCGGGAAAACCTATTCCCCCTTCCTGTGCATTTTGAATGGGCTGATGAAAAAAGGGAAAAAGAGAAAAAAGGGGGTGGGAGCCAGTGCCTAAAATTTTGTAAATAGGCCCTTGAAAAATCGAAAATTGTGCAGACAATTTTCTCAGAATTGAAAATTAGCGAATAAGCCCTTGGAATTGCAAAATTCACTGAAAATTCATATTCCAGCATAAAAGGGCCACGAAAATTCAAATTTTGGATTGTTTTTAACATTTGAAACATGTTTAACACTGTTATTATTACTTTCTCTGTTTTCTCTATTTATTTACTATTTTGATTAGTCATAATTATTTAATTTGCCTTTAATCACAAAAAATAATAGTAAAATTATAGAAAATTCTGGAACATTACGAGAACCTTTTATACCATTGTCGAATTTATTTTATGCATATTTACTTGCAGTAAATTTACGTGTTCCTTTCATGCACATGTAGATGACAGGCATCACGAACCGAGAGTACGAGGAGCTGGCCCAGCATGGCCAATACTACTTGATTTGGGCTTCTGATGTCAGATCGTACTTGGAGCTAAGAAGCTCCACACTGCTATCGGGATTGGTGCACCACAAGATACCAAACCCACACCTGACAAAAATGATCAAGCACTTCACTTCCTCAGGCATCACCTCTGCCTCACTCTCAAGAATGAGTACATGGTAAAAAAAAGCGTGCTAGCATTATGGACTGCACTAAAGAGGCGGTTTAAGAAGCTAAAGTATACCATTCTTTCTCAGGCAGAACAAGAATGGATCTAACTGAGATTCGCTGACTTCAAGATAGTTGAAGAGTACAACTATGCTCTACATAAAATTTGTACTAATCTTCAACTTTGTGGTAGGCAGATCACAGATGAGTAGAAGATTAAGAAGTCCCTCTCCACCTTCCATCCCAATGCAGTGCAGTCTGCGTGCAATTATCGTCAAGATGGCTACAAGAGTATGTTGAATTGATTGATATTATGCAGGTTGAAGAGGCTTAGGATGAAGTTCTCTGTAAGAACTTTATCACACAGCCACCTAGGAGCTTTGCTGGTCGTGAGGCTAACGTTGGGAGCTACAAGGTGCGAAAGTCTATAATGAAGAAAAGAGGAAGGAAGGGCAATACCGCAGCCTTGAAAGGCAAGTCAAATGCTCCACAGGAGAATAAGGCTAGCAAACCAAAGCGGGACGACAACGACAAGCCCTATGGTCAGCAAGACCAAATCTGCTACAAGTGTGGCAAGTGAGGGCACTGGTCACGGATCTGTAAAGAGCCGCAACATGTCGTCGATGCATTCCAGGATAAGAAGAAGAAGGGTGGCAAAGGGCAGCATAAAACACACTTTGCCTTTGTTGAGGGGAGAGTTCTCAGCAGCTACCTGCACCAATGGATATTGACTCCACTATTGCAGCAGTACCCCACTTGACATTGCAGTCGCCGCCATGATTTCCCAAGAAGAATATCTCACCCCTAAGAAGATAGCAGCCGAAGTCTCTAGCTTTTTAGCAGATTCAGTCTAATGCACAAAATACATTTAGACTTTAATTGTCATTTATTTCATGTGTGAAAGGAATAAGTTAGATTTTGCATTGATAGTACTCAAACAATTTATTTTCTCGTGATGGTTGGATGATATTGAATAATTCATTCAGTTAATAGTGGCTTGCTTTGTTCTAATATTTAAAATATTTTATTTTTGTGTTGATTGTCTTCTACTACGTATTAATAATGTACTTTATATTAGAACACTTGTGGCGACCTATGGAGGAAGTGTGCTTAACTAACAGCAGCACAACGAATACCATCTTGAGAGAGACAAAAAAAATTTAGTGCATTAGCAAGAATGTTGACAGCCTTACAACAATCACCGGTAGTAATGCTTGTATAATAGGCTCAGGAAGAGCCACAATTATACTCCCATGGGCATAATTTTGATCATTCAAGAAGTCTTATTATACCCAGAATCGACTAGAACTCTCCTAAATTTCAAAGATATTCGCGCTAATGGTTTTCATGTTGAGGCTGAAGAAGAACATGGTAAGAAATACTTGCTCATTACGAACGTGAAGCAAATGAAAAAAGACTATTAGAAAGATTTCCGTGATTTGAGACTGGGCTATACTCTACTAATATTAAGGCACCCACAACCTACACTGCCTAAAAACCATATTTAGAATCTATGAGCTCTTCTGTCTCTAGCATGATAGATTAGGGCACTCAGGTCTTAGGATGATGAGAAATATAATTAACAATTCATAGGAATATAATATCGATGTGAAGAATTCCCGAATTAAGAAAATTTTGTATGCCCTGCATGTGCCACCGGGAAATTAATTACTAGATCTTCTGCTCTGAAAGTGAAGGATGAAGTCCCTGCATTATTGAAACGCATCCAAGGAGACATTGTGGTCTTATACAACCATTGTCAGGACCATTTAAATATTTTGTGGTGCTCATCGATGCTTTTTCAAAATGGTCACATGTATATTTATTATCTACAAGAAATCATGTTTTCGCAAAGCTAATCTCGTAGATAATTCAAATTAAAAATAATTTACCTGATCATCATATAAAGTCCTTCAGTATGGACAACATCGGAGAATTTAGTTCAGAGGCATTTGATGACTATTGCATGGCAATGAGAATTAAAGTTGAGCATTCTGTTTTGTATGTCCACACCCAGAATGGACTAGCAGAAACATTAATTAAGAGGAGTGACTTCATGCTGTTTAGAACATGGAGATGTATCACCAAAACATGGCGAGAGCCTGTGACAAGTTGGTTAGTGTAACATCCCAAAAATCCTCTTTCTGAAAAATTTAAGTTCAAATTAATTATTTTAAAGAATTTGAGTTTTATTTGGATTTCCCCTGAATTTCTGTTTTTGAAAAGCTAGATTTGAAAAGTATTTTAAGAAAAACCTAAAAATTATTATTAAATAAAAAGATATTTGGAATTTCTATAAAAATCCTAATTCAAATTAATTATTTGGAGTTATTTGGCTTTTATTTGGTTTCCTGGATTTTCTGGAGTTTAAAACCTATTTTTGAAAATAAAAAGTATTTCAAGTATGAAAATTAAATACCAAAATTAGTTGGAAGTATTTTATTAAGTCCAAAACTTATCCAGGAACTTCTGTGAATTTTTCTGGAATTTTTGGAATTTATTTCATATTTTTCTGAGCTTTATTGGATTTTCTGGGCCTTTCTGAAAATCTGAAATTAAAAATCAAAAATAAAAATTCCAACCCTCCCTCTCCGGCCGCCACTTGGACGGCCGGGATCAACCCACGTCGCCCGCCCGGATCCGCCTTCCCCTCCTCCCCACGCGACACGCGTTCGGCCTGGATCTCGCCCGCGCCCCCGCCACGGCCCATCTGGCCCGTCCGCGCCCGCGCCCCCGCTCTCTCTGACCGACCGGGCCCGCCTGTCGGCTCCTCCTCCTACCTCCGGCCGCGCCGCCATCTTCCTTCTCTCCTCCCCTTTCCTTCTTTGCTCCGGCCGACCAAGCCCGCGTGGAACCCGGCCTTTCCTCGTCGCCTCGTCTCCGGTTTGGAAACCCGCGAACGAATCCCGAACGCTCGCGCCCCTCTTTCCTTCCGCGCCCCTCTCTTTCCTTTCTTCCCCTCTCCTTCCATTTTCCGGCCGCTATCTCCGGCGAGAGATTGCCGCGTCCGTGCTCCCCCTCCGCCCTATAAAAGGACCCCCCGGCCTCCCCTCTCACCGCACCTCCTCTCTCCGCTCTCCCCCTCCCTTCCCGAGCTCTCCATCGCCGCCGCATCGTGCGCCCTCATCCCCGAGCGCCGCCTCTCCCTCCAGCGAGCAATTACCGGCGAAGGAGCGCCGCCCGAGCCCCGCCAAGGCCACTCCGAGCTTCCCCGCCGTCGAGCGCAGCTCCTCCACCCCTTCCCCGGTCTCGAGCGTCGCCGGAGCGCCGCCGCACCGTGGAACCCGAGCCGCCGCCACCCCTCGCCGTTGCCGACCACCTCCCGGACGCCCTCGGTAACCACCACACCCCTCCGCGTGATCCCCTCACTCCCCTCTCTCCGTTGCTGCCCTCGCCGCCGGCAACCACGCCGCCGTGCGCCGGCGAGCCCGCCTCCCCAAGCCTCTCCTCCAGTCGGTCGGCCACGTCAGCGGGCGCGCCTGCGTGGCAGTCGACGTGTCGCCACGCCAGCGCCACCTCGGGCCGTCCCGTCCTCGTCAGCGCCACTCGGCGGCCGTGCCACCTCAGCGCCTCCCTTCACCCGTGGACTCGGTCCACATGGACCGAGGCCCACCTGTCAGCCGGCTCACCTCAGGGCTGACGTCATGCTGACGCAGTAAGCCGGATTTTTCAGTTGGAAAATAATTCAGCCGAAAGTAAATTCACTGCTGACGCAATAATTCAGATTTTCCTTTAGGAAAATAATTCCAAAAATTCAGATTTTCCTTTTCTCTGAATTTAATCTTCCTGGAACCCGTTCTCCCTCGTTTTAACTCCGTTTGAGCCCATTCAAATTTCTAAATTCATAAAAAATTCCAAACTATCCATTTCTTCCATCCTTTCAAATATTTGAAATTTATTTGATATTTCAAATATTTAAATTTCAAATTCCAATACCTAGTTTAAATTCAAAGCCTCAGTTCCATTCCAAATTTCCTGTGCACTTTCAAAATTCAAATTCAAATCTGGCAAAATCTCCATAAAATCCATTCTATTTTCCTTGGTCCAAATATTATCTCAGTAATTTCATTTCCCAACCGATCTTCCAGATATTCGTTCTCCCTCGTGTGAACCCCAAATCCGCTGAATCTTTCTCCTAAATTCATCTAAAATCATAACCTATCCAATTATGGCCTCTATTTGAGTTTTTGAGTTTATTTGATTTTGTTGTATTTATTCGTTTTGTTGCTTCGTCTTTTCTCGCGTAGATTCCAACGTTGTCGACGATCCCTCTTCACAGCAACAAGAAGACCCAGAAACCCTGCAAGAAGGCAAGTCTCCTTTGATCATTTTGAGCCTATGCTTTTGAAATGTTTTTAAAATATTTTAAATTATGTGCATTGCTATTTACATAAAGTCACTAGTTCAAGTCTTTAGGAATTAGTTACTCCAACTTTGTTATGCCCTCATTTGACATTGATTGCCATGTACCTTGTCACCCTAGAACTTCCTTTGTCTCAATAATGAGATTACTATTAATCTTTGTGAATATTAGAATGGTAGGATAATGCTTAGTCTTGCTATCTAATATCCTTTGGAAAATCTTGAAAATGGGAAATTATGGTTTATTATTAATCCTTGAGTTTAAAAGTGAAGTGGCAATTGGAGTTGTCACTGTGATTTTGAAATAAAATAAAAATGTGAAAGTTGGTTTAGATTAGGGTGGATGGCTGTTTGGGTTGGTGCAGTAAGCACGAGAACTTGTTAAGTGTATGTTCCACCCTAGTCAATTAAGGACCGACGCTTGTGTTTGTCCAAACTGAGCATTAACCGTACAACCACAAGTCTATATGGGTACGACCTAGCTGACTAACTTATGATAGTCTAGTTTAGCTGCCACCAGTGGAAAGTAGATGCCAGGGATGGACTGGTTATTCATAGTGAGGGACAGGGATTTACTGTACTCATATGGCCCAAGAGGGGGCTTCAGATTGGGCGGATTTAACCCTTCTGCGGTGAAACCTCAGCGGGTGGTATCTAGCTAGATTAGAGTAAGGTAAAGGCTTTGTGGTATTTTATCTGGGTCTCATGCCAAAGGAAGCGTGTTGACTTTTAGGATAATTTATCTCTTGTGGGAAAAGTTGTACAACCTCTGCAGAGTGTAAAACTATTCGAATAGCCGTGCCCACGGTCAAGGGCGGGCAAGGAATGCATTCACATGGTACATTTCTGGTTTTGGATTTAAAATCAAAAGTTTTGTATTCCGAGAGTGGAGGGAACTCTCGGAAGGGAATCCTGGCGGATGGAGCCAGAGAGGGTGGATGGAACCCGCAGTTTAAAACTTGACCAATGGTAATTGGTTAGCTAGTGTTGGTAGTTGGAATCTTCACTAGAAAGTTAATTCTGTTAAAACATTTACTTCATTAAATTAATGCCTTCGAAAATAATTAGTAGTAATTAAGTTTTCAAATATTGCTTTGTGCAAAAGAACCGTATGGCCTTCCTTTGTTAAACCTTGCATCTATGCATTTTTCCCAAGACTTGCGGAGTACTTTATGTACTCACATGCTACACTTAAAAATAAAATCTCAGAGGAAGTTGAAGCTCAGGAAGGTGACTACGACTACTGCTTCGCTTGTGGCTGCGACGGATTCTTCCCGGAGGACTAGGTCGCGCTTCCCCAGTCAACTGCCTGTGGCATCTTGATGGGTCTACTTTGATTTCACTTTGCTCCGCTGTGTTTTGATTGTGCGAGGTCTTGAAACCTCCAATGTAATAATGAGACCTGGTGGTCAGTACTCTTTATAATTGTAATAAATACGTTGTTGGTCATGAATCATTTCTGTTTAACTGTGTGCACTAGCTTTGATCTGGGACTAGTGCAGAAATACACAGAGGGTCCGGGTTTGGAAATCCGGGGGCCCGACAGTTAGGCCTCGTGTTTTCAGGAAAGGCAAATCGGTGCTCGTACTGTGATGCCCCATCGTGGTCACTCATAAGATAAAGGGGAAGTGTGCCAAAATGGGAAGGGCCATATGTTGTCAACCGAGTTTACGAGGGTGGCACCTATCAGCTGATTGATCATCAGGGAGTGAGGTCGATGCCTTTAGTGTTTGCCTTTCTCTTCTTTCTAAAAAAATAACAAAAAAAGGAAACGGGGGCTGGTGACTTTAATACTGTAACACCTCATATACCAATATAAGGTATTACTATGGAACGTCATCGCCAAGATAAAGAATAAATAATAAAAGCAACAATAGAAATTACAAGAAAATTAAAACTACGTTGGGTTTCGACCACGATTGTCTTCCGATGGGTTTTGACTACTGTGACTATCGACCACGGGCATTTTCCGAGGGGTTTCGACCATGGTGGGTTTTTTACCACGACTATCTTCTGATGGATTTCAACTACTGTGATTGCAGACCCAGATGTTTCCCGATGGCTTGGACCATGTAAATTTCGACCACAGAGATTTCCCTGCAAATTCGATCATAGTGATGCTCGACTACTAAGCGCTTCTAATGGGTTTCGACCACGGACATCTCTTGATGGATTTCGACCATAGACGTTTCATGGCGGGTTTTCACTCTGATGAACCTTGACCACAGACGGTTTCCTATGGTTGTCGATCACATTGATACTTGACCCCCATAGCCTGCTCTACTAATTCTTCCACTCAAGCTATACCTACGACACCGATTCTAGCCACCATTGTTGTCTGGTTGGTTATGCTAGACGTTAATCATACATACTTCAAATCACTTTCATTGTGTCCATTCGATACCGATGAGGTCGAACAGCACGGACAGGCACGGTCAAGTATAACGACCACGCTATCAATGGCCCCATAGATCGACGAGGCTATGGATAAGGCCAATACCCACAACTTCATTAATCATTCATCCCTAGTATGGAGAACGTAAAGCGAAGACTGAAGATGACGACCAATGTGCAGCTTAATCACAGGTTTTTCGTGGGTTATCCTACGAATGTAATTAACCGAGAGGCCTTCTGAGGCCCTAGAAATCTGGACACCATATGGTCTATGTCAGATCTGTTATACAAAGCAGATTACGGAGCATATATATATATATATATATGTATGTATATGATATGTAATTTTGTTCTTCTCAAATGAATAAATAAAACACATGTTTTTCCTATCTTTTGTTGTGTTTATGTATTTTTTGTGTACTTTAGTACCCTGGCATGCCCGCATCTTATACCCCGGGGCTAGAAATCCACAAGCGATTTCTCGTGTCAAACATGGACATCTAGAGTTTTCCTACCAAGCAAAGGCTCAATATGTTTTTGAAACTGAAGAAAGGCTTGTTCAACATTATATTTATGTTCCAAAAGATAAATCTAGGAAAATTTGTTGTAATCATCTAAAAAACTGACATAATATTTATTGCCTCCCATAGAGGTGAGAGCAGGACCCCAAACATCTGAATGCATAAGACCTAAAGGAAAAGTTGAAACATGAGTGGATGAATTGTATTTCAGCTGATGGATTTTTGCCAGTTGGCAAGCATCAGAAATAGCAACATTTATATTCTGAGCACAACTCAATTTATTTGATGAACTACTACTTGAACTACAGAAGACGCTGGATGACCAAGTTTGCAATGCCACTATTCGGGGGAAATAGTTATTGCAGCAAGGGACTAATGAGGCTGACTAGCTGATGCTATGTGATATAAACCACCCTTACATGGGCCTTGAAGAAGAGTGGTCTTCGTGACCTGATCCTTAACACAAGAATAGTTTAGGTGAAACTCAAAGAAAGCATCATTGTCAAAAGCAAATTTATTAACGGAAAGGAGATGTTTACTTATTTTACAATCATGAAGGATATTTTTAAAATGTAGAAGACAACAATGACTATGAACAATAGAATAACCAACATGTGAGATAGACAAATCTTGTTCCATTGGCGACTTGAACTTGATCACCTCCCTTGTAGTGATCACAAACAATAAACATATCCAAGTCAATTGTCAGATGATCAATGGCTCATGCATCTACATACCAGTTCATATCGATCTCGTAGTTGCCAGTTGTTAGACCATGTGGTGGCAGTCTTATAAGAGTGGTTAGTATTTGACTTTGCTTTACTTTGCCTTGCTATCATTGATTATGTTTGATTTTGTGCATTTTACCTATGGTTTTTGCTGTTAGAGTGCCTTTGCCTGTGGCTGGCGGTCAGACCAGCCAGTGGTGTAACTGGTTTGCAGTCTGTTCAGCCTAGTGTGACGGTCTAACCAGCCGTGGTGGCATTTTCTAAAGAAGGTCTTTTGGAGGTTTTGAGCTGAGACCTAGTGCAGTAGTACCGGCATTGAAAATTTAGTATGACCGAAGAGGAGCGGTCTGACTGGAGTGTGCTTGGCGATCTGATCAGCTTGATGGCCGCGGTCAGACCCGCCTCTATTGTATTTTACTGAGTTGATTTGGTTTTGCGTGTTAGTTATGGTAGAGTTCATGCAAGTGTGAGTCATAGTTTATCCATGCATATGTTGTGCTAACGAGATTCAAGTGCATGTTATTTTCTCGGATTGATTGCTTGGTCTTTGATGTAGAAGTGCTTGATGATTGTTACAGTCAGTAGCAAGGACGAGACTATTGTTCATGATCTTCATGATCCATGATTCGAATAGGTTCTTAACATCTTAGAGAGGGTTTATATCAAGTATTACTGTATTGGATTAGTGGTGTAGCACCCCACATAACCATATGGGATACCACTATGGAACGTCATCGCCAAAGTGAAGAATAAATAAGAACAATAAAAAATCACAAAGAGTTTAGAACTTTATTAATACTTTAATAGAGAACCAACGGAAGCTGGAATAAATATTTAAAACATGAGACCAGTTCACTTCTAACCAAATAAACAACAAATGGAACAACAAAACAGTGGCAAACCACGGTACTGAAAACTCGAGTGTTCCCACCCATGCATGATGTTATCACTCCACTGGCCTTTTACCTGAGACTGAAAAGAGCAAGCGTGAGATTTGGAAATCTCAGCAAGTACCCAACAACGGTCGCAACACAAGTGTAAGGACAAGTAATGCAACCACGTGAAATAAAGGACAAGCATCATAAGTAAACAACGGGTACAAGATGAAAGCAACGAACAACTGATATCGGAGATACTGTCATAAATGGTAGATGGATATCATGGAGACTGTGTATTAAAGATAGTTGTTATGTGACAAGTTATAGTAAGGGTGCCAGTGACCTCATCCCACATACCCGATTATACGAGAATAGTCAGGCGCAACCTTGTCCTCAACTGTATAACCACAGATGGGGTGTAATATCTTGTGTAGCGAGAATGTACGGCCCCCCGTTCGTTACCAAGTTGGGTGGAAATCTCCCCTATATGTGGGTAGTCCCGGCGTGATAACTCTTAGTTCTTTATTTAGCGAATTATCCATGGTATAATTAGGGAGTCATGAATGAATTAAGGTAAAGTTATGAGGGTAATGATTTAATACAACGAGACCGGAGAGACAGGATTGGTGATACTAGGTGATAAGGTAACCGATACATCATGGACAGATTATATAGAACAAAATTAAGATAACTAAGAGATGGCGAGGATAAGACTATAATAAAGTTATGAGAAGTGAAAAGATATGCTAGGGTTGAAAATGGAAAGACATAGTTTCTGATATGAGGCGATGTGGAATAATGATAACATGATAGTGATATAGTAATCAACCCTAAGAGGTATTATACTGTAGCTCACACAAGGTTATCAACCAATCAAGTTTTATTATGTGATAAGTGATTATTAGTCAGATTAACATTTATTAAGATATATCGGTCATGACTCACACAAGGAACTATACCAATAATGCATCACGATATCGAAAAGATGAAACATAGAAGCTTTGGTATTTAAGGGACTGTCAATGATTTTACCATAAGTCTACAATATGATCACCCACTACCCCTACTAACGGTTTAAGCATGAACCCAAAACATTACTTAAAAGCATGAATCGTAGAACATTATTAACAAAGTATTCTAACAAACCTAAAGGCATGTGAAATACGATAACCTAGAACACCATGGTAGGAATACAATATTAACAGTATAAACCCAGCAAGCATTAACAATATGATGATAACTAGGCAAGCATGATAATAACCAGGCAAGCATTAGAGATATGATAATAACCAGGGAACCTTAGTGATATGATATTAGTAAGGTCATTTGGTGACTTGATATTAGCCAAGTAACTTTGTTGATAAGATAATAGCCAGATAATCTAGTGATACGATCAGGGCCAGGTAATCTAGTGATACGATAACAACCAGGTAATCCATTGACATGATAATAACCAGGTAATTCAGTGATATGATAATTGTACTCAATGGCAATGGTAATGAGTAATCATGAAAGAGGTGACATGTGGAATTAAAGCAATTGGAGATGAGTTCAAGCACGGTTACAAGTAGTGAAAAGGATTGCTAGGGTTGAGAACATGAGATAAAATCCGGTATCAGATGAAGAAGGATGATACAACGATGGTAGATATCCAGGAATTATTCTAACCCATCATTACAGCTTAACTCACACAAAGGGGTTATCAATCAACTAGATTTTATTACGTGATACGATGTTATTATTAGGTTAACAATATCATGCATAATTCTATCGGAACCAACAAGCAATAACATACAAGTAAAGAATCCGAAAACCGGTAATAAACCTATCATCCCAATGTTAAAGATTACTAGTGGTTAACCTTATATTGAAGTCACTGCTATATTACCCCATTCTAGTACTAATTAAACCTATCATCCACAAATTAAACACCACTTCTAGTACTAATTAAAGCATGCAACTTAGACATTAACCTTAGCATTTTAATATATCTAGGAGTCTGGAGCATTAATTAACATCAAGCATTGCAATATGAAAATATCTAATAGCATGAGACCTGGCAATCATCGCAATGTAGTAATTATGGCCTAGGACAACGACATAGCCAAACAACCAGATTAAATATGGAACGAAAAGGTTACGGCCGTGAGGTACTTGCCTTAAGCACGCTCAGCGGAACCACTGCACGAAGGATCTAAGATGCACAACTGCCCAAACATTCCTCAAAGGCTGCATGCGAACCCCTGTTTGCTGCTGGTTCAGGCCACCGCTCGTTGCGATCATCAGATAGCGATCTGACTCGGTGACGGCCTTGGCATCAACGAACTGCTTGGTCGCTTTGCTGCAGTCGAAGAAGTTGCTCGCCGCCGTCGACACCTAGAGCTCTTCCCCCAGCTTGCTCCCACCACTAGGAACGGAAAAATCCACGGTGCCAACTACATCTCTACGCAGCTCGCCAGGCTTGTTCAACAAGAACAGCGGGTTCGACGCTGGACGACACGGCCTCCACCGTCGCCGAGCGGCGGCGACAGGAAGCAGTGGAACGCGATGACGAGCAGCAGCAGCCCGGTTGCCGCTGCCAGCGCCGCCTCGCGCTAGTGCCGCCGCATGGCCGCGCGCCGCGCTCGCCCATGCGCCACCGCGCCTCCGCCCGGCCGCGCCGCACCCACACTCCACCGAGCGCCGCCGCCGGTGCCTCCCAAGCCAACGTGTGCACAAAAAGAGAGAGACTCAAGAGAGAGGGACTTGTGTGAGAGAGATCTGAGAGAGAGAGGTGAAAGGAGAAAGAGGAGGAAGGAGATTAGATAGGGGAGAGAGGAGATTAGTTATGGGGAGAGAGAAAAATTAGAGATAAAGATGGGTTAGTTTAGGGTTTTGCTAATTTTAGGGTGCTACAAGTGGTTTGAGGGTTAGCTCTTTTCCTGATCATGTGCAATGTTATATGCACTGTTCCGTGGCGAGCAATAAGACCGCAAGGAACCAAATGGTCAAATCGGCCACCGGTCAGACCGATGTGGTTAATCTGACCAGCTGTCACACCGTTTGTTGGCCTGCGGGTGGTCCGACTAGTTGAGATAGTCTTAGGCGAGCTTTGTGATCCCTGGTTTTTGGTTTGATGAGCTTGTAAATTTATGGTTCCGCTGCGTAGAGTTGATACCTAAGGAAAATTTTTGATTGATTTATTCACCCTCTACTCGCCATACCTACCTACACCGGTAGATGCTGTTGCTCCCATGCGCTGATCCTCGGAGGACTGATACGAGTGATCAGAGCGATACCAGCAACGCAAGGCATCATGCCCATTCTTGCCGCTGACCTAGCACGTCACGATCGTGGAGTTGTTGCTGTTGTTGGATCCGACACCTCCACGCCCTGCTGGTGTGCGGTTGTCGCCGCCTCCTCCATTGTTTCGATGACGGCCTCTACCGCGCCCATTGCTCCGGCCATTGTTGTCTTGTACAACACTGTTAGCCGAAGATGCGATCTGAGCGTCAACATTGTTCTGCTCCTTGCGTAGCTCGAAGCTGAGAAAGCGTGCATACAGATCAGTCACGAAGACCGAGTTCTGTACGGGTTGTCATGGACGTGACGAAAGAGCCGTACTCTAGTCTTCGCCATGCCTGCGAGGATGTAGGAGACCATGTGGTGTAAGCAGGGTTTGGAACTTGGTGAGCTCGACCTTCGATCTCTTGTGAGATAAACAGCGCCGGTGTTTTAGCTCATCCATCAACATACATTGCCCAGAAGGTCCTGACTACGAAGATAGGGGATGAGTTGTGCCTTCCATAGCAGGAAGTTGTCCCTGGTCAGCTTCACGGTCACTAACTGATTGAAGGACGGCGAAACCAAATCTCCGGCAGAGGAAGATGCCTGAGATCCGGCTTTCACCGAAGCTAAAACAGAGGATGTGTTGGAAGCAGTAGCCATCGTGGCTTGGTCAGGCGATCAGAAATGGCTCTGATACCATGAAAAGTTTTGTGATGGTTTGCCGTAATGAACTCAGATGAGTTCACGTTCTATTTATATCCAGAATACATGAGATACAATCTGTTACAATGAGGAATCCTGAGATCGGTTAAACAGCATGCCGTCCTGGATAAGCTACAGAAACGACAGCAGATAAGTTATAGCTAGCGCTAGCTAACAGATTAAATCCTAACTTCCTGAATCCTGTGTATGGCGCTGATCTGATGACTTGATCGCAAGCATGTGGACTTAACAGAATCCTTCCTTGAGTTCTGCTGTTTGGCTTGAGGATTACCCTGGGTTTTTAATCAGTTTGGTGGCTACCGATTTGGCTAGAACACATTGACAAAGGAAGTGGTTCTTCTAAAAAAAGTAATTGGCATTACCCTCCTGCACATGGATCGGAGAGTGATGCTACTTACTAGTGTACTACTACACTGAAGCTACTCTTGGTTATTTTCTCCTCCTCTTACACCTTGAAAGAACAATCAAGATTAGGGCTGTGCACATCTCAACCGAACCCAAAAAAAACCAGACCGAAAAAACCGAACCGAACTGGTCAACTCGGTTTAACTGGTTTTCGGTATTCGGTTCGGTTTTTATATTTTAGATTTTTTTGGTATTCGGTTTTTTATATTTTAGGTTTTTTTGGTGTTCGGTTTTTTGAAAAAAAACCGAAAAACCGAATGCGCGCGGAACGAGGGCATGCAACAGACAGACACTGGGCCTGTTCTTTTCCTCCGAAGCTAGCGGCTTTTGGCTTTTGCTACAGTACCTAACTTTTAAACGGAGTATTTTCTCAAGCGGGGTCTATAGGTTAAACGATGTACACGTTAAAAGCCCAACATTTGTACCATCCAAAATCGCAAATGAGTATCTATCTCTCCGTAATCTGTACCGTAAACAGCCAAAATTTAAAATTTTCAACCAAAAGTCATAAGCCGCAGCCGTTGCCAAACAGGCCCACTAGCTTCCGGTCTCTGCTCTTAAAGGTACATCACATCATGATTACATGGGACCGCTAGCAACCGCGACGGAATTATGCACCACATACATATATATATAAAAAAGTTTATTGGTAAACACCCTTGATGGCTCGGGCATCATTACTGTCTCAAGATTGGTTAAAATTTTCATCATACTAGGAGTGTATTCTTTGACCTTTCGTTTGGTTTGCTTTCAACCAGGCATCATGACTTGTCTTATAATCTGACATGGCGTACCTTAACTAATCCCTCACAAATGGCATCAAAGTCCATAAGAAGGCAGTTAGGGCATAATCTTTTTTCTGTATTAAGATATACATATTAAATTGATCGAAGGAATTCACAACTCAGGCCAACAAAAGGATATGCATTTGTCTCAGCTTCTCGAGTTGGTGGTCTATGGGACAGCAAAGGATTAAGATTCTTCGGCTAAGGTGCATCCTAGTAAGTCTACTTGTCTCGCTAGTCATATATCATTTGCAATTTGCGTTAACTTTGGTAAATATAGTATTTACCGATACCACACCAAAATAAATTGGGATTTATCGATACTGAACCGTATTTTCAAAAATACCGTATACTACCTATTAAGTTTCATGCACCAGCCAATTCACCCAAAAGCTTAAGCTAATGAGGAAAGATGGGCAATTCACTTATACTTCAACACTCCCCATCACATGTAGGCTCTCTTAGGCCTAATACGTGGAATAGAAGTGGACTGCAATTAATTTTTTTAATTGCGTCAACCAGGTCTTGAACTCGAAACCTCTTGGCTCTAACACCATATTAAGTTTCATGCACCAATCAGTTCACCCAAAAGCTTAAGCTAATGAGAAAAGATGAGCAATTCACTTATACTTCAACACTACCGAACTAACAATATCGTATTTATCATATATACCGTATATACCGAACCGATTTTACCGAACTAACCAAATGCACTGCACGGTACTAATCAAGATGTTGCGATAGAGATACTAAAGTTTTTCAGCTACCCGTTCAGGGTCCATAACACGCAGGTTCACGTACCCATCATTTGTGTAAGTGGGAAATGGCAGGCATATCGAGTGGTATCGTTTGATTGTGCCAGATTTGGGAAAACAATGGAGTATAGCATGCTTGGTTCGGAGGCTAGTAATCTAAAGTATAATTTAGTGGCCTCGTGCTCACCGATCCCTTGCAAATTCAGGGAACAGTTTTGGATGCTTGCTGGATCGACTGCGATGCACTGTCGCCACTGGTCAGGACATTTCGTTTTCCTTCTCTTAAAAACAAGTTCATTTCGTTTTCTCCCTCCCTTATGGCAGGGTCGCACGAGTGCCTTTGATAGTTGGCCCCCAACTCAGGCAATATCGGCTCTGATGCCCTCGTCTTCGCTGGAAGCAATTTGAGCTAACCATGGAATATTCGTAAGCATCATGTTACATGATATGTGCTGCACTATATGATCAACTTGATCAGAGAACCTGATAAGAGAACCAAGATGCCGAGTATTTGGAATATAGTTTTTTTTTTTTTGCTCCACTTGGAATAAAGCCACACGCATCTTAGAGCAAATGATATTTTTTTTTCAGATAGGTGGCTAAGATCTAGAGAAAAGGGGAAAGGGAAAAAAAAAAAAGCAGCTGCACAACTCAAATGGATTCAGCGTTTCGACGTCCCCGGGATAGTGCAACCGTCCGATTAACATGCAGAGCACGCACTTGAGAGCTCTGCATCCGACACCTGAGTCCTGAGTGACTCATGCGCCACAATAGCCGGCGATAGCGTGGGGCCTCTCAGTTAGCAACGCCCGTGGCTGCATGAACTGAACTTCTGTTTCAAAGCTTTGGCCTGGCCTGGCAGCCGGTCGATGGCACCTAAGGTCAAAGGTGATCACGTACGGCACCAATTGGTCACAACAATTGCGCTTGTTTTCCATACGTTTAAACAGTGATAAGTTGAATTTTGAACAGCCTATAGTACAATAATGTTTTCCATATGTCATGGGCAGTGGTTCAGTCATACATAACAACCACAATTTCAGATAGCCAAGGACAAATACCTAAACATTCATGTATATCGACGTCGACTTAGCAAGGTACACGAGCTGGTGGGCAGATGTTGCTTTCCCTAGTTGTGGTAACAATTTCAACTGCTACTAATAAGTAGCTGGGTACATGAGTAGGATGCCGAAGGCTCAATCGATAGCCTTCACTAGCGCTGGTAATGTTCAAAGCCAACTCCACGCCACATGTTTCAGGCCTATCATCCTCCAGAATAACCATCAATCTCATGGCGGGGAGATTAGCAATCATATCAGTTTTTGTTCCGTGCCAGACATCTGGTGGCATGCTGTCACACACAAAACAGCACCCAGAGAACCAGGAACTATTTATATATGGCACTGTAGTTATTTTTTTTTTCAAATTTAACCTTAGATGTCTTTCTCTGTAAATCTAGTCTCTCTCTAAGCTCGACATCTATAGCAGTCGATATATGTTGCTTGCCGTGCTAGCAGTAGCTCGTAGGTTTTGTCGAGCCACCGGAGCTCGAAGCACCTACTAAGCTATAGTAGTTGTAGCTCGACAGGTCTTTGCGTGGCTCATCAAGCAAGTTGCCATGTAGAGGTAGCTCAGTGTGTAATTAATTTTGCATTAATTAATCGTGATTAGCACTAAATTAATCAACATATTTTCATGATTAGCATTAATTAAGTATAATTAGCACTGATGCAATTAGTGTGGTGCCCTACCGAGTTCTCTCTAGCTCGGTATGTATTTATCGAACATAATGAGTAAGCTAGATTTGTAAAATAGATGTTTCGAAGCCAATTTTTTTTAAAAAAGAGTAGCTACCGTACCAAACGTGTGAATAGCTCCTAGATATGGCAACCACTTTGCATTTTTGTTCTTCTTTACTAGCTGCAAGAATTTTACACGTCGTGTGTAAACTTGTACGTGAAAGGCTTCTGTGGCTCCGTGCCGCAACTGAGCTAGTCTTTACAGATTTGCAGATAACGGCGGGCCCTGGTAGCGAGGACGAGGGGGAAGAAAATTCTACAAGGGTGGCCTAAAAATCTAGTACTTGATATCTCTTTTTTAATTATACCATCTAGTACTAACATCAATCTTAAGAAAATTCTAAATAACATGAAGGGTGCTGGTCCCCACACACCCGGGGTCAGATTCATTTGATCAACAATCAACACGATGTGCTTTATTTGATTCGGTACATATGCGCATTCAGTGTGAGTACTTAGGTGCGCATGCTCCCTTTTATATATTTTTAACCCATTTAAGGAGAGAAAATGGTACGTTTTGTTTCTTCGGCCATCCTTGCCTAGCCTTGCTTTTTGGTAAAGTGAGCCAAGGATTTTCTTGCTTTTGAGAGCATTTGAGCCTCGTCCACCGGGTGGGGATATTTCCTTGCCCACTAACAAAGCTAGCCGAAGAAACCAAACATGCCTTGGCTCCACGCTCCAGTATAGGAAGCCGGCAAAATCTTAAAACTCGCTCAAAAGAATTGTAACTTCACTCAGGGATTTGTTGGAAAAACTGAAGTACTCCTCACAGAAGAACCTGAAAGTCTCGAGATCCTCTCCACCAACTTCTCACTTAGATAAGCCAATTTACGGGGGAAGCTAAGGTCCCCAAACAAGACCTTAACCAACCGAAATCCCAACCGGTTTATGGGTAAACCGTTTTTTTTACACCTCAACGAATTTGAGAAAGGGGCAGCTCAATTGAAAAAGAGAGCACAGACAGGAGCGGGGAAAAAGGCCAGTGGCAAAGGGTAAAGAAGAAGAAAATCCCAACTTTGTGTCTCTTCTTCCGGAGCTTTCGGGAATCCGGAAAACTTCACATCAAGGATTTTTGGTTGGCCACGTCGAAAGCAACATCTTGAACTTGTCCCCCTGGATTTGGGGGAGATTTTTTCTCCTCGGAATCCTCTGCATCCTTGTTCTTCGTGGATAGCTTATGGACAACTTATCCAAACTTTGGCCTCGTGCAAGCTTTAATTTGTTCCTATACGGCGCATTTGGTTCCCGGACTAAGTATATTTTGTCAGGAATAGTTCGAGAGGTGCCGTTCTTAACGAGGTATCAGTTCCTGACTCCCATGAGCGATGAATCTCACCCCTTTCTTCACGTGAGTCGATAAGAGTACTCGCTAAAACTTTGTCGGGGTCTTTAATTTGTGGTCAAATTAAATTAAGCAGAATTCACTCGGTCCACTTGAAGACCAGGTAAGTAAATAAAAAAAGGCACAGAAGAAATGAAGAGAGATCATGAGAGCGCACACAATACATTGCTTCAAGACCCCAACACAAGCTACTTTTATTAAACCACAATAAACCATCACTTTTATTCAGCCATAATAAACCATTACCGTAGTGGTGGTGGCAGTAGTAGTACACACCATAATCCATGACTTAGACAAAGCAAATCACACTGCTAATTCAAACACGCAAAGCAATACCAGTGGCAGTGGAACCCAGCAAACTTGAGCAGTTCCGTTCAGCCCATACGCACGCAAAAGTAACGTCTTGACTAGTGATTTCACTTAGTTCGTGTGCTTCCAGTTTAATTATTCGTAGGGTTATTATATAATAATCTCTGTTCTTAGATGGCGAGGACGAGGCCCGGCAGCGACTTGTGCCGGCGGTCGAAGCGGCGGCTTTGCCACAGGCACTTGGGCCCGGACGGTGCCGACGTCGGCGAGGAGGACGAGCTGGAGGCAGAGGCGGTGGAAGTAGAGGAGGAGGAGGGGGAGTGGTTAGGAGAGATGGCGTTGGTGTTCTTGGCGGCGGCGGCGGCGGAGAGGCGGGTGACGGTGAGGTCGGTGTTGAAGTACTCCCTGAGCTGGGTGATCACCCCATCGGGCCCGACGGTCCAGGCGTGCACCCAGTAGAGCTGGCGGGCGTCGTCGGCGCCCTCGGCGATGACGGTGGAGCCGAAGGCGTCAACGGAGAGCGGGGAGAACCTGAACTCGGCGTTGGTGTCGGCGCCGGTGAGGAGGCGCATCATGTGCTGGTGCGCGGGGGGGCCATGGAACCACCACTCGAGGTCCGGGGCGAGCAGCTCCTGCGCCCGGCGCGCGTCGCGGGAGTTGAGCGCCTCGTACAGGTGCAGCACCAGGAACTTGCCGCGCTGCTCCTCCGACTCCCTGAATCCGGTGATCTCTGCCAGCTCCGCCGCTGTCTCGCGCGGCGCCGCCGCTCCCTGCCGATGGTTAGCCAGCTCCTGGCGCGAGCCCCGCGTAGGCTCCGGTCTCCGCTTCGACGAAATGGAGGGAGCTAGCTAGCCCTGCAAGGCAAAGCACCGCACTCGATCGAGGCGAGGGAGCGATGGATTGGAGACGACGAGGGAGAGGTGGAGGCTTGAGCGGGCCGCACCGGGTGGCTTATATAGAGGGGAAACGGCCGTGCGCTCGAATATAAACTCGCTATGTCTCCTAAACTAACTAGCTTTTAAATGAACTAATTTTTAAATAATATATTATTTTAAGAAAAATTTATAAGTAATCATAATAAATACTATAACAAATTTAACTATATCCATCAAAATAGCATGTATCTGTTTCCCTTTACATATTATCTCTTGTAAACATATAGAATTCAAAAACTATAAATCAAAAGCTAAAGGTACAGCCTAAAAACCACCCTTTAGTCCACTCCATTCTACTGTGCTTGTCCTCAAATTTTATATTATTAGCAGTTATGTCCTTGCACATGTTACCTTTTTCCATTTTGCCCCTGTAGCAGGTCTCTAGGTGGGTTCTTTTGGGTTGTGGGTTATGATTTAAAATTTTGAATTTTGAATGTTCGCGAAAGGCAATACGTAGAGAAAAATAGTTGCATGTGATTTTGGCTAGTACAGCTTTTTATTACAATCTTTCTGTTGATTCTGCCTTAAAATCATACTGTTTGAAAATTAGTTATTATAGCATAAATCATAAACTACAAGCCATAAGCCCAACCGAAGTCACCCAGGCATCTTTGACCATTGCTGTCACTACTCATGACTGAGATATCACCCCGTTCAATCTAGCTTTTTAGCAATTTCTGACTTTTAGCTATTAGCTAAAATTACATTGTAGCAATAGTTAGTTTTTCTAAGTCATTTAATTAAAAAATAAAAATATCATTATATCTCCATAGATAATGGAAAGGAAAAAGTGGGGAAAAGGAAAAACTAAAATATCAGAGAAGACGAAAATACCAAAATTAAAAAGCTGACGTACTCATTCTAGCTTTTCGTTTCTTGAAGCTAGAAGTCGAAACCGAAATAACGGCCATCATCTTCAATTTTAGGCGTCATGTGCCATGAATTGTGCAAGGGTAGACCAGTGCGTTGTGCATGCCGTGTCATGTCTACTAGTATAGCAGGTAAGTCCCTGTTCATTTGAGCTACTTCTTTTAGCTTCTAATTTTTAAATTTCATCTTTTTAGCTTTTTTTTGTTATTTTTAGGTTATTTTTGTATTTTTTTCTCTTTATTCCTTTGTATTACCCATGTTATATGTTTTTTTTTATTTTTTTTAGTTTTTAAAATTTAATTACGCTGAAAAATTACTAATAATTATAGTGTATTTTAGCCCTTCAGTAAAAAACTACAAGCCCAAAATTTTAAGCTCAAATTAACACCACTTAGGAGAAAATGTACAGCATCAATCACATCTGATGCTAACCGGCCATTGGACCCGTTGACCACAGTGCGCACCACGACAGGTAACAGCAGGTCAGCAGTAATTGTGAAAGAAAGAAAAAAAGCACAGTAAGTGTGACCCCACCCGACCAATAATTTTGAGCCGGTGGGAGACCTTGGTGAATGGACAGAACGTTGGTCGATAGGTGTGCGAGTTAACCTGTTGTAATCCAATTCAATAAACAACAACACGAAGCTAGTAAACTACTAGTACTTTCGGTTTTCGGTTTTAATATATCCGTCCATCGTCTTTTTGAAGTATCCATTTGAATATATGTATCCATTAAAGAAATATAGAGGGTAATTACTGTTTTCTCTCTTTTTGTACTCTAAGTTAAATGCTATAGAAAAGATTAAGCGGTTATGCTATGCAGGCCCGGCCCTGAGGGGGGGGGGGGGGCGAGCGGGGCGGCCGCACCGGGCCCCCAAAATTCAGGGGCCCCACCCATATACATATATACATAGTATATATACTAGTATATTATACGCTTCCGATTTTCCGAATTTCAGGGCGGCCGACTTCTCGTCTTCTCGTGATCTCAGATCTCGTCTTCGCCTCTTCGGTCTTCAGCGGCGAGTCGGCGACAGCGTGAGCCAGGCTCTCGGCTCTCCACGCCGCCACGCAGGGCTCTCCGCCCGTCCGCCGCCAGCGGCCAGCCGCTTTTCCTCGGTAACTCACTAACTCGGTTCATGATCTAGATTGGTGCATGCATGATGCTAGTTAATCAGACTGTGATGTACGCTGAATTAGTGCAATCTGAAGCATTGCTAATCAGAGATCCCCCTCAGTGATGAGACAGACAAAAAGAGCAAAAACTCATCTACAACATCCAGCAAGAGGAGGGGCCAGAAAAAGAGTCTTTCTGCTACTTATTATGTAAATTTAAATATGCATTATACTGTTATGGCGCTGTTATTTGCTATCCTTGTGACAGCAATAATCCATGGCCTTTCATGGGTTCATTGGTTTGAACTGATTTTTTCTGTGTAGGGCCTGTTGTTGATCTTCGTGTCTCTGTAATCTGATAGTCGTGTTGTGGAGTTTCTTTTCTTTTTAATTGAAGATTTACAACTTGCAATCAAAATGTTTCTATTTGCTGGTGACCTAATTCTTGCATTCCAAATATAGTTGATTTTTAGATTCCATGGAGAGAGTACTTCATGTATGGCATTATTCTATATAATTTGCACCAAGTTTGGAATCTGCCATGGCTCATGAGGCATCAAGGGTTGAACGGCTGCTTGGAATCCATAGGTCACAGAAATCAGGTGATTTATGAAACTTCCCTCTTTTATTTCCATGTGTTGAGTTTCAAGTTCGGTGTTGATCCCGAAACATAAATCCGTTCTGCTCCTTACAAGTTTTGCATATGGATAGTCCACTGGGTCATTGGCTAGAGAAGTACCACCAAGCAAAGGGGGAGCAATCCACTCGGCATAAGAGTGAAGGTACGTTTGTTGGTAACACAACACAACGAAAGCAATGAATTAAATGGGATCGATGCCTAGCATAGTGGTCTATTAAAAATTCAATTGACTTTGCTATTTGTCTTTTTCGAACTATGTTTCATTCATATGATAGAATATGGGTTTAAATAAATTGGATCCTTGCTGAGTCTTCCCCGGATAAATACTTATTTATCCACAGATAGCAAGTTTGAATTAGTATACAAAATACTAAACTAAACCAATGACTATTCATGATTCCATCCATATTGGATCAATTCCCTATACCACTTTGAAATGAAATTAGAGGAATGATATATGTGTGTATGTAGATTTATATTTAGATATTTATACTAGGGCCTCTATTTCTAGTTTCGCCCTGGGCCCCTAAAATCCCAGGACCGGCCCTGATGCTATGTCATTTAATAAGGATATTTATGATTATTTAGTATTAAGTATTTTTAGATCTAATACTTTTTATTCTATACATACAGTCGGTTACGAACAAATATAGTGAATGGGAGGAGTACTGCTTAGTAGTTCCGGTGCTGGTAACTGCATGTCTGCACCGTCATGCCCAAGTGCGTAACGACATCTGGATGGGCTGCTCAGCCCTACTCGTCTCAACGGAAGATGGACTCTGTTAGGAAACCTGGACTTTATCTAGAGTCCTGATCTAATTGGGCACCCTCACCGTAGACTATAAATAGGGACCTAGACCCCCCCCTCATTATGTACCCCGATGCAATCTAAAGCAATAAAGAAAGACCAGGAGTTCTCTCTACCTCTCTGTGTTCAATCTATTATTCTGTGATTCTGTGATTGATTCGTTCTTGTTCTAAGCAGAGGAATCGCTCGGACTGGTCTCCAACGTCGGTTCCTCAACACGTTATCAACACGACTTCGCTCTGGTGAACGAGGTAATCATCGAAGCACAGATTGAATTTTCTAGATCGCTTTTTGAATATGTATTTTCTTTTCGCGTTCTAGATTGAATCTCTACGGTGCAAATCCGCCCTAATGTACCGCGAGCAGACTTGAAGTCGCCGGCACAATGCCGATCGGTAGATTATGAAACGGGGTAGATGTTGATTGCACTGTAGAACGATGCAAATCCGCCCTAATCTACCGCGAGCAGACTTGAAGTCGCCGGCACAATGTCGATCGGTAGATTGCGAAACGGGGTAGATGTCGATTGCATCGTAGATTGCAAACGAAAATTTCTGCATGAATTTGTTTGTTTCTGCATGATCGCTATACGAAGAAAATTGGCATCGTTTCTTCTATTTTGCTCTGCATGGCATTACACAGAAAAAGAAAAAAGAGACACTGCCACTGCGCCAGAATGCGCACCGCCGGTCGTGGAACCCAAAGGCATCGCCGCGCCCGTACGCGCGCTGCCAACCGCCGGCCTACCGCCAAAGAGCACCGCCTCTGCACAGATGGATGCTCAGCCTGCCACCGGATGACAGCCGCACCCGCATGCGCGCCTCCCGAAGTCGGCCGACTCCCTGGGGCCACCACCCGAAGCCATGCCGTTCGGCTTCTCCGCCTCGCGCCCGCATGCGCTCGGCTCCGGCCACCCGCGCCGCCAAGCCGCCTCGCTCGCCGTAACACCGAGCTGCTGTGCTATCGCCAAGCCTCACCAGTCTCACCACCTCGGATACCGGCCCGCAGTCGGCCTCCCCTTGCCCGCGCCCGCACGCGCTTGCGCCGCTGCACCGGCGCCGCCGCAACGGCATTGGCACGCGCCACCGGCACCCGCTCGGCTTCCGTGCGGCCGCGTCCTGTACGGCGCCGCCGCCGCCAGCCACCAGCTCCACCGCCCGCGCTCCACACGGTGTCGCCGCCGCCCATCGGGTTTGAACCGGCGCTGTTGTCGCCCTTCGTGTACGCGCCCGCATGCGCGCCACCTCCGGCCACTGCTCGGGATTTGCGCACGGCCGCCGCCCCGGATCGCTTCATCTTCCGCCCGCGCCACCGCCTGTAGCGGCCGCGCTGCCATGCCCAAGTCATCGGCGCCCGCACCACGCCTGCACCGCTTGGCCGCCACCGCCGCCGAACCGGCCTTTGGCCGCCGTCCCTCGCCCGACCAGCCGCCGCGCCATGAAGCCGCCGCTCCACCCTGGCCCGCTCGGGAGCCGCCACCTCGTGTGAACAGGGGTAGGGGAAACCCTACCCCTGCACTGGTTTTTTCGGCCGAATGGGGCGGGCCGCACAGGCCGAGATGGGCCGTGGAAAGCAGGCCGAAGCGGGAGCAAATGGGCCGGGGGGAAGAAAAGGGGGTGGCGGGCCGGTGCCGGATTTTTACTAAATGGCCCTCTGTCTCTCAGGATATTACTGAAAAGCCCTTAAATATTGCATATGAGTCCTGATTTTGCAGATAAGGCCTCGCAGTTCCAAAAATTGCGAATAATCCCTCAATTTTACGAGTGGGTCCAGAATTTTGCAGAAAACCCCTCTGTAAATCAGAAAATTGCGCGAATTTTTCTTTTAATTGAAATTTTGCGTAAAAACCCTCTGGAATTGCAGAATTTGCTGAAATTTCATATTTTAGCATAAAAGGGCCTCGAGAATCCGAATTTTGAATTATTTTTAGCATTTGAAGCTTATTTATTTATGCCATTATTATTCTCTGTATTTATTTAATGTTTTTGTTAATTGTAATTGCTGAAAATTGCTTTTAATCACTGAAATTAGTAGTAAAATTATAGAAAATGCATAGAAAATTATGAAACATTACGAGAACCTTTTGTACCATTTATTTACCCGCAGTGAATTATTCCATGCATGTCTACCAGTAGTAGACTTATACACATTTAGATGACTAGCATCACGAACTGGAAATTCGAGGAGCTGGCCCAGCATGGCCAAAACTATCTGACGTAGGCATCCGATGTCGAGATTGTGCTTGGAGCCAGGAAGCTCCGCGCTGCTATTGGGATTGGCGGACTGAATGACGCTCAACCCAAACCTGAGGAGAATGATCAGGCACTTCATTTTCTCAGGCACCACCTCTGCCTCACTCTCAAGAATGAGTATATGACAGAGAAGAGCGCGCTGGCACTCTGGACCGCACTCCAGAAGCGGTTTGAGAGGCTAAAGTACACCATTCTTCCTCAAGCAGAGCGAGAGTGGATCAGACTGAGGTTTTGCCGACTTTAAAACGGTCAGGGAATACAATTCTGCCTTGCACAGGATTTGTACCCCAATACAGAAAATTGAGAAAAACCTTCCACCCCAATATAGCACAGTCCGCACGCAACTATCGTCAAGATGGCTATGTGGAATACGCCGAATTAACTGATATGATGCAAGTTGCGGAGGCTCAGGACAAAGTTCTCCGTAAGAACTACGTCACTCAGCCATCTGAGAGCTCCACTGGCCGTGAAGCCAACGTTGGGAGCAACAAGGCGTGAAAGCCCTAGATAGAAAAAAGGGGAAGGAAGGGTAAAACCACAGCCCAGAAAGGCAAATCAGACGCTCCACATGAGAATAAGGCTAGCAAGCCAAAACAGGATGGCAAAGGGCAGCATGAAGCCCACTTTGCATCGGTTGAGGGGGAGAGTTCCGAGCAGCTGCCCGCATTAATGGAGGTTGAGATCATCCAGGCAGCAGCACCCACCTCTCGACCTAGAAGCAGCCAACGCCATAATTTCTCTTGAAGAGAATGTCAAACTCGAGAAAATAGCAGAAGAAGTCTAGTGCACTAAATGCATTTCGACTTTAATTGTCATTTATTTTGTGTGGAAGAATATGTTAGAATTTGCATGGATGGTACTTAAGAATTGTTATTTTTTTCTTGTGATGGTTGGATGATATTTGAAGAATTCATTCATTTATTCAGTTTATGATGGCATGATATGTTCTGATATTGGAGTATTTTATTTATGTGTTGATTGCCTTCTCATACATGTTAATAAATACTCTATATTAGAACACGTGTAGTGCCCTATGGAAGGAGTGTGCTTAGCCAGCAGCGGCACAACGCATACCATCTTAAGAGAGATTATGTATTTTCAGTCGATTTGTAAGAGTACTCGCAGCGTTACGACAATCGCCAGAAGCGATGGATGTATAATTGGTTCAGAAAGAGCCATAATGGGCACAACTTTGGTTATTGAAGAAGCCTTATTGTACCCAGAATCGACTAGAACTCTCCTAAGTTTTAAGAATATCCGCGCAAATGGTTTCCACGTTGAGACTGAAGAAGAGTACGGTAAGAAATACCTGCTCATTATGAAGCGCGAAGAGAATGTCAAAAGAATATTAGAAAAACTTCCTTCACTAGGCTATATTATACCAACATTAAAGCGCCTACAGCGTACACTGTTCTGAAAACAGTGTTTAGAAGCTCTTAACTCTTCTGTCTCTGGCATGACAGATTAGGCCACCCAGGTCTTAGGATGATGAGAAACATAATAAATAACTCGCATGGGCATAATATTAATGTGAAGAATTTCCCGAATCATGAAGATTTTGTGTGCCCTGCATGTGCCACCGGGAAACTAATAACTAGACCCTCCACTCTGAAAGTGAAGGATGAAGTCCCTGCATTCCTGGAACGCACCCAGGGAGACATTTGCGGTACCATTAAGCCCATCTCAGGGACATTTAAGTATTTTATGGTGCTCATTGACGCTTCCTCGAAGTCGTCATATGTGGGTTTTGTTGTCCACAAGAAACCACGCCTTTGCAAAATTGATCTCGCAGATCATTTGTATCAGAAATGTGTTTCTGATCAAGTCCACCAGAATGGACAACGCCGGAGAATTTATTTCAAAGGCATTTGATGATTATTGTATGGCGATGGGAATTGCAATTGAGCATTCGGTACCGCATATCCATACCCAGAATGGTTTTGGCAGAGGTTTTAATTAAGAGAATTAAATTTATTGCCTGACACCTCTTGCATAATTGTAATTTGCCAGCTACATGTCAGGGACCCGCAGTCCTACATACAGCGAATCTCATCAACCTTAGACCTTCGGCCTACAACATCCATTCACCTATGCAACTAGCGCAAGGGTCACAACCGAAAATTTCCCAACATTAGGGGGAGGAAATCAACTCCTTGATGAAGAATGTCGGGAAATTATGTGGCAAGCCTGGGGAATCCATGCAGATGACCCGCGCACTAAAGAAGTCCAGAAGACATTACATGGCAAGCCACGGGAATCCATGCAGATGACCCGCGCATTAGTAAATCAAATAGAGAAGTCCAGAAGTCGAGCGAGGGCCACATCCCGGGATGTGCGCTTCGGGGTAGGCGCTACTCGGTAACCACGGGCGCGTGCAGTGCAGTGCAGTGCCAGCAACTGAGTCAGTGAGGGGTGGGTGTGAGTACGCGGGCTGCTCCGCTTGTTCAAAAAAGGGGGGTCGGTCGCCGTGGCACGCGCGCAGCGTCATTTTCGTCGAACGATCTGATCCAATCCGGTTTCAGTCTGCACTGCAAGTCTACTACTCTGGTTCAGTCTGCACGGCAAGTCTACTACTCTGGCATGGCATAGTACACAATAGTAGTACAATGAATCTGTTCTTTTCAGTTTTTAAAAACTATTTTTTAGTTTTTTACAGTAACTAACTTTTAAATAGAGTATCTTTTTTAAAATAAGATCTACTAGTTAATTGTAGTACATATTGTACCAACTCGGCAAAAACCACACAAGAGTTTTTATTATTCCGCAATCTTTCACATGAATAGTTTAAAAACCCACAAACCATAGTTAAAAACCATAAATTTCAGCTAAAACGTATAGACCCAATATCACGGTGGCTTTTTTTTTCTTTGGCATTGTTAGCTCGTCTGCTGGGGCGTGGCTGCAGCTCTCCGCGAGCTAGCTGTTGCCTGTCTGTTTCCTCGTCCCTGGACCGGTTGAGAGCACTGCACTGAGTTAGCGCGGCACAACGTAATGGAGTAAGAAACACACCCCGTCGCAAAAGAGGAGGGGAAAGGATAAATGCATAACGGTGACATCATGTATTCGTGTTCCGATGCATTGGTTTGTTGGTGCGTGTCAGCGTGTGCATTCGGCAGTTAAAAACACATAATGGGATCGACTGGGATGGAGTAATGGAGTGAAATACTACTCGTATTCCACCTGCTTGATATATGCAATTGCCTTCACAAAAAATGTGCTTCCAACATATGAAGTGTGACCCTATAGAGCAATATAAGATAGGGTTCTTTTTTTGCTACAACTGATAGTTTATAGTTGTAACTAATAGTTTTTGGTCTTAGCACGAGTGTTTAACGAATGAATCGAATGTCGATAAGCCAATAAGCCACTTCGAAAAGACTGTTTAGATAAATTATTTTTAAAAATAAAAAAATCATCTCATTTATTTATTTAAAAAAGTTATAAATTATAAGAAATGAGCTGGAAAGAAAGGGCCAAACGCAAAGACAAGCTGCTACCGCCCTGTCACAGTGGTTTATCTAGCTAGCAGTGTTCTGTCTACGTATCCACGCGTAGCATTTGCTCACTGAATAGGCACTACTAGTGCCCAGTCTAACTACCACTAACGCTCAGTATACCATTCTTTAACAGTTGTAGTAACTAGTAACCAAAGTAGAGGTCAGTGAAAGACCAGGTGAATTGAGCCCAGAGTTCAACTCCATTGACTGCTCTTCAGCTGTTGGAGCTCTTGAGCAGTTTATAGTTTTTTATTATAATTTATTAATTTAATAAATATTGATCACTAAGAGAAACAAAAGCTACTGAAATAAAAGAGGCATTTATCCACGCAAGTCCACCTCCACAAATAAAACAAGCTGGTAGCCGTGGTTCAGTTCATCATCAGTATGCTAGTTGCATATCACTGGCCTCTTTCGCCTTTTGCACCCCTTTGGTTTGTATTGTACCCCGTGAGCTCACTCAGCTTTACTGTTTGTCTCGCTCGGCGGTGGATAGCGAATATCTTGACCTGGACGCATTTAGCCACGTAAGACATACGGCATCATTCTTTTTCACCAAATAACTTATACCTTTTCACAAACGAATAAACGGAATAACTTTTTCGTCACTTTTTTAAAGTGGTTTATCGGGTCTTTATCAAGAATACACCTATCAAAATAGATGTATCATGGGAACAAATCTTTGCAAATATATTTGACGCTCCGATTGACTGTAACAACAACGATAGCAGCTCGTGTGAAAATGGACGGAATTTCCATTTCTCGCACTGTAAATACCACTGTCCTATCCGCAGTGCAGATAGATACAAACATCTTATTTGTATCAGAATAAGGTTGTCAAGATCACGATCCTAGGTACAATTCGTTTTAGTTTGACGGATTGGATCATAGAACCACGATTCTATCAAAATTTTAAAATTGTATATATTTTATATAAAAATTAAATTATATTTCTAAATATGCAAATCTATAGTAGATTTTTTAAATTTAATTTTGTAGTTTGAGTACACTTATTCATGTTATATTGAATTAAGGTTGTTTTAAAGCTTATTTAATTATTTCATAATAAACTAATAATCTAAAGTGCAATATGTCAAAGATAATACATTTGTTTACCGTAGATCCAAATGACTTGAAACTTAGTATGCACCTTCTCTAGAATGTCAAGAACCTATTTCAATCAACGATCAAGAGAATCATTGCAAAAGTTTCTGCTTTTTTCTTTTGAAAAAAGGTTTGCACTAGAACCAGGCAAAAACAAAAAACGGTGAATACGACTTGCTCGTGGGTGCGTGATAACCAAGATGGCTATAAATATATTTTTACATGTCACAACAAGCTATAAAACCAAAGAAATCAAGCCAAAGACCATCGGATTAGAAAATCACTCATTGAGGCTAAAATGAAGCAAAACCGAGTTTCTTTATGAACTTGCTATCAAAGTGCTTAGATGAATGGAGATTGATTTTCAGAGATTATCCCTATTTTTATATGTCCTTAGCACAACAAGATCAAGAAGGGAGAGAGGAGATCAAAACCAACCATATCAAGAGCAAATCAACCAAAACATGAAAGATCCATGAAGATAAACAAAGATTGATGAATTACTACTTGAGAAAAAAAGTTTTATAGTTAATCCCTAGCCAACACAAAGCTTAAGGATGACAAAAAGCTCAGCTGCAAAAGCATCTCACATCTCCCACAAAGTTATTTCCATGAACCTTAACTCTCCTCTCAAAGCCTTAGACTAAACTCACCCAAAAGCTTAACCTAGTCATCTCTCTCTCCTTATATATAGAGGTTCACAAGAGAAATCCTAACCAACACATTTAGTTGAGTTTCATCCATTTACATGGGCTAACCTGTTAACCTAACACTATATCGGGGTTAAACTTAAACATGCATGCTTCTCAAAGTATTTACACCCATTAACTATTTATGAATTAATACTTGATCCACTTTACATTTCAGTATATACAAGATTTAAATCACTTAGACCAATACCGCGGCATCACACACCACCACTTTTTTTGGTATTAGACAACTTATCAAAATACCTCTATCGTCTTCTGCGAAGTTTCCCGCTTCCTTTTCCATGAAGTATCGTCTATACTTCGCTATCTTTCATGTGGCCCTAATGACTTGCCATTATGCCTCTCACGCGTCCAGATTCCAACGAATCATTCTTGCTTGCAAACGACCAAAGTCACTAGCGTACCACATGCTTCTTCTCGCGCATAACGACATCCGGCTTTCTTAACATCCTCCCTGAGTTTAGTCCCGATTCAACTTGCTGTTGTCCGTCATGTCCACACCAGTAGCTCCCGCTCCATTTTCTTGTCGTCCCGGCTTCCAACCACCCCGCAAGTCTCGATCATCTTCGGTAGCTCTTTGATCATCTGGATCTCGACTCCTCATAAGTGTAGTTCCGATCCCTTGACCTCTTTAGACCTAAACTCTCCTACCTTAGTCCTGATCTCATATGTCTCACCATGACGTAGCTTTGGAGTCGTGCAACCAACACAAATAAGCAAATCGTCACGTAGCACTGCATAATACACAAAGTCATTAATTGACACAATTAAACCATATAATGCACTATGCCAAATGTATGTAACCAAACAACTGATCCTAACATAGGACCAAATATTAAACCCCTATGCACACAAGCAACGACACACATGTTGTGCCCATACTTAATCAACTCAATCAAACCAACAAGGCCGTCAGGAGCACCTCGGCTGGTATGATTGCCAACCAAAAGCCAGTCATACCGCCTAACGCCGGTAGTATAAAGCCCGGTGTGATCGCTTGAGCTCACCTCAAAAGTCATACCGCGCCTCCTATGCCGGTCTGACCACAGCTCCACCACCGGTCTAACCGTCAGTAACAGAAGAAACTGAAAAATTTGCAAACTCTCAACAACCAAAGTCAAACTTCGCAAACTCTCTGAATCAAAAGTCAATTACTCATCACAGCCGTAGGGTAATTTTTACATGATCTCAGAATTATAGAATCATATGATACTATCATACGTGTCACGATACTGATAAGCTTAGTCAGAATAGAATAGGATTGATCAACTACAAATGGGGAAAAAATTAACCGAGACATGACACGGTGACGCTCGCTTTAGACTTGAGTAGACGAAGAATAATAATAAAAAATCCATATACGTTGTTAGTGCGCATTCTTTTCCACTAATCGGCACTGCATTCGCCTCATTACATCAGCTCATGTTCCCCTCGTCAAAAGCTCGCCCACTCATTTGCATGCCAGTAACAAGGAGGGCTTAATTAGCTTAATCGAGGAAAGGTAATTAGGTCCACGAGGCTGTAAGGATTAATCGAGACTCAAGCATCGCTTTCGCTAGTTAGGTAAGCTCCGAGATGACTAGCCAAGTGCCCCCATAAGTATCCCCAGTGGCAAGGGTCACTGGGTCAGCGACCCAGGGGCCGGGGCAGGGAGGCATCACGCATTCACGCTGATTAAGCACCTACTCCGGCTGAACTAGGTCGTGGTGGCCACTGCGTTTTTCGAGTCACTAGTGCTGTCACGCATCATGTCACCACCTTGGAAAGATCCAGAAAAGTTTTTAGTTCGTGTTCGTCTTTATCCATCGTACCAACGACCACGTTCTTGGCAGATCACCTTTTTTTAAAGGGAAGGCTCCTGATTTATATTAGATTAAAGTACAGTAAAGTCCCCGCAATTACAGTGTACTCCATAGCATGGAAAATTACAACCATGTTCAACTGGACTGAACTACAGACTACACTTCATCACAGAGCAAACTACGCTAGGGTTGTAGAAGCTGGCCGGCGTTGGCTGAAGAGTGATGAAATCGCTGGAGATAAAGACGATAGCCAGCGAAAACCTTTGTTCAGCTTATGCTGGACGGGATTCGTAGCTTCTGAGACCACCGATCGACCCCCTTGACGAGCACCGATTGAAAACCAGTGCCGCTGTGTGCCTCCACATTAAGACAACACCGTGTTGGAGGTGAATTTAGAAGATGTCGCCGGTGCTAAAGGATATTTGTTAAACCAAACAAAAGGCACCGAATTGATCCTAAGCGACCCTAATTTGGCTGGATGTGAATACAAGGTACAATCGAGGGACTTTTTTGCAAATCACGAGAGACTGGTTACACTTATTATGTCATTGTGTATGTGTCGTCAGAACAGGAGTCAGTCCACAGCGGACACCATCACATCATCTGCCTAATCAGGCTCTTTGGTCTGCAGAGTAGTTGTTACCGGCAATTGCACCGTCGACGCTGTGAAAAATGTTCAGGGTGGTTGATGGATGGAATGGTCGGCAGCGTCGGCGTGTTGGCAGGTACCAGACATCTGTCTGCACGATCCACTTACCATCACGTACTACTTGCCGAAAGCATGTCCAGTTATGCGGTGGCATTTTTTCTTGTCGCATAGCCTTTGTTAAATACTACTAGCGAAAAATAGTTTACTCTGCACTACAGTAGCATAAAGGAAAGAAGGTGCCTCGGCAAAGGCTGTGCCAGGAAAAGCATCAGAGCAGTGGATAAAAGGTAAGCACATGGTTCGATGTTCGTCGCAACAAGCACTGGCTAGGCGTTTGTGGAGCGAGAGAACTTCAACGAAGTTATTATACCAATCAAACAGAGAAGATTCCAGGGTCTGGATGGATCGAAAACTCTGGAATGGTCCATGATCCTCTCCATTGTTCTCAGCTTTCTTCTAGCCTCAGATATCTATTATTGCATATTTGCATAGTTGCGTGTGGAGCTCGCTCGGATGGTGGCAGGAAAAGTTTGGCCCATGTTGGGTACACCAAGGGGTTAGGCCAGCCTGTTAGCTGTCCCAGTTAGGCCCACAAAATTAGGGCCGAGACTACGACGAACACAGGCCTTAACAAATAAACAGAGAGCGACCTTTGCCCTGCATCGCTCCATCTTGTCCCCGTACCCATAGTCCATAGGTGTGAGTAGTCTCAGGCGCATAGCATGCTTGGGCCCAATGTGTCACGATGTATCGTACACGAGTTTTACCGTGCGGCCCAGCCCGAATTGGCATGGATCATGGATGGCAGCCGTTGCTCCGCCGATGCCGGGCCGTACGTACGCGCCTGCCTATTTCCGTGCAGCATTGTCACGTCCGAATGGTCATCACGTACCAGAACGCAGTTCGCATACCAGTTTGCCAAAATTTACTCATCTTCTTGTCTACCAAACAAACAAATCCATATATACTTTACAGTGAAACCATTAGCTCGCCGAACTACACACGTGGGGAGCTCATTTGCATTACAGGTTTGCATCATCCGTACGTACGTACGTACACGTAATCGCGGTGTACAGAATACATGGTGCTACTTGCTACTACTCTTCTTGATCCATTTGTATCACCGGAGGCAGCGGCGGCCTCATGGCGTGGTGGCGCTCAGGACTCGCGCCGTTGCCGTTGTACGTGGCCGACCTCTCCATGGCGACGGCGGCCATCTGCACCTCCAGTGGGTTCATGCTGCCGCCGTTCAAAGCCGCCAGCGCGTCGATCTTGGGCGGGCACGACAGGCTCCGGGAGTGCGTCGTGGACGCCTCGCGCGGCAGCGGCACCAGCACGGCGCGCCCCTCCTCATTGCGCGCTCCATGGGCGACGAACCGGTCGTCCTCGACGTCGTAGAAGTTGGCCGTCCGCACCTCCTGTGCCAGCGCGCAGCTCCAGCAGAAGAGCCACTTGGCGCAGTCGCCCACCGCGGCCCACCACCGCCCGCACCGCCCGCTCCCGCCGGCCGGCAGCTTGTACCGCTTCCGCATCTGCGTCCGCCAGAACCCGCCGTACAGGAACCCGCAGAACCCCAGAAGCACGCCCGCGGTCACCACGGTGTCGCGGATGTCGTCGTCGTGGATGTTGAGCGCCGTCACGCTGAAGATGAGGAAGGGCGCCACGCAGAGCAGGATGAAGGTGAAGGCGTGCACGTACATGTTGCCGAACCCGAGGCGCTCCATGTTCCACCCGAACACGCAGAACGTGCACGTCGCCGACAGCGCGCACACCGTCCCGTCGTCGCAGCAGTCGAACAGCCCGCCGCTCCACTCCGGGCTGCTCACCACCACGCGCCGGTTGTATATCTTGATCTCCACGCCGCGGTCATTCTCCGGCCGGTTGCGATCCTGTGCCGCTGCGGCCGACGTCGACGAGTCCGTGCCAGGCTCGTCGGCCTGCTTCCGTCTCAGCGGGCTGTACGCCGCGTAGAGGCCGGCGACGACGGGGCACCCCGTGCCAAGACCGTACCCAATGTTGAGAGCCCAGTCCGGCCGGTCCTTGCGCGCGTAGCTCCAGAACAGAGCGCAGCAGTAGTACTGGGCCAGGCAGGTGACGTGCAGCAGCGTCACCACGACAAGCATGTGCGCGCGGTCGTGCGGCCGCGGGGCGCCGTCCTTGCAGTACACCTTCCGGATCTCCTCGCGGTCGCCGTCGGGGCGCCACCGGATGAGCAGCACGAGGTGGTGGGAGATCTTGGGGTGCTGATACAGGCACATGATGGTGAAGAGCGCGTTGAGGATCTGGTTGATCACCTCCGTCCACTTCTTGCGCCGGTCGTCCTCGGGGATGGCGTCGTCGAGCATCCCGGTCATGAGCATGAACAGCATCAGCAGCCCCGCCGCGACGAACGCCAGCCAGATGAGCATCGCGAAGTTGGCCGGCTTCCTGCACCAGCTCACCGCGTAGCTCCACAGCTTGCGCCACTTGATCTTCCGCACGAACGGCACCCGGAAGCGCCTCCGGGGCCGGCGCCCACCAGCGTTCTCGTCGGAGTCCGGGTCTTCCCCTGACGTCTGGCTCGTTCCGCGGAGGCGGCCGACGAAGGTCGAGCGGAGGAACCAGTCCTTGGACGGCTGGGCTCGGAGGAAGTCCAAGAACCGCCTCTTGCGCCTGCTCGTGCTGAGCGCGCCCCTCTCCACCGTGGGAATGTAGATGGGGATGAAGTCCACCAGCCGCATTGTCCCCGACGGCGCGCCGGGCTCGCCGACGACCTCTACGATCTCGTGCCCCTCGCTGCCGCTGCCCGCGTTCGGAACCATCTCCGCCGAACTCCTTGCCCAGGGCCAGAGAGCAGCACCTCGAGACTTCAGAACAGCATATCGTACTCGTGCGTACTATCTGCAGCTGCAAGAGTTGGACACGTCGCAGTCTGAGCTCACAACTGAGACAAGTCTGAAGTGTAAAAAAATATCTAACACATAGCAGCACAACCAGAACGACCAAATCAGCGGCTTGGATTCTGATTGGCCATTTCTTTGACCTTTTTAAGGAGCCTGTGAGTTTGCGACGGCTGTGTGTTTGTGTCGCTGAGACACAGGGTCGAAGTGATGGCCTGCTTAAATTCACTGAACCCGTGTACTAATTTCATCACCGGATATTTGATATATGTAACATCTTTAAGGCTGCATCTACCATAGCCGGATATTACTGCGACTTGTTCTTGGAAGGAATATGCTATCATTAGCCGGGAACGTGCAATGTTGGATGCAGTTCAGTAAATGGAGTTTTCATTGCTGTCTATAGGACCACGGTGAATCGTGGCACGTCGAAACTAAGCGGTTCACTGTACGATGTAAGAGAAATGCTCTGAATTCTGAAGTTACTAGACACTATAGAGAACCTAGTCGATGCATGAAGAAGCTTCCAAGGCTTCCAATGCAATGGCAACTTGCAACTCTTGCCTTAGCAAACTTTTTTTTAAAGAATATTTTCCCTTTCTTCAGTTAGTAGAGTATGACGCAGAAGTAACTTTGATCTGTTGGAAAGCAAGCACAAAAATAAGAAAAACAAAACGATTTGTTGTCATCCATGTTACTTAGTGAAACATCCCAAAATTTCAAATGGCTTTGGAATTTTGTTGATTTCGGGTGAAATAAAAAAAACCTTCCCAATTTAGAAAGTTATTGGCCTTTGGCGCTTTCCCTAATAGGTTTTCCGTCTCCCCATAGCATTTGGCGCCCTTCAAAAACCTGTCACCACCCCTGTTTCCTTCAGCCACCCAGCTCCTCCCCATTCGTCGTCGTCGCTAGGGTTTTTCTATCATTCGGTATTTTTGGTTAAGTGAATATGACATTTTGGTAAATACGGTATTGTCATTTTGGTAAATACAATGTTTTTAAAAATACGGTTCGGTATCGTTAAATACCATATTTACCCAAGTTTACGCGAATTGTGAAACAACAAGACGATATTTTAGCACGACAACAAACAAACAATGATGGGCAATAACAAGCAAACAAAATTATAGAAATTATAAACTATAGAACCACGAGATGACAGATAGAAGGGAATGAAAGACAAAAACACACATGCACATGTAGCAAACTAGTTGAATGTCCGTGCGTTGCTACGGATTTTTAAAATTTATCATACTACATGTTCTAAAACTCACGGGTGGTAAAATTTTTTAAAATATGCATACAAACATATTCTAAAAGTTTTTAAATCCGTCAAGTAAGTCGGAAGCCATCGATCACATTTCGTGATCATAAGTCGGAAGACATCGACCACACCTTACGGTCGTAGGTCGGGAGACCTCGAGCACACCTCATTATCGAAAGTCGGAAGCCGTCGACCATCACGTGTGATAGTAGGTCGGGAGCAGTCGACCATCGCTGATAATCATAAGTTGGCAGCGGTCGACAATCAATCGTGGTCCTAAATCTTGAGCCTTCGACAATGGCTTGTGGTCGTACGTCGGAAGCCGACAACCATCGTTCATGGTCGTAAGTCAGAACACATCG